>CAMAPE010000080.1:592500-1792500 GCA_945859875.1 Cuscuta europaea | reverse complement strand
CATGCGTGTAGTTTTTGATGTATGATATATTAGACTAAATTTTTACCATTTATTTTTTAGTTCTCTAGTACAATGAAATCTTATTTCAGATTTTGTTTAACATTTTAAGCTATTCAAGTCACGGTCATTTTTTTGTTTTCATATAATTGCATTGATGGATAGTGTACCCGGGGGTAGCTTATCTGGGGGGTTATTACGGGGAGTAACAAGAGAGAAGTCAGAGCAAGTAAATGTAGAGAGAGAAAATATATTATAAATGTGGAGCGTTTTCAGCGTGGTTACAAATGGGGAAATGGGGTGCTATTTATAGTAGCAATAAATGCCGGACAGGGACACGTGTCAAGCGCCCATTGGCCGAGAGGTCACCTCAACTGGTTGGCGCTGGCATCCGCATGTGGCCGCATTTAATGCGGTTGTTGGATGGGACGTCTGTGCAGGGTACGGTGATCTGTACGCATGTGACGCGGATCTCATGTCGGGAGAGGTGCCCTCGGCTGCAAAGGATGGCCGAGGGCTCCTAGTGCCGAGGACCCCTGGGTGCCGAGGGCTCCAGGTGCCGAGGGCTACTATTTTCGCCGTTTTCTCCCAGTTCCTCTGTTTGTTCGAAATATCCACGCTGTGATAGTTTGGAGCCTTCGGCCAGGGGGCCGAAGGCACCCCTGGTGCGTATTGGGCCTCTGGGCGCCGTGATTTGGGCCTGTTGAGCTTCCTGGGCCGGTTGGGCCTTCATTGGTGTAGTAGGAGTCTGTGGGCCGGGTGTTCCCGGGCCATATACTCCATCAGGAGTCCCTCACTCCTTTTGCCGAAAGGTACTTGAGGGAAAAGGAGTAAACTGTGTCTGCCATTTGATGTTGCTCCGTTGTAGTTTGGTGAGGAGTTGTTGTTTGCGTGTCCCTGCCGAAGGCAGTCCCTCAGTTACCCACATGTCGGGACTTGAGGGCTTGCTTTGCCGTTTGTTGGAATTTTTCACTAATTTTTTAATTTAATGATTTTCCCGAGGGGGTCCTCCAGTCCCCCACTCCTTGAGGCACTTGTAAAGTGGTGAAAAGGAGTAGAGTAGTTGTGTTTCTGTTGTGGGCCGAAGGCTGACGCTTTTCGTTTCATTTTGGGGGGATGCCTCGTTAAAAACCTCATCAGGAAAAACCCTGGGGGAAAAAATCCTAATGAGGGAAAAAGAGTGCACCGAATTCCCCCAACGATGAATCGAAAATGTGAAACCTTGGTTTAAAAATGGAGAGAAATGGTAATGCCGAAGGCTCCCCTTGTTCTGAGGGCTCATGTGTTGATTAGCCGGAGGCTTTGTTGTTGATGTCCTGGGGGCGCCGAAGGGGAGTCCCTCAATCTGGGGATCGAGGGCGTAATGAATGTGGGTAGCAGTCGAGTTGTTACCGGGGGGTCCCCTGTTTGTTGATTAGTTGGTGATGAAGATACCCGAGTTCTCCCATTACCTGTGTGCTGTAGGCTATCCGTCAATGAGGTATACTCCCCGGGGGCTAACCGGCCCTTACAGTGCTGAGGGGGAATCCCCGAGGGGTGGCCTGATGTGAAGCCTTGGTCTTCTAAAGGAGTGATCCCGAGGGCGACTGTTACGTACCGTGTGGGGCATAAACCGGGGGCGTCTCTGGGTAAGTGTACCCGGAGGCTCTCCTTGGTGAAGTGGAGTGAAGTAAAAAAAAGTCCGGGGGCTCCCAGAATATAGCCGTTGGAAATATAGACGTTGGAATACGTAACGTCAGGATATAGCCGTTGGGGGGGTACACGTGGCGCGTGATGGTTGGCTGTCCGTGGGCGGCGTCACCGATTGGGCGATACCGCGGTTTGTAATGATGGCGATCCAACCGGAGGCCCGGTTTCCAGGCCCAAGCCCGGATCCCAGCGCCTATAAATACCCCAAGGCCAGGCCACTCTCCGCTGTGCGATCTCAGTGTAGCGAAGCTCTGGCAAAATTTTTCTAGGAGAGAAACTTGCCCTCGGTTGAATCCTCAGTTTTCAAGGTCAGTTCCCCCCTGCTCTTCTCCTTCTAGTTAGCTGTGCCTTGTGCCCTTAGGCTAGGAGATAGAATTTTCTAGGAAACCTTAGTTCTCTCGAGCCTTCGAACTAGTGAGCAGATGTCATCACAGAGCGACTCCCAGGATATCTCGGGGGAGCCTTCGGTCGAGATGGAGACATGCTCAGATGTGGAGTCCTCGAGCATGGAGTCCTCGGCGGGTGGTGATGCCGCAGTGGCCTTGGAAGTGGAGAAGGACCTCCAGGCCGAAGTCGAAGCCGAGGGCTTCGAGCAAGAAAACGAGGACGAAGAGCTCGCCCTCGCCGTGCAAACTGCCGAGCAAGAAGAGGAGAGGGAGAGGATGAAGGTAATGGTCGCCATTCCTCCCCCCCGTGGTGCCGGGGAAGCCAGCTCCTCCCGGCCATTGGACCCGACGCCCATCAGTGTGGCTCCCGGGAAGAAAAAGAAGATGAAGGCGGCCCCGAGGAAGAAGCAAGCGGTCGTTGACGCCGGGCGACCGGTGGGCATACCCGAGGGCCATTCATTTCTGAACACTGCCGCTCTAGAGCTGAAGACGAGGGCGTCCCTGGCAGAATACCAGGCCACTCAGATGCTGGTTGGCCCTTCGGCGCGCGTGGTGGAGCCCAGGGCAGATGATTTGTTGCGGTATGCGCCCGAAGGGTGTTTCGCTGTTCACACTCTCTCGGTGGAGATGGGGCTTCGGTTTCCGGTTCATCCTTTTCTATTGGAGTATCTGAGGTTTGTGGGGTTGGCCCCCTGCCAGCTAACGCCCAACAGCCACTCTTATGTGGCCGGCTTCCTCTCCATGTGCCAGAGCCGGGGAGTTGAGCCCACACTTGACCAATTCTTTATGTCCTTCAACCTCTGCCCGGGGGGGGGGCATTCAAATGCTGAGGGCTTTGCCAACCTTCAGCAGGTACCGGAGTTCAGGCTTTTCGATGACGTGCCCTCGTCCCACAAGGGGTGGAAGGAGAGGTTCTGCTACATTCGCCTTGAGGAGAACCCCTTCCCGGCCCAGCTCCGCAATAGCTTCCGGCGCCATCCGAAGGTGGGGAGCGCAGCTCTGGAGAAGAATGGAAAAGTGCTTGCCAAAAAACCGAAGGGGTCTGACAAGCACGTCAAGATCAGAGACGTCACCCTCCCCGAGGAATTGCTTAGCCTGGGCTTCCGGCAGTTCAGGCCGAGGGGCTCTTCGGATGAAAGATATCCTCCCCTCGATCGAGTCTTCGAAGGAGCTGGAGGTGATCACCGAATGGTTCACTGATGTGTTGATAGTTCTTCCTTATTTCCTATCTTTTATGACGTAGTAATTGGTAGCCTTCGGTCTAACCCTCCTGCGTTTTTATTTCTTTTTTGTTGCTTGCAGGTAATAATATGGACGTCGGTTCTCTCTTCGCTCTGAAGAACGCGAAAGGGAAGAAGAAGACCCCGGTGGGCACTTCTGCCAGGGAAGGGCCCTCTCAACCTACTGTCGCCGCTGCTGGCGCCGGAGGGTCCAAGGGTGTCGGGCCCGTGAAAAAGAAGAACGTCGGCAAGGGGACCGAGCCCCCGGCCAAGAAGCCGAAGACTAACGCCCCTGCCAAACAACCGATCACCGATGTGGTGGTGATCGTTGATGAAGGGCACGCCTCTGCCTCCACCCCCAGGAACAAATCAACCAGGAGTTCTTTGGGCGGGAGAAGTTGGAGGCGTTAGTACCGAAGGGAGCCTCCGTGTTGGAAGACAGCCTGAACCCTTCGGCTCTGATGAGCCAGATGCTGCCGTCGGCTGACCGACTGGCCCTTGCCCGGTTGGACGAGGGATGCCTCGAGGCGAAGGTCCTCCTGAATGCTGCCTCCGTAAGTCACCCCCCCTTCTTTGTTTGTAGTTGTGTTTTCCTTTTGTAATATGTTCGGCGTGCCTTACTCTTCGCCTTCGTGAATTGCAGAGCTTTATGGGCCTCTGCGAGCACCTCCGGAGGGTGGAGCAGATGAGGGAGGCCAAGGGTGCAGCCGAGGGGGAGGCCGCCCTCCTCAGGAAGAAGCTTGTCGATGCTGAGGACTCTCTCCGTCTGGCCACCGACGGCTTGGAGCAGAGGGTGCAGGCTGCAAGGGCTGAAGGGCTTAACGAGGGACTGGCCAGGGCCGGGGAGGCCGCTGCCGAGGCCGCCCGCATTGCTGCTGATGAAGCCCGCACGGCTCGAGAAGAGGCCGTCTCCAAGGCCCGAGAGGATGCGGTGGCCAGCTTCACAGCCGAGGGGTGGAAGGCTGAAGACCGGAGGGAGTGGCTTGCTTCGGTGGTGGGGGCTTCGGTGGACGAGTGGGTCGGAGGTCCCGGGAAGATGTGGCTTGCTGAGAGGGGCGACTCGTACTACCAAGGCGGGGAGTTCTTCACCCAACGCCTTATCTACCGGAAGCTTGCGAAGCACTTTCAGGTGGCACCGGAGGAGTTCCATCCGGAGGCTTATGGCCTCCCCCCCTCGCCAGCCAGACATCAGGATCCCGCTCCCCGAGGGGGAAGAGAGGCCAGTTCTTGAAGATTCGGAGACCCTCCGGGAGTGCGGCCTCGGGGGTGAAGAGGATGAAACCGAGAGCGAGGCAATATCCTCAGTCCCCCCTTCTTGAAATGTATTCCCCCTGTATTGTAACCATATTGTGTTGTAATTGTTGGCCTCGGCCCCTTTTGTAAAGTACATTTAAACTTCCTTCTTTTGAATGAATGAGTACATATGCCCTCGGGCCTTTGACATATAACATGCTTTCTTTTGATTTGTTCATTGTCGAATATATGCCCTCGTCTTGTTTTGGATGTATGCCCTTGCTCCTTTGAATGTATGTTTTAGGACTTTTCTTCCAAGTGCGGTGCTTCTTGTGGCCCTCGGCTACTAGTAATCTTTAGTCGCTTTAACGTTTCACCGGGGTCTCAATGTTCAGGACTTAGAAATATTTCTAAGTGTTTGAATACAGCCATAGCCTTCGGTAGTTGGGCACCCTTTGCTAGATGTATGACCGAGGGCTCAGCAATAATTAGGACTTAGAAAATTTTTCTAAGTGTAGCACACCATAGGGCCTTCGGATGTTTGTAGTTCAATTGTTGTGTGGTGATTAGGTTGAGAACCCAGTTCTTAGGACTTAGAAAAATTTCTAAGTGTAGTTTTCCCTTGGAAGCCCTCGGCTGGTAGCCTCCTTCCTGATGTGTGAATATGGGACTGAGGGGACTTAGAAAATTTTTGTAAGTGTAGTGTGTCATGTAGCCTTCGGCTACTATGGAGCCCCAACTGAAAAATTGATTAGGCCGGGGGGGCCAATCTTCAGGACTTAGAAAACTTTCCTCAGCGTTGATTCCTTGTGTATTGTAGCCTTCGGTTGATAGGTAGCCTTCGGCTATCAGGTCCCTTCATAAGTTGAGATGAGCAGTTGACCGAGGGAAAAATATGTAGGACTTAGAAAATATGCTGTTATATCGCATAGCCTTCGGCTATCATATTCCTTTAACTGTAATATTGGTCGGGCCGGGAGCCCAATCTTTAGGACTTAGAATTTTTTTTCTTTTAAGTGCTGCTTCCTTGTGTCGCCTTCGGGTGATCGTGAGGCCCTTGTGTTGTATGAGTATTTGGCCGAGGGCCAAATATGTGGGACTTAGAAAAATTTCAAAGTGTGTCGTAGATGTTTGAACCTTCGGTCAGTGAGGAGTCTGACCGAGGGGCAAATATTTTGGAATAAGCCCCCTCGGTTGGCCTTTGATGATTTGTAATAGATGCCTTCGGTTGTCGGGTGATATATTAGCCTCCGGTTGTTGTCATTTTCCAAAAGTGTGGACTTAGGAAAAGTGTGGAATCCTGTTGTTGTAAAGAAAGCCGACGAGGAGTATGTGCCCTCGGCATACACTTGAAAAGTTGTAGAGTTTGACTTAGCCAGTTGTGTCCCTTTTCATGGAGTAGGGGCCCTCGGTATTAGTGCATAACAGATGCCTTCGGTATTTGTTTGAAGTACCGTTTGGTGGACTTTGGATAGTTCAGTCCCTTCGTATTGTTGAAGCCTTCGGTGCTTGTGTGACCGGAGGTGACCAAGCAGTGGACTTAGCCGTTTCTTGATGATATTTGTTTGAGTAGTATCCTTCGGGAAATAGGAGCCTTCAATTACCGGAGGTGTTCCCGTGGGGAGCCCTCGGCATGTTGTGATCTGTTGGAGTGTACTCTTTGATTTCTCGCTGAGTCTACTCCCCTTCACCCCCTTTTTTTTTATTTAGTTTTTTTTTTGGTTGGTGATGAAGGGAAGGCATCAAGAAACTTGGTTTCTTGGTAAGGCTGGGCCTATCAGGAGACCATCAGAATACACCAATGGCTCTCCTCCCTCGGGTTAACCTTCCGAGTTCCGAGGGGATCGAGGGTCGTTTCCTGGGTACAAGATATGATGGTCTGTAACCTGCCTCCCCTTAGGGGATGGCGCGGAAAGCGCCTCATTTTTTAAAGTCGTCCCCTCGGCGCTAGACATAGTTCGTGGCCTGCCACACCCTAGGGATGGTGGCGCGGGGAGCGTTTCGGTTTGGAAGTCGAATTCTGGGCATTTCTCGTGCCTGTCATACCCTTGGGGTGATGACGCGGAAAGCGTTCCGTTTTTGAAAGTCGAATCCTGGGCATTTCTCATGCCTGACATACCCTGGGGGTAGTGACGCGGAAAGCGTTTCAAGGAAGGGTTTTCATTTGCACACTAGTTGCAAATGGCCGGGGGCACTACGTGCCGCCGGCACCGATGGTGGCGCCTTCGGTATATGCGTCCTCGTGGGGTACGGCTTTAGAAACAACACTTGGTGTTAGTTTCGATATGTAGCTCCCCGGTACTTGGTACCGAGGGGTCTTCTGTGGGAACACTTGGTGCTCTTCTCTTTGATGTTGATGGGGGAGATGTGTAACCTCGGTACTTGGTACCGAGGGGTCTTCTGTGGGAACACTAGGTGATCTCACTGTTGTTGAAGGTGTTGATGGTGTCCGCCCTCGGCACTTGGTGCCGGAGGGGGTTCTTCTCGTGGTGAGGCCCGGGGCCTGTAGTCGGTATGAGGGCTTGGCCGCTCATAAGTGTTTTGCGGTTGTTCTTGGTGTCTTGAATGTGTCTTCATTCCTCAAACGTGGAGGCCTTGGGCCATAGGATAGTACATTCACTAGTTATGAGGGCTTGGCCGCTCTTACATTATTGGTAAAATTTAACCAAATGGTGTACATTCCAGTGCCTAGGGACCTCTTTTCCGTTGGGGCGTTAGAGCTTGTAAGTCCCAGGTTTGATGATGGCTGCTATGATGTAGGGGCCTTCGAATTTTGGTGCCATTTTTCCTCCCTCGGTTGGTTGGCTGGCTTCCCTCCTCCGGAGGACATAGTCCCCCACTTGAAATTCTCGGGTGCGAACCTTGGCGTCGATGTAGCCTTTGACTTGCCTTCGGTAGTTTTCTGCCCGGATGAAGGCTTGCTCCCGGCGTTCTGAAAGGAGGTGGAGGTCGAGGGCCATGTTGCTGTCGTTAACCTCGGGGTCATATTGGATCACCCTCTAGGTGGGAAGGGTGACTTCCGTAGGAGCTTTGGCTTCAAAACCGTAGCAGAGGGAGAAGGGTGTTTCACCTGTTGCTCGCCGAGGGGTGGTGCGGTAGGTCCAAAGGATGTTGTGGAGTTCTTCCACCCAGCCACCGCCCTCGGCCTCCAGCTTCTTTTTGAGGCCCTCGAGCAAGGTCCGGTTGGCATTCTCTACTTGCCCGTTGCCTTGAGGGTAGGCAACGGAGGAGAAGGTGTGTTTGATGCCCCATGCCTCCAGCAAGGCACAGAAGGGGGCGGCCTCAAATTGTGTTCCATTGTCGGAGATGATCTGCTGGGGGACGCCAAACCTTGTGAGGATGTTCTTGAGGACGAAGTGACGGCACTTCGCCTCTGTGATGCTGGCGAGGGGCTCAGCCTCCACCCACTTAGTAAAGTAGTCGATGGCCACAATGATGTATCTGTTGTTGGAGGTACCCCTCGGCAGAGGGCCCACAAGGTCTATCCCCCATCGAGAAAAGGGGAGTGCTGATGGGGGCATAGTTGACCGCTGGCCTGCCGGGGGCTTTCTGGAAATGTTGACATGCGGTGCACCTTCGGGCAAGCTCAGCACAATCTCTGACCATGGTTGGCCAGAAGTAGCCCAGGAGAATGAGCCTTCGGGACATGGAGAAGGGTCCCTGGTGAGCTGAGCAAGTGCCACTGTGCACCTCCTCCATTGCGACCTCGGCTTCATCCTGATGAAGGCACCGAAGTAGCGTGCCGTTGTAAGACCGTTTGTAGAGCCTCCCGTCTTCGATGGTATAGCTAGGAGCCCTCAGTTTTGCTAGTTTAGCGCGGGTCTCATTCTCGGGTAGCTGCCCTGTGGAGATGAAGGTGGTGATATCTGAGATCCAGTCCTCTTGGCGTTGTTGTATGTTCATGACGGGGCTTGCATGGATACTTGAGAGACTTAGTTCCTCAATTTTGGCAATCTTGGAGATGTGCTCGGGGGAGTCGGCCGAGAGCTTAGATAGTATGTCGGCCTCGGAATTCTGAGCCCTCGGTATTTGAGTGAGAGAGTGTGCCTCAAATACCTTAAGCAATTCCTTGGCCGCTTCCTTGTACTGTTTCATTCTTCCCTCCTTGGCCTCATATTCCTCGGAGATTTGGCCAACGACCAACTTGGAGTCGCATTTGATGTGGATCTGCCGAGCCTTCATGTTGGCAGCCAGCCGGAGGCCACATAGGAGGGCCTCATATTCGGCCTCGTTGTTGGAGACTTTGAAGGAGAAGCGGATTGCATAGTAGGCTCTGAAGCCCTCGGGAGTAATGAGGACTACCCCTCCCCTGCATGCTTTGGTCGCGGAGGAGCCGTCGGTGTAGAGGGTCTACCAGTCGTCCGGGGTAGCCGAGGGCTCCCCGTCCGTGGCTGCCCTTGCGGTACACTCCGTCACAAAGTCCGCCAGGGCTTGGCCTTTGATGGCAGGCCTCGGACGGATGTCAATGTTGTACTGGCTCAAGAAGATAGCCCATTTCACCATGCGGGAGGAGCTGGTGGGGCTCCTCATGAGGGCGTCGAGGGGTTGATGAGTCAAGACCTGAACCGGGTGAGCCTGAAAGTAATGGCCCAACTTCTTGACGGTCCAAACGATGGTTAATACCGTTTTTTCCACAGGAGAGTACCTAAGCTCGGCCTCCCTTAGGGTCTTGCTTACATAGAAGATGGCATGTTGGATGTCGTCTTCCTCCCGGATGAGTACGGAGCTGATGGCTACCGGGCTGACCCCAAGGTAGAGATAGAGGGTCTCCCCTACCTTTGGTTTTGAGAGCACAGGGGGTGAAGATAGATATCGTTTGAGCTCGTCGAAAGCCCCCTGGCATTCTGGAGTCCATAGAAAGCCAGCCGTCTTCCTCATGATCTGGAAGAAGGGTAGAGACTTCTCCGCTGATTTAGATAGAAAGCGGTTGAGGGCTGCCAGGCGGCCCGTCAACCGTTGAACTTCCTTCACGTTGCGTGGGGGCTCCATGTTGATGATGGCCTGGATCTTCTCGGGATTGGCCTCAATACCCCTTCGGCTCACCATGTAGCCTAAGAATTTGCCCCCTTGGACGCCGAAGGTGCACTTCTTCGGGTTTAGCCGAAGGTTGAACTTTTGCATGATGGCGAAGATTTCCCGGAGGTCGTCGGCATGGCTGGAAGATTGTTTGCTCTTGACGATCATGTCGTCAACATAGGCCTCCATGGCGCGCCTTAGGACGGCCTGAAAGACTCGGGCCACCATCCGGGTGTAAGTGGCCCCTGAGTTCTTTAGGCCGAAGGCCATCACTAGGTAGCAGAAGATGCCCTCGGGAGTCATGAAGGCTGTCTTTTCGGCGTCTTCCTCATGCATGAAGATCTGATGATACCCGTGGAATGCGTCGAGGAATGAAATGATTTCACACCTCGCGGTTTCATCTACAAGTTGATCGATATTGGGCAAAGGAAAAGGGTCCATAGGGCACGCCTTGTTGAGATCCGTGTAGTCCACGCACATGCGGAAGGTAGGAGGCTTCTGTGCGAGGACTACATTTGCCAGCCATGAGGGGTATTTCACCTCCTTGATGTGCTTAATAGAGAGGAGCATGGCGACCTCCTTCTTCACAAATTCCCTCCTTTCGGCGGAGAGGGGTCTTCTTCGTTGTTGTACTGCTTTTGCCGAGGGGTCCACCGAGAGGCGGTGGGTGATGACCCTTCGGCTGATTCCCGGCATGTCCTCCGGCCCCCATCTCTTCAGGGAGCTGGGCTCCAATCTTCACGACTCTCTCCGGCTTGGCCGGATCGAGTGTAAAGTCTTCTACGTCCTCGGCTGGTTCAGCCCTCGGCCTCTTTTCTTCTTGGTCGATGGTTCCGGTGATGGTGTCAACACGGAATTCCGTCTTACTTACCTTCTTAGTGACTTGAAGATAGCAGGCGCGGGCGATTTTCTGATTCCCCCGGGAGTAGCCAATGCCCCCCTCGGCGGGAAACTTGAGGCAGAGGTGCCTCATGGAGATGATGGCCTCGAGGTCCTCGAGGGCTGGCCGGCCGAGGATGATGTTGTGCGCGCAATCGATGTTGACGACGACGAACTCCACTTCGAGCTGGGCTCTATGGAGCCCGTCGCCGAAGATCACCGAGAGGGTTATTACCTCCTCGGAATCAATAGTATCGTCGGTGAAGCCGGCAAGAGGGGTCTTAATGGGCCGAAGAGACCCCCTCTCCAGATGCAGCTCTCTGAAGGTGCTGAGGTACATTACATTGACGGAGTTGCCCGTGTCAATGTAAGTTCGGTGAATGATGGTGTCGTTTATTTCAGTCCGAATCACCAAGGCATCCCTGTGAGGAGAAGAAGTAGGAGGGAGATCTGCGTTGGTGAAGGTGATGGGTTCCTCCCTCAGCCGCTTTACCGGGGGCATATGGGTGACTTCCCCCACGTAAAGAGATTGAGCCCACTTTTTCCGCTGACTGGTGGAATCGCCCCCTGTATTGCCGCCGATGATCATGAGGACGTGGCGTTTTTTCTCTTGGTAGTGGGGGTACTCCTCCTCTTCCTCCTCCAAGTTTCCGATCTCCCTCTTCTTGTCGAGGGGAATGGTGTTCGGGTTCACCCAAGCGTTCACCTTCGTGTGGTGCCCTCGGGGAGGTCCCTGATGAGAAGGTCCCTCCTGCCGAGGGCTCTGAACAAATTGGGACAGGTGCCCCGCTTGTATCAATCTCTCGATGGCCGTTTTTAGCTGGTGGCAGTCATCGGTTCTGTGCCCCTGGTGCCGATGGAAGCGACAGTATGGGAACTGAGGGTTGATAGCATGTACCTCCGGGGGTGCGCGAGAATCGCGCTCAACGAGGCCCCTCTCCTCGGCAAAATCAAGGATGATGCTGACGGGGTGCGTCAACGGTGTCCGGGGGCGGTCCAGGAGAATGGGTTGTGCCCAAGTCTTAGGGCTGCTCTTATAACCTCCCCCGGGCTTGGCTTGGCCTTGCCGAGGGCGGTCATCAGAGGGTCCTGAAGCCCTGGGGTGATTTGGAGGAGCCCCCGGCCCCCGGTTATTCTTGTTGTCAGCCCTCGGGGGTTGCTGGTCTGGATGCTGGTGGCATTTCTCCACCTCCTCGGCCTCAGCATATCGGTCCCCCCGCTGCAAAGCCCTTATGTAGTCGCGGGGGGGTTCAATGATGAGGCTCCTTGAAAAGTTGCCGGTGCGGAGGACGGTCTGTAGGAGGGCCAGGAGGGTCCCGTCATCAGCACCGTCGACTTTGTCAGCCTCCGTCCTCCAGCGCTCCAGGAAGTCCCGAAGGGTCTCATCCCTCTTCTGGCGTATGGTTAGGAGGTGGGAGAAGTGCTTCCTCGTGCGACGCCTCCCGGCAAATTGTGTCAAGAATCGCTGGGCGAGTTCTTGCCACGAATCAATGCAGCCCTCGGGCAACCGGTTGAACCATTCGTATGTCGGCCCCTCTAAGGTGGAGAGGAACCAACGACACAAATATTCGTCCGACGCCCCTACCATCATCATGTTGTTCTGATATTTGCTGTAGTGTTCCTGGGGGTCCGTCTTCCCGTTGTAGGGTTGTATGTGTTTCCCTCGGTATTTTTCCGGGATCCGGGCCGCCAGTACCCTTGGGGTAAATGGCGTCCGGGTCCGGAGCTGGATGACGGGTTCCCCGGAGCCCTCGGCCACCTTCTTCTGTAATTCCTCCATTTTGGCCATCATGGCCTCGTATTTGAGATCTGAATGAGGGGTGGAGGTGGTGGCGTGAGCTTTGTTGGCCTCCATTTCATCAAGCCGGCGTTGGAGGGCCGCAATAATTTTGTCCCGGGGATCCTTCGGGAGGGTCTCCGCCCCCTGCGAACGAACCCGGGCCGAGTGGGCCTGATTGATTTGGTGGCGAGCATCGTCGGCATGAAGGGATGCCTTGCCTTTGTCCCGAGGGGGACGCTCCTCGTCTGCCCTCGAGACAGACCCTCCGCTCTCCTGGGGCCTTTGGAGTGCTTTCCCTCTGAGGCGGTCTTGGACCCCTCGGCGGTCCTGGCCTCCTCCGAGCCGGTTGAGGGTGGAAGTGTGGGGCCTTTCTCTGTTGTCATTGTGGCAGTCCCGGGACTGAACTTCCTGGGAGGCCGTATCTTGGGCCACTACCCCTTCGTCATTCCTTACCCGAGGGATGGGGTTTTCGAAGGGGTGTGGCAGGGGGGGAAGTACGATGTTCTCCCCAACCTGGGGTTGAGCCAGAACCAGGGTGCCGAAGGCACCTGGGTTCTGAGTGAGCGTCTGGATGAAGGCGGAGAGCGCCGATTGAACGTCGATGGTGAGAACCGGAGGGCTGACTTGGTCGTCGCTCCGGTTTTTCTTCTTGGCCTCGATGCCGAGGCGGGCATCGGGGGCATTCTGTTGGATCTGAAGGCGAAGGTCGACAGCCGCCTGTTCCAATCCAGCGATGACACCACCCTCGGGAGCCCTGTGAGAGGCTTCGGGGGCGTTGACGTCGCCGAGGGCCAGGTTCTTGTCTTCCACGTTTTTGGAGTTGGCACGTGTAGTTCTCACCATTTTGGTAGAGGGCTAGTGTTTGGCGAAGGGGGAGAGTTTCTTACTCGATTGTTCGACCTCTCAACGAGAGCACCAAATGATGGATAGTGTACCCGGGGGGTAGCTTATCCGGGGGGTTATTACGGGGAGTAACAAGAGAGAAGTCAGAGCAAGTAAATGTAGAGAGAGAAAATATATTATAAATGTGGAGCGTTTTCAGCGTGGTTACAAATGGGGAAATGGGGTGCTATTTATAGTAGCAATAAATGCCGAACAGGGACACGTGTCAAGCGCCCATTGGCCGAGAGGTCACCTCAACTGGTTGGCGCTGGCATCCGCATGTGGCCGCATTTAATGCGGCTGTTGGATGGGACGTCTGTGCAGGGTACGGTGATCTGTACGCATGTGACGCGGATCTCATGTCGGGAGAGGTGCCTTCGGCTGCAAAGGATGGTCGAGGGCTCCTAGTGCCGAGGACCCCTGGGTGCCGAGGGCTCCAGGTGCCGAGGGCTACTATTTTCGCCGTTTTCTCCCAGTTCCTCTGTTTGTTCGAAATATCCACGCTGTGATAGTTTGGAGCCTTCGGCCAGGGGGCCGAAGGCACCCCTGGTGCGTATTAGGCCTCTGGGCGCCGTGATTTGGGCCTGTTGAGCTTCCTGGGCCGGTTGGGCCTTCATTGGTGTAGTAGGAGTCTGTGGGCCGGGTGTTCCCGGGCCATATACTCCATCATGCATCTAAATTATTATATATGATTCAATTCGATCATCCCATGCAACGCACCGGTGGAGAAACTAGTTTATTAGTATAATAACATTAAAAGATCTAAATGATCTCCCAATTAAGCCACGTTTATAATTTGAAACGTGTATTTTATTTATAAGTTTGATAATGAGCCATCCATAATTTTGATCAATCATATGTACATTAGTACTTAATTCATATTGGATATAAAAAAACTCTATAGAAAAACAGTCCAAATTAAAACATTATTTATTTAGTTAAATGTACAATATACAAAATACTAACTTACTCTTAGGGAAAATTACCAAAATAGGAGTAAAAAATTTTGAAAATTTCAAAACAAGACTGCCATGTTTTTATTCCCAAAATAGGAGTAATTACTGTCATGTTTGGAAAATTATGTCATGTTTAAAGTCTGGTACTGCCAAAACATGACAGCAATTAGTCCTACTTTGGGAATAAAAACATGATAGTTCTATTTTGAAATATACAAATGTTTTTAGCCCTATTTAGAGTAATTTCTCTAATTCGGGAAAAATTCCGAAACAGATAGTAAAAAAATTTGAAAATTCCAAAAACATGCTAAAAATTGAAAAATATCTGCATAGGAGTAAAAAAGTCTCGGTGAGAACTTTTGACCAGTTTGACTTATTTTTTTGAAAGTTGTTGTACTTGTATTTGAATAGGTGGACTAATAAAACTTCTAAATTTCCATCCAAAATTCACGATCGAACAATTATCCTGCCAGGTGAATTGCATACCACATGGATCCGCTCCACATTCCAAGGTGGGTCCAAAATCCACAATACTCCGCATAATTTGTTCATCCAAGTCAAAATTAAACCCAAAATTTACAGTTGAAGTGCACAATTGTACAGGAATATTATTCAACGAATTAGTAAAAATAAATAAAAAATAATCGCACATGCCCTTGTTAGAAGAATTAAAGTTAACCAGGTTCAGCCTCTGCCTAGGTTATCAGATTTGGTTGGACTAAATTAGATTTTTTGGTCGTGTTTGAAATTCTGCATTTGTAATCCCTTCATTCAGGCTGTAGATGGCAATTGGAGCAAACATGGCCCATCCTTTGTTCTTTTATATGTAACCCAAATACCAGTAATAAAAAATGGGTTTCTAATACTTCCCAATTTGACACTCTTTTCACATCGGGTTACCACATACCATTACCCCTAACTAGTTACTCCACCCGTACGTTGCACGGGAGTGAAGCACCCGCATAATAATTTAGATGCAATGAGATATTAAAAAAAAACATGACTGTGATTGAGTTATTTGAAAGCATTAAATACATTCAGAAATAAGATGACATTGTAATAGGCTAATAGTGAAGTATGAAATAAATTACAAGAACTAAATGTAAAACATAATATGACGAAATAGACGTGCATGTAAGTCCACGAGACTATAAGGAAAATTATAAATTAGTCTATAATATATATTTCTTTGTAAACAACGCTCAACATTGATTTGGTTGGTTGTCTGTCCATCTTCTTCAAATATTACAAACTTCAATCCAATCGACTTGTTACTCTCCACACCGCCACGTACAAATGCCTATGAGTAAAATTGGGGCGACTGAGTAAGATGACAACATTTTTCAACAATTGTCCTTGACTCTTATTAATGATCATTGCATACCTAACAGTTAATAGAAACGGTTTCAGCTAAAAGTCGGTGGAAGTTTAATGTATGATGATGCTAAAGTAAGTCTAGGAATAAAAAACTTTTTATTCACCACATACATTAGACTTCCAGAGCATTTAACTAAGAGAATGTATCTCGTGTAGAAGGTCACTATCTGAGCTAGATGATAAGCTGAAATATGAGCTTAGATGAGTATTTAACTCTGAATCTATCAGACACAAGATGTATTCTTTGAACTTATCAACCACATCTGTGGAGCAAGAATAGATTTCAAATAAAGATACGAAGTCAAATTACTTTGAGTTAAGAGGTTAGGACAAATGCTCACAATAGATTTAATAGTATCTACCATTGGAGCAATAATATCGTTCAGTATATCAATGAGTGATCGTTCGTAAAAGATTGGATATTGGGGGCACTTTTGCTCACCGGCCATCCTTGCAAGTTTCCTGTTCTTAGATTGTCTAACTACAATGAAGTATGGCCATTTGAAATTATGAATGAAATATTGTCTCATGTCTTTCAGAACCACAAACGATACATGTCTAAAGTCACCTCTGAATATAATCGATTTCCCACTAAATTAAAAAGCAAGTTTGCATCCCAATGAGTGACGGAGCGAAGTACACCTCTCATACTTCAATTCACCAAGAGCTCTAAAAAATATTGGGGTGCCATTGATATTGTATTTAAGATTAGATATTAATATTTAAATATAGTTAAATGATACTATATTTAAGATTAAAAAATCCAGTATACTTTAGTGAGTACTATATTTGAGATTAAATACAATTTATTAACATGAAAAGAGTCAAATAATAAAAAAGTATCATATACGTACATTATTTTAAAAATTGATCAATTTGTCCATTTAATCGGTTTTTGACCTGCAATAGCAGGGGATTTTTTAATTAAAAAAACTCTAAAGAAATTGTTAAATATGAAGAAATGTAGATAAAAATGTGAAAATTTTCACAATGTCAAAGTCAACATCTTTGAAATTTTGAAATTATTTGTATTTCTACATCTATTGTATATTCTATATTTGTTTAAGATGTTTCCTCATTTTTTAATTCATAGTTTTTACATTTTCACTTTTTTTCAGTTTTCTTCTTTTTAATTTTTTATTTAAGCATTTTTAAATTATTTATCTATTTTTACATTTATACTATTTATATATTATTATTACATTATTTTTCAAATTTATATGATTTTTATAAGATTTATTAATAGTCCTAATTTGGTATATTACAACTAACCTGCTATAATAGGTCAAAATGGTTTGATTAATTGTATTTGAAAAGCAAGCGTACTTATATGATGTTTTTTAGTAAAAGGGTTTCAGTTAGGCTTGGACTCGGTGCGGGCCACCCGGCCCGCTACTGTGCGGGACCGGCCCGGCCCAGGAAACCGGGTCCGGTTCCGGTTCGGGCCTAGGCCCAGGGGGCTACCGGTTCCGGGCACGGGTAAGGGAAAAGGGGAACGGCCCGGCCGGGCCGGCCCCGGTTCGGGCCTTTTTTATTTTTTTTTTATTTTTTTGGTTTGGGCTGGGGTTAGTTGGGCTGGGATGGGTATTTCCGAGGGATTTGGGGGGTTGGGGGGTGGGGTGGGGTGAAATAAATAAGAATAAAAAAAATGAACCAGAATTGGCCCGGCCCGGAACCGGTCAAGACCCGGGCCGGTCTCGGGCCTATGGATACGGAACCGGTGGCCTGGCCCGGGCCCGACCCGGCCCGAGTCCAAGCCTAGTTTCAGTGATGGATTAAAAATAATAGAAGAGTTTATTTGGCCTTTTCTGTTTATTAACTATATTTAAACGGGTATTGTATTTATGACTATATTACTCCGTGATGTTTTAAAAGGAAAAAAGCAGTTGCTTCAAAGGATTGTAGATTTAATATTAATTGAGTTTAACAAAATTTAGTAGCCATAAATTTTAAATATAAATTGAACATCGATTAGTCAAAACTAAAGGTTGGAGAAAAGTGCACATAAATTATTTAATAAAAGTGTAACTCTCATTATTTATGTTGATTGTT
Source organism: Cuscuta europaea (assembly GCA_945859875.1). Lineage (NCBI taxonomy): Eukaryota > Viridiplantae > Streptophyta > Magnoliopsida > Solanales > Convolvulaceae > Cuscuta > Cuscuta europaea. The sequence goes on along the minus strand of CAMAPE010000080.1, from coordinate 1,775,033 downwards.
TTTTCTTAAAGTAGTAACACTTTCTCTCAAAGTAACTTGAAATTATTAAAATGTACTTCCTAATTTACCCGTGCTTCTAATATATTATGAATTTACCAAATAAGTAATTACATTTTATTTAGAGCTCATAAGATTGGTTTTGCAATGGGATATTGAGATATGGTTAATTTATATTATAGCTACACCCAACACACAAATGTGTCCTTTATGAAAGTTAACTCTTGATCTTGTAGAATTGAGCGGGAATTTAGAAGAACAAAGTGATAAGGGTGATGAGGGCATGAGGCTATGTCATATGTGTATAAGATCTTAATGAAGTCCCAAATAAATCATGTAATTAAAATAGCCAAGCTTTGCGATAGGGAAAGATACTCGGTATGAGCCTATGAGGGATTTCGAAGGCATGCTTGAGTAGGAAAAATGAGCTTAGTGCATTATTACACATATAGTTCTCTAGTAGAATTGTTTAGAATACACTTATCTACAGAGTACAGACTACAAAGTAACATAAGACTAGAGTAGAAGTTTTCTATTTGCCTGCTTGTAGGTATTTCAGTAGCATATTAAGAGTGGGCATAGTGATGAGGGGGGAAATAATCCAAACATGTGGTTAATAATATTCTAACCGTTTTGCTTTATGCATAAAAAATTCAATAGCAAGCAAAGACCTAAAAGACTGTTTTGTATAGTCTTAAAATTGCTACTCCTGTGTATGTGTAAGGTATTCATGCAAAATACTTCTTCACTGTTTAGCATATAAAATCATGTATACTAGTCATAACAGAATTTGAGCCAACCGCAACAACAATAGCTCTTACTCTACCTTCAACCACTTTGATGCTCTGTCCGACAAAGAGGAGGTTATCTAATGTCAGTAAACAAAATTGCCTTGATAAGAAAGTGCAATAAGAGTAACCTAACCTTCAATAAGTCTCTCAAACATCAATGGACATGCAAATAAAAGAGTGATCGTTCACCAGAAAGCATAGGCATCAAACAGAAAGCATTTCACATGTGCGTTGCACGGGATGTAATTTTTAAACATTAGAAAAATAAAATATACATGACCATAAAAATATTTCTAAATAGGATCATAAAAATGTCAAATATTGATCCAATTTTTTAGAAGATTGCCAAATATTGATCCAATTTTTTAAGTGTTCATGCGGTTTTGTTTTTTGTGAGGGAGATTTTAGTTATAAGTAATAACCGAGGGATACATTGTACTCTTTAAGAAATAAAGGAATCCTAGGCTAAAAAGAAACAACAAGTTTTAAAAGCTATATTTATGAAATACCTATTTTTGCTAGACATTTAACTTGTTTTAGTTTGACCTGATATTGATATTCAAACCTACGAAATACCTATTTTTGCATTCAAACAATTTTTAAAAGCTATAATTCATGCTCCCTTTGCTCTCTTGTTTTCGGCTGTTGTTGGGCTCGATGCTAGCCTTCAAGCAAAAATGAAATATTTCATTAGCAATGCTTTTAAATTGCTAAGATGAGAATATTTCATAAACAAAACCAAAGAATCTAAAGAAGAGAAAATGTTTTTAATCTTATCTTTTTAGCTGTTGGAATTCGATTAGCCGAAACTCTTGTTTTTATTAAATTATTATGAAGTATGACCTAACTAACGAATCAATACTCCTAAAGAATGGTCATGAGGAATAATCCTTAGTAATCTGTTATTATAAGTAAAAGAAGATACTTATGTTGATGTTTATTTGATTATACTAACTGAAGCTAAACACATGAATGGGGAAAGAAGTATTAGTAGGAAAGGAGAGATTTAACTGACCTGCAAATCATTAAAATTGCTTGCACTCCAATATAGTATTTAAAGAAAAATGACCTAAACATTTTGTCAAACATCACATAGGCAGTACTCCCTCCGTCCCGCTAGAAGGTTCCCGTGAACGGTTTACGATGCTTGACTGACGATAAAGCAACTTAATCCCTGTTCACACTCTGATTAGTTTTACTAAATAAAATTAATATATTCGGAAACTACATTAAAACCACTACAAAGCCTGATAAAAAAATGTAAATTTGATAAAAATTTGATTTATAAAGTAAACAATTAAAAATGATTTAAGTTGACCATGCAAATAGTGAACGGGAACCTTCTAATGGGACGGAGGTAGTATTAGAGAGTACATCCTATATACTTCATATAGAATATAGGTTTAGTTCCATAAACAACATCTAGTATGCTTATAATATAGGTTTAGTTCCAGAAAAACTAATGCTTCAAGTAAACAGACTAAGCATATTAATTAAACATAATGGATGCTAAATTAGTTGGGCTGCTCCTTGTTGAGTATCTCAATGATAACTTATTTTCAAGGAGAAGTGCTATTTAGATGAAAAAAGCTGGGATAAAACTTCCTGGTTTAGAAGCTCTACTCAGAAGCTTTAGAGTGTGTTTATGAAATACTTACTCACTATAATGTCAAAAGCAGAGCTCTCATTAGGCAGCACACATACCTAGTTTAATAATTTTATAAATGATGATTAACCAACTAAAATAGTATGCACTCCTAGTGCAAATACTAGTAAAGAATGACACGCACTTTCATGCTCATGAAGACTAAGAGTGTAAAATATTTATAGGAATGAGTATGTCATCTGAAGAAAGATCAACCAAGTATTTTATCAACATTACATATGCAATACATAGCTACTGAATTTTATATGGGTATAAGTGTATGTTTCACCAATGAGTGTCAGACATCACGCATGTTTTTTATTCAACTTCTCTGCCTCTTATTATATGCTAAAATGTTTCATTTGTATTTAAAAGAAAAAATAACATCAGATTATAAAAGCAGTTTACAAAAACAAAATAAACCTTCCGCAAATAAGCCAAGACATATAAAGTTGTTCATCAGTCTTGATGGCAACATGGTTTTGAACTGCAGTAGGTTGAAACTTAGATGTGTCTTTTAAAATTCCCTACAGAACAAAACATAGTCACCTAACAGGTTTAGTATTGAAGAAAAACAAAAAAAAATGGGCTGAGAAGACACCATAGAGTTTCATACAAAATCTACATGGCAAAGAATTGGAACTCATCTGAACATATGAAGTGGAAAACAAACGCTACACAAAAAGTGGAGGCAGAAAATAATCAATAAGAAAGGGAATTCCAAAATTATGCTTCTTAAGCCAAACAAAATTATACATGCCCGGTATGTCCCACTACGAAATGTGTAGTCATTGATAAAGAATCTCATAGAGAAACTATAAAAAATAAGCCAAAGAAAAGGTTGGGCTGCTCCTTGTTGAGAAGTGCTTTTTAGATGAAAAAAGTTGGGCTAAAAAACTTACTGGTTTAGAGGCTCAACTTAGATGCTTTAGAGTGTGTTTATGAAATACTTAGTTACTATAATGTCAGGAGCAGGTAAAATATGCCTCTCATGAAGGCAAATAATGCTAAAGAATATGAAGAAGATGATGCATACTTTAACCAAAAACTGTGGAGAGGTAATGCAATTGAATACTTCATATGGGAAACTGAATATTTGGCCCACTTAAGTCCACACACATTGAAAAGTGACCTCAGGCCAGTTGGATACTTGGATCACAGCGCATCATAGGTGTAGATTTGGAGCAAATTCCACAATGTCTACATGGCAGAAAATTGGAACTCATCCTAACATATGAAGTGAAAAACAAATGTTACACAAAAAGTGGAGGCAGGAAGAAATAAATAAGAAAGGGAATTCCAAGATTATGCTTCTTAAGCCAAACAAAACTATACATGCCCGGTATGTCCCACTACGAAGTGTGTAGTCATTGATAAAGAATCTCATAGAGAAACTAAAAAAAATAAGCCAAAGAAAAGGTTGGATTAAAACCACAACATTAAATTTAAATTAATTGAATCGGGTGTGTAAGAAATAAATGTATTTAGATTTTGATGATGTTAGGATTAATTAGAATTTGAAAGTACCCCATTAGAAATTGTGTATTAGAATTTCTTTTGTAAGTTTTAGCTTAGTCTGCCTGCCAGAGTTCCATCTTGCCTCTACCAGAGTTGCTCCCAGAGTTGCTCACCAGAGAAGCCATCAGAAACTGGTTATCAGAAAGATACCACAGTTGGCAACAGAGACGGACTTCAGAGATTGGACCAGAGAACCTCTTCAGACTCTGCTAAGTATCATCAGAATCCGGAAGCCCTTCCAACGGTCGTTAAACTAACGGGAAATTCCCTAATGGTTACGAACCTTTCAACGGAAGCATGGCACTGTACACGCATTAAATGCACATTTAATGCTGTACGTACGAAGAGATATTTAAAGCTGATGATTGATCATGCGAGTATCTTTACGCCCCCAAAATAGCAAGTCGGAGGACCAAACGGTCAAGTCAACAGTACATGCATTTAATGAAGCTGTCTTCTACACTCCAACGGGAAGACTGCTCCCAGTATATTAAGATACACTCTGAAGAACTAAAGAAGATAACTTTTCCATAACCTTTGCCAAGAAAAATTTGCGTGAACAACTTTCTTGAGATTAAAACTCCATTCTAACAAGAAAAGGCCACAGTTGGAAGATAAGCATTCCTATCCTTCATCCAACTAGCAAAGGCAAAGTTACTCAGTTCTTCAACACTTCGAGAGCTTCATATACTCATCTTTTGTGAAGAAGCAACGTTGGAGAAAACTGATTCTATATCAAACACTTCTTGAAAAAGAAGGGACGTCTCAAATTAGCTGGAGTAAGTGAAGTGGAGATACTTCAAGAGACTCAGTGAAACGAGATCAGCCATCAGGAAGCAGGACTGCATCCCGGGTGGCAACTAGACTTGAAGAAGACGAGGAGTGCTTCTTAAGCTCTAGGGACTAAGGCGTTGTAAACTGTTGTTTTTGCAAGCTTAGTGGAACAGTGGACTAGAGGAACGAGTTGTTCCTTGAACCACTATAAAAACCCCGGTGTCATTTACTTTAAGCTTTTAATTACTGCACTTAAGATTTTACTGACTAACTCTTAAGGTTGGACTCTGTTTCCAGCAGATCTTCCTTCAGAGTTATCAGAAAGGCAGTTTGCCTTAGTTTTCTTCTAGAGGCTACCCGGACAGAAACTTATCCGCTGCCTGGTCTAGTTCTGCCATCAGAACTTGACCATCTCTGTCACCAGATTTCGACCATCTCTGTTAAGTCAGACTTGACTTGGAGAAAAGTTTAAATTCCTGAACAGTCTATTCACCCCCCCCCCCCCTCTAGATTGTTCCTATTACAAACGGGATCAACAAGTGGTATCAGAGCCTCCTTGTTCTTGTAATCTTTTAGGTTACTTACTAAACAAGAGATCCACTTGTTTTAGCCTCTTTAATCTCATATTATGGATAACACTCTTTCAAAGAATCTTATGTTCTCAGTAACAAAGTTTGATGACTGGAGGATCCGCATGAAAGCTCACCTCTGCGCACTCCATGACGAGATGTGGGAAGTTCTTGATGCAGGACCCTTCACAGAGTTCACCAAGGTCAACCCTGAATACATCACTGGTAGTGGTCAACCCCAGATGATCACCAAACTGCGCCATGAATGGTCTAATGAAGAGAGGAGGAAGTACAACCTTGACAACATTGCCAAGGATATCCTCTACAAAGCCATTGATGACAAGTACTTCACAAGGATCAAGAAGTGCAAATCTGCCAAGGAAATCTGGGATACTCTTACACTGATAGGAGCTGGAGATGAGCAAGAAAAGGACAACAAACTTACTATTGCCATGAAGAAGTTTGAAGATTTCAAACTTCTACCCAAAGAATGCATAGCTGAGATGTATGCACGCTTGCTCACCCTCACTGCTGAGATATCAGAACTTGGGAAGGAGCTTACTCCCAAGGAGATCAATTTGAAGGTTCTCAGAGGTTTACCTTCACCATGGAAGATGAAGGTCACTGCCATGAGAGATAGCAAGGACCTCAGAACCTACAGCACTGAGAAACTCATCTCTGATCTCAAGTCTTATGAGTTTGAGATGAATGAAGAAGAGAAAGAAGAAGTTGAGGACAGAACAACTACTGCCCTCACTGCCAGCACCTCTCAGGTAAATAATTTTGACCCTTCTATTCTTTTAACTGACGAGTATATGGCGGCTTTTGCTAGGAAGTTCAGGAAATTCTTAAAGCCGAAGGACAGCAGAAGTCCACACACTAGCAGAAAGCCACACCAGAAGTCCAAACCATCAGAAAGCAGTGGAGAGCTTCTCTGCTACAACTGCAGACAACCAGGGCACTTCAAAGTAAATTGTCCGCACCCTATAGTCTCCAAAAGGCAAGGCCAGGAAGGAGAAAAGAAATACGAGCATCGAAGAAGGAAAGCACTCATCACTAAACAACCAGAGAAGGACCCCCTCTCTGAGACAGAGTCCAGCTCGGAATCAGAATCTGATGAAGCATTCTGTTGCTTGGACACAGAGACTGAAGACCTATGCCTTATGGGTCAATCTGATGATGAGGTATCTTCTACTTCCAACTCTAGTTTTTCTTCGGTAGGCAGAGCCTTTGATTCTGATTCAATGTCAGAATTTTGGGAAGAGTTTCAAGTCATACAAACCACTTATTCTTCTGTTAAAGAAGAAAACAGTAAGCTTAAGGTTGAAATCCTTGACTTAAGAAAGGAGGTTGAGATCAAAATCAATCTTCTTATTAAGGAAAGAGATCAGCTGGAAGCTGAAAATGTTTCTCTTCTAAAGAGAATAAGAGAGATAGAGCCTCTTGAGATTAAGTACAAAGCTTACCAGAAGGCCCAGTCTTCAATGGAAAAGATTGTACTTGACCAACAAATTGGCACTGGTTTTGGTCTTGGTTATGGCTCAACAGAATCAGGTGAGCCTTCTGTAATGCCTAGCACCAGAGTTGCTAAGGCAGACAAGGTCATAGTGCCACTGATTTCTAGCCCCATTTGTCAGGCTGGTGTATCTGGCACCAAGATTATTCATGAGAATGTCAGACCAGAAAAGGAAAAGATAAAGGTTCAACAGAAACCCATTTTAAAAGTTAATGAACCTGGCAGAAGACCTAACAACAGGAAAGATTTTCAGAATACCAAAAATCAAAGACAAAACCATAACAGACAAACTCATGATAATCATGTCAGAAATGATCACCAGAAAGGCAGATATCAAGAGAAAGTTAACTTTAGGCAGAAAAGGTTGGCTGGTCAACTTAAGAAGCCCAAAGTTAATCGCCCCTCTGATCTTGATAGTATATGGGACTTCTACCCAACTAAAAAGGCTATGCAGAAGTATGTAAACCGGAAGCATGATCCTCACAAGCATCTGCCCAAAGTGAATCACACTTTCGTTTACTATGACTACCAGGTGGACAATGGGTACCACCCACCAAGGTTTCACTTGATGAGACCAAAGTGGTACCGGCTGCCAAGACTGCATAACCCCCTAGGACCCAACATTGCTTGGGTACCTAAATCTTCCTTTTAATTTTGTAGGAATTGTGTGTTGGAGCCATCTCTGAGCAAGATTGGTACATTGATAGTGGATGCTCCAGGCACATGACAGGTGACAAGAGTTGTCTAACAGAGTTCCAGAAAGTCAAAGGGCCTAGAGTTACCTTTGGAGGTAATGATAAAGATGGCCAGACAAAAGGAAGAGGGAAGCTGATAAAGAACCAGATAATCATTGATGATGTCTCATATGTCAAGGGATTGAAATTCAACTTGCTGAGTGCTAGCCAATTCTGTGACAAAGGCTACACAGTTGAATTCTCCAAGGAAGGATGTTCTGTGAAGCATGAGACAACTAAAGAAGTGGTTCTAACAGCAACAAGGAAGAAAAACATCTATGTGGTTGATTGGTCAACTGCAAAGGATGGAATTTGCTTGATAGCCAAAGGAGATTCAAAACTCAGTTGGGAATGGCACAAGAAACTGAGTCACTTGAATTTCAAAACAATCAACAAGCTAGCAAGGGATAAAATTGTTGAAGGTCTACCCAACCTTGTATACAAAAAGGAGAACTTGTGCAGTGCATGCCAGAAAGGAAAACAAGTGAAGAACTCATTCAGACCCATTGCTGGAAACCTATCTACTGGCCCTCTGAATCTAATCCACATGGATTTATTTGGACCAGTGGAAACTCCAAGTGTTGGTGGCAAGAGGTACACCCTAGTCATGGTGGATGACTACTCCAGATTCACATGGACCATTTTTCTGACCAAGAAAAATGAAACTCTGCAGAAACTGCCATCTCTGCTAAAACTACTACAGAATGAGCAGAATCAGAAAGTCAAAGCCATCAGATCAGACAGAGGAACAGAGTTCGTCAACAAGGTCATACAGGATTTCTGTGACCATAATGGTACAATGCATCAACTCTCTGCAGCCAGAACTCCTCAGCAAAATGGAGTTGCAGAAAGAAGAAATAGAACCTTGAAGGAAGCTGCAAGGACCATGATTGCTGAATCAGGTCTACCCTACAGATACTAGGCTGAAGCAATCAACACTGCATGCTACACCCAGAACAGGAGCATGATTCACAAGACTCATCAGAAAACTCCTTATGAATTATGGAAAGGACGAAAACCCAACATCAGCTACTTTCATGCATTTGGATGCAAATGCTATATACTCAACAATGGGAAGGATCACCTCAAGGTGTTTCAAGAAAAAGCTGATGAAGGAACATTCTTAGGCTACTCCGGCACCAGTAAAGCCTACAGAATACTCAACAAAAGAACTTTACTTGTTGAAGAATCGATTCATGTCAAGTTTGATGATCTCAACTCTGTTGAGAGCATAACTGAAAACTTGGAGAAAGCGAATCTTGAAGAATCTCCAGAACTGGATCCACCAGAGACTGATACACCAGAGTTGCTAACTAACTCTGCCATACCAATGCATCATCAGAATCCCATTCTACAAGACAAAGAAAGTGATGAAGAATCAGAAGAAGATCAAGAGAATCCAAGACAACCCTTATCTGAACCTGATCTAACTTGGTTAAGAGATCATCCTCCTAATCAAGTGATTGGACAAATCAGAAGTGGAGTCCAGACCAGATCCACATCAAGGAGAGAAGCAATGCTTGCCTGCTATATATCTCAGATGGAACCTATGACAGTTGAAGAAGCTCTTGCAGACTCAGACTGGATCAATGCTATGCAAGAAGAGCTCACTCAGTTTGAAAGGAACAAAGTATGGGAACTTGTTCCTAGGCCAAAGCACCAGAATGTCATTGGAACCAAATGGGTATTCAAGAACAAAGCAGATGAAGATGGCAACATTGTAAGGAACAAAGCAAGGCTGGTAGCCAAGGGATACTGCCAAGAAGAAGGAATAGATTTTGATGAGACTTTTGCACCAGTTGCCAGACTTGAAGCCATCAGAATCTTTCTAGCCTATGCTGCCTACAACAACGTCAAGGTCTACCAGATGGATGTCAAGAGTGCATTTCTGAATGGAGATCTTGAAGAAGAAGTTTATGTGGAACAACCACCAGGTTTTGTCATTCCTACTCAATCTTCTTGTGTCTACAAGCTTAAAAAGGCCCTCTATGGTCTTAAGCAAGCTCCCAGAGCCTGGTATGACACATTGTCCCTTTTCCTAGTGAACCATGGGTTTACTAAAGGAAAGGTTGACAAAACTCTATTTCAAATCTCTGTTGCTAATCATATTCTGTTAGTACAAATATATGTTGATGACATTATATTTGGTAGTACTAATCCAGAACTGTGCAAGAAATTTTCTCAAGTGATGCAGAGTCAATTTGAAATGAGTATGATGGGAGAACTCAGTTATTTCCTAGGACTTCAAGTCAAACAAGTTCCAGAAGGGATCTTTATCAACCAAGGGAAGTACACCAGATATCTGATCAAGAAGTTTGGAGTGGAAGGCAAATCATCAGTGAAGATTCCCATGAACACTTCACAAGGGATTGGTCCAGATGATGAAGGAAAAGATGTAGATGCAACAACATACAGAGGGATCATTGGATCTCTGTTGTATCTAACTGCAAGCAGACCAGATATCTCGTTCTCTGTTGGAATCTGTGCCAGATACCAATCAAAGCCCAAGGAAAGCCATCTAAGTGCTGCAAAGAGAATCATCAGATACATCAAAGGAAATCCCAATGCAGGCCTATGGTATCCCAAGGGAGGTAACTTTGAACTAATTGGTTACTCTGACTCAGATTTTGCAGGTTGCAGACTAGACAGAAAGAGCACCTCTGGTCACTGCCAATTGCTAGGAGGAAGGCTTGTTTCCTGGTTTAGCAAGAAGCAGAACTCCATCTCAACAAGTACAGCTGAGGCTGAGTACATTGCAGCTGGGAGTTGCTGTGCTCAGCTACTCTGGATGAAGCAACAACTGAAGGACTATGGAATTCAAGCAAAGGAGATCAAGCTGTTGTGTGACAACACTAGTGCCATTGCTATCACTCAGAATCCAGTTCTTCACTCCAGGACAAAGCACATTGAGATCAGACATCACTTCATCAGAGATCATGTTGAGAAGAAGCATATCTGTATGGAGCATGTACCTACAGAAGATCAACTTGCAGACATTCTAACCAAGCCTTTACCTGAGGCAAGGTTTAACAAGCTAAGGGAAGAATTGGGAATGATGGATGATCTTCCCAGAGATGCATGAACCAGAGATTCACTGAACCAGAACTACTTTCTTCTGCACCAGAAACTCGGATCAGAGAACCTCTATCTCTGATCATCAGAATCTCACATCAGAGAATCACCCCTTCTCTGACCAGAGTTCCTCAACCGAAAGACAACAGATACGGATGTGGACTTAGCAATAATTCGAGGTACGGGCTAGACCTAATTAATTGAAACGGTCTTTTACCAAAATACCCTTGATCGTTACTCTTCTAACGGAAACGTTTTCCGCCCGCATTTCATTAAATGCTGCCTCGAAACTGCCAATATACCAAACGTCCACTATTCTTAACTCCTTTATATCCACCGTCTTCGACCCAAATCCCTACTGCAACTTCATCTCTCTTAAACTGCTCTAGCATTCAAAGCTTTCAGATCCCAAAAACTTTCCAATACCTAGAAATTTTCTTAACCGTCACTCAAGATGAACTTCCTGAGCATCAACGACCTTTCTAAGGAGGAAGCAAAAACTCTCATCGCCAACGTTGTATCCGGCATGAAAGTTGACATGTCGTCACTACCCCTCCTGGCAGAAAACCAGAAGAGGATGACCAAGATCATCCAAGGGATGACTGACTCACAACTTTATAAGGTTGTTGCTCATCCTTATGAGCACTTCAGCATCAAAGACGTGGCTGAGTTCTACCTCAACGCCACCATCTCCAGGATCGGAGTTCACTCATCCGTACAGGGTCAGCGCATCTTCTTGAATGCAGATGCACTGAATGAATTCTTTGGAGTTCAACTTGACTCCCAAGACCCAGAAGCCAACAATCTCATTGCTCTTGACTCAGTGGAAGTCTCCACTGAAGGTTTTGTCCAGACTTACTGCCGTCCGGAGGCTGCCGGACTGGATAAACTCTACATGAAGAAATTTCTACTCAAGAAGGACTATGAGAAGCTTGTCACCATTCTGCACCGATGCTTGTGGTGCAAAACTGCCTCAACTGATGAGATGAACACAAGCAATGCCAAGGCAATCTTTGCAGTTCACCATGGCATGAATATCAACTGGGGCGAGGTAACTTTTGGCTCTATAACTGAATTCATCAAGAAGAAAGACTCTGAAACAGGGTTGTTTTCAACCAAGATGGGACATGGCCTCCTTATCTCTGCCATCCTTGCTGCAAAAGGAGTTCAACTCAGGGATCCCATCCCAGTTGACCACACCAAGACCATCTTCCTCACAGCCTCTCCAAAATTCAACATTTCCATCTCTTCTGAACTTAGGAGAGAGGAAAGACTGGAGAAGAAAAGGGAAGAACAGGCTGCTAAGGCCAAACCTGCCAAGAAAGTTACCAAAAAGCCCAAACAACCTGAGCAGTCACAGGTTGTAAGGGAAGTTAGACAGAAGAAGAAAAGTGACAATCTGTCACTACCAGAGAAGGAAACGGCAGAAGAGGTTGCACCAGAGTTGCCCTCCCCAAAGGCAACCAGGAAATCTATTGCCAGAAAACTGAAGCAGAAGAGGAGAAGAAAGATGGTTGTGCAAAGTGGTGATTCTGACAACTCAACCACTCAACCAAGGCAGAAAAAGAGGAAGACTAAAATAGTCTCACCTGCCAAGGATTCAGCAGTTCAGGGGGAACTTGCACCAGAATCTGGCTTTCTACCAGAAACTCACCCAGATTCTGCACCAGAATTGCCCAACTCTGCTCTCTCACCAGAGCGTGAAGCCTCACCAGAAATGGACCAAGAAACAGACTTCAACATCATTCTGCAGAAGCAGTTTGACAGAGTCCTATCTTGGAGAAGATGGAGAATGGGTCCTCTTCAACAAATCATCCAATTCTTTGATGCCTATGAAGCAGAAGAAGCTGTTGTTCTTCACTGGGTAGGCACAGATGATGTGTCAAAATGCTTCAATCTTACCTTTCTGATTTCTGTCCTACAGAAGAAGAAAGACAGATATCAAGGTAAAGCTCCAACATCTGATCTATCTCCAGAAAGGCATGTCAAAGCCTTGGAAGAAGAAGAAATGGAAGCATTTGATGCTTGGCTAATGGAGAAGAAGAGAAAAGAATCAATGATCAAATTTCGCCATAGTGCTCTTGAGGAAGGAGAGCCATCCACTGCGAATGACATTGCTATTACCATGGAGCAGCTGATCAAGGAGTGGAGAGAATCTGTGTACTCCGAAATTGTTCTTGAGGTAATTCCTACACCTCCTCCTTCCCCTCCCCAATCGCCTATTACTCTACCCTCACCCTCCAAATCTCCCTCTCAACCTCTATCTTCACCTCACCAGAATACCGCTTCACCTCACCAGAAAATCCCTTCACCAGAACAGAAAACCTCACCCTCCACCAGAACACCATCTCACCAGAAACCCAACTCCAGACCCTCTTCACCCAAACAAAAAATTGCATCTCCCTGCAGAGCAATTGTTCCCTTCAGAAACTGTTCACCCTCACCTCCACCATCCCCTCCTCAACAGAATGCCTCACCTACTCCCTCGTCACCTCAGCACCAGAACCCCTTACCAGCATCCAAATCTGCCTCACCTCAGAGATCCTCACATCACTCTGCAGCATCGACACCAAAGAAGAAACCTATCTTCAGGGTTCCCTCCTCATCTAGTGACAATGATGGATTCCTCACCTCCTCCATTGCTGTTGATGAAACATCCAAAAGGAGAAGGACACCCCCCAGAGTTCCTTCCCCTCCTCCATCCAACAGAGTTCCTCCATTCCCTAAAGGCAGAGGACTGGAAACGCCTGGACTTACACCTGAAGAACCCCAAATCCCCTTCACCCAGTTTGTGAAATCTGCTGAAGCTTTTGGTGGTATACTGGTTCAAGATATGAGCAAGATTATTGAAATAAATGACAAACAGCATGAAGAACTCACCCATACCAATCTGCAAATCACTATAGGATTTCAACATCTGTCAGATAAAGTTGCTGCTCTAACAGAGAACCTACACAACTTCATGCATTCGTCTACCTCGAAAATTGATTCTGTCTCCAGAGATGTTAGTGGACTCAACTCTGTTCTCCACTCTCACTCTCAAGCTCTGCTTGCCCAGAACCAGACAATCAACAGAATCTCAGAATCTGTTCACAATCTTCAGAAATCTGCTGATAGTTCCTCCCAGAAACTCAACATCTTACACTCTCTATGCAAGGAACATCAAGAGCAAGGCCTAGCTCTTCTCAAATCTGACAGAGAAAGGTACCAGAAGATGGTGCTCCTAGAGGTCAGCACCAAAGATCTTCAATCTGCAGTAGACAAGCAACAAAGCCTGATTGAAGGACTTGCCTCTGTCACTCAAACTCTGCCAGAAACCCTGGATGAAATCAGAGATGCTCAAGCCTCTGAGTTCTCCAAGATTGAACTTCTCCTTGGTGATCTTTGTGATGCCAAAAAGGGGGAAGATACCAGAGAAGGAGAAGGCACCAGCACCAGAGCTCTTTCTATCAGAGAACCCTCCTCTGTTGACCCTACTCCTTACTTTGATGCAACTAGAAAGAAAAGGCTAGCTGCTACAGGCACCAGACCCCCACCTCCTCCTCCTAGAAGCTCAAAGAAAAAGCCTTCATCCTTTTCATTCACTGATTGGATGAAGAGTGGTTTGTCAAGGCCAGACAGAGTTCAGTTTGAACAGATGAGAAAATTGATGACTCCTCTTCAAAGAGAGAATCTGTTCATGGACAGTGATGGACTTGTCCAGATCAACCATGGTGGTTCGATCGAAGAAGCTGAGATGTGGTACGGAATGAAGATTCTGACTGGCAAGAATTCTGCAGAAGCTGTCAGAAACTATTTGGATTGCAAACTTGCACCTCATTGGGTTGACTATCAGAATCCGAGGGATCTAGCCTCAATCAGAGCAAAGGTAAATGCTGAACTTGAAAGGATTGACAGAGCAGGACCACAGGTAGATGAAGAAGATCTCTAAATTCTTTATCTAACTCTGTAATGCTTTACTTTCTCCAACAGTTTAATAAGATACCATCTCTGCCTCTCTTTTTGATTGGCTCTTTTCAAATATCTGTTCTTATTTACTTTCTTGTGTGTATTCTGATTTTATTGCTATCTGATTGTATCGCACTCTTACTATTCTCCTATGCTAAGTTGCCCACCAAGATTTTAATGAAAAGTTTTTAACTTTATTCTTTTATGGTGAAAGGCACTTCTCTGGAAATAGTTAAAGGGTTTTGGCATCATCAAAAAGAGGGAAATTGTAAGGAATAAATGTATTTAGATTTTGATGATGCTAGGATTAATTAGAATTTGAAAGTACCCCATTAGAAATTGTGTATTAGAATTTCTTTTGTAAGTTTTAGCTTAGTCTGCCTGCCAGAGTTCCATCTTGCCTCTACCAGAGTTGCTCCCAGAGTTGCTCACCAGAGAAGCCATCAGAAACTAGTTATCAGAAAGATACCAGAGTTGGCAACAGAGACGGACTTCAGAGATTGGACCAGAGAACCTCTTCAGACTCTGCTAAGTATCATCAGAATCCGGAAGCCCTTCCAACGGTCGTTAAACTAACGGGAAATTCCCTAACGGTTACGAACCTTTCAACGGAAGCATGGCACTGTACACGCATTAAATGCACATTTAATGTTGTACGTACGAAGAGATATTTAAAGCTGATGATTGACCATGCGAGTATCTTTACGCCCCCAAAATAGCAAGTCGGAGGACCAAACGGTCAAGTCAACAGTACATGCATTTAATGAAGCTGTCTTCTACACTCCAACGGGAAGACTGCTCCCAGTATATTAAGATACACTCTGAAGAACTAAAGAAGATAACTTTGCCATAACCTTTGCCAAGAAAAATTTGCGTGAACAACTTTCTTGAGATTAAAACTCCATTCTAACAAGAAAAGGCCACAGTTGGAAGATAAACATTCCTATCCTTCATCCAACTAGCAAAGGCAAAGTTACTCAGTTCTTCAACACTTCGAGAGCTTCATATACTCATCTTTTGTGAAGAAGCAACGTTGGAGAAAACTGATTCTATATCAAACACTTCTTGAAAAAGAAGGGACGTCTCAAATTAGCTGGAGTAAGTGAAGTGGAGATACTTCAAGAGACTCAGTGAAACGAGATCAGCCATCAGGAAGCAGGACTGCATCCCGGGTGGCAACTAGACTTGAAGAAGACGAGGAGTGCTTCTTAAGCTCTAGGGACTAAGGCGTTGTAAACTGTTGTTTTTGCAAGCTTAGTGGAACAGTGGACTAGAGGAACGAGTTGTTCCTTGAACCACTATAAAAACCCCGGTGTCATTTACTTTAAGCTTTTAATTACTGCACTTAAGATTCTACTGACTAACTCTTAAGGTTGGACTCTGTGTCCAGCAGATCTTCCTTCAGAGTTATCAGAAAGGCAGTTTGCCTTAGTTTTCTTCTAGAGGCTACCCGGACAGAAACTTATCCGCTGCCTGGTCTAGTCCTGCCATCAGAACTTGACCATCTCTGTCACCAGATTTCGACCATCTCTGTTAAGTCAGACTTGACTTGGAGAAAAGTTTAAATTCCTGAACAGTCTATTCACCCCCCCCCCCCTCTAGACTGTACCTATTACAAACGGGACCAACAGGGTGTATCATCTTAATTTTAGTTAATGAATAAATAAGATTATTTTCTTTTCCCTCTTCATTCCAGTAAACATTCCTTCATTTTTATATATGGAATGTGGGATTTTAAAGCCAATATTATGAACACAACTGAGAAACTCGAGTGGACATAGACTGATTTTTTATTTACCCGCTTCTGGAAAATGTTGATTCTCAGATTAGATGTATTATCTCCCATGACTATTCTTCAATTTACGAACTTTTCCTGGTGCATTGGAGTCATATTTGTTCAGTGTTCATGGCCATTTACGACGGGTTTATACTTCACACAAATACCTTCAGCAGAAAATAAGTGAGAGGCCCAGTAAAATGAGAGAAGGCAACATAAACAGGTTTTAAGATAACATACACAGTAACATGAACTAAATAGACATCAAACTAAATTATTTTATTTCATATCTATAATTTTTTTGTATTTGAGTTATCCACTCAACACATATCTCTCAATGCACACAATTGTCTCACATGCTCCTGAATTTGAAAATCACACCAAAGGAATATGTCATGATTTGGCCAAGTGTGTTAGGTTTGGCCATGTATCTCTCACATTTATAGTTAGTATAGTTAATGTGACTTAACTGGCAGTTTTTCTGTAATGCTATTTAAAAATCAAAGAAATAATGACCTAAGCATTTTATCAAACACCACTTCTGCATAATTAGAGAGTGCCTATACTATACAATGTAGATTTAGCTTCATATAACTACATCAAATATAGCTAGTCAATTCATTCAAAATAAATATTAATCCATGTTCTATTCTTAATTTATCAGGTTAAAAGGACTGATATGGGGTGACTTACTAACTCCAATGACGTAGAAAACCACATAAATGCACCATCTTGAACACTCTTCTGAATTAATAATTGAAATATTGAATTCATGGAAATCCTTGGCCGATGATAAGGTTCAAAAAGAGAAGAACGAATGACAGCTAATCTACTATTCTAATTCATCCTCGTACAAAGCTGGATTACAATTGAAATTTTAAACTCAGGGGCAATCTAAATAAGTAAAAAGTTCAAGGTCAATGCAATTTTGAAAACAAACTGGTTCATGAAGAAGAGGAAAATTTATTCTCAGAGGTCACCGCTTCAAAACTGAAACTGAAATTTATCTGAAAGGGTGAAGGAGGGAGACGATACCAAGTTTAGGTTTTGGATATTTGCCTAATCCAATAAATTGAAATGGGAAGTTGGCTTGAGGTGTTACTGCGTAGAAAAGAATACATTGTTCCAATCATCAACGAAGAAAATGAAGAGACGGTGAAGTGGAAGGGTGGCTTGACTGCTTGAGATTGATGATGCCGAGTCTGAAGTAAGAGTTGCCGATATAGAAGTAAATAAAAAGATGGAAGAGGGGTCATGCGGCTGTGATGAAAGCAGAAGAATTTTTTCTCTTATATGTAGTTTCTCAGAAACGCTATGAAGAAGATGAGATCTTCCACACGAATCGCAGGAGGTGTTCCTAGGTGGCGGTTGAATTGGAGCAAGCGCAAGATGAAGAAGAGAAGGCAGAAATCGGAGCAGTAGGTGGAAGAGGAGAGGATAGGCGGAGCGTAAAATTACATTTCAATCCTTGAAGAATTTTCTAGTATAGTGCTTTTAGGTATAGGATTAGAAACCTTAGCCCAATAAGTTAAACACAAAACCTGCAATTCGAGTTCTTGTTGTCATAGTGCCAAAAAAGTAGCCCACAAAGAGAATAGAGGAATTTTTTTCTTCTCTTAAGCTATTATTGTGGTTCAAGATCAATTCACAGGAATAAGAGAAAAAGACTAAATAAAAAGAACTGCAATTCATTCTATTCTTACCATATATGTGTTAAAAAATGTTAGCCTAAGAAGACAACAAAAGAACAAATAGAAATTGCATTTTTAAATCTCTTGGCAATTAGTATATTTTAAAATATTATACACAAATAAGAAAATAAAGAATGGGAGAAAACTGTGATTTTTTTATCATCTTGCCACTAATTTTTTTTAAAATCTTATTTAAAGAAGAGATGAAATAAAGATTTTTTTCTTATGACATTACTATGACTTAAAAGCAAGCCAAAGAAGAGAAGAAGAACTAAAGGGAAAGGAACTGCACTTTTTGTGCAGCTTGGTTGGTTTTTTAAAGGGATGGAAGAACTGAACTTTGCAGATATCATTCATCAAACAAATTGACTTTCTCTTTTAACTGCAAATTAATAAACCAAACTAATGAGTAATATAAATTGAATGTAACTTTATAATACAACCTAAAAAGTTTAAAGATATCAAAACCAAAGAAAGAATCTTGTGAGAGCCTACTATCCAGCAGTATAAATTTAAAATAGTTGAGCATGTACCATAATTTATGATTCTCTGTTAGTTACATTCAATTGTATGTGAATTTATGAACTCAAAAGCAAGGACTCAAATACTTTGCTCAAATCAATTGAACACCAGCTCTCAGTTTTTCTGTTATAGCATGCAAAATAAGGAAAAAGAACATTTGCAGTTCAAATATTACCTGTGGTGTGAAGTAGCTTATCTAGTGAAAGGAATATGCAGCAAAAAACAACTTTAGGATTGGAACCTTTTTTCCTTTCAGCGTTTTTGATTTGCGGATTTATGTGAGACGTAAATCTTAAAGACAGACCTGTAAAGTTACCAGGCTCATTTGAACTTGCCTATGGAGTTACCAAAAATAAATATGGGATGTTATAAGAAGCAAAATTACCAACATTTTCAACGATAAGCTTAAAGTCTTATTGACGTCCGTTGTGTGATCAGTAAATTCAAGTCTAAGAGTAAAGACTTAAAATATGATGACATTTTATTTCAAGGATCAGTTTTCATAGGTCATCCAACTCACATGAAATACAATATATACACCCACTGTCATAACAGTCCTGTAATGTGTCTTTTCAAATGTAGCCCAAAGGTATTATGATTCCTTTGTGCGGCTAAGAGCATCTCCAATGCTCTACTTTTAACAGGGAGAAAATTTTGCCAAATGTCAATAGAAGAGAGCAATGTTAATCCACATAATATACAAATCAAAACAAAGGCATAAAAGACTCCCAATGCATAATGTTAAAAATTTGAAATTATCGGCTACTGGTAATATTTGGAAGCAGTTTCTCTCCACTACGTGTGAAATAAATTAGCAAAACAGAAAAATTGGTTCAATTTAGATGAGTCAACATGTTCAACATGCTTTCTGAAATTCGAAAGTGAGTATAAAAGCGGTGGTTCCATGTCAGCTTGACCAGGCAGATGAAAGAATGCATTGGAGACAAAAAAATCTTCACAGTTTGTAAACTTGAATATCTGGCAAATTTTCACTCCGTTGAAAGAGAGCGTTGGAGATGCTCTAATCTTAAAATCTTAAAAACTAAAATCTTGGATATAACATATGGGCTAATACTATGTGTTTTTTGAAACACATAGAGGATCTGTTGGATACACAATCATTTTTTTCACAAACCTAATACATAATTTCAATTATAGGTTACACACATTATATCTAGGAGAACCAGTGAACAATGAAAATATCTAATTCTTTAGAGCAGGTAAAAAACACAATAAGAACTACTAAAATGCTTACATGTAAGTCTTGGTAAATAGATTAGAGTACACATATTTATTTTTATTTAAAAGCTATGTATAGAAAGATTAAAAACGAATGGTAGCAATAGGTTATTTGAATCAGTTATTGCTCTTAGGCCTCAATAGGTTATTAAGAAAAATAAAAATAGGTATTCCGGAATAAGGAAACAGAAATGAGAAACTCAACTGAAGCAAGCAAACATATTAGGCAAGAATATGCATTCGTTTTTGGATGAAATGTAAACCTATAAAATATATGACATATGTACAAAAGCATAGTGGTTACCCCAACCAAACCATAAACATCTTCATGTTTCAGTTTTTACTGAGGAATGTTTTTATCCTGAGATTCTAAAATAGTTAACAATGAATAGGCGACTAATTGAGAGAATACGGGGAGGTCTATCATGCTTAAAATACTCCTTCAATATATTAGTACTAACTTAATCATATACTCCGCTCTCCCAAAAAGAAAGTTTTATATGACTAACATTAATTTACTTTTTTCTTACTCGACCACAATCGTACATTTCCACTTTATTCCGATTTTCTTAAAATCTGATCGAAATTAAAGTGGGACTTATTTTATGGGACGGAGGTAGTAATATTTGACTCTCAAAATATAGAATTAACACAGTGGGATACGGAGCTTTAAAATTAGTAGCTTGAAGGCTCATATTCCTTTCCGATGTAGAAAAGAAATCAAATAGAAGAGTAGTAATTAGTAAAAGTTTATCATGAAGTAAATCTTAAGGAGGTGTTCCTAGGTGGCGGTTGAATTGGAGCAAGCCCAGGCTGAAGAAGAGAAGGCAGAAATAGGAGCAGTAGGTCGAACAACAATCCTTTGAGTGCCTTTAGATATAGGATTTAGTGCACAAAAAGGAGGAACAACAAATGAAGATTGAGATAATAATACAAATTTTAGAGTTCATTCGGTAACCATGTTTTTCGACTTATCAGACATATCAATCAACTGTTTCACCAAATACGTAATTTTTGATTTCGCGCATTAATTTGTGTAATAATAATAATAAGAAGAAAAAATAAAGTTAGTGTTACTTTTCTTGCTATATTGACAGATGTTACTATAGAGGATCATTTTAGTTATTTTTCATATAATTTTTTATTTATTTTTTTAATAAAATATATTTTAAATATAATTTGCCAACGCACAATTTAACCACCATTATACTTAATTTCCTATTATGAAAAAATCAGATTGTAAACAAATTAGATGAATTCATTAATATTAAAAAAAAAGTATTTTCACACTAATAAATAACATGTGGACAAACTAGATCATGTGAATAGCGTAAACATTTCTATGTTGGAACTAAAAAAACTGAGGATATTATATAATTAATATAGTTCTTTATAAGAAGTATTAGGAAATAATATCTACAATCCTAATTATTTAAGAATATATTTGCTAATGTATTGTCCACTATCTTAAAACAGTTAAATATGCATATAAGACTAAAAGTCAATCAGTTTGCACAAATAGGACCAAAAAATAAACTATGTTTCATAGGATTAATTATAGAACAAATATACCCTTGTAGCTATTGAAATATTTCAATTTATAATAAAATAATTAAAAAAATACACACAAAAAAATTACTGCCGCCTCTGCCCTAGCACCACTACCTCCGGTTACCGGGAGAACAGAATGCCACATGCATTAGGAATGCCATAATTATGGAAGATTCAATGAAAATTTTGAGTTTAGCCTCAATTTCATTTACGTGGCCATGCACTTTTAATAATTGACAGCTCCATCAAAGATGCTCTTGTACAAATGTTACTAAAAAGGGTATGACAAAGATAACTTTTTTATCTTACATTTGTAAGTTACTATAACACATGCAACCAGTGTTATTTAATACTTATAACAATAACAATTTCACTTTTGCACTATATGGATACTCTATTTTGATAATGTTTTATATAGCAATGTCATAAATTTTTATTCTTATTAATTGATGGAGTATATGGCCCGGGAACCCCCGGCCCACAGACTCCCACTACTCCAGCGAAGGCCCAACAGGCCCAGAAGGCCCAACAGGCCCAAATCACAGCGCCCAGAGTACCAAGCAGCCCGCACTACGCGCCAGGGGTGCCCTCGGCCCCCTGGCCGAAGGCTCTAAACTCTCACAGAACGGGTTTCTCAAGCAAATTAAGAAACTGGGAGAAAACGGCGAAAACAGTAGCCCTCGGCACTGTGAGCCCTCGGCACCAGGGTGCCATCGGTTGGAGGAGCCCTCGGCTACTGCTCTATAGCCGAAGGCATCTCACTCGACAAGATATCCGCCTCACATGCGTACAGATCGCCGTACCCTGCACAGACGTTCCATCCAACAGCCGCATTAAATGCGGCCACATGCGGCTGCCAGCGCCAACCAGTTGAGGTGACCCCTCGGCCAATGAGCGCTTGACACGTGTCCCTGTCCGGCATTTATTGCTACTATAAATAGCACCCCATTTCCCCATTTGTAACCACGCTGAAAACGGCATTCATACTGAATACACTCTCTCTCTCTACTTTTACTTGCTTACTCTGACTTCTCTCTAAGTTATTCCCCGCAATAACCCCTCAGATATATACCCCCGGGTAGACTATCCATCATTTGGTGCTCTCGTTGAGAGGTCGAACAATCAAGTAAGAAACCCTCCCCCTCGGCCAAACACAAAACACTAGCCCTCTATCAAAATGGTGAGGACAACACGTGCCAACTCAAAAAACGTAGAGGACAAGAACCTGGCCCTCGGCGACGTCAACGCCCCCGAAGCCTCTCACAGGGCTCCCGAGGGCGGTGTCATCGCTGGGCTGGAACAGGCGGCTGTCGACCTACGCCTTCAGATCCAACAGATGCCCCCGATGCCCGCCTCGGCATCGAGGCCAAAAAGAAAAACCGGAGCGATGACCAAGTCAGCCCTCCGGTTCTCACCATCGACGTACAATCGGCGCTCTCCGCCTTCATCCAAACACTCACTCAGAACCCGAGTGCCTTCGGCACCCTGGCTCCAGCTCACCCTCAGGTTGGGGAAAACATCATACTTCCCCCTCTGCCACACCCCTTCGGAAATCCCACCCCTCGGGTGAGAAACGACGAAGGGGTGGTGGCCCAAGATACGTCCTCCCAGGAAGTTCAGTCACGGGACCGCCATAATGACAACAGGGAAAGGCCCCGTACTTCCGCCCTCAACCGGCTCGGAGGAGGGCCAGACCGCCGAGGGGTCCAAGACCGCCTCGGGGGGAAAGCACTCCAAAGGCCCCAGGAAAGCGGGGGATCTGTTTCGAGGGCAGACGAGGAGCGTCCCCCTCGGGACAAAGGCAAGGCACCCCTTCATGCCGATGATGCTCGGCACCAAATCAATCAGGCCCACTCAGCCCGGGTTCGTTCGCAGGGGGCGGAGACCCTCCCGAAGGATCCCCGGGACGAGATTATTGCGGCCCTCCAATGCCGGCTTGACGAAATGGAGTCCAACAAACCTCACGCCACCACCTCCACCCCTCATTCAGATCTCAAATACGAGGCCATGATGGCCAAAATGGAGGAGTTACAAAAGAAGGTGGTCGAGGGCTCCGGGGAACCCGTCATCCAGCTCCGGACTCGGACGCCATTTACCCCAAGGGTATTGGCGGCCCGGATCCCAGAAAAATACCGAGGGCAACACATACAGCCCTACAACGGAAAAACGGACCCCCAAGAACATTACAGCAAATACCAGAACAACATGATGATGGTAGGGGCGTCGGACGAATATTTGTGTCGTTGGTTCCTCTCCACCTTAGAGGGGCCGGCATACGAATGGTTCAACAGGCTGCCCGAGGGCTGCATTGATTCATGGAAAGAACTCGCCCAGCGATTCTTGACACAATTTGCCGGGAGGCGTCGCACAAGGAAGCACTTCTCCCACCTCCTAACAATACGCCAGAAGAGGGATGAGACCCTTCGGGACTTCCTGGAGCGCTGGAGGACGGAGGCCGACAAGGTCAACGGTGCTGATGACGGGACCCTCCTGGCTCTCCTACAAACCGTCCTCCGCACCGGCAACTTTTCAAGGAGCCTCATCATTGAACCCCCCCCCCCCCCCCCCCCCCCCCCGCGACTACATAAGGGCTTTGCAGCGGGGGGACCGATATGCTGAGGCCGAGGAGGTGGAGAAGTATCACCAACATCCGGACCAGCAGCCCCCGAGGGCTGACAACAAGCATAACCGAGGGCCGGGGGCTCCTCCAAATCACCCCAAGGCTTCGAGACCCTCTGATGACCGCCCTCGGCAAGGCCAAGCCAAGCCCGGGGGAGGTTATAAGAGAAACCCTAAGACTTGGGCACAGCCCATACTTCTGGATCGCCCTCGGACACCATTGACGCACCTCGTCAGCATCATCCTTGATTTTGCCGAGGAGAGGGGCCTCGTTGAGCGCGACTCTCGCGCACCCCCGGAGGTACACGCTATCAACCCTCAGTTCCCCTACTGTCGCTTCCATCGGCACCAGGGGAACAGGACCGATGACTGCCATCAGCTAAAGACGGCCATCGAGAGGTTAATACAAGCAGGGCACCTGTCCCAATTTGTTCAGAGCCCTCGGCAGGAGGGACCTTCTCATCAGGGGCCTCCCCGAGGGCACCACACGAAGGTAAATGCTTGGGTAAACCCGAATACCATCCCCCTCGGTAAGAAGAGGGAGATTGGGAACTTGGAAGAAGAGGAGGAGGAATACCCCCACTACCAGGAGAAAAAACGCCACATCCTCATGATCACCGGTGGCAATACATGGGGCGATTCCACCAGCCAACGAAAGAAGTGGGCTCAATCGCTTTACGTGGGGGAAGTCACTCATATGCCCCCGGTAAAGCGACTGAGGGAGGAACCCATCACCTTCACCAGCGCATATCTCCCTCCTACTTCTTCTCCTCACAGGGACGCCTTGGTGATTCGGACGGAGATAAACGACACCATCATTCACCGAACTTACATTGACACGGGCAGCTCCGTCAATGTAATGTACCTCAGCACCTTCAGAGAGCTGCATCTGGAGAGGGGGTCCCTTCGGCCCATTAAGACCCCTCTTGCCGGCTTCACCGGCGATACTATTGATTCCGAGGGGGTAATAACCCTCCCGGTGATCTTCGGCGATGGGCTCCATAGAGCCCAGCTCGAAGTGGAGTTCGTCGTCGTCAACATTGACTGCGCCCACAACATCATCCTCGGCCGGCCAGCCCTCGAGGACCTCGAAGCCATCATCTCCATGAGGCACCTCTGCCTCAAGTTTCCCGCCGAGGGGGGCGTTGGCTACTCCCGGGGGAACCAGAAAATTGCCCTCGCCTGCTATCTTCAGGTCACTAAGAAGGTAAGTAAGACGGAATTCCGTGTTGACACCATCACCGGAGCCATCGACCAAGAGGAAAGAAGGCCGAGGGCTGAACCGGCCGAGGACGTAGAAGACTTTGCGCTCGATCCGGCCCAGCCGGAGAGAGTCGTGAAGATTGGAGCCCAGCTCCCTGAAGATGTGAAGACCGGTATCACCGACGCCCTCCGCGCCTACTCCACTGTCTTTGCATGGGGGGCGGAGGACATGCCGGGAATCAGCCGAAGGGTCATCACCCACCGCCTCCTGGTGGACCCTTCGGCAAAGGCAGTGCAACAACGAAGAAGACCCCTCTCCGCCGAGAGGAGGGAATTTGTGAAGAAGGAGGTCGCCATGCTCCTCTCCATTAAGCACATCAAGGAGGTGAAATATCCCTCATGGCTGGCGAATGTAGTCCTCGCACAGAAGCCCCCTACCTTCCGTATGTGCGTGGACTACACCGATCTCAACAAAGCATGCCCTATGGATCCATTCCCTCTACCAAATATTGATCAACTGGTGGATGAGACCGCAGGGTGTGAGATCATGTCCTTCCTCGATGCCTTCCGAGGGTATCACCAAATTTTAATGCACGAGGATGACGCCGAAAAAACTGCCTTCATGACTCCCGAGGGCATCTTCAGCTACCTAGTCATGGCCTTCGGCCTAAAGAACTCAGGGGCCACCTACACCCGGATGGTGGCCCGGGTCTTTCAAGACGTCCTAGGGCGCACCATGGAGGCCTATGTTGACGACATGATCGTCAAGAGCAAACAATCTTCCAGCCATGCTGACGACCTCCGGGAAATCTTCGCCATCATGCAAAAGTTCAACCTTCGGCTAAACCCGAAGAAGTGCACTTTCGGCGTCCAAGGGGGCAAGTTCTTGGGCTACATGGTGAGCCGAAGGGGTATTGAGGCCAATCCCGAGAAGATCCAGGCCATCATCAACATGGAGCCCCCACGCAACGTGAAGGAAGTTCAACGGTTGACGGGCCGCCTGGCAGCCCTCAACCGCTTTCTATCTAAATCAGCGGAGAAATCTCTACCCTTCTTCCAGATCATGAGGAAGACGGCTGGCTTTCTATGGACTCCGAAATGCCAGGGGGCTTTCGACGAACTCAAGCGGTATCTATCTTCACCCCATGTGCTCTCAAAACCCAAGGTAGGGGAGACCCTCTACCTCTACCTTGGGGTCAGCCCGGCGACCATCAGCTCTGTGCTCATCCGGGAGGAAGACGGCATCCAACATGCCATCTTCTACGTCAGCAAGACCCTAAGGGAAGCCGAGCTCAGGTACTCCCCTGTGGAAAAAACGGTGTTAGCCATCGTTCGTTTGGACTGTCAAGAAGTTGAGCCACTACTTTCAAGCTCACCCGGTTCAGGTCCTCACTCATCAACCCCTCGGCGCCCTCATGAGGAGCCCCACCAGCTCCTCCCGCATGGTGAAATGGGCTATCTTCTTGAGCCAGTACAACATTGACATCCGTCCAAGGCCTCCTATCAAGGGCCAAGCCCTGGCGGACTTTGTGACGGAGTGTACCGCAAGGGCAGCCACGGACGAGGAGCCCTCGGCTACCTTGGACGACTGGTGGACCCTCTACACCGACGACTCCTCCGCGACCAAAGCATGCGAGGGAGGGGTAGTCCTCATTACTCCCGAGGGCTTCAGAGCCTACTATGCAATCCGCTTCTCCTTCAAAGTCTCCAACAACGAGGCCGAATATGAGGCCCTCCTATGTGGCCTTCGGCTGGCTGCCAACATGAGGGCTCGGCAGATCCACATCAAATGCGACTCCAAGTTGGTCGTTGGCCAAATCTCCGAGGAATATGAGGCCAAGGAGGGAAGAATGAAACAATATAAGGAAGCGGCCAAGGAGTTGCTTAAGGTATTTGAGGCACACTCTCTCACTCAAATACCGAGGGCTCAGAACTCCGAGGCCGACATATTATCTAAACTCTCGGCCGACTCCCCCGAGCACATCTCCAAAATTGCCAAAATTGAGGAACTCAGCCTCTCAAGTATCCATGCGAGCCCCGTTATGAACATACAACAACACCCAGAGGATTGGATCTCAGATATCACCGCCTTCATCTCCACAGGGCAGCGACCCGAAAATGAGACCCGCGCTAAACTGGCGAAGCTGAGGGCTCCTAGCTACACCATCGAAGATGGAAGGCTCTACAAACGATCTTACAATGGCACGCTACTTCGATGCCTTCATCAAGATGAGGCCGAGGTCGCAATAGAGGAAGTGCACAGTGGCACTTGCTCAGCTCATCAGGGACCCTTCTCCATGTCCCGAAGGCTCATTCTCCAGGGCTACTTCTGGCCAACCATGGGCAGAGATTGTGCTGACCTTGCCCGGAGATGCACCGCATGTCAACATTTCCAGAAAGCCCCCGGCAGGCCAGCAGTCAACTATGCCCCCATCAGCACATCTGTCCCTTTTTCTCGATGGGGGATAGACCTTGTGGGCCCTCTGCCGAGGGGTACCTCCAACAACAGGTACATCATCGTGGCCATCGACTACTTTACCAAGTGGGTGGAGGCTGAGCCCCTCGCCAGCATCACGGAGGCAAAGTGTCGTCACTTCGTCCTCAAGAACATCCTCACAAGGTTTGGCGTCCCCCAGCAGATCATCTCCGACAATGGGACACAATTTGAGGCAGCCCCCTTCTGTGCCCTTCTGGAGGCATGGGGCATCAAACATACCTTCTCCTCCGTTGCATACCCTCAAGGCAACGGGCAAGTAGAGAATGCCAACCGGACCTTGCTCGAGGGCCTCAAAAAGAAGCTGGAGGCCGAGGGCGGTGGCTGGGTGGAAGAACTCCACAACATCCTTTGGGCCTACCGCACCACCCCTCGGCGAGCAACAGGTGAAACACCCTTCTCCCTCTGCTACGGTTTCGAAGCCAAAGCTCCTACGGAAGTCACCCTTCCCACCTGAAGGGTGATCCAATATGACCCCGAGGTCAACGACAGCAACATGGCCCTCGACCTCCACCTCATTTCAGAACGCCGGGAGCAGGCCTTCATCCGAGCAGAAAACTACCGAAGGCAAGTCAAAAGCTACATCGACGCCAAAGTCCGCACCCGAGAATTTCAAGTGGGGGACTATGTCCTCCGGAGGAGGGAAGCCAGCCAACCAACCGAGGGAGGAAAAATGGCACCAAAGTTCGAAGGCCCCTACATCATAGCAGCCATCATCAAACCTGGGACCTACAAGCTCAAACGCCCCAACGGGAAAGAAGTCCCTAGACACTGGAATGTACACCACTTAGTTAAATTTTATCAATAATGTAAGAGCGGCCAAGCCCTCATGACTAGTGAATGTACTATCCTATGGCCCAAGGCCTCCAATTTCGAAGAATGAAGATACATTCAAGACATCAAGCCCTCATACTGACTACAGGCCCCCGGCCTCACCACGAGAAGAACCCCCTCCGGCACCAAGTGCCGAGGGCGGACACCATCAACACCTACAACAACAGTGAAAACACCACGTGTTTTCAGTCAAGACCCCTCGGTACCAAGTACCGAGGGAAGGAACTCCTATCACCAACAACAAGGAACGCCATGTGTTTCATTTCCCTTCGGCACCCAGTGCCGAAGGTACATCCCACCTTCAACATCAAAAAAGAAAAGATGAGAACACCAAGTGTTCCTACAGAAGACCCTTCGGCACCCAGTGCCGAGGGTACACCTCCATCATCAAACATCGAAACGAAGAAAAAACACCAAATGTTTCAAAGAAGACCCCTCGGCACCCAGTGCCAGGGATATGCTCTCCTATCAACTTCCAAACATCTGTTGGGAAACACCAAGTGTTTCATTTGAAGACCCTTCGGTACCAAGTACCGAGGGTAGACGCCTACATCAACTACAACAAAAGAGAACACCAAGTGTTCCTACAGAAGACCCCTCGGTACCAAGTACCGGGGGCTACACATCGAAACTAACACCAAGTGTTGTTTCTAAAAGCCGTACCCCATGAGGACGCATATACCGAAGGCGCCACCATCGGTGCCGGCGGCACGTAGTGCCCCTGGCCATTTGCAACTAGTGTGCAAATGAAAACCCTTCCTTGAAACGCTTTCCGCGTCATTACCCCCAGGGTATGACAGGCATGAGAAATGCCCAGGATTTGACTTTCAAAAACGGAACGCTATCCGCGTCATCACCCCAAGGGTGTGACAGGCACGAGAAATGCCCAGGATTCGACTTCCAAACCGAAACGCTCCCCGCGCCACCACCCCAAGGGTGTGGCAGGCCACGGACTATGTCTAGCGCCGAGGGGACGACTTTCAAAAATGAGGCGCTTTCCGCGCCATCCCCCAAGGGGAGGCAGGTTACGGACCACCATATCTTGTGCCCAGGAAACGACCCTCGATCCCCTCGGAACTCGGAAGGTTAACCCGAGGGAGGAGAGCCATTGGTGTATTCTGAAGGTCTCCTAATAGGCCCAGCCTTACCAAGAAACCAAGTTTCTTGATGCCTTCCCTTCACCACCAACCAAAAAGGGGGGGGGTGAAGGGGAGTAGACTCAGCGAGAAATCAAAGAGTACACACCAACAGATCACAACAAGTCGAGGGCTCCCCGCGGGAACACCTCCGGTAACTGAAGGCTCCTGTTTCCCGAAGGATACTACTCGAACAAGTAGCATCAAGGAACGGCTAAGTTCACTGCCTGGTCACCTCCGGTCACACAAACACCGAAGGCTTCAACAATACAAAGGGACTGGACTATCCAAAGTACACTAAAACGGTACCTTCAAACAAATACCGAGGGCCCCCACCCCATTGCGAGGGACACAACTGGCTAAGTCAGACTCTACAACTTTTCAGAGTCTTTCTTCACAACAACAGGATTCCACATATATTTGGCCCTCGGCCAGAGACTCATGCAACACAAGGGATCTACATCCGGAAGCTCAACATCAATTTACACTTAGAAAATATTCTAAGTCCTAAATGAGTAGCCCCTGGGCATCTCGCAAAGTGATGTATAGTCAGAGGCTACACAAGGAAGCAGCACTTGAAAAAATTCTAAGTCCTAAAATTGGGCCCCCGGCTCAATCAACATTACAGCCAGGGGAATACTATAGCCGAAGGCTATGCGATACAACAACACTTGCAAAAAAAATTCTAAGTCCTAAAGACGGGCCCCCGGCTCAATCAGTATTACAGCTAAAGGAATATGACAGTCGAAGGCCATACATCAAGAAGGGATGCCCAATTTCCCGAAGGCTCCCAAGGGAAAATCTACACTAATAAAATTTCCTAAGTCCCACATGTTTTTCCCCCGATCAACTACTCATACATCAAGAAGGGATGCCATCTCCCGAAGGCTCCCAAGGGAAAATCTACACTTAGAAATCTTTCTAAGTCCTACATATTTCACCCTCAACTTATAAAGGGACCCAATAGCCGAAGGCTACCTATCAATCGAGGGCTACAGTGCACAAGGAATCGACACTCAAGAAAATTTTCTAAGTCCTAAAGAATTGGCCCCCGGCCTATTCAATATTTCAGTTGGGGCTCCACAGTAGCCGAAGGCTACGTGACATACTACACTTGCAAAAAATTTCTAAGTCTTGTACATTGGGCCCTCGGTCCAACATTCACACATCAGGAAGGGATGCCATATCCCGAAGGCTCTCAAGGGGAAATCTACACTTAGAAATTTTTCTAAGTCCTAGGATTTGGGTTACTACAAACGCCCGAAGGCTTCATGCTGTGCTACACTTAGAAAAATTTTCTAAGTCCTAATTGCTGCTGAACCCTCGGTTGCATATCCATCAGAGGGTGCCCAACTACCGAAGGCATCCCGGGGCAAGCTACAATCAGAAAACATTCTAAGTCCTAAAACATACATTCAAAGGAGAAGGCATACATTCAAAACATAAGGCGCATTCAAATATGAAGAGCCCGGAGGCAACATGCATTCAACGAAAACAAGAGTGAGTGTGAAATTACAAACAGGCCGAAGCCGAAGGATCAAAGTTATTCATTACAAAATATGTTCAGGGATTTCTAAGTGCATATTACACATCAACAACATCATTCCCGGGGGCACCCTCCCCCGATGGCTTCGAGGTAACCTCCGTCCCGGTGGCATCCTCGGCATCATCATCGACGCCCATCATCATGGAATCATGAATCACCGGGCGCTCTTCTCCCTCGGGGAGGGGGACCCGCACATCTGGCTGCAACGGGGGGAGGCCGTACACCGAGGGGTTGAACTCATCCAGGGAGGTGCCAAAATGCCGGGCGAGCCACCGGTAAACCAGGTGCTGGGTGAAGAACTCGCCAGCTTGATAGTAGGTGTCACCCCTCTCATTCATCCAGTCGAGCCCGGGGCCCCTCACCCACTCCTCGATCGAGGCCTTCACCACAGAGGCCACCCACTCACTCTGGCCCTCAGCCTTCCAGCCTTCGGAGATGAACCAGGCGATGGCCTCTTCTCGGGCTTTGACAACAGCTTCGGCCTTGGCCTTTTCAGCGTCCTCAGCCGCTTGCTTTCTCTCCTCGGCCGCAACCCTTTCGGCCTCTGCTTTGCCCTCGGCCTTCCCGTCATCTCTGGCCTCCTTCAGCCGCAGCTCCGCTCGCCGAAGGGCGTCCCTAGCTTGCACACCTCCCGGAGGGCAGCGTCCTTGTCATGGATCAGCTCCTTCACGGACTTTTCTAGCTCGGCCTTATGACGGCACCACTCCTCTCGCCTTCGGGCCTGCTCACCGAAGGTTATACAAGCCTGTTGAATAACGGACAGAGGGTTCAGACGGACATTGGGATTATGCTAAGTGTTGAGATCAAGTCAAAGTAAAAACACTTACAGTCAGAGCTGATCGAAGGGCCTTGGCTTCGAGGACGTCATCGTCATAGGTGGAAAGGGCTTCCTTATCCATCATCGAGGTAATCCCCCTCAGGAAAGACATCGGCTCGGCTGAACCGTGCAACACAGATGCCCCCGGAGCGAGGGAGAGCTGAATAATCTCCCGAGGCAGGTTCCCCGGGGGAAGGTCTGTTTGAGCCATCGAAGTGTCAATGGCCGGGGGGTCAGCGGAGGGCTGATCATCGATTACTATGAGGGGGGCCGCCTTTTCAACGACGCCCCCGGCAACCTTCTGCTTCTTGATCGGGGGCTCCACCCCCTTGCCTCCCTTTTTCTTCTTGGCCGCCACATCGGCCTTCGGCCCCCCAGCCACATTAGCAGGAGCAGCAACAACTGAAGGCTCCGCAGCCTCCTTCGGGAAAACCTCATCAATGGGCTTTTGACCCGAGGGCTCTTTCTTCTCCTTCTTCTGGGCCTGCGCCCTCTCCTTCTTCTTTTTCATCGCAAAGAGAGCCTCCATACCTGCAAAACAAAGCGAAGAGAATATTAACCCGAAGGGTTCATACCACAAACAATTGTCGGGATGCAAAATGAAAATGCCTAAGTATGAGACTAAGGGCCCTCGTAGACTACCTCCTGCTCCCCCGAAGGCCTCAGCAAATACGGGGTACTTCTCGTCTGTTTCCCCGATGAACCGGTACCGTTGGAACCCGAGGGCATGCAAGTCTTCCTCAAAAGTGCATTCTTTGATCGTCACGACCTTCGTCTTGCCCTCCGGGATCTTGGCGAGTTTCAGGCCATCCTTCTCTAGGGCAGCACTCCCCACCCTCTCGTGGCGCCGAAAGCGGTCCCGTAGCTCCCTCGGGAAGGGATTCTCGGCCAATCGGACGTAGCACCATCTGTCTTTCCGGTCCTTATTGGACGAGGGCGCCTCGGTAAACAGCTTGAACTTCGCTACCTGCTGTAAATTGGCGAAGCCCTCGGCATTCGCGTGCCCCCCTCGGCACAAGTTGAAGCTTTGGAAGAAGAGGTCCAAGCTTGGGGTAACATCCCTCGTCCGGCACAGGTGCAGAAAGCCAGCAATGTATGAATGGCTGTTGGGGGTAAGTTGGCAGGGGATGAGTCCAACAAACCTGAGGTACTCCCGGAGAAATGGGTGCAGGGGGAACCGGAGGCCCATTGACACCGAAAGAATGTGGACGGCAATGCATCCCTCGGGTGGCCTGGACAGCAGATCATCGACGCCTGGTTCCACCACTACGGCCGAGGGCCCAACGTGCAGCTGCGTGACGTACAAGTCAGCCCTGTCCGCCTTCGACTTGATATCGAGGGCTTCGGTGTTTAGCCAGGTATACCCCTCTGGCATTTCAACAGGCCCCCCAGCACCGGCGGCAACACCTTTCTTCTTGGGGGCACCCCTCTGCGACTTCATCTTCTTTTTACCGGGGTGGCACAGCAATAGTGACCGTCATCGCCTCCTTTTGGGCTTCGTCCTCCGCCACCTGATACGCGAGGGCTAATTCTTCATCTTCGCACTCCTGTTCGAAGCCCTCGGCTTCCACTTCAGCAGCAAGGGCCTTCTGCAACTCCAAGGCCACGGCTTCGTCATCGGCAACCGAGGGCGCACTGCTGCTTGACTCAACATCGGAAGCAACCTCATCCTCAACCGAGGGCTCCCTCGAGATATTTTGGGAATCGCTCTCGGACGACATTCTTTGCCACAAAATGTGCCTAAGGTTTCGAAGGATTTCTACGGAACCCTAACCCTAAACTAAGGCCAGAGGGCGGAACTTACAAAAAGTGTTGAGGAGCGAAGGGAGAACTAACCTCTGAAAGTGCTATGACCGAGGGCTTGAGTTTCTCTCTCTACAATTTTTGGCAGAGCTTCGCTAAGGATTTTTGGACGCGTAAGGAAGAAATGGCTCTGGCTCCGGGGTATTTATAGACCCCAGAGTCCGGGCTTGGGCCCGAAAACTGGGCCTTCGGATGGACGCCATCATTACACACCGCGTCTTCGCCCAACCAGTGACGCCGCCCACGGACAGCCAGCCATCACACGCCACGTGTACCCCCCCCCCCCCAACGGCTATAAACCTGACGTTACATATTCCAACGGCTATATTTCCAACGGCTATATTCTGGAAGCCCCCGGGTTTTCTACTTCACTCCACTTCATCAAGGATAGCCTCCGGGTACACTTACCCAGAAGCGCCACCGGGTTGTGTCCCACACAGCACATAGCAGATGCCTTCGGAACCACTCCTCCAGAACCCAGGTAGCCCCCGGGGAATTGCCTCATTGACGGATAACCCATGGCACACAGGTAATGGGAGCCCTCGGGTATCTTCATCACCAACTAATCGACAAACAGTGGACCCCCCGGTTACAACTCCATTGCTGCCCTCATCCAGCAGGCCCTCGATCCCCGGATTGAGGGGCTCCCCTTCGGCACCCCCAGGATATCAACAGCAAGCCTTCGGCTAATCAACACATGGTCCCTCAGAAAAAGATAGCCTTCGGCATTCCCGTCATTCTCCATTTTTTACCAAGGTTTGACATTTTCGATTCATCATTGGGGGAATTCGGTGCACTCTTTTTTCCTCATTAGGATTTTTTCCCACAGGGTTTTTCCTAATGAGGTTTTTAACGAGGCATCCCCCCAAAATGAAACGAAAAACGTCAGCCTTCGGCCCACAACAGCAACGCAACTACTCTACTCCTTTTCACCACTTTACAAAATTAGTGAAATTCCAACAAACGACAAGGCAAGCCCTCAAGTCCCGACATGTGGGTAACTGAGGGACTGCCTTCGGCAGGGACATAAAAGCAACAACTCCTCACCAACTTCAGAGATCACGACGGGACAACATCAAAGGGCAAGCACAAATTACTCCTTTTCCCTCAAGTACCTTTCGGCAAAAGGAGTGAGGGACTCCTGATGGAGTATATGGCCCGGGAACCCCCGGCCCACAGACTCCCACTACTCCAGCGAAGGCCCAACAGACCCAGAAGGCCCAACAGGCCCAAATCACAGCGCCCAGAGTACCAAGCAGCCCGCACTACGCGCCAGGGGTGCCCTCGGCCCCCTGGCCGAAGGCTCTAAACTCTCACAGAACGGGTTTCTCAAGCAAATTAAGAAACTGGGAGAAAACGGCGAAAACAGTAGCCCTCGGCACTGTGAGCCCTCGGCACCAGGGTGCCATCGGTTGGAGGAGCCCTCGGCTACTGCTCTATAGCCGAAGGCATCTCACTCGACAAGATATCCGCCTCACATGCGTACAGATCGCCGTACCCTGCACAGACGTCCCATCCAACAGCCGCATTAAATGCGGCCACATGCGGCTGCCAGCGCCAACCAGTTGAGGTGACCCCTCGGCCAATGAGCGCTTGACACGTGTCCCTGTCCGGCATTTATTGCTACTATAAATAGCACCTCATTTCCCCATTTGTAACCACGCTGAAAACGGCATTCATACTGAATACACTCTCTCTCTACTTTTACTTGCTTACTCTGACTTCTCTCTAAGTTATTCCCCGCAATAACCCCTCGGATATATACCCCCGGGTAGACTATCCATCATTAATATTATCAAATAATTAAATTTGTCTAAATGTATAATATTAAAAAATATGAAGGTCTTAAAAGTTTGTGCTTATCACCAATTAAACATGTTATTGGTCAAAGTTTGCTCTTTATAAACGTGAAAAGCTAATTGTTGCAATACATATGAAAAGGGGAAGCATGTGTTACTTTTCATGATATTAATTATATGCATATTTTACCTTCCTTTGAGGCAAATATACTATATTTTATCTCTATAACATTATGTGTATGAGTATAAGAGCATCTTTAATGGAGCTGTCAATTATTAAAAGTGCATGACCACGTAAACGAAATTGAGGCTGAACTCAAAAAACTCCCTCCAATGCAAATGTTTATATGACATATGGTGCTAAGTTGGAATTTTAAAAACCTCACGGTGTGCATCTTAATGTCTGGTTTTAGAAAAGGCTGCCGAACATGATGAGTCACCAATTTATTAGGTTACTTCGTATTTCAATTTAATTTGATAAGACAAAACCCACTATAAAAACCTCCCCACAAAAATAGCATCATGGGCACCATGAAAACCCACGGCTCTATTGGAGAAATAATTTCATTTTAACATTCTGTTTGGTCAAGTCAGCCCATATGCTTTTCAACAGCCTGTTTATATACGTGAAAATCTAATTGTTGCAATACATATGAAAAGGGGAAGCATGTGTTACTTTTCATGATATTAATTATATGCATATTTTACCTTCCTTTGAGGCAAATATACTATATTTTATCTCTATAACATTATGTGTATGAGTATAAGAGCATCTTTAATGGAGCTGTCAATTATTAAAAGTGCATGGCCACGTGAACGAAATTGAGGCTGAACTCAAAAAACTCCCTCCAATGCAAATGTCTATATGACATATGGTGTTAAGTTGGAATTTTAAAAACCTCACGGTGTGCATCTTAATGTCTTGGTTTTAGAAAAGGCTGCCGAACATGATGAGTCACCAATTTATTAGGTTACTTCGTATTTCAATTTAATTTGATAAGACAAAACCCACTATAAAAACCTCCCCACAAAAATAGCATCATGGGCACCATGAAAACCCACGGCTCTATTGGAGAAATAATTTCATTTTAACATTCTGTTTGGCCAAGTCAGTCCATATGTTTTTCAACAGCCTGTTTATATAGTGATGTGTCCACATTACTATATAAAACATTATCAAAATAGAGTATCCATATAGTGCAAAAGTGAAATTGTTATTGTTATAAGTACTCCCTCCGTCCTGCAAAGAAGTTCCTAGTTTGACCTACACACATATTTATGTAAGGTAGATTTTTGTTTTGACCTTCCAAGTATGCCCTTACTTTATGCCAAATCAAACAAAAAGTGGGTAAAAAGTAACAGTTGTTGTGACTTTTGGTTAAAAGTGATTTCCTTTTGTAGAAATGAGAACTTATTTTTGGGACATCCATAAAAGGAAAGTGGGAACTTCTTTGTGGGACGGAGGTAGTATTAAATAACAGTGGTTGCAGGGGAGGATCTATGTACGGCCTATGGTGGGCTGAAGCCCTGGGCAAATTAGAAAATTTTCAGTTTTTTTAGTGTAATTTTTTTCAATTTTCACATTTAGCCCACCCTGCTAATATTTAAGCCTAGTATGATTCCTATTCAGCCCAGGGCATCTCGGGTTCCTAGATCCGCCCCTGAGTGGTTGCATGTGTTATAGTAACTTACAAATGTAAGATAAAAAATAGTTATCTTTGTAATTCTTTTTTTAGCAACATTTAGTTCAAATTTGTTAGTAAAACTTATTAAAACACTTCTTAAATAGCTAGACAACATTAGCCTCTGTGTGTAACATTAACCCACAAATATAAGAGATATCAAATTTGCAGCTAACTATATGTGGTTTGTGAAGAGAGCCATAGTTTTGTAGTTGTGTTGCAGTTTATCATGTAACCTTTGTTCTAAAAATCATCTTAATGCATCCAAAAGGACCGAAATCCTCATACCTACATGCTAGAGGAGCCGTAAGCTATAACCACTAGCAAAATTCTGGAGGTGGACATATAACTGACCACCTTCTCCTTTAATTTTTTCCACTGCACAAAGCAACAGCCTTTGTGTGAATAAAATCGACAGATCAGACAAAACCGAGTTTTGGTAAAAAGGTCTTCTTCACATCTTATGTAGTCACATTCTCACCCAGGCCTCTTACGTATTCCTACTCTTTCCAGAATTGTTAACTCCAATTGGAAACTAATCAACTATGCCCGAATGCCCGATATAATAGTGCGACTCTTTTACACAAAACTGTTAGTTCTTTATACATGTGATTCACATTTTACATCTGGTCTGGTCAAGAGGCGAGAACAGTAACATGCCTCACAGTTCCAATTTTATATATATAAAGATGTAACATTCCAAAGCCCATCATTATAGGAAACGTTTGAGTCTTTGAGAGAAACATCATTCATAGAAACATTTTGCTTTTATATCATAGATGCTGATACGACCAAAAACAAGTTTTACAAAATGTCATCTGATCTGAACTGACCGTTCACTTGTTCAGATTTCAATTATACAAAATTCTACATTGCTTCCACTTTGCATGTTTCCCATCTAATCAACTTGAAAATGAGGAAAAACATGACCCAACCGATCTATATTCACTTCGGGAAGCCCAAAAAGAAGCAAAACACTAAGCGGCCGACGAGTCAGTGGTTAATGGAAGAAAGACCGCCTGCAGATGCAGTCGGTATTACAACCTCCCAACCAGGGCCTTTCAAAGGGAAAGTGGCATTTGAACATGCCTGCACCACATTATCCATTGAAGGAGGGACAATTAAGTCACTGCGGTCCATAACTCTCTCCAAGTCTATGTCACTTATATGTGTCTGCACCAACTTATCTTCTTCACTTTCTTCCTCTAGCAAAAGAAGCAACAAATCGTCTTCCTGAAAATTATAATACAATAAAGGGACTTCCTTAAAACAATTGATAATTTGCTGAAATAATAAAACCATCTAGATTCAGGATTTACAAAACTAAGTATTGAAAATATGGCTTGTATTGTAAATGAAACATAAACATATGTGATGAATAGGGTTGGACTCGGGCCGGGCCAACCGGCCCGTAACCAGACCGGCCCGCTACTGTGCGGGCCCGGACCGGCCCAGTGAACCGGTTGGTTGGCCGGTTCGGGCCACCCGGCCCGGTGGGATGGCGGTTCGGGCTCGGGCCCTTCAAGAGGTGAACCGGCCCGGCCGGTTTGGGCCCGGGCCGGGCCTTTTTTTTTTTTTTTGAATTTTTTTTTAAGTTTTTGGGTTGGGCTGGGTATTGTGGGCCATTTGAGGTGGTTAGGGTTGGTTTGGGGTGAG
Source organism: Cuscuta europaea (assembly GCA_945859875.1). Lineage (NCBI taxonomy): Eukaryota > Viridiplantae > Streptophyta > Magnoliopsida > Solanales > Convolvulaceae > Cuscuta > Cuscuta europaea. The sequence goes on along the minus strand of CAMAPE010000080.1, from coordinate 1,736,100 downwards.
GGGGGGTTCGGGGTTAACTAGGAAAAGCCAAAAAATAAATAGAACCGAGGCCCGACCCGGCCTGGACCCGGGGGTTACCCGGGCCGGTTCCGGGCCTCCCATACCTTGAACCGAGGCCCAGCCGGTTCAAGGCCCGAACCAGGCCCAACCCGAACCGAGACCATCCCTAGTGATGAATGATGATGATGACGATATAAACTACAACTTCCAAAGCCCTTCCCCTTCAAACCATTACAAACCCTTCATACAAAGAGACCCTAATGAATTAAGGGATTCATAGTGTGATTTCCCATGATAAAAAAATCACCAAAAGTGAAATTAATGAAACATATCCATGGTTGATGATGGCGCAGAATGGCGCAGAATGGCGCGTGCACGGTGCGCCATGTGGCGAGAAAATCCTCATGTGCCGTGAAAACTGGCAGTGGCGATCATAGTTGTTACGGCGGGGTTTTGCGGCGCGGCGCCTCCAGACTGCCATACTGCCATGGCGATATGGCGCCCGTCGCGGCGGCATCGCGGCGATAAGTCGACATACACACTAATAAATTCATAATATGTTTTACATACTAAAATGCATGTAACACTTGTAGCCAACACTAAAAATGAAGTAATAAAACATGTAATCACGGAAACAACAACATCCATAAGACCATAACCATAAGCCTACAGTTCATCAAATCAATCACAAACATTATCCATAATCCAACATTATCCATATCCATAAAATAAAAATAAAATAAATTTTGTTTTCATAAAATTGAAACAATTGAAACTTTTCTTAAAATAGTAGCAACACAAATTAAATACAGCACAACAATGCACAGTTCAGTTAAATGACTTTCTGTAAAACACAGTTCAACACAACATAAAATACAAAGCATACAACATTAAATACAAAGCATAGGATAAATTGTTGTACAACATAAAACTTTTTTTTTGAAAGAGTACAACATAAAACATTAAAAACAACATTAAATATTTCTGTACACAATATTGGAGTAACGAAAAAAATTCAACAAAAAGACCTACACATTAAACCGACTCAAGTCAAACTTTAGATTCCAGACAAATATTGGACCAAAAAAACAGCGGACAACCATCGTTGTGAGCCACGAGCGACTACAGCCTGGGCGACGGAAATACAAGCGGAAGCTGGGGCGTGCGGACGATTGAACGATGAAGACGGATGGAAGCTGGAGTGTAGATGCGACTGTGCGTTTGAGAAGTCGTCAACTCGTAGATAGGTCTGTTTATTTTATTTTATTTTGATTTTGATGGGTTCAAAGAATTGGGTTTGGGCCTGTTCGAAATCGATTAACTTACGTTTGGGTCGTCGCTTAGGCGTCTATGGCGTGTTTCCGACGCCACAGCGACGCTGTGTTGACGCCAAATGGATTATAGCGCCACGACGATATAGCGACGTTTAGGCGACGCCATGGCGACGCCGTAATAACTATGGTGGCGATGACCATACACGTGGCAACGCCATTTGTGCGCCATTGCAATGGCAATTGCGTCATCGTTTTTAGCAAATCTGAACCTATTTACTTATTGGTTTTTGGGCTTTTGGCCCTGGTAAATACTCTATTTGTCCCTTAAAACTCTGTCATCTTTTATTTTTTTGGTCAACCTAGTTCAACTTTGACTACCTATATATTTTTATAGGAAGTTATTTATAATATAAAAATGATATGAAAATATTCTTTGATAAAAAAACTTTCATAAAATTATAAAATTTATAACTTCCCAAATATTATACTAATCAAAATCATGCTTTAAACTTGACCGTCGTTGACTTGAAAAGTCAAAGATGGCAAAGTTTTAAGAGATGGAAGAGGGATCTCATTGACTTCTTGGAACTACAAAACGTACGACGTTCCTCTTTAAACTATTTTAACTTCACATGTTTTGTTATCATGTTTTAGTGGTTGGGTGATAGAACTATAGTGTATAATTCATTTTTTTAGTTTTCTTTTTTTCACGTGGCGACGCCATATTTGCGCCATCGCCATCGCCATGGAAAAATGCCTCTGTGTCATTGATGTCACCATGCGCCATGACAAATATGCACATACCTTTAATACATCAGTACAGCTCGGGTTGCTTCTCTCTTGCTGGAACCGACCTTTCTCAATCACCACCTGCTCAAGCTTCAACTTACTATAAGCTCTTTTTAGAATCCGTCCCTAACAGCACACACAATGGTTGCAAATTTACTTCCCCGTGGTTAGAAGACAACATAGAATATAATTTGAGATGAGGAACAAGCTATGCATACTTCAACTGATTGGGCTGTTGCAAGCCTGTAAACATGAACAGGTTTTGTCTGACCAATCCTGTGGCACCGGTCCATTGCCTGTAGATCCATCTGGGGGTTCTGAAAGAAAGTAATACTAATAAGGGTGAGTATTAGTTATATGGATCGCAGGAATAGATTATGGAGGTCAATAAGCAGGATATGAAATGGTAGAAAAGTTGAGGGAAATATAAGATACTTTTGAACTCAAGAAATTCATTTTAGATATTTTTATTTACATTAAGAAATTTAATATGCCTCACAAAAATTAAAATTTTAATCATATTTGCTTTTCCTTGTACATTTTCCATGATTAACCAAACATAAAAATAACTTGACTTGGCATTTATTTTCCTTTCCCTAGCACCTCTCGGGATTCAAACATACCCTTGATAAATTTGAAATGACAGAAATATTAATAGCAAAAGACGGACAAGATAAAAGATGGGTGTGAAGAGATGAATTCAGTACCCAATCACTGTCATATAAAATGCAGGTGTCAGCAGAGGTGAGATTTATTCCCAATCCACCAGCTCTAGTACTCAGAAGGAATATCATATAAGGGCTGGTTACATCATTGAACTCTAAAATCTGTTCAAGACAATGAAAACTCAGAAAAAATAATTTTTTTGCTTGATGCATGTACAAAATAATAAACTCAAAAGAACAGCAATTTACAATAAATGGCCAAAAGATGATATGTAATATACCTGTCTTCTCCTAACATCCAATTTCACATTGCCATCAATTCTGCAGACTTCCAAATTCTTTTGACTAAAATAGTACTCTATTATGTCAAGCATTTTAGTCCATTGAGAGAAAATCAGAACCTAGTGTGCCATCAATAATTAAGAAAAATCAGAGAGAAGATATGAATGCTAAGTTGCTAAGAGATAAGACATTTGAAGATCATCATTCATAAATTTAAACTTATTTTAGGAATTAAGCACCTTGTGCTTTTGTTCAAGCAGTTTTCCAACAAGTTTGTCTAGCAACTGAAACTTGCCACACTGACCAACTATTTGCTCCACGGGTGGGTAGAAAACTAACAGAATAAGAACACAGATTAAGATTAACAACCATCTACAGGAGTGAAGTACAACAACCACCAACAAATTTAAATTGACATACAAGAACCATCAAACTGAGATTCTAAGAGGTCAGGGTGGTTGCAGTTCTTTCTAAGTTGAATCATGAGATTGTTAAGACTTCCATTGAATCTGCAACCCATTCCTGCAAGTATACTACCAAGTTATAGTAAAATAAAATATATCCTTAATGAAAAATCAAATTGATAATAAGCTGCTATGTATTTCCTCTTTCAAGCTGTTATGCAATAAAGTAATCTCGACAACATAATATTGTTACCATACCAGTCGCATTCTCAATAAGATGACGTTCCAGTGACTTATTAATGAGACGCTCCTGGAAATTCTTCTGGTGCTCAGTCATAGTGGCATACACAATAATTTCTTTCTTACGAGGGAGCATTAGCTCGACATCTGCTTTTATTCTCCGTAGAAGAAAAGGGCGCAATATTGCATGGAGTTTTGCAACAACCTGATTTACTCCAATGTCAGCTTTTGAAGGAAATAAGAGGTTATCTAAAGATATAAAAAGCACACCCTATTTTCTGTAGAGAATCATACTTGTGCTTTCCTATTCTCTGCCAAATTCTCTTTTGAATCTTCGTTATTTCCCTTACCAGAAAAGTCAAACCTGAATTATCATGAGTGCAAGGCAATTAGATAAAAAAATATGGAGTACTTGTTCCACATCTGATGTACATAATTGGGACCGCCATCTACAGAAGGAACGCATACAAATATAAAAGAGGTGAGAATATGAGACTGAAGTCCAAAACAGAGCTCAGGATTAGAAAAACATATACCAGCAATTGCAAAACTTTATTAGATAAAAAAGAAACACACATATATGTCAATACGATATCAGAACTTTGGGATTATCATAAAAACACCAGATGATTACCATGCCTCAAATTCTTTGTGGGATGAGAATATATCAGGTAGAATAAAATTCAAAAGGGACCAAAGTTCTGCCAAGTTATTCTGGAGAGGTGTTCCAGTCAATAGGAGCTTATTTTCTACAGATATGAGTTTTAATTCCTTCAACAACTTGCATTTTGAATTTTTCAATCTGTGTCCCTGAAACAATTGCCAAATCGTAACTAACCTTCAAACTCATGATCTACAAAGTATTAAACTTCATATATAATTTTACATTGATAATACCTCATCAACCACAAGATATTTCCATTTATAATGCCGCAGATACTTTCTTGCGTCAGTCATTGCAATTTCATATGAAGTAATTACAATAGGGAATTTGGGACCTATTGCCCTTGGCATTTGCTTCCTTATTATCTCACCCCTTTCCTTCTTGTTGCCGTGGTAAATGATTGCATTCATTGATGGCGTGAACCTTATGATTTAAAAACAACAGCTTTATATATTTGAAGCAAATATATAATAAATTATAGAATATACATATATATACACGATGTGAATCATGAAAATGTATCATAAAAAGAAAAAGCTTATTCATTTGAAAGAATGTACCTAATATAAATAATAGAATTACATTGCAATTACCTATTAATTTCATTCAACCAATTTGAGAGGGTAGAAAGAGGGGCAATGACAAGGAAAGGCCCAACCAAACCATTTCCTTTTAAGTGCGCAAGAAATGCAATCGTTTGGATTGTTTTTCCAAGTCCCATTTGATCAGCAAGGATTCCATTTAGTCCATTTTGCCACAATGAGATCATCCATTTCACTCCTTTAATTTGATAAGACTTCAACTTCCCACCAGTCAGCAATGGTGCAAGCTTGGATTGTTCCTTATCAGCTTTCTCCTCTTCAGTCAGGGCTGAATAGTCTGGAGATTCACCTTCTTTAGTTCTTGTCAGCATTGCTGCAACAGCTTTCTTTGCCTTTTTCTGAAAGTGTTACCTTTTATTAAGAAAGTACAGATGAAAATAGATAGACAGTATGCATTTACTGTTAAGTGAATAGCCATGAGTAAATGTCAAAGTGTCAAACTATGTCACATTACTTAAATTGAACCCAGGCTGATCAGAATTTCAAAGAACTGATGTAGGCCTGTTTTTTGGGTGATAAGAAATTAACCTTTATAATTGTAGCCATAGACCGAAACATTATAGTTTAAAAGAACTTACATTGTCATACTGTGCGGCTGCTTTTCTTTTCCTACCTCGTCCTCTCTTAGTTTCTTCAGCTGGTTTGACCTCTGCTTCTTCCGCTCCATCCTGACCGTAACACACACAGATATGTTATCATGATGTGTAAAAGACCAGAACGGTAGTAATATTCTACGTAAGAAACCATGAAATAAACATACCACATTGATATTATCCATTTTCTCAAGCAGAAATTCTGAATAAAGCTGTGTCTGAGTCAGAAGCTCGTCAAGTTTTGAGAACTGAGTTTCGTTCAAGTCAACTGCCTCTACATTTTCTTCTTCCTCCTTCATACGGTTTTCCAAAAGCACCTCTTCTTCCTTCACCATGGATTCTGATATAAAAGAAGAATCCCCATCTTTTGAATCGCAAAATACTTCTTCTTCCACTTTAAGTTCTTCCTTAGAGGGATCCTGCAGGAATCATTAACAAGTAGCAGCTCAAGCACATGACAGTAAGCGTTAGTAAACCTAGAGCTCTGCTAAAACTTATAAGAAACAGCAAAAAAAGAAATTCAAAACATACTGCATTGAAAAAGTTTCAAACAGATACCTCATCCTCAAGAACAGAGGTCGGAGAGTCTGCAAGAGGCTTGTCCATATCCCCCTTCTCCATCTCGTCCATAGCCACTAAAGCGTCAGAAAGCACCCTCTTCGTAAAAAATACAAAAAGTCAAACTACGAAAAACAAAATCGGGTCACTAAACCGCCGGAAAGGAAGGAAAACTTTACAACAACAACCAGATCTACAAGAAAAAGTAACTTTGAAAGTAGAAGGAAGTGAAAATTGGCAATTGCTGGAGAAGGGTCAAAACATGAAAACAGTTCACACAATGCAGATATATTAAGAGAAAAACACGAATTGAGACCGGTTCCGTTTCACAGAACCTAGAAACCCTTACCACGAAAAGTGGAGGGAATGCAAGGAGATTCAAATTTGCGAGGACAACGGTGGTTGTTCTTTACAAACTACGGCTAGGGTTATATAAACAAATCTAGTGGAATGAAACCTGATTGTAGAAATAATTATTGGAATTATTGGTATTTGTATAAACTACAGAATTTGTTTTATTCTAAAATATTAATATTTGACTTCAAAAAAATAAACATCAAATTTATCAAAGTAATTAAAATCACCATGTATAGTTTGAAGGGATGAAATGTGTCCGATTTGGATCGATTTTCATTAAATCCGAAATATACGAGTAGAATCTCAGCATCTAAAATTAGACACCGACACAATGCTCGTAATATTCAGTCTGATTCATGTTTTTATAGCTCGTGTTCGGACTTTGTTCGAGTAAGACCAATTAAAGTCCGAATTTGATAATGATGGATAGTGTACCCGGAGGTAGCTTATCTGAGGGTTATTGCGGAGAATAACTTAGAGAGAAGTCAGAGCAAACAAGTAAGAGAGAGAGTCAAATGTATTAAATGAACTCAGCGTACCTTACAAGGAGAATAAGGGCTGCTATTTATAGCAGTCATAAATGCGACGAGAGTACACGTGTAAACAATCTAACGGCCGAGGGGTCACCTCAATCGGGGTGGCACCGACATTCGCATGTGCATCGCATTAAATGTGGTGGGTGGACTTGACGCTGCATTAAATGTGGTGGTTGCCTGTCCCCAAAGGGAATCTGCGACGATTGTGTTGTAGCCGAAGGCTCCCTTATGGCCGAAGACTATGTGTAGTCGAAGGCTCCCTTATGGCTGAAGGCTATGTGGTCCTGATTTCTGACATTTTCTCCCAGTAGCTTTGTATGATCAAATCCGACTGCCCCGGGAGTTTTGGAGCCCTCGGTCATGGGGCCGAAGGCACCCATATGTGCACCGTGGGCTTCTTGACACTCGGGCCGCTGTGCTTTGGACCTCTTGTACTTCCTGAGCCTGTTGGGCCTGTGTTAGAGTAGTAGGAGTCTGTGGGTCGGGGTTCCTGGGCCATATACTCCATGAGATAACTTATGTTGAAATGATATGATTGAGTTATTCTAGGTTATTATAGATTTTGGGTGATATTGTCACTATGCATAGTAACTATGGTGTAAAGTTGATTACAATCACAGTTGCTGAAGTTAATATAACTATTACTAAAGTATAAAAAGTCACTTATTTGTCCAATATCTCTATTTCAATTATATATATATCATTATATCCATATAAGAGAAGTGTTCATATCAGGACGGTCTAACAAGAATCTCGTCAGACCAACTCCTTATATTTGGTCGAAAATGAAGTTTGTCATCAAAAAAATTGGAAAAACTGTTAAGTAGACTGTAACACCGTCCCCAAATGTATTTATCTTTAAGCGAATAATTTATTGAACCCTCTGAATTTTTTTGTGAATTTACGAGGTTGTGAATTTGTATTAAATTTCTTCGCGTGAATAGTAAAATGCACGTGGGGCCCACATCGGGAGTGGGGACCGCCCGATATTATCGGGACCACATATTATATTCATCTGGGTCTAGAAAATATTTATAGATGGTGGATACTTCATTTGGGCCATGGAAAGGCCCAGAGTTGACCGATTGGTCAATAGAAGCCCAAATACCGGTATCGATAAATTTATCAGATAAAAGCCCGAAAGTGGATTTTGGAGACTTATAAATTAAAGTTGGGGAATGCATATTCACTCTAAATGTTATAATGATTAAGAACACATAATATATTTATTTAACCCGATAAAATAAAATATATCTAAAACAGTACGGAAAATACAACTTTCGGGGCAAATTGTACACTTTGGGACAAATTAGGATGACCTCCCACATGGGTGGGGGCCACCCCACGAATTTGTCAACCCTTGGGGGCTGGATGAGTGTTAAGTTGGCTGAATAACAATTGATAGGATGGGGGACACACCCTTTGACATTTAGTAGACCTCATCCCTTCACTCATTTGTTTAAATGAGACAAAAACCACCTCTCTCACCTCACCACCTCCACCCACTCGTAGCAGCACCCTAGGATAGCAATGAGGAGCTCTGAAATTCTTCATTTTCACACCCAAATTCGAGCTCAAGATAGAGGATCCAAAGAGGAGTGCTGGGAGAAGGAAAAAGGTGTAGGAAAGTGTGGAAATTGTGGTAATCACCTTGCCATAGCTTTCCCTTTATTCTTCTTCTACCATGAGGCATATTTATTATATGAAGAACCCTTGGGATGGTTCTCCATGTTCTAAGTATGGATTTATGGGTTGGAAAGTGGTTCTATGTCCAAGAACGGACTTAGAAGCCAAATCGACCGGTTTGCCGGAAAATAACCTTTTATAGGTTATTTGTGTTGATATGGGTTTTGTGATGATAAAACCTTGTTAGAAACTTGATTTAAAGTATTTTTGAGCTTCGCCGGAGTTTCGTCGGAGTTGGTAAAAGTTCGCCGGAGTTGGTCAAAGTTCGCCGGAGTTGGTCAAAGTTCGCTGAAATTAGTCAAAGTTCAATCGAGAAGCGTAGAACGCGCTTAAGCTTAATTAAGGTGAGGATGACCGACTATGTTGCTTATAATCTTTGGGTTAATTTCATGGGATTCCCTAAGTGAATACAAATGTGATGTGCATGGGTTGTTAATGGTTAATAATGCCTAAATAAAACTACTATTGATTATAAGTATAGTATGCATGATATACAAATTTATGAATAAATTGTGTATGTTTAGATGTTATGAATATGAGTGTATGATGGTTGTACCAACCATGAATTTCATTTGAGATAGTATACTTTGATACCATGAGGAGAAGCCATGAAGGTATAAAAGTGATACTTGATATTAAGGCCAATCATGCATGAATGAAGAATTATATTGAAATAAATAAATAACTAGCATTGAAATATTAGTTGGAAATGTTAGTTGAGAAATGGATGAATTAGATCCTAAGAATTTGAATTATAAAGAATCGGTGATTTTGAGCCGGGCTCGAGACCGATGTAGATGACGGTGATTATGAGATGGGCTCTAGACCGTAGTAGATGACGGTGATTATGAGCTGGGCTCTAGACCATGGTAGATGACGGTGATTATGAGCGGGGCTCTAGACCGTAGTAGATAACGGTGATTATGAGCTGGGCTCTAGACCGTAGTAAATAATGATGAATTGATACTAAATGAACGGATTAACTATAATGTAGTAATGCTCTAGATTGAGGGCCTCAGAGATTTAAACTTCGATTATACTTAGTATAGTTGTCATTGTACTTGTCAAATGCTTCCAAGTACTGACCTCCCCTTCACGGGGGAGGCCACCTCACAGTTTCAGGTAGAACTTGTAGGTTGCTACTACCAGCCGCTGTTTCGGGATGTTTCTGAGAAGAAGACTTGGTTCGTGCTTCTTCCGTTCTTGTTTTGAAAACAATATGAATAATGCTCATGGATATTATTTTCTGAATATACATTTCGGGGGTTTGTATACCCATGTTTGCCAAGTGTGGCTTGAACACTTGTGATGTTGTTTCCGCTGTTTTAAATGAATGATTTACATTATGTTTGTTTATGGATGTACTATGTGTGAATGATATTCATGACGCCTTGTATAGTATGGATGAGTTGGACTGCGGTTGGCTATTCGTACTGTACGGCGGGTTGTTGACGTGTCCGGCTAGGTCCAGTGCGTGACAATTTAATTGGTATCAGAGCCTTAGTCCGTAAACATCATAATGAAGCGTCAAAATATCTTTTTGAAAATGAATTTGAAAACCATGAGCATAAGGTTTTGTACTTATAGAACTTTTGGTACTTGAGTTGCAATGCCTCTAATTGTTAAGATGGTACCCTTAACAATTGGTATGGCGGTGATTTGAGCCAAAGGATGTCTTTAAGTACCCGTCCGTCATTTGACATTCGATACGAGTCTAGTGACTCATTCTAATTTCTTTCAGAAATGGAACCAGTTGGAAGGATCACTAGAAGGAACCCGTTGGGCCGTGCACCGGGTGGGTCCGAGCGCGATAGTCGGGGGTCCTCTAGGGGATCAAGAGGAAGGGGCCGTGGAGGCCAACGTCAAACCGTGAGCGATGGCCACGTCGATACCGAAAGTGAGACCTATTGGTCCTATGAGGACTCAACCTACCGGCCGGGGACTGAGCCAGTTGAGACCCCTTACGAAGGGAATGATGATGATGTGAGTGATGAGGAGGAAAGTGGCTCTTTGGCCAGGATCGAAGCGCTGCTCCAACAGTATCATCGGGAGCGCGAAGAAAGGAGGGCACGCGCGAAGGCACCGTGCAGGGCAACCTTCGGGCGGGGCTTCAAGAGGGAGGAGCTATTGCGATTCGAGAACCCATGTGGAAGCGCATGGAAGTCGGGGTGATGGAGGTCCAGCCATAAGGATCTCCAAATACATCAAAGAGGCGAGGGACTTAGGGTGCAAACCGTTCGATGGGACGGGAGACATCTCGGTTGCCGCACAGTGGATCAAGAGGCTGAACGAGGCAGCCCTTGACATGCAGCTCACCCCCGATTTTAAATTGAGAATCGCGGTAAGGTTACTCGAAGGGTTGGCATCCAAATGGTCGGATGGAACCAAGGGTAAGTATGGCGGAACTGTTACATGGGAGGATTTTCGACAAGAATTCTTTGCCCAGTACTACTCTGACTTCGAAGTAAACGCCAAGGTGAGGGAATACACTCTCCTAACCCAAGGTGGTAACATGACGGTGAAAGAACTTGAGAACAAGTTCAGAGACCTTGCTGATCACATACCGGAGTATGCTTGTGATGAAAACCGAATGGTGAATCATTTTTGGGAGGCCTTGGACTTGGAGATACGCGACAGGGCAACTCAATTGCCCAACATGACTTTCAGCCAAGTGGTCGCCCAAGGGTTGAAAGGAGAAAAGCAATGGGAGGAGAGGAAGAAGAGAGATGCCGAAGAGGCTAAGAAAAGAAAGTGGGAAAGCCATGGCCCCCAAGGTCCCAACAAGAAGGGGAACCATGGGGGAGGTGGATCGTTCAGGGCACCGGCAGCACCATCCAAGGGAAACCCGGCCACGGGCGGGCACTACTCGGGCTCACAAGCCCCAACGACGCCCAGGTGCAGGAATTGCAACATGAACCACGCCGGTAAGTGTCGTGATCCACCACGGTGCTACCAATGCGGGAGTACAGGGCATATTAAGCCAAACTGCCCTCAACTTGGTGGGAACCGGGGGTCAGGACCAAGCGGTGCTACCACGGCAAGTAGGAACCGGGCCGGAGCATCTCATACCAGTGTGGGCCAGGGGGAGCGAGCACGAGCAATGCGCCGTCCGTGAATCAAGGAAGAACTCAAGCTAGAGTTTATGCGATGACGGAGGCGAACGCACATGCTAACCCGGACTCCGTGGCGGGTAAGATCTTAAACTCATGATATTACTCCATTGTATGCAATAGGAGTGTTTGTAAGGTGCAAGAAAAATTTGTAACCCCGACGGTTATGTCGGGATTGTTGGGAAAAGGGGAGGAAAAATCCCCGCCCTGGGCGAATGCCGCCCGGCATTTGACGAAAGCCGCCCGGCTTTCGTCTTGAATTATTGGGAAAATGCTACGGCGACGAATGCCGGCCGGTTTCCACCAAAAGCCGCCCGACTTTCGTCAACATTTAATCAGGAAAATCCTCGCAACCAAAAACCGGCCGACTTTTGTAAAGACTGGCCGGCTTTCATAAATGCCTGACCTGGGAATTTTCTCGCAGCTGAAAGCCGCCCGGCTTTGGCGAAAGCCGCCCGGCTTTCGTCGGGCCTAGGGATTCCTGCGCTGCTGAAACCCGGCCGGGTTTCGTATAAACCGGCCGGCTTCGAAACCATTCCCTGGATAAAAACTACGGCGACGAAAACCGCCCGGCTTTCGTAAAAGCCGCCCGGCTTTCACCAGGGTCGGTCCCAGAACGGTTCTAAGGGTTAGAAACCGGGAATTTTCGGACGGGTGTCAAACGGACCCCACCCGAACCACGACCAACGTACTCTACGACTTAAGAAACAAGCCTATTAATTAGATAGTGTGATATACATTACTTATGAATGTAGGAACACTAAAGATAAACGGGAGAGACGCAAGGATCCTTATTGATACCGGGGCGCAACGATCATTTGTGAGTGAGGCGTTCGCCAGCGGATTCAACGGACCACTTGTACCGATGACTCAAACCCTATTGGTGTCCACGCCTCTAGGGAATGATATCGAGAGAGATAGCCACTATCCATCGTGTGAGGTGGAGGTGGAGGGACAGAACTTGACGTGTGATTTCGTACCGCTGAGTATGATCGAGTTTGATGCAATCCTCGGGATGGATTGGCTTGAGAAACATCATGCTAGGGTCGATTGCTACACGAAGATTCTTGAACTCGAAGGCGGTGAAGGGTTGACCTTACGCTTCGAGGGAGATAGAGGCAAATCAAACAGTTGTATCATATCCGCCGTGAGGGCGAGGAATATGATGAGAAAGGGATGCCACGCATACCTAGCGTATGTGGTGGACAAAACCAAAGAAGAGATAGACATCAATGATGTGAGAGTTGTGTGCAAGTATCCGAATGTCTTCCCAGAAGACTTGTCGGGACTTCCACCCGATAGGGAGATTGAGTTCGTGATCGAGGTCGAACCCGGCACTAAACCAATCTCTATACCGCCATACAGAATGGCACCCGCTGAACATAACGAGTTGAAAACCCAATTGCAAGAGCTATTGGATAACGGTTTCATAAGGCCGAGTCACTCTCCATGGGGAGCACCGGTCCTTTTCGTGAAAAAGAAAGATGGAACACTTCGAATGTGCATTGACTATCGTCAACTGAACAAGGTCACAATCAAGAATAGGTATCCCTTGCCTAGAATTGATGACTTGTTTGATCAGCTCCGAGGAGCGACGGTGTTTTCGAAGATTGACTTGAGGTTGGGGTACCACCAACTGAAAATAAAGGAAGATGACATACCGAAGAGTGCATTCCGCACAAGGTATGGTCATTTCGAGTTCCTAGTTATGTCGTTCGGGCTAACCAACGCCCCGGCGGCATTCATGGACATGATGAACCGTGTGTTCAGTGAATACTTAGATCAATTCGTGATAGTATTCATTGACGATATTTTGATATACTCCAAGAGTGAGGAGGAGCATGAAGATCATTTGAGACTTGTACTTGAACGGCTAAGGGAAAAACAACTCTTTGCCAAATTCTCCAAATGCGAGTTTTGGCTCAAAGAGATCGGGTTCCTCGGGCATATCGTGTCAGGTTCAGGCATTGCGGTGGATAAAGCCAAGATAGAAGCCATTATGAATTGGGAGAGACCCAAAAACGTGAAAGAAATACGTAGTTTCCTCGGCTTAGCAGGATATTATCGTAAGTTTGTTGAAAAATTTTATGTATTGGCGTCTCCATTGACAAAGCTCACAAAGAAAGGGGCCAAGTTCATATGGGACAACAATTGTGAGAAAGGGTTTCTCGAACTAAAGAAACGGCTTACAGAAGCACCAGTCCTCGCTCTACCCACACAAGGGATAGGGTACGACATATACAGTGACGCTAGCATCCAAGAGCTTGGATGTGTTCTAATGCAAAACGGTCGGGTGATTGCATATGCTTCAAGGCAATTGAAGAAACACGAGGCAAACTACCCTACCCATGATCTAGAGTTGGGAGCGGTAGTGTTTGCACTGAAGATTTGGCGGCATTATCTCTATGGGGAGACGTGTCACATTTTCACCGATCATAAAAGCTTGAAGTATGTATTCACTCAAAAAGAGTTGAATATGAGACAAAGGAGATGGATGGAGTTGATCAAGGACTATGACTTGATCATCGACTATCATCCCGGGAAGGCCAATGTAGTAGCCGATGCACTGAGCAGAAAGAGTACATCGGGGACGTTACTCGCGTGTCTACGCTTGTTAAGGGCACAAGTGGAGGTGTCCACGAGTGGGGTCCTCATTGCTAGATTCGAGGTTAGGCCTACATTGCTGAGTGAGATCAGTAGATGTCAGGCCACTGATGAAGAATGTCAGAAGATCCGTGAACGGATCCTTGAGGGACCTGTTGAGAACTTTCGGGTACGTGATGACGGTCTTTTATTGTTTAAAGGCCGTGTATGCATACCAAGGAATGAGGAGCTCCAAAAGTCTATACTGGAGGAGGCTCACTCTTCGGCGTATGCCATGCATCCGGGAGGTACTAAAATGTACCGAGACTTGAAGGAAAGTTACTGGTGGTCGAGTATGAAGAGGGACATCGCAGAGTACGTGAGTCGGTGCCTTACTTGCCAACAAGTCAAGGCGGAACATCAACACCCGGCGGGACTTTTGCAACCACTTACCATTCCAGAATGGAAGTGGGAGCACGTGACCATGGACTTCGTGGTGGGGCTACCACGAACAGTGAACAACTATGATGCAGTATGGGTAGTGGTTGATAGGCTCACCAAGAGTGCACACTTTTTGCCTATCAACATTACTTATCCTCTTGAAAGATTGGCAAAGCTATACACGGAAGAGATTGTGAGACTGCATGGAGTTCCGATATCCATTGTCTCGGATAGGGACCCACGTTTCACATCCCGATTTTGGCCAAAATTTCAAGCATCTTTGGGTAAGAAGCTAAAGTTTAGCACAACCTTTCACCCACAGACGGATGGGCAATCCGAGAGGGTGATACAGATTTTGGAAGATATGCTTAGGGCATGTGCTCTGGAGTTCCAAGGGAGTTGGGACAAGCATTTGGCTCTGGTCGAGTTCGCCTATAACAACAGTTATCAGGCGAGTATTGGCATGCCTCCATACGAGGCATTGTATGGGAGGAAATGTAGAACACCGTTGTGTTGGGACGAGGTTGGCGAAGCCAAGCTCGAGGGGATTGAACTTGTCGAAATCACCAAGGCTAAGGTGAAAGTCATTCAGGATAGACTCAAGGCTTCCCAAGATCGGCAAAAGAGTTATGCTGACAAACGACGCAGGCCATTGGAGTTTGAGGTCGGTGATAAAGTCTTTCTAAGGATTTCTCCTTGGAAAGGTATCATCAGATTTATATCGAGGGGAAAGCTTAACCCCCGATACATTGGCCCATTTGAAATCCTTGAAAGGATAGGGGCCGTGGCTTACCGTATCAAATTGACGCCAGAACTTGAGAAGATACACGACGTGTTCCATGTATCGATGCTCAAGAAATACGTGCGAGATCCGTCTCATATCCTTGAGAAACCACCGGTAGAGATACGTGAAGACCTACAATATGCGGTGGAACCGGTGAAGATTGTGGGTCAACAGGTAAAGAAACTGAGGAACAAGGAGATTCCTATGGTAAAGGTCCTTTGGAGGAGTGATCGAGTCGAAGAAGAAACCTGGGAGACTGAGGTCTCAATGAGGGAGCAGTACCCTTTCCTTTTCGACTAGACACGCGGATTTCGGGGACGAAATCCCAAATAAGGGGGGGGGGTGAACTTGTAACACCGTCCCCAAATGTATTTATCTTTAAGCGAATAATTTATTGAACCCTATGAAATTTTTTGTGAATTTACGAGGTTGTGAATTTGTATTAAATTTCTTCGCGTGAATAGTAAAATGCACGTGGGGCCCACATCAGGAGTGGGGACCGCCCGATATTATCGGGACCACATATTATATTCATCTGGGTCTAGAAAATATTTATAGATGGTGGATACTTCATTTGGGCCATGGAAAGGCCCAGAGTTGACCGATTGGTCAATAGAGGCCCAAATACCGGTATCGATAAATTTATCAGATAAAAGCCCGAAAGTGGATTTTGGAGACTTATAAATTAAAGTTGGGGAATGCATATTCATTCTAAATGTTATAATGATTAAGAACACGTAATATATTTATTTAACCCGATAAAATAAAATATATCTAAAACAGTCCGGAAAATACAACTTTCGGGGCAAATTGTACACTTTGGGACAAATTAGGATGACCTCCCACATGGGTGGGGGCCACCCCACGAATTTGTCAACCCTTGGGGGCTGGATGAGTGTTAAGTTGGCTGAATAACAATTGATAGGATGGGGGAGACACCCTTTGACATTTAGTAGACCCCATCCCTTCACTCATTTGTCTAAATGAGACAAAACCACCCCTCTCACCTCACCACCTCCACCCACTCGTAGCAGCAGCCTAGGATAGCAAGGAGGAGCTCTGAAATTCTTCATTTTCACACCCAAATTCGAGCTCAAGATAGAGGATCCAAAGAGGAGTGCTTGGAGAAGGAAAAAGGTGTAGGAAAGTGTGGAAATTGAGGTAATCACCTTGCCATAGCTTTCCCTTTATTCTTCTTCTACCATGAGGCATATTTATTATATGAAGAACCCTTGGGATGGTTCTCCATGTTCTAAGTATGGATTTATGGGTTGGAAAGTGGTTCTATGTCCAAGAACGGACTTAGAAGCCAAATCGACCGGTTTGCCGGAAAATAACCTTTTATAGGTTATTTGTGTTGATATGGGTTTTGTGATGATAAAACCTTGTTAGGAACTTGATTTAAAGTATTTTTGAGCTTCACCGGAGTTTCGTCGGAGTTGGTCAAAGTTCGCCAGAGTTGGTCAAAGTTCGTCGAAGTTGGTCAAAGTTCGCCAGAGTTGGTCAAAGTTCGCCGGAGTTGGTCAAAGTTTGCCGAAATTAGTCAAAGTTCAATCGAGAAACGTAGAACGCGCTTAAGCTTAATTAAGGTGAGGATGACCGACTATGTTGCTTATAATCTTTGGGTTAATTTCATGGGATTCCCTAAGTGAATACAAATGTGATGTGCATGGGTTGTTAATGGTTAATAATGCCTAAATAAAACTACTATTGATTATAAGTATAATATGCATGATATACAAATTTATGAATAAATTGTGTATGTTTAGATGTTATGAATATGAGTGTATGATGGTTGTACCAACCATGAATTTCATTTGAGATAGTTGATATTAAGGCCATGAGGAGAAGCCATGAAGGTATAAAAGTGATACTTGATATTAAGGCCAATCATGCATGAAGGAAGAATTATATTGAAATAAATAAATAACTAGCATTGAAATATTAGTTGGAAATGTTAGTTGAGAAATGGATGAATTAGATCCTAAGAATTTGAATTATAAAGAATCGGTGATTTTGAGCCGGGCTCGAGACCGATGTAGATGACGGTGATTATGAGCTGGGCTCTAGACCGTAGTAGATGACGGTGATTATGAGCTGGGCTCTAGACCGTGGTAGATGACGGTGATTATGAGCGGGGCTCTAGACCGTAGTAGATAACGGTGATTATGAGCTGGGCTCTAGACCGTAGTAAATAATGATGAATTGATACTAAATGAACGGAGTAACTATAATGTAGTAATGCTCTAGATTGAGGGCCTCAGAGATTTAAACTTCGATTATACTTAGTATAGTTGTCATTGTACTTGTCAAATGCTTCCAAGTACTGACCTCTCCTTCACGGGGGAGGCCACCTCACAGTTTCAGGTAGAACTTGAAGGTTGCTACTACCAGCCGCTGTTTCGGGAAGTTTCTGAGAAGAAGACTTGGTTCGTGCTTCTTCCGTTCTTGTTTTGAAAACAATATGAATAATGCTCATGGATATTATTTTCTGAATATACATTTCGGGGGTTTGTATACCCATGTTTGCCAAGTGTGGCTTGAACACTTGTGATATTGTTTCCGCTGTTTTAAATGAATGATTTACATTATGTTTGTTTATGGATGTACTATGTGTGAATGATATTCATGACGCCTTGTATAGTATGGATGAGTTGGACTGCGGTTGGCTATTCGTACTGTACGGCGGGTTGTTGACGTGTCCGGCTAGGTCCGGGGCGTGACATAGACTCTCGTAATATATAAAAATGTCGATTAAGCCCTCCAACTAAAACAACACGAGATTGAGTCCATCAACTTTAGAAAAACGGTCAAATTTACAATTTAGTAGGTAATGATAAGGGTTATCTGGTCATATTGCTTATGTGGTTATTCATTTTTTTATTTTTATTTTTCCTTTTTTCGTTTTTTCTTCCCTTAGTTTTCTTCCGCCATATCCCCTTTCTTCTTTTTCGTTCCTTCTCTCAACGTCCCCTTTCTTTCTTTATTGGATTTTTGTAATTTTCTCTCCTTTCTCCCACACTGCTTCCCACCCGATCTCCTCCCTCCTTTTATTTCTTCGTCTACCCATTTCATTCTTCTTCTTGAAGGGAGGAACTCTGGAGAAGACTCGAAGAGGGCGGCTTGGGTGGAGGAGATCTTCACCTCCCGACTGCCACATCATTGGCGACAGTCTTCATTGAACACGACGAGAATTAGCTTGAGCAGGCGACTAACGACAGCGCGGACGAGCTCAAATTTTCGGCATACTTCTTCTACACCTTTGACGATGATGACGACTTAACTGAAAAGCTTGGAATTCTAGCGTACTTCTTCTACACCTCCAGCAAGAATGGCATACTAGCCTAAGAGCTCGAAATTCCGGAGAACGTGTTACTCACCTCTGTCATGCCATGCTTCCGTCCTTGGCCGATGAGCTTGAAATTCCGGCGTCCGTGTTATGTACCTCCGGCGCCACCCATATGGTGTTTGACAAACATATTTTCAGACTCATAGTTGATGGGCTCAACTGGGTGCTTTCTTATTTGGAGGGCTTGATTGAGTTTTGTGATATACTACCAGAGCTTATTTGACAATTCTCCCAAAAAAAAAATTGTTCATTAGTATCAACTATTAGTTTCAATTTCTAGATAATAAAAAAATTAAAATTTTATGAGCATAAATGTGGTTTTTATGACCAATTATAGAAACCACTTTCTAACAAAATTAAGATCTAACGATTGAAACTAATACTCTCTTTGTTTCTAAATGAAAGTCACGCTTTCCTTTTTGGATGTGCATAAATAAAGTCACACTTCTTTATATGGAAAACAAACCTATATCAAAATAGTGCAAAACAGTGTCACACTGTCACGCCCCGGGTTTGCTGGACACGCTAACAACCGCTGCATAATCTGATTAAGGCAACCGCAGTCTACCTCACTCGAACCATGCAAGGCGTACATGAATACCATTCACACAAGTACATCCATAAACAATCATAAGCAAATCATTTCAAAATACGCAGCGGAATACAAATATTTTTTAAAGTCAAAGGCCACACAGGGCAAACATGAGCACGCAGGCTCCCAAATCATTTATAGTTTAAAATAGTTTCCATGAACATCATTTTATTTATATCAAAATAGGATTGGAAGAAGCACGAACCACGCCTTCTCTCCATAGATCACCCGAAGCAACGTGAATGGGAAGCAAGCTCTAGCTTATACCTGGAAACTGTGAGTTGGCCTCCCCCGTGAATGGGAGGTCAGTACTTTGAAGCATTTGAAAAGTACAATGACAACTATACGGCATATAATCCATGTTTCAAACAGAAGACCCTCAACATAGGGTGATACGGGCATAACCTATAGCTACCCCATTTCAAATCACTTGTATAGAATATATGTATCAAGTGAAATAACCGACCCGTAGGTCCATTTGTATTTCAAAACAATTCCCCTTGTATAGCCCTTGGCCTATTCTTGAATATAACAACTTAGAGAGGTTAAATCACCCTTAGTCTAAACCCAATTCCATCGAGAGGGTTACACATTTCATCCTTTGTACTCGTCCACATTGGACTTACACACCCTACGGTTGTATTCATTCATTTTGGGCTTACACCCAGTATAATATCTTTGATTCGTTAGGGCTTACACACCCTGTCGCTATAAGTCGCGATATCATAATCTTTTAATTAATCACTACGCCATCATAGGGCTTTACCTTAACGCATCATTTCACTATAGTAGAGTCACACTCATCTATATTATTCCTTCGTGCTAGAGGCTTACTCTAGTCACCCCATGTTGTGCTAGAGGCTTCCTCTAGTCACTCCACATTATGCTAGAGGCTTCCTCTAGTCACTCTACATTATGCTAGAGGCTTCCTCTAGGCATCTCACGTTATGCTAGAGCCTTCCTCTGGTCACCATTCAATATGCTAGAGGCTCCCTCTAGTCACATTAGTAAATCCCTAAGCAAGTTCTATGTCTAGAGTCACTTTATATTGAGTAACCTTTAAGGCCTACTCCTAGCATAGCTTAGTATTTGCACATTTCTACCTTAAAGTATCTCATAAGACTACTTAAGGTACATCTTTCACAATCCAAGCCCTTAGGATTTATTCTATCACTTTTCATACTAACATTCTGACTAGTATTTCAATAATAGTCAAATATTCTTAGAACAACAAAGTTCCTAATTCATAGTCATATAGTTTATTCCAATTGATTTACCAATCCAACTACAATTCAATCACAATGTCAATGATATCACTTTTATCCATTCATGAATTCTTTACATGAAGTAAAAGTATATTTTGTCTCAATATTCATAGTTAACTTAACTATCATGCCATCATATTTATATCACATAATCATACACAATTTATTCATAAATTTGTATATCATGCTTCATTTACTTATTTATCATTCTCTTCATGTTGGCATTATTAATCATTTAATAATCCATGAAAAACACATTTAATAATCTTAGGTAATCTTATGAAATTGACCCAACAACTATAAACAATATAGTCAGTCATCCTCACCTTAAATATGTCCAACAAGCCTTCCTATTGAAGCCCCATCGTTAAACCTTCGATCGAGAATGATCCAAAATGGACTTGGCTGGCAGAGGGCAAAAGCTGCCCGGCTTTTGCAAAAGCTGTCCGGCTTTCGGGCCCTGCAGCACGAAAACATCTCCTGGCAATGGCGGTTTCCGGCGGTTTTGATTCCTATCGATTCCACAACTCTTCTAAGTTAAATACCAACACTTCATATCATTTTTCTACACTTTTAAACGTGTAGAACATCCTCATTAATCCAACATGTGATTTATTCAAAATCATATTCACTAAATATATTAATTAACTAGTTTGAACGGGAATAGCATTCGGTTACCTAGAAACGAGCTTTCTTCTTCCCGGAATCCCTTTCTTTCTTCCTCCTTGCTCAAAGAATGTGTGAAGTTCCTTGTGAGCTCTCTTCCCTCTAAGTGGCGTAGGATGCTTCTCAAATGAGATTAGGATAGCCTACCCCTTATCCTTTCTATAATTAGAAAGTTGGGCCAATTTAATTTGGGTTGGGTTCATGGGCTGCCCCTTTTTAATTTACTCCGACCCAATGTATTTTTTTAGGCTTCTCTCCATATTACTTGGACTCTATATCGTATGTGCTACTCTCAATTAAAGTGTAGGAAGCCCTCCACCCTTATACCTGCTATTTTTGGTAATTTGGGCTCGAATGCCACTTCGGTTACTCAATCTATCTTGGTCTGACCCAAATGACTTTTAATCATTTATTTATATTATTTTTGGCTAGTAGACCTTAATTGGTCGATCCTAAAATGTACTGGATAGTCCACTCCAATATTCCGGGGCTCCAACCCCTTTACATTTCTATTATTAGTAAATGGCTCGAATAGACTCTTATATTAATCCTTTACCTTTCATTCGGCCCACACATTCATATGTCACTCATTTCCTTATCCTTGAGCTTTTAAATAATTTACGGTGGTCCAAGAATATACTAGTATTATTTAGTCTCTCCCAATATTTAGGGTCCGACACACAATATAATTAATCGAAATTAATTTAAATCAATTAATCATTTCTAGTATGATTAATATACTTGTAACTAGTTTTCAAAGTGAATAAATATTCACGAACTCAACTAGTCATCCTCATCGAAATTGGTATTTGTACTTTCAATTACATTTTAATATTAATGGATCAATTAATCCAAGTTCAAATTGGGAGCGGTGTCTCACACACAGTGTGAAAACATTGTACTCTACACTAAAATTTACCCTCAGTAATGTACACCTCAAAGTATGACTTTCATTTAGAAACGGCGTGAGTAGTTGATGTAAGTGAACAAAAAAAATGAATCGTAAACTTCATTTTCCGCCTAAAATGAAGCTGGTCTTACAGGGATCCTGTCAGGGCAGCGGGCGGCCTGATATGAACGTTATTCTTCTATATATTATTATTATTAATAATAATCATTAATATATCTTTAATCTATATATTACTTCCTCCGTCTCACTCTAATTGTTCCATTTTTTCTTTTATGTCCGTCCCACTAAATTTGTCTCATACCAAATATTTGTGTGGCTCTAATTCATTCTTACTTTATTCCCACTTTATCAATTTATTATCAACCACATAACTTTACTCTTCTTAAAATCACACCACTTTCCTTTGTCCCAATCTTAGGGGGGCCGAGGTAGTATCATTTAATGTGTGGGATTAGGCAGAATTAACAATGTTGTACTTCATCCATGTCAAAATGATTTGTCAATTAAAGTCAACTTTTCTTGATCAGCACAGTTTTACTTAAATACTTATAGGTGGAGTATATGGCCCAGGACTCACCGGGAAGCTTGTTAAAAGGGGGCAAATTGATCCTGCATGTGGTATCAGAGCCTAGGTCACGAGTTTGACCTCCGGCAACAGTATATTGCGTAGTTGAGACTGCAAAGTGCGGGGGGTGGGGTGTAACACCCCGGCCCTGCAGGACCCGAGGTAGTTACTCCAGACCTCTAGTATTGGCCTCACAAACCGCCACTAGCCTTTTCCGCGCACTTTGTCCTCACTTGTGAGCGCCCTGAGAAACTTCTCAGGGGTCACCTATCCCAAGACTACTCCCGTGCAAGCACGCTTACCTTTGGAGTTCTTGGCTAATGAGCTCCCTTAAAAGGAGATGCACTTTGTTGGTATGAGTAGTAATATTAATCCTTTTTAAAATAATCTCAAGTGTTACAATCACCCCCACTTAGGAACGCAACGTCCTCGTTGCGCCCATAAACCAATCTCAATCAAATCTTAGAATCTTGCCCCGCTAAGTGCCCGCCCGATATCCAACGGATCAGCACACTGTCGTAAGGTTGCTCTGATACCACCTGTAACACCCCGCCCCGTAGGACCTGAGGTAGTTACTCCAACACACCTTCCAGACCTCTATTACTGGTCTCACAAACCGCCATTAGCCTTTTCCGCGCACTTTGTCCTCAGTCGTGCGCGCCCTGAGAAACTTCCCGGGGGTCACCCATCCCAAGACTACTCCCGTGCAAGCACGCTTAACTTTGGAGTTCTTGGATAATGAGCTCCCTTAAAAGGAGATGCACCTTGTTGGTATGAGTAGTACTATTAATCCTTTTTAAATTAATCTCAAGTGTTACAGGGGTTGTTGGGTCACAGGATGCGGTGCCAGCAAATCTGCTAATCTACTGATGCAATCGAAACATGGCGCTACGCCTCTTCTATAAGGGGGAAAGGCTTGCTACACTATGAGGTTAGAAAAAAAATACTTGCACAAGTGAAGCATGCAAAGTATTTTTCTATTATCCTTGATTGTACTCCAGATGTTAGTCACAAAGAACAAATGTCTCTGATCATACGATGTCTGGATGACTCGGGCAAAGCTGCAATGATAGCAGAATACTGGTTGCAATTTCTAGAGGTGGGAGACACTACCGGGCTTGAACTATTCACACACCTGCAAGATATTTTGACGGGTCTTGGACTTCATATTGATGATATAAGGGGTCAAGGATATGATAATGGATCTAATATGAAAGGGAGGCACAAAGGTGTGCAAAATAGAGCACTTGAAGTCAATCCTAGGGCCTTTTACACTCCTTGTGGTTGTCATAGTCTTAATTTGACATTATGTGATATGGCTAACTCTTCAACTAAAGGTATGTCTTTTTTTGGAGTGATCCAACACATATATACATTGTTCTCCTCATCTACAAAGCGATGGAAGATTTTTAAAGATCATGTTACAGGCTTGACAGTTAAACCATTATCTCAAACACGTTGGGAGAGCCATGTTGAAAGTGTCAAAGCTATAAAAGAGCAAATTGTGCAAATCAGAGAAGCTTTAATCGATTTGACAAATGACACTGACGATCCGAAGAAAAAAAGTGAGGCTGAATCCTTGATAATATATGAACTCAAGAATTTCGAGTTTTTGTTAGGTGTGGTGATATGGTACAAGTTGCTCAATGTTATCAACACATTTAGTAAATTTCTTCAATCTAAGAATATGGATATTGATGTTGCTCTAAAGTTTATGCAAGGACTTGTGCTATTTGTTGAAGAGTTTAGAAAACCTGGTTTTGAAAATTCTATGGATGAAGCCAAATAAATGGCTTATATGCTCAGAATTAAAGCATCGTTTCGTGAAAAACGAATTATTCGAAGAAAAAAGCAATTTGATAAAAGTAGCAGTGAAGAAGTCACACAGTCAGCTGAGGAGAGTTTTCTGCTTGAATATTTTCTTTTTATAATGGATAAAGCCCAGATGTCTATAGAAAGCCGCTTTGAACAGTTTAAGAAATACGGAGAAACGTTTGGGTTTTTATTTCATTTGAGGAAGTTACAAGGTGTTGATGATGAAAGTATATTCCAAGCTTGCAAGAATCTCCAGACTTCTTTAACACATTGTGGATGTTCTGATGTTGATGGTGATAAGTTATTTTTAGAGTTGACACTGTTGAAATACTCTTTACCAGAGGAAACAAAATCTGCTATTGATGTGGTGAATTATTTGAAAAGGATGAATGGATGCTTTCCTAATGCATACATCCTATAAGATCTTGCTGACGATACCTGTGACAGTAGCAAGTGCAGAAAGAAGTTTCTCAAAGTTGAAGCTTATAAAAACATATTTACGGTCAACCATGTCTCAAGAAAGGTTGAATGGATTAACTATGCTATCAATTGAGAAAAATTTTATTGATGACATAGATTATGCAGACGTGATAAATATTTATGCATCTAAAATTGTTCGACGAGTTGTACTTAATTAGTTTTTAGTACATTCAGTGACATTTTGTTATCATGTAAGACTTTTATTTAAGAATTGTGGTTTTTATATTTAATCATTGAATTTTAATGAATTACATGAGTATATGACAAACAAACACTATGTATAGGGCTCATTTATGATGGTCGCCTCAGGCCCGAGGTTAGTTAGGATCGGCACTCGATATATAAAAAAACTCTATAGAAAAATAGTCCAAATTAAAACATGATTTATTTAGTTAAATGTACAATATACAAAATACCAACTTACTCAATAGAGAGTAGTAACTTATGTACTCCGTAATTATTTATGGAAAATTCCCGAAATATGAGTAAAAAAGTTTGAAAATTCCAAAGTAGGACTGTCATATTTTTATTCCCAAAATAGGAGTAATTACTGCCATATTTGGAAAATAATGTCATGTTTAAAAATATTTGCATGCGAGTAAAAAAGTCTTGATGAGAACTTTTGACCACCTTGACTTTTTTTTTGAAAGTTAATGTACTTGTATTTGAATAGGTAGAAGAATAAAACTTCTAAATTTCCATCCAAAATTCACGATTGAACAATTACATGCCAGGTGAATTGCATACCACATGGATCTGCTCCACATTCCGAGGTGGATCCAAATCCACAATACTCCGCATAATTTGTTCATCCAAGTCAAAGTTAAACCCAAATTTTACAGTTGAAGTGTATCATTGTACATGAATATTGTTCAACTAAGTAGTAAAAAAATAAAAAATAATCGCACATGCCCTTGTTAGAAGAATTAAAGTTACCCAGGTTCACCCTCTGCCTAGGTTATCAGATTTGGTTGAACTAAATTAGATTTTTTGGTCGTGTTTGAAATTCTTCATTTGTAATTCCTTCATTCAGGGTGTAGATGGCAGTTGGACTATTGGAGCAAACAGGGCCCATCTTTGTTCTTTTATATGTAACCCAAATACCAATAATAAAAAATGGGTTTGTAATACTTCCCATTTTGTCACTCTTTTCACATCGAGTTACCACATACCATTACCCCCAATTTAGTGCACAAAAAGAAGTAACAACTAATGAAGATTGATTGAGATAATAATACAACTTTTAGAGTCCCTTCGATAACCATGTTTTTCGACTCATCAAGCATATCAATCAATTGTTTTATCGAACATGTAATTTTTGATTTCGCGTATTATTTTGTGTAATAATAAGAAAAAGTAAAGTTAGTGTTACTTTTCTAGCTATATTGACAGATGTTACTATAGAGGATCATTTTAGTTATTTTTCATATAATTTTTTCTTTATTTTATTAATAAAATAAATTTTAAATATAGTTTGCCAACGCACAACTTTAACCGCCATTATACTTAATTTTCTATTAATAAAAAATCAGATTGTAAACAAATTAGACAAATTCAATAATATTTAAAAAATGTATTTTCACACTAATAAATAAAATGTGGTCAAACTAGATCATGTGAATAACGTAAACATTTCTATGTTGCAACTAAAAAAACTGAGAATATTATATAATTAATTTAGTTATTTTTAAGATGTATTAGGAAATAAAATCTAGAATCCTAATTATTTAAGAATATATTTGCTAGTGTAATGTCTACTATCTAAACATAGTTAAATATGCATATTATCTACTATGTTTCATAGGACTAATTATGTTCGTCTTGGACAAATATACCCTTGTAGCTATTGAAATGTTTTAATATATAATAGAATAAAATAAAATAAAAAACGCAAAAAAAAAATCGCCGCCGCCTCTGCCGCCCCAGTACCACCACCTCCGGTCACCGGGAGAAAAGATGCCACATGCATTAGGAATTAGGATTGTCATATTTATGGAAGATTCAATGAAAATTTGGCTTTCTCAAAGAGTAATATGCCATTTTTTGGCATTTTCAGAAAAATGGCATTTTTTTCAGAAAAAATGACTTTTTTTACACCGGTCAGAGGTGGTGGTGCACGGAGGCAGTACAGGCAGTGGGAAAGGCATCCATATTTTTTTCTAATGGGTTTTTACATTTTTTTAATTTTTATTTTTTTTTATTTTTTTTATTTTTTATGTTATAAATGTTTTTATAAATTTTTTATTATTTTTCTAAAATTTTTATTATTTTTTATGATTTTATTATGAATTAAAACATTTAATTATGACTTTTGACTACCTTTTACTCATATTTAAAGGAGTGGTAAGAATGGAATGAAAAAATAGGTATGTTTTCAAATAAGAGTAATATAGTCCTATTTTAGAATAAAAACATAAGATGTCCTATTTTTTATTTTTTTCATAGTTTACTCCTATTTGATGTAATATTTTATCTTAAAATCAAAGGATAATTTACATCCTCCCAAATAACTGTCTGGTGGATTCTGGGAGCCCTCAGGAATGGCATGTACCCGTGCAATGCACGAGACATAATTTATTTTTATATCTTATACTCATACACATAATGTTTATAGAGATAAAATATCGTATATTTGCCTCAAAGGAAGGTAAAATATGCATATAATTAATATCATGAAAAGTAACACATGCTTCCCCTTTTTATATGTATTGCAAGATTTGCAACGATTAGATTTCCACGTTTATAAAGACCAAACTTTGACCAATAACATGTTTAATTGGTGATAAACACAAACTTTTAAGACCTTCATATTTATTATTATTATACATTGAGACAAATTTAATAATTTGATAATATTAATCAAAATAGAGTATCATATAGAGTATCCATATAGTGCAAAAGTGAAATTGTTATTGTTATAATTATTAAATAACAGTGGTTGCAACTTGCAACTTGCATGTGTCATACGTAGTAGTAACTTACAAATGTATATGAAAAAATACTGCGTAGTTATCTTGGTAATTCTTTTTTAGTAACATTTAGTTTTAAACTTCTAATTTTTGAGTAAAACTTATTAAAATACTTCTTAAATAGCTAGACAACATTAGCCTATGTGTGTAACATTAACCTACAAATATAAAAGATATCAAATTTGCAGCTATCTGTGGAGTCTAGTTTGTGAAGAGAGCCATAGTTTTGTAGTTGTGCTGCAATTTATCATGTACCTGTAACCTTTGTTCTAAAAATCATCTTAGGGGGTGTTTGGAACTGATTCTGATTCTGCTTCTTTTTTGAAGCAGAAGCAGAATCAGAATTAGTTTTCAGAAGCTGGTCACCCCCAGCTTTTAAAAAACTGATTCTAGGAGTAAATTAGAGCACCAGAATCAGTTCTGCACTTTTACCCAAACACTCCAACTTCTACTCCCTGAAGGAGCAGAAGCAGTTTTGAGAATAAAATCCAAACACCCTTTAATGCATCCAAAAGGACCAAAATCCTCATACGTACATGCTAGAGGAGGAGCAGTAAGCTATAACCGCTAGCCAAAATCTGGAGGTGGACATATAACTGACCGCCTTCTCCTTTAACTTTTCCCACTGCACAAAGCCACAACCTTTTGTGTGAATAAGATCGACAGATCGGACAAAACCGAGGTTTGGTAAATAGAAGGTCTTCTTGACTTCTTCACATCCTCCGCAGTCACATTCTCACCCAGGCGTCCTACGTATTCCTACCCTTTTACACAAAACTGATAATTCTTTATACATGCGGTCAAGAAGCAGGAACAGTTACATGCCTCATGGTTCCATTTTTATATATATAAAGATGTTATGTTCCAAAGCCCATCATAATAGGAAATGTTTGAAAGATGCATCATTCATAGAAATATTTCGCTTTTATCTAATAGATATCACTACGACCAAAAACAAGTTTTACAAAATGTCATATGATCTGAACTGACTGTTCACTTGTTCAGATTTCAATTGTACAAAATTCTACATTGCTTCCGCTTTGCATGTTTCCCATCTAATCAACTTGAAAATGAGGAAGAACATGACCCATCCGATCTATATATTCCCTTCGGGAAGCCCAAAAAATAAGCAAAACACTAAGCGGCCGACGACTCAGCTGTTGATGGAAGAAAGACCGCCTGCAGACGTAGTAGGTATAACAACCTCCCAACCAGGCCCTTTCAAAGGGAAAGTGGCATTTGAACATGCCTGCACCACATTATCCAACTGATCTATATTCACTTCGGGAAGCCCAAAAAGAAGCAAAACACTAAGCGGCCGACGAGTCAGTGGTTAATGGAAGAAAGACCGCCTGCAGATGCAGTCGGTATTACAACCTCCCAACCAGGCCCTTTCAAAGGGAAAGTGGCATTTGAACATGCCTGCACCACATTATCCATTGAAGGAGGGACAATTAAGTCACTGCGGTCCATAACTCTCTCCAAGTCTATGTCACTTATATGTGTCTGCACCAACTTATCTTCTTCACTTTCTTCCTCTAGCAAAAGAAGCAACAAATCCTCTTCCTGAAAATTATAATACAATAAAGGGACTACCTTAAAACAATTGATAATTTGCTGAAATAATACAACCATCTAGATTCAGGATTTACAAAAATAAGTATTGAAAATATGGCTTGTATAGAAAATGAAACATAAACATATGTAATGAATGATGATGATGATGATATAAACCCTTCAAACCCTTACAAACCCTTCATACAAAGAGACCCTACAGAATTAAGGGATTCATATTGTGATTTCCCATGATAAAAAAAACACCAAAAGTGAAACTAATGACACATACGCATGGTTGATGATGGCGCATGCGCCATGCGCCATGTGGCGAGAAAATCCTCCTGTGCCGTGAAAACTGGCTGTGGCGACGACCATACAGATGGCAACGCCATGGCAATTGCGCCATCGTTTTTAGCAAATCTGAACATATTTACTTCGTTGTTTTTGGGCTTTTGGCCCTGGTAAATACTCTCTTTGACCATTAAAACTTTGTCATCTTTGATTTTTTTGGTCAACCTAGTTCAACTTTGACTACCTATATATTTTTATAGGAAGTTATTTATAATATAAAAATGATATGAAAATATTCTTTGATAAAAATACTTTCATAAAATTATAAAATTTATAACTTCCCAAATATTATACTAATCAAAATCATGCTTTAAACTTGACCGTCGTTGACTTGAAAAGTCAAAGATGGCAAAGTTTTAAGAGATGGAAGAGGGATCTCATTGACTTCTTGGAACTACAAAACGTACGACGTTCCTCTTTAAACTATTTTAACTTCACATGTTTTGTTATCATGTTTTAGTGGTTGGGTGATAGAACTATAGTGTATAATTCATTTTTTTAGTTTTCTTTTTTTCACGTGGCTAAGTCATATTTGCGCCATAGCCATGGAAAAATGCCTCTGTGTCGTTGATGTCACCATGCGCCATGACAAATATGCACATACCTTTAATACATCAGTACAGCTCGGGTTGCTTCTCTCTTGCTGGAACCGACCTTTCTCAATCACCACCTGCTCAAGCTTCAACTTACTATAAGCTCTTTTTAGAATCCGTCCCTAACAGCACACACAATGGTTGCAAATTTACTTCCCCCGTGGTTAGAAGACAACATAGAATATAATTTGAGATGAGGAACAAGCTATGCATACTTCAACTGATTGGGCTGTTGCAAGCCTGTAAACATGAACAGGTTTTGTCTGACCAATCCTGTGGCACCGGTCCATTGCCTGTAGATCCATCTGGGGGTTCTGAAATACAGTAATACTAATAAGGGTGAGTATTAGTTATATGGATCGCAGGAATAGATTATGGAGGTCAATAAGCAGGATATGAAATGGTAGAAAAGTTGAGGGAAATATACGATACTTTTGAACTCAAGAAATTCATTTTAGATATTTTTATTTACATTAAGAAATTTAATATGCCTCACAAAAATTAAAATTTTAATCATATTTGCTTTTCCTTGTACATTTTCCATGATTAACCAAGCATAAAAATAACTTGACTTGGCATTTATTTTCCTTTCCCTAGCACCTCTCGGGATTTAAACATACCCTTGATAAATTTGAAATGACAGAAATATTAATAGCAAAAGACAGACAAGATAAAAGATGGGTGTGAAGAGATGAATTCAGTACCCAATCACTGTCATATAAAATGCAGGTGTCAGCAGAGGTGAGATTTATTCCCAATCCACCAGCTCTAGTACTCAGAAGGAATATCATATAAGGGCTGGTTACATCATTGAACTCTAAAATCTGTTCAAGACAATGAAAACTCAGAATTTTTTTTTTTTTTGCTTGATGCATGTACAAAATAATAAACTCAAAAGAACAGCAATTTACAATAAATGGCCAAAAGATGATATGTAATATACCTGTCTTCTCCTTTCGTCCAATTTCACATTGCCATCAATTCTGCAGACTTCCAAATTCTTTTGACTAAAATAGTACTCTATTATGTCAAGCATTTTAGTCCATTGAGAGAAAATCAGAACCTAGTGTGCCATCAATAATTAAGAAAAAACAGAGAGAAGATATGAATGCTAAGTTGCTAAGATATAAGACATTTGAAGATCATCATTCATAAATTTAAACTTATTTTAGGAATTAAGCACCTTGTGCTTTTGTTCAAGCAGTTTTCCAACAAGTTTGTCTAGCAACTGAAACTTGCCACACTGACCAACTATTTGCTCCACGGGTGGGTAGAAAACTAACAGAATAAGAACACAGATTAAGATTAACAACCATCTACAGGAGTGAAGTACAACAACCACCAACAAATTTAAATTGACATACAAGAACCATCAAACTGAGACTCTAAGAGGTCAGGGTGGTTGCAGTTCTTTCTAAGTTGAATCATGAGATTGTTAAGACTTCCATTGAATCTGCAACCCATTCCTGCAAGTATACTACCAAGTTATAGTAAAATAAAATATATCGTTAATGAAAAATCAAATTGATAATAAGCTGCTATGTATTTCCTCTTTCAAGCTGTTATGCAATAAAGTAATCTCGACAACATAATATTGTTACCATACCAGTCGCATTCTCAATAAGATGACGTTCCAGTGACTTATTAATGAGACGCTCCTGGAAATTCTTCTGGTGCTCAGTCATAGTGGCATACACAATAATTTCTTTCTTACGAGGGAGCATTAGCTCAACATCTGCTTTTATTCTCCGTAGAAGAAAAGGACGCAATATTGCATGGAGTTTTGCAACAACCTGATTTACTCCAATGTCAGCTTTCGAAGGAAATAAGAGGTTATCTAAAGATATAAAAAGCACACCCCATTTTCTGTATAGAATCATACTTGTGCTTTCCTATTCTCTGCCAAATTCTCTTTTGAATCTTCGTTATTTCCCTTACCAGAAAAGTCAAACCTGAATTATCATGAGTGCAAGGCAATTAGATAAAAAAAATACGGAGTACTTGTTCCACATCTGATGTACATAATTGGGACCGCCATCTACAGAAGGAACGCATACAAATATAAAAGAGGTGAGAATATGAGACTGAAGTCCAAAACAGAGCTCAGGATTAGAAAAACATATACCAGCAATTGCAAAACTTTATTAGATAAAAAAGAAATACATATATGTCAATACGATATCAGAACTTTGGGATTGTCATAAAAACACCAGATGATTACCATGCCTCAAATTCTTTGTGGGATGAGAATATATCAGGTAGAATAAAATTCAAAAGGGACCAAAGTTCTGCCAAGTTATTCTGGAGAGGTGTTCCAGTCAATAGGAGCTTATTTTCTACAGATATGAGTTTTAATTCCTTCAACAACTTGCATTTTGAATTTTTCAATCTGTGTCCCTGAAATAAGAAGCAGTTATATAACAGAGAAACAATTGCCAAATCGTAACTAACCTTCAAACTCATGATCTACAAAGTATTAAACATCATATATAATTTTACTTTGATAATACCTCATCAACCACAAGATATTTCCATTTATAATGCCGCAGATACTTTCTTGCGTCAGTCATTGCAATTTCATATGAAGTAATTACAATAGGGAATTTGGGACCTATTGCCCTTGGCATTTGCTTCCTTATTATCTCACCCCTTTCCTTCTTGCTGCCGTGGTAAATGATTGCATTCATTGATGGCGTGAACCTTATGATTTAAAAACAACAGCTTTATATATTCGAAGCAAATATATAATAAATTATAGAATATACATATATATACACGATGTGAATCATGAAAATGTATCATAAAAAGAAAAAGCTTATTCATTTGAAAGAATGTACCTAATATAAATAATAGAATTACATTGCAATTACCTATTAATTTCATTCAACCAATTTGAGAGGGTAGAAAGAGGGGCAATGACAAGGAAAGGCCCAACCAAACCATTTCCTTTTAAGTGTGCAAGAAATGCAATCGTTTGGATTGTTTTTCCAAGTCCCATTTGATCAGCAAGGATTCCATTTAGTCCATTTTGCCACAATGAGATCATCCATT
This sequence comes from Cuscuta europaea, assembly GCA_945859875.1. Taxonomy (NCBI): domain Eukaryota; kingdom Viridiplantae; phylum Streptophyta; class Magnoliopsida; order Solanales; family Convolvulaceae; genus Cuscuta; species Cuscuta europaea. The sequence goes on along the minus strand of CAMAPE010000080.1, from coordinate 1,702,369 downwards.
TCACTCCTTTAATTTGATAAGACTTCAACTTCCCACCAGTCAGCAATGGTGCAAGCTTGGATTGTTCCTTATCAGCTTTCTCCTCTTCAGTCAGGGCTGAATAGTCTGGAGATTCACCTTCTTTAGTTCTTGTCAGCATTGCTGCAACAGCTTTCTTTGCCTTTTTCTGAAAGTGTTACCTTTTATTAAGAAAGTACAGATGAAAATAGATAGACAGTATGCATTTACTGTTAAGTGAATAGCCATGAGTAAATGTCAAAGTGTCAAACTATGTCACATTACTTAAATTGAACCCAGGCTGATCAGAATTTCAAAGAACTGATGTAGGCCTGTTTTTTGGGTGATAAGAAATTAACCTTTATAATTGTAGCCATAGACCGAAACATTATAGTTTAAAAGAACTTACATTGTCATACTGTGCGGCTGCTTTTCTTTTCCTACCTCGTCCTCTCTTAGTTTCTTCAGCTGGTTTGACCTCTGCTTCTTCCGCTCCATCCTGACCGTAACACACACAGATATGTTATCATGATGTGTAAAAGACCAGAACGGTAGTAATATTCTACGTAAGAAACCATGAAATAAACATACCACATTGATATTATCCATTTTCTCAAGCAGAAATTCTGAATAAAGCTGTGTCTGAGTCAGAAGCTCGTCAAGTTTTGAGAACTGAGTTTCGTTCAAGTCAACTGCCTCTACATTTTCTTCTTCCTCCTTCATACGGTTTTCCAAAAGCACCTCTTCTTCCTTCACCATGGATTCTGATATAAAAGAAGAATCCCCATCTTTTGAATCGCAAAATACTTCTTCTTCCACTTTAAGTTCTTCCTTAGAGGGATCCTGCAGGAATCATTAACAAGTAGCAGCTCAAGCACATGACAGTAAGCGTTAGTAAACCTAGAGCTCTGCTAAAACTTATAAGAAACAGCAAAAAAAGAAATTCAAAACATACTGCATTGAAAAAGTTTCAAACAGATACCTCATCCTCAAGAACAGAGGTCGGAGAGTCTGCAAGAGGCTTGTCCATATCCCCCTTCTCCATCTCGTCCATAGCCACTAAAGCGTCAGAAAGCACCTTCTTCGTAAAAAATACAAAAAGTCAAACTACGAAAAACAAAATCGGGTCAATAAACCGCCGGAAAGGAAGGAAAACTTTACAACAACAACCAGATCTACAAGAAAAAGTAACTTTGAAAGTAGAAGTGAAAATTGGCAATGCAGATATATTAAGAGAAAAACACGAATTGAGACCGGTTCCGTTTCACAGAACCTAGAAACCCTTACCACGAAAAGTGGAGGGAATGCGAGGAGATTCAAATTTGCGAGGACAACGGTGGTTGTTCTTTACAAACTACGGCTTTGGTATGAAACTTGAGAGTAGAAAAAATTATTGGTATTATTGGTATTTGTACGTATAAATTACAGAATTTGTTTTATTCTAAAATATTAATATTTGACTTCAAAAAAATAAACATCAAATTTATCAAAGTAATTAAAACTATCGTGTATAGTTTGAAGGGATGAAATGTGTCCGGTTTGGATCGATTTTCATTAAATCTGAAATATATGAGTAGAATCTCAGCATCTAAAATTAGGCACCGAAACAATGCTCGTAATATTCAGTCTGATTCATGTTTTTATAGTTCGTGTTCGGACTTTGTTCGAGTAAGACCAATTAAAGTCCGAATTTGATAACTTATGTTGAAATGATATTATAGGTTATTATAGATTTTGGGTGAAATTGTCACTATGCATAGTAACTATAGTGTAAAGTTGAATACAATCACAGTTGCTGAAGTTAATATAACTATTACTAAAGTATAAAAAGTCACTTATTTGTCCAATATCTCTATTTTAATCATATACGGAGTATTTATCTTTATATCCATATAAGAGACTTCATATCAGGGCGGTCTAACGGGAATCTCATCAGGCCAAATCTCTATATTTGGTTGAAAATGAAGTTTGTCATCAAAAAATTGGAAAAACCGTTGATGGAGTATATGGCCCGGGAACCCCCGGCCCACAGACTCCTACTACTCCAATAAAGGCCCAATAGGCCCAGGAAACACAACAGGCCCAAATCACGGCGCCCAAGATACCAAGCAGCCCACAAATGCGCACCCGGGGGGTGCCTTCGCCCCCCTGGCCGAATGCTCTAACTCTCACAGGAGGGCCAAGACAGCAAAACAAAGTTACTGGGAAAAACGGCGAAAATCAATAGCCCTCGACACCTGGAGCCCTCGGCACCAAGGGGGTCCCCGGTACTCAGAGCCCTCGGCTAGTCCTCTACAGCCGAGGGCCCCTTTCCCGACATAATATCCGCTCCACATGCGTATGGATCACCGTACCCTGTACAACGTCCCATCCAACAGCCGTATTAAATGCGGCCACATGCGGTTGCCAGCGCCAACCAGTTGAGATGACCTCTCGGCCAATAGACGCTTGACACGTGTCCCTGTCTGGCATTTATTGCTACTATAAATAGCACCCCATTTCCCCATTTGTAACCAAGTCATAACACGCTGAAAAACGCTGCCTACTTTCTAAATATACTTTCTCTCTCTATACTCACTTGCTCTGACTTCTCTCTTATTATTCTCCGTAATAACCCCTCGGATAAGCTACCCCCCGGGTACACTATCCATCATTTGGTGCTCTCGTTGAGAGGTAGAACAATCAAGTAAGAAACCCTCCCCCTCGACCAAACACAAAAACACCCATCTAAAATGGTGAGAACAACCCGTGCCAACTCCAAGAATGTAGAGGACAGGAACCTGGCCCTTGGCGAGGTCGACGTCCCCGAAGCCTCCAACAGGGCTCTCGGGGGCGGCGTCATCGCCGGGTTGGACCAGACGGCTGTCGATCTACGCCAGTAGATTCAACAAAATGCCCCCGATGCCCGCCTCGGCATCGAGGCCAAGAAAAAGGACCGGAGCGAGAATCAAATTAGCCCTCCGGTCATCACCATAGACGTACAATCGGCGCTCTCCGCCTTCATCTAGACGCTCACTCAGAACCCGGGTGCCTTCGCCACTTTGGTTTTCCTCCAACCTCAGGTGGGGGAGAATATTATGCCTCCCCCTCATCCACGACCCCTCGGTAACCCCGTCCTCCGGATGGGAAACTCTGAGGGGGTCGTGGCCCAAGATACGGCCTCCCAGGAAGTCCAGTCCCGGGATCGCCACAACGTGAACAAGGAGCAACTCCGGACCTCCGCCCTCGAGAGACTCGGAGGGGCGCAAGACCGCCGAGGGGTCCAAGACCGCCTCGGGGGGGAGGCGTTCCAAAGGCCTCAGGAAAGTGGCGGGTCCGTCTCCAGAGCCAATGAAAGGCGTCCCCCTCAGGACAAGGGCAAGGCACCTCTCCACGCCGACGACGCACGCCACCAAATCAACCAGGCCCACTCAGCCCGGGTCCATTCGCAGGGGGCAGAGGCCCTCCTGAAGGACCCCCGGGACGAAATCATTGCGGCCCTCCCGCGCCGGCTTGACGAGATGGAGGCCACCAAAGCCCACGCCACCACTTCTGCCCCTCATACAGACCTCAAGTATGAGGCAATGATGGCCAAGATGGAAGAAATGCAGAAAAAGATAGCCGAGGGCTCCGGGGAACCCACCATACAGCTCCGGACCCGGACTCCATTTACCCCAAGGGTATTGGCTGCCCGGATCCCGGAAAAATACCGAGGGCAGCTCATCAAGCCCTATGACGGAAAGACTGACCCCCAAGAGCACTACAGCAGGTATCAAAATAGCATGATGATGGTGGGGGCATCGGATGAATATTTGTGCCGTTGGTTCCTCTCCACCCTAGAGGGCCAGCTTACGAATGGTTCAATCGATTGCCCGAGGGCTGCATTGACTCATGGCAAGAACACACCCAGCGATTCTTGACGCAACTTGCGGGGAGGCGCCGCACAAGAAAACACTTCTCCCACTTACTAACAGTGAGGCAGAAGAAGGAGGAGACCCTTCGGGACTTCCTGGAGCGCTGGAGGACGGAGGCTGATAAAGTTGATGGCGCTGACGACGGGACCCTCCTGGCACTCCTCCAAACAGTACTCCGCCCCGGGAACTTCTCACGGAGCCTCATCATCGACCCCCCCCCCCCCCCCGCGCGATTATATAAGGGCCCTACAGCGGGGGGACCGGTACGCCGAGGCCGAGGAGGTGGAGAAATGCCACCATGTCCCAGATCAGCAGCGCCCTCGGCCAGAAGACAAAGGTAACCAGGGGCCGGGGGCTCCCCGCAATCATCCCAGGGATTCTGCCCCCTCCGGTGATCGCCCCCGACATGGCCAAGCCAAGCCCGGGGGAGGCTACAAGGGGAACCCGAGGGCTTGGGCACAGCATGTCCTCCTGGAGCACCCTCGGACACCATTGATGCATCCCGTCAGCGTTATTCTTGATTTTGCTGAAGAAAGGGGCCTCGTGGAGTGAGTTTCACGCGCGCCCTCGGAAGTATTTGCCATCAATCCAAAATACCCCTACTGTCGTTTCCACCGACACCAGGGGCACGTGACCGATGATTGCCATCAGCTAAAGACGGCCATCGAGAGATTAATACAAACGGGCCATCTGTCCCAGTTTGTCTAGGGCCCTCAGCAACAGCCCCCCTCATCAGGGGCCACCCCGAGGGTAGACTACGAGAGCGAATGCATGGGTCAACCCCAACACCATCCCTCTCGGAAAGAAGAGGGAGATTGGAAATCTGGAAGAAGAGGAGGAGGAGTACCCCCGGTACCAAGAAAAGAAACGCCACATCCTCATGATCACGGGGGGAAATACCGGAGGTGATTCTACGAGTCAACGAAAGAAGTGGGCTCAATCACTTTACGTGGGGGAAGTCACTCATATGCCCCCAGTAAAGCGGCCGAGGGAGGAACCCATTATCTTCACCAACGTTGATCTCCCCCAAGTATCCTCCCCCCACAGGGATGCCCTCGTCATCCGCACAGAGACCAGTGACACTATTATTCACAGAACTTACATTGACACGGGCAGCTCCGTCAATGTAATGTACCTCAGCACCTTCAGAGAGCTGCATCTGGAGAGGGGGTCCCTTCGGCCCATCAAGACCCCTCTTGCCGGCTTCACCGGAGACACCATTGATTCCGAGGGGGTCATAACCCTCCCGGTCATCTTCGGCGACGACCTCCATAGAGCCAAGCTCGAAGTGGAGTTCGTCGTCGTCAACATCGACTGCGCCCACAACATCATCCTCGGCCGGCCAGCCCTCGAGGATCTCGAGGCCGTTATCTCCATGAGGCACCTCTGCCTCAAGTTCCCAGCCGAAGGGGGGATTGGTTACTCAAGGAGGAACCAAAAACTTGCCCGCGCTTGCCACCTTCAAGTTACAAAGAAGGTTAGCAAGACGGAGTTCCGCGTTGACACCATCACCGGAACTGTGGAAGCGGAAGAAAAGAGGCCGAGGGCTGAACCAGCCGAGGAGGTAGAAGACTTCGTGCTCGATCCGGCCAAGCCGGAGAGAGTCGTGAAGATTGGAGCCAAGCTCCCCGAAGATTTGAAGACCGGCATCATCAGCGCCCTCCGCGCCTACTCCATTGTTTTTGCATGGGGGCCGGAGGACATGCCGGGGATCAGCCGAAGGGTCATCACCCACCGCCTCTCGGTGGACCCTTCGGCCAAACCAGTACAGCAGCGAAGGAGACCCCTCTCAGCCGAGAGGAGGGAATTCGTGAAGAAGGAGGTCGCCATGCTCCTCTCTATCAGACACATCAAGGAGGTAAAATACCCCTCATGGCTGGCAAACGTGGTCCTCGCACAGAAACCCCCCTCATTCCGCATGTGCATGGACTACACGGATCTCAACAAGGCGTGTCCCATGGACCCTTTTCCTTTGCCAAACATTGATCAACTTGTGGATGAAACCGCGGGGTGTGAAATCATGTCATTCCTCGACGCATTCCGCGGATATCATCAAATATACATGCATGAGGAAGACGCTGAAAAAACGGCCTTCATGACTCCCGAGGGCATCTTCTGCTACCTCGTTATGGCCTTCGGCCTAAATAACTCAGGTGCCACCTACACTCGAATGGTGGCCAGGGTATTCCAAGCTGTCCTAGGGCGCACCATGGAGGCGTATGTTGACGACATGATCGTCAAGAGCAAGCAATCAGCAACCCAGCAATCCAACGATTGACGGGCCGCCTGGCAGCACTCAATCGCTTTTTATCAAAATCAACGGAGAAGTCCTTACCCTTCTTCCAGATCATGAGGAAAACCGCCGGTTTCCAGTGGACTTCAGAATGCCAGGGGGCATTCGAGGAGCTGAAGCGGTACTTATCTTCACCCCCTGTGCTCTCTAAACCCAAGGTAGGGGATATCCTGTACCTCTACTTGGGTGTTAGCCCGGCTGCCATCAGCTCAGTACTCATCCGGGAAGAAGATGGCATCCAGCGTGCCATCTTCTACGTTAGCAAGACCCTCAGGGAGGCGGAACTCCGGTACTCCCCCGTGGAAAAAACAGTATTGGCTATCGTGTGGACCGTCAAGAAGTTGGGCCATTACTTCCAAGCTCACCCGGTCCAGGTCCTCACTCACCAACCCCTCGGCGCCTTGATGAGGAGCCCCACTAGCTCCTCCCGAATGGTAAAGTGGGCTATCTTCTTGAGCCAATACAACATCGACATCCGTCCTAGGCCCGCCATCAAGGGCCAAGCCCTAGCGGACTTCGTGACGGAGTGTACGACAAGGGCAGCCACGGACGAGGAGCCCTCGGCCCCTTCAGATGATTGGTGGACCCTCTATACCGACGGTTCCTCCGCCATCAAGGCATGTGGAGGAGGGGTGGTTCTCATCTCACCCGAGGGCTTCTGGGCCTATTATGCGGTCCGTTTCTCCTTCAAAGTTTCCAACAATGAAGCCGAATACGAAGCCCTCCTCTGTGGCCTTCAGCTGGCAGCTAACATGAAGGCCCGACAAATCCACGTCAAGTGCGACTCCAAGTTAGTCTTCGGCCAAATCTCCGGGGAGTACGAAGCCAAGGAAGGGAGAATGAAGCAATAAAAGGAGGCGGCCAAGGAGTTGTTTAAGGTATTTGAGGCATACTCTCTTACTCAAATACCGAGGGCTCAAAACTCCGAGGCCGACATTTTATCAAAGCTCTCGACAGAATCCCCTGAGCATATCTCGAAGATTGCCAAAGTAGAAGAACTCAGCCTCTCTAGCATACATGTTAGCCCCGTCATGGATATACAACAAAGACAGGAGGACTGGATCTCGGATATTGTTGCCTTCATCACCACAGGGCAACTGCCCGAGGATGAGGCCCGCGCCAAGCTGGCAAAGATGAGGGCTCCGAGCTACACTATCGAGGACGGGAGGCTTTACAAAAGGTCCTACAACGGGACATTACTTCGGTGCCTTCATCAAGATGAAGCCGAAGTAGCAATAGAGGAAGTGCACAGTGGGACTTGCTCAGCTCACCAGGGACCCTTCTCCATGTCCCGAAGGCTGATAATCCAGGGCTACTTCTGGCCTACGATGGTCCGGGATTGTGCGGACCTTGCCCGGAGGTGTCCCGCATGCCAGCACTTCCAGAAAGCCCCCGGCAGGCCAACGGTCAACTATGCCCCCATCAGCACATCCATACCCTTCGCTCGATGGGGCATAGACCTTGTGGGCCCTCTGCCGAGGGGTACCTCCAACAACAGATACATCATCGTCGCCATCGATTACTTCACCAAATGGGTGGAAGCTGAGCCCCTCGCCAGCATCACTGAGGCCAGGTGCCGTCATTTTGTTCTCAAAAACATCTTCACCAGGTTTGGCGTCCCTCAGCAAATCATCTCCGACAATGGGACTCGGTTTGAGGCAGCCCCCTTCTGTGCCCTCCTAGAGGCATGGGGCATCAAACACACCTTCTCATCCGTTGCCTACCCTCAGGGCAACAGTCAGGTGGAGAATGCCAATAGGACCCTGCTTGAGGGCCTAAAGAAGAAGCTGGAGGCCGAAGGGGGTGGTTGGGTGGAAGAGCTCCACAACATCTTATGGGCCTACCGTACCACCCCTCGGCGGGCAACTGGCGAGACACCCTTCTCCCTTTGCTACGGATTTGAAGCCAAAGCCCCCACTGAGGTAACTCTCCCAACCCGAAGGGTCACACAGTATGATCTGGAGGCCAACGACACCAATATGGCCCTCGATCTCCACCTTATTTCAGAACGCCGGGAGCAAGCCTTCATACGCGCAGAGAACTACCGAAGGAAGGTGAAGAGCTACATCGACACCAAGGTTCGCTCCCGGGAATTCCAAGTGGGGGGCTATGTTCTCCGAAGTAGGGAAGCTAGCCAACCAACCGAGGGCGGAAAGATGGCACCAAAGTTCGAGGGCCCCTACATCGTGGCAGCCATCATCAAACCGGGAACTTACAAGCTAAAACGCCCTAATGGGACTGAAGTCCCTAGGCACTGGAATGTACATCACTTAGTTAAATTTTATCAATAAACACCAGAGCGGCCAAGCCCTCATAAACTTGTGAATGTATCATTTTACGGCCCAAGGCCTAAAAATTCTGAAGAACGAAGACATTTCGAAGACACCAAGAACATGGAACAAGATTATCACGAGGGCCAAGCCCTCATATCATCCCCAGGCCCAAGGCCTTACCACAATGGAAGAACCCTCAGCACCAAGTGCCGAGGGGGTAGACAATACTATCACCTACAACAAAGTGCCACCTGTCCTCAAAAGGAGACCCCTCGGCACCTGGTGCCGGGGGGACACGCCACTAGCAGCTTTCCACAAATGAGAAAAAACACCAAGTGTTTCCACAGAAGACCCTTCGGTACCAAGTACTGAGGGTAGATAACACAATCCCCTTCAACAATCGGGGAGAAACACCAAGTGTTTCCACAGAAGACCCCTCGGTACCAAGTACCGAGGGTAGACACCACAGTCCCCTACGACAAGTGAAGGAAAAACACCAACTATTTTTACAGAAGACCCCTCGGTACCAAGTACCGGGGGTCGTAAATTGGAACAAACACCAAGTGTTGTTTCTAAGTCGTACCCCTCGAGGACGCCTATACCGAAGGCGCCACCTCTCGGTGCCGGCAGCACGTAGTGCACCCGGCCATTTGCAACCAGTGTGCAAATGAAAACCCTTCCCTGAAACGCTTTCCGCATCATCACCCCAAGGGTATGACAGGCATGAGAAATGCCCAGGATTCGACTTTCAAAAACGGAACGCTTTCCGCGTCATCACCCCAAGGGTATGACAGGCACGAGAAATGCCCAGGATTCGACTTCCAAATCGAAACGCTCCCCGCGCCGCCACCCCAAGGGTGTGGCAGGCCACAGACTATGTCTAGCGCCGAGGGGACGACTTTCAAAACTGAGGCGCTTTCCGCGCCATCCCCCAAGGGGAGGCATGCTACAGACCACCATATCTTGTGCCCAGGAAACGACCATCGATCCCCTCGGAACTCGGAAGGTTAACCCGAGGGGGGAGCTAATGGTGTATTCTGTTACCTCCCGATAGGCCAAGCCTTACCAAGAAACCAAGTTTCTTGAAGCCTTCCCTTCACTACTCAAAAAAAATGGGGTGGTGAAGGGGAGTAGACTCGGCGAGAAATCAATGAGTACATCACCCCAACAATTCACAAAAACATACCGAGTTCACAAGTACAAAGGATGCCATTCACAACAGACATCATCAACGAATGGCTAAGTCCACTCAAGGACTGCCTCCGACTATACCTAAAACCGAAGGCTCAAACAACTCAAAACGTCCTCGAAGGGCACTAAATGACAAACAACCGAAGGCTTTTGTTACCATAGCCCAACATTGCAAAGCAAAGGAAACTATCCTAAACCTACAACGTATACAACCGAAGGGTCCCCGCGAAGGCCAGCGGCAGGAAATACTTGGAAAAAATAGTCTAGGTCCTAAATGGTTTGCCCCTTGTGGATCCATCAGTCAACCGAAGGCGTATCTGAGACAAGGCCCTCACAGTCACCCGAGGGCTCCTACTTCACACATACCACACTTAGAAAAATTTTCTAAGTCCTACATATTTTGACCCTCTGTCAAATCTCCATGCCGCCCGAGGGGCCATACGGTTGGAGACTTGGTGAAGCTATACTTAGAAAATTTTTCTAAGTCCTACATACTTTGACCCTCGGTCAAATCTCCATGCTGCCCGAGGGCTCCTACTTCATACATGCTACACTTAGAAAAATTTCTAAGTCCCAAAAGTTCTTACCCTCGGTGACAAGTTTCTAAGTCTCGAATCTCCCTGCAGCCCGAGGGGTCACACGATCGAAGGCTTGGTGAGACTACACTTAGAAATGTTTTCTAAGTCCTAACTATTGTTGGGCCCTCGGTCATACATCCAGCGAAGGGTACCCAACTACCGAAGGCTAAAACTGTATTCAAACACTTAGAAAAAATTTATAAGTCCTAAGCACCTCACCTCCGGCTATCTCACAAAGGCTACATGGAACCAGAGGGGAGGAACCGGCCAGGGGCTAACCGATGAACAAACACTTAGAAATATTTCTGAGTCCTGAACATTGTGCCCTCGGTGAAAGGTTCAACTGACTCAATATACTTAGTGGCCGAGGGCTACGAGAAGCATTACACTTGGAAGAATATATTCTAAGTCCTAAACAAGCATTCAGAAAAGCGAAGGCATACATTCAAAGAAGGGCGAAGGCATACATTCAAAAAAAACGAGGGCATACATTCAAGAAGAAACTAATTCGAGAGGACAAGTCATATACACAAAGCCCGAAGGCAAGCATTCATTCGTCAAAAAGAGTAAATTCAAATGTATATGTTACAATATGGCCGAAGACGAAATATCCATTACATACAAAAAAGACGTTCAAAACACTGCTAAATACATATCATATATTCTCAGCTCCGGGGGCAGCCTCTTCCGCGGGCTTTGAGATGACCTCCGTGCCAACATCTGCTTCATCGCCCTCGGCCTCTTTTAGGAGCTCAGAATCCTCCAATTCTGGCCTCTCGACGCCCTCGGGAAGGGGGACCCTGATATCAGGCTGGAGGGGGGGGGGAGGCCATATGCCGCCGGATCGAAGACCGTTGGCTCGATTTTCAAATGCCGTGCAAGCCTCCTGTAGATCAAGGCCTGGGTGAAGAACTCCCCCCGGCATAGTGATCTTCAACCTTTCGGGCTAGCCACATCGCCCCGGGACCCTTCACCCACCCGTCGGCGGAGCCCTCCACGACCGAGGCCACCCAATCCTTATGGCCTTCGGCCTTCCAACCCTCGGTCATGAAGGCAGCAACTTCACCAGCGGCGGCCTCTGCTTTTGCGGCCTCTGCGTCTTCGGAGGCCTTTTTTGCAGCCTCGGCAGCAGCCTTCTCCACCTCCGCCTTTTCCATGGCCGCCTTCTCAGCTTCCGCCCTCGCCTGCTGGAGGTCCCTCTCCAGCTGAGCCATCTGCCTCATGGCCTCGACATTGTCGTGAATCAGCTTCTTGAAGGACTCCTCCTGTTGCGCCTTCTGGAGGCGCCACTCATCGAACCTCCTGGTGTGTTCGCCGAGGGCTATGCAGGCCTGTTAAAACAAACAACAAAGTAAGGTGTTAAGCTATGATCACGCAACAAAGTAAGGGGTTAAGCCACTATGCAAAGAAAAGGGAAAGAAGAAGAAAAGAAGGAGAAGGACTTACGGTAAGGGAGGACCGGAGGATTTTGGATTCGAGGGCTTCATCGTTGAGCTTCCCGAGGGCCCTCCTATCCAGAGCAGGGGTAGCCCCGCCCAAAAATTCCTGGGGGTCTACTGTGCCATGTGTGATGGCTGCCCCCTTCGGCAGGGAGAACTGTATGTCCTCCCGGGGCAGGCTTGCCTCACCCGAGGGCGGGCGAGGAGCAGTTGCTGTCATTTGAGCACTGGGCTCGGAGGCGGAGTGCTCGTCCACCACCACCACCAGGGGGGCCTTCTTCCCGGCATCCCCCTTCTTCTGCTTCTTCCCCTCGGGGATTGGCGCCTTGCCGGCGGCTTTCCGCTTTGCGGCCTCCCCCGAGGGCTCACTACCCTTCTTCAACTCCCCGAGGGGCTTCTGCTTGGGGGGCTTCTTCTGGCCCGGGGCCTTGACCTTTTGTTTTTTAAGGTTGGCGAAGGCATTGAGGTCCATGTTGATACCTGAAAAAATAATAACGGTTAAAGCCGAAGGAGAAAAGATACAACAAAAAGCATATCTACACCTAAATATACATAAGTCTAAAGGACTAGATGCTCTCAGCCACTACCTCCGGAGGCTCTCTCAAAAGCCGGGAACCTTTCATCCGTTTCCCCCAGGAAGCTATACCGCCGGATACCGAGGGTGTAGAGGTCCTCCTCTTGGGTGCACTCCTTGATGGTTATGTTTTTGTCTCTGCCCTCCGGGATCTTGGCCAGGATCCTACCGTCTTTCTCGAGGGCGGCGCTCCTCCTCTTCTCATGCCTCCTAAACCGGTCACGCAATTCCCTCGGGAAGGGGCTCTCGGCCAGCTTCACGTAGCACCACCGGTCTTTCCACCCTTTGTTCGAGGAGGGCGCCTCAGTGAAAAGCTTGAACAGGGCCACTTGCTGCAAGTTTGCGAAGCCCTCGGCATTCGCATGCCCCCCCCGGCACAGGTTGAAGCTCTGGAAGAAGAGATCCAGGCTAGGTGTTACCCCTCGGGATTTGCAGAGCTGGAGGAAGCCCGTAATGTAGGAATGGCTGTTCGGGGTCAGTTGGCAGGGGACCAAACCCACGAACCGGAGGTACTCCCAGAGGAAGGGGTGTAGGGGGAACCGGAGCCCCATCGACACGGAGAGGATGTGCACCACAATGCAGCCCTCGGGAGCCCGGGAGAGGACGTCATCGGGACCCGGTGCCACCACGATGGCCGAGGGGCCCACGTGTAATTGAGTGACATACAGATCCGCTGCATCAGCTTTCGACCTTATCTCTAAGGTGGCGGTATTCAGGTAGGAATACCCCTCGAGCATATCGAGGGGCTTCCCTTGGTCTGCAACGCTGCCCTTCTTCTTGGAGGCAGCAACCTTCGCCTTCTTTTTTCCGGGGGCCACCCAGATGGGAACCGCGTTCAGCGGTCGAGAGGTGCTGGCCTCGCGAGTGCCCCGAGGGGGGAGAACAGCAACAGTGACCCTCGCGCCCTCTTTCTGCGCCTCTTCCTCAGCTACTTGCCAGGCGAGGGCCAGCTCTTCGTCTTCACACTCTTGTTCGAAGCCCTCGGCTTCCGCCTCAGCAATGAGGGCTTTCTGCAACTCCATTGCGACGACAGCGTCTTGTCCTGCCGAGGGCTGTTCGCTTGTGGACTCCACGTCCGAAATGGCTTCATCCTCCATCGAGGGCGCCCTCGAGATGTCCTGGGAATCACTTTGGGAAGACATCTTTGCACTAGTTCGAGGGCTCGGAAACACTAGAGTTCTCTAAGGTACAACTCCAAGAACTAAGGCCGCTACAGCTAGCTAAGGAGGGAGAAGAACAGATGGGGAACTGACCTTAAGGCAGGGATTGATCGAAGGCGGCTGTTTCTCTCTCTAGAAATTTTGGCAGAGCTTCGCTACAATGATTTCGCACAAGGGGAAGTGAAGCCGGCCATGGGGTATTTATAGGCACTGGGATCCGGGCTTGGGCCTGGAAACCGGGCCTCCGGTTGGACTGCCATCATTACCAACCGTGGTTTCACCCAATCGGTGACGCTCGCCCACGGGCAGCCAACGAGCACGCACCACGTGGCAACCCCCCCCAACGGCTATATCCTGACGTTGCATATTCCAACGGCTATATTTCCAACGGCTATATTCTGGGAGCCCCCGGGCTTTTTACTTCACTCCATTTCATCAAGAAGAGCCCCCGGGTACACTTACCCGGAGACACTCCCGGTTTGTGCCCCACACACTACATAACAGATGCCTTCGGGATCACTCCTACAGAAGCCCAAGGCTTCATATCAGGCCACCCCTCGGGGATCCCCCCTCAGCACTTTGAGGGTCGGGTAGCCCCCGGGGAGTATGCCTCATTGACGGATAGCCTACGACACACAGGTAATGGGAGCCCTCGGATATCCTCATCACCAACTAATCAACAAACAGGGGACACCCCGGTAACAATTCAACTACTACCCTCATTCATTACGCCCTCGATCCCCAGATTGAGGGACTCCCCTTCGGCACCTCCCAGGGTATCAAAAGCAAGCCTCCGGCTAATCAACACATGAGCCCTCAGAACAGGGAAAGCCTTCGGCATCATCATTATTCTCCATTTCAAACCAAGGTTTCACATTTTCGATTCATCGTTGGGGGAATTCGGTGCACTCTTTTTCCCTCATTGGGATTTTTTCCCACAGGGTTTTTCCTAATGAGGTTTTTAACGAGGCATCCCCCAAAATGAAACGAAAAGCGTCAGCCTTCTGCCCAAAACAGCAACATAACTACTCTACTCCTTTTCACCACTTTGCAAGTGCCTCAAGGAGTGGGGGACTGGAGGACCCCCTCGGGAAAATCACAAAAATCACAAACAGGACCCCTCAAGTCCCGACATGTGGGTAACTGAGGGACTGCCCTCGGCAGAATAGACAAACAGCAAACTACCCACAACTCTACAAAACTACAACGGAACAACGGCAGAGGACAAACACAACTACTCCTTTTACCTCAAGTACCTTTCGGCAAAAGGAGTGAGGGACTCCTGATGGAGTATATGGCTCGGGAACCCCCGGCCCACAGACTCCTACTACTCCAATAAAGGCCCAATAGGCCCAAGAAACACAACAGGCCCAAATCATGGCGCCCAAGATACCAAGCAGCCCACAAATGCGCACCCGGGGGGTGCCTTCGGCCCCCTGGCCGAAGGCTCTAACTCTCACAGGAGGGCCAAGACAGCAAAACAAAGTTACTGGAAAAAACGGAGAAAATCAATAGCCCTCGGCACCTGGAGCCCTCGGCACCAAGGGGGCCCCCGATACTTAGAGCCCTCGGCTAGTCCTCTACAGCCGAGGGCACCTTTCCCGACATAATATCCGCTCCACATGCGTATGGATCACCGTACCCTGTACAACGTCCCATCCAACAGCCGCATTAAATGCGGCCACATGCGGTTGCCAGCGCCAACCAGTTGAGATGACCTCTCGGCCAATAGACGCTTGACACGTGTCCCTGTCTGGCATTTATTGCTACTATAAATAGCACCCCATTTCCTCATTTGTAACCAAGTCATAACACGCTGAAAAACGCTGCCTACTTTCTAAATATACTTTCTCTCTCTATACTTACTTATTCTGACTTCTCTCTTATTATTCTCCGTAATAACCCCTCGGATAAGCTACCCCCCGGGTACACTATCCATCAACCGTTAAATAGACACTCGTAATATATAACAAAAGTCAATTAAGCCCTCCAACTAAAACAAATGAAATTGAGTCCATCAACTTTAGAAAAATAGTCAAATTTAGAATTTAGTAGGTCATATTGCTGATGTGGCTATTCACGGTTTTTCTTTTTCTTTTTCCTTTTTTCGTTCTTTCTTCCCTTATTTTTCTTCCGCCCTATCCCCTTTCTTCTTCTTCATTCCTTCTCTCGATGTTCCCTCCTCTATAAACCGATCTTTTATTTCTTTCTTTATTGGGTTTTTTTGTAATTTTCTCTCCTTTCTCCCAAACTTCTTCCCACCCGCATTGCTCCCTCCTTTTATTTCTCCGTCTACCATTTTCATTCTTCTTCTTGACAATGACGAGAATCAGGGCTGGCTCTAGGGGGTGCAACAGGGGTGACCGCCCTAGGCCCAAGAAAATAGCAAGAAAAAATAGGCTCAAAAATATTTCTTTATATGTAGTTTGAGTAGATTTCTTTTTTTAATTTTTAAACTCAATTAATTTGGTTCAAAGTTTAATTTTTAAAATAAATGTAAAGAGGCACATCTGTCTTAATTGTCTTCACATCTCTATGCTTTATAATCCTTTTAATTACAATATTGCCAAGTTATGTTAAGCCTCCCACTTCCAAAACTCAATTGGTAAAGTCCATCCAGATTGATTTGTTGTTTCCAAATTCCAAAATCAACAAGAGTAAAGAACGTTGCAATGCGGCGAGTGCTTAAGTGGTTTGTTAAAAAACCAATCAATCGAGAGGCGAAACGCCAGTTGGTGACTGATGGAGTATATGGGTCCAGACCCCATGACCCACATACTCAGAAGACAAAGAGGAGCACAACTGTCACCCAGTGGGCCCTCCGCCGGCCAGATGGCACCCCATCGGCCAAAGAAGAGGCAATCCAGAATACGCTCCAGAAGCCAATGAGAATTGAAGACTTGTCCTCCCTCGGCCGTGCCTCCCTCGGCCGTGCCTCCCTCGGCCACCGCCGACGATGATGACGACTTAACCGAAAAGCTTGGAATTCCAGCGTACTTCTTCTACACCTCCAGCAAGGATGGCGTACTAGCCTACGAGTTTAAAATTCCGGAGAACGTGTAACACACCTATGTCGCCGCCATGCTTCCGTCCTTGGCCGATGAGCTTGATTGAGTTTTCTGATATACCACGAGAGCCTATTTGACAGTTTTTCCAAAAAAATTGTTCATTAATATCAACTATTAGTTTCAATCGCCAGGTAATCGAAACAATTAAAATTTTCTGAGCATAAATGTGGTTTTTATGACCAATTATACAAACCACTTTCTAACAAAATTAAGATCTAACTGTAAGGAATAATTGTATTTAGATTTTGATGATGCTATATTAATTAGGACTGTAGAGTACCCCTTTAGAAATTATGTATTAGAATTTTCCCTTGTAAAGTTCTTAGCATAATCGACTACCAGAAGGCCTCTCTACCAGAAGTCCTCCAGACAAAAGATTTTGGTTTTCTGTCTAGGAACAAAAAACCTCAGGGTCTCTGTTACCCTTTAGCTTGACAGAAACCCTATTGGTCCTCTGTAAGCTACTATCAACAGAAGTGCTCAAGATCTTCTCTGAATCAGTTCTCTGCCAATGACACCAGAAGGTCTGACACTCGGAAGAAATCCACAAAGCCGGGAAGTCAACTTAAAGATTCCTTCAACGGCTAGGAGTATGAAACGGAAAAGCTACAGTGCTCGCATTAAATGCTCATTTAATGCTCCCCATGCTCCGTGGAGTAATTGCAGATGATTGGCCGCAATGTCAGGATTACTTTATCCCAAAATAGTAACCCGCCAACTTTACCGGGTCCTACTGGTCAAGTCAACTGCTCGCGCATTAAATGCAGTTGTCCTCCTACTCCTCCAACGGGAAGACAACCTCAGTATAAAAGATACACTACGATGAACAACCGGACAACTTTGCTACAACTTTGATATAACTTTGCCAAGATAACATTGCAACTTTTGCTAACCACAAGCAAGATATTCAAACTCTGAAAAGCAAACAGCCTCCTTGAGATTCAAACTCATTATCCTCTACAAGAGAAGGCAGAAGTTGGAAAAATATTCTTTCCAACTCAAGCAAAGTTCCAAGTGTTCTTCAACTCTTCAAGCTCATCACATACAAATATTTTGTAACGAAGCTAGTTGGAGGAACCCCTGTTTCAACAGAAACTCTTCTTGCTACAAGAAGGACGTCCAAATAACTGGAGTAGTGAAGTGGTGATACTTCAAGGAAACTCAGTGAAAGGACCAGTGTTAAAGGAAGCCAGGCAGTGCATCCCAGGACACATCTAGGCTTGAAGAAGACGTGGAGTGCTTCTTAAGTACTAGGACTAAGGCTTTGTAAACGGCAGTTTTTACAGCTTAGTGGAACAGTGGATTAGAGGAACGAGTTGTTCCTTGAACCACTATAAAAATCCCTGGTGTCGTTTACTTACTGCTTCTATTACTTGCACTTAGATAGAACTGTTTAACTCCTTGGACTTGGTATCTGTGTTCAGCAGAACTTGTTCTACGAGTTAACAGAAGGCCTACTGCCTCTGCTTCTCTGAGGCTAACAGAACTCCCTTCCAGAACCCCATCCGCTGCCAGTCTGTTCCTTCAACAGAACAGGCTATTCTGTAAATCTGGTACTTAGTTTAAAAAGCTAAAAACCGATACAGTCTATTCACCCCCCCTCTAGACTGTATCCAGTATAACCGGGACCAACACTAACGATTGAAACTAATACTCTCTCTATTTCTAAATGAAAGTCACTCTTTCCTTTTTTGGATGTGCCAAAACAAAGTCACACTTCTTTATATGGCAAACAAATCTATATCCGTTGGTCCCGTTTAAACTGGGAACAGTCTAGAGGGGGGGTGAATAGACTGTTCAGGTTTTTGGAATTTTTCCCCAAGTCAAAACTGACTTATCAGAGAATGTCTGATTGTGGTGACAGAGAGGGTCAAGTTCTGATGGCAGAACCGGACCTGGCAGCGGATAAAGATCTGTCCGGGTAGCCTCACGAAAACACTAAGGCAAATGCCTTTCTGATAACTCTTAAGGGAGATCTGCTGAACATATAGTCCAAGCTATTGAGTTAAATAGTTAGAATCTTAAGTGCAGAAAGTAAATGCGTAATGTAAATGACACCGGGATTTTTATAATGGTTCAAGGAACAACGCGTTCCTCTAGTCCACTGTTCCACTAAGCTTGTAAGTTAACAATTACAACGCCTTAGTCCATAACACTTAAGAAGCACTCCTCGTCTTCTTCAAGCCTAGTTGCCACCCGGGATGCAGCCCTGCTTCCTATGGCTGGTCTCGTTTCACTGAGTCTCTTGGAAGTATCCCCACTTCACTTACTCCAGCTAGTTTGAGATGTCCCTTCTTTTTAAGAAGTATTTGATTCAAAATCAGTTTTCTCCAACGTTTCTTCTTCACAAAAGATATGTAGATGAGGCTTTCGAAGTGTTGAAGAACTGAGGAACTTTGCTTTTGTAGGAAGAAGGATATGAAGTTAATATCTTTCCCACAGTAGGCTTTCTTGTGAGGATGGTGAAGTTGTAATCTCAGAAAAGCTTGAAGTGTCTTTTTGGTTCAGAGCGAAAAAATTTCTTCTTCAAAGTTGTCAAAGTTTTTGTGGTAGTTCTTCGAAGTGTATATTATATATTGGGAGCAGTCTTCCCGTTGGAGTGTAGAAGACAGCTTCATTATATGCGTGTACTGTTGATTTGACCGGTTGGTCCTTCGACTTGCTATTTTGGGGGCGAAAGGATATCCGCATGGTCAATCATCAGCTTTAAATATCTCTTCGTACGTACAACATTAATTGAGCATTTAATGCGTGTACAGTACCATGTTTCGTCGAATGGCCCCTAGCCATTGGGAATTTCCCGTTAGTTTCACGGCCGTTGGAAGTGCCTTCGGATTCTGATGAGTATCAACAAGTCTGGTGAGGCTCTCTAGTTGTGACTCTGAAGTCCGCCTCTGATGCCAACTCTGGTACCTACACTGGTACCCAACTCTGGTAGCTTCTCTGATGAGCAACTCTGGGAGCAACTCTGGTAGAAGTCAAAGAGGATCTCTGGCATGTCGACTATGCTAATACTTACAAGGAAAATTTCTAATACAAAATATCTAAAGGGGGTACTTTCAAATTCTAATTAACCTAGCATCATCAAAATCTAATTACATTTATTCCTTACAATTTCCCCCTTTTTGATGATGTCAAAACCCTTTAACGATTTCCAGAGAAGTGCCTTCACCATAAAAGAATAAAGTATAAGAACTTTCATTTAAATCTTGGCGGGCAACTTAGCATAGGAAAATAGTAAGAGTACGGTACATTCAGATAACAATCAATAAAGAATAAGGTATCAGAGCAGGAAACTAATATAAACACAGAAAGCAAATATGAACAGATAATTGAAGATGCCATGCAAAATAGAGGCAGAGTTGGTATCTTATTAACAAAGAATACAAATACAAGAGATAGAAGAATTTAAGAGTCTTCGTCTCCTACCTGTGCATCAGCTTCATCAATTCTCTTGAGCTTTGCATTGACTTTTGCTCTGATGGAGGCTAGATTCCTTGGATTCTGGCATTCTGCCCAGTGAGGCTCTAACTTGCAGTCCAAATAGTTTCTCACAGCTTCTGATATGTTTTTGCCTGGAATGACCTTCATTTGCCACCAGACTTCAGCTTTTTGTAAAGAACTGTTGGAGATATTTTAATTGTGAATCAAGTTTGTCATAGATTAGCTTTATTATCATTCCTTGTATTTAATTAGTGCATGAATTAGATAGAACTTGGGCCAAGTGTTAGGCCCATATAACAAGGCTAAAAGCCTTTCACGCCTAACCTAAACCTCGCCTATAAAAAGGGAGCCGAGGGTTTAGGATTAGGTTAACGTCGTACTTATTCACATATAGCCTTACGCGCATATCTTTCTGTTGTACGAGTTCACGGTCTATCAAAGAGGGTTTTACATTGATTCAATCTGTGTTCATCCTTACGTTTAATCTTCGTTGTTAGATCGTTATTCATTGCTGTTACAGAAACAGGGACTATCAATTGGTATCAGAGCCGATCGAGAGCCGATCAGAAGAACGCCTGCAGAAGACTCTGTTTTTCTTTACGTTGTTCTTACTGTCGATATTTCACTCTGTAATCTTGTTTCTTGTTCAAAAGTTGTAAAAGTTACACCTTTAGAATCGTCTTTTCAAAGCGATCAAGGGGTATACTTCAGATTCCGTTTTACGCATATTCTGTACTTGAGATATTTCGAGTAGGGCTTGTCGACATCTAGGTTTTTAACAGGTTCTGCTACGTTTTTCGAGCTGAAAACTTTACCTGAGGATCTCGACATTCTACTCTACAGGAAACTACCTTCAGATTTTGCTTATCTGATTTTTACAGTTTGCAGGATTTCTACATTGAGGATTTCGACATCTAGGATTTCGAGATCAAGATTTCGAGTTAAGGTTTCGACATCTGGTTTCGACATTTGATTTCTCAAATTAAGATTTCGAGTTTTAACTTCTCGACATTTCA
Source organism: Cuscuta europaea (assembly GCA_945859875.1). Taxonomy (NCBI): domain Eukaryota; kingdom Viridiplantae; phylum Streptophyta; class Magnoliopsida; order Solanales; family Convolvulaceae; genus Cuscuta; species Cuscuta europaea. Next base: position 1,681,443 of record CAMAPE010000080.1, on the reverse strand, counting down.
AATCTTGAGATCCTCTTCTCGAAATTTGAAATCTCGAGATCCTTAATCTCGAGATCTCTAATCTCGAGCTCAAATCTCGATACCGGGCCTCCTTTATCGAAATCTCAGATCTCGATATTCAGATCTCGACATCTGATTTTTCGACTTTCTGCCTCTGAAAATCTTTTGATCAATTATCACGAACGGTCAGTTTAATACAGCAATGGCCTCAGAATTCAATGCGCAAGGGAACAGCAGTACCCTTCCTAGTCTCAGGAAGGGAGAATACCAAATGTGGAGGAATTGATTCCTTAATTTCCTTGAGCACAAAGAGAACTCCGCTGCGATGCTTGAATCGTTGCTTGAAGGACCAGCTGAACTCTTGATTTCAGTTGGCGGTGATCCAGAAAACAACCCTCCTATTCTTCCAGAAATAAGGAGGAAAGTGGCATCTGAATACACGGAAGCTGACAGGCTCAGGCTTCGTGGTGATCTCATGGACAAAACATACCTTCTTCAAGCAATCCCCAATAAAGTATATGTTCTTATAGAGAGCATGCAAACAGCTAAGGAAATGTGGGATGAGATAGATAAACTGCTTCAAGGCACAAGCATTAGCCTTAAGACAAAGAAGATGACAATTCTTATTCCTTATGACTCCTTCAAAGCAGGTCCAGGAGAACCATTGAATGAGACTTACAACAGACTCGTTCAACTGGTCAATGAACTCAGAAAAATCAAAGTATTCAGGTCCAATCTGGAACTGAATATTAGATTTCTATCCAGCTTGCATCCTGCATGGGAAAAGACAGTGAAGGATGTTAGATCTCGGATTGACTTGGACGAAATTGATCTGTGCACTCTCTATGAACATTTGAAGCAATTTGTCAATGAAGTTGCTTGTGCCGAGGATCATCACACCACAAATCCCTTAGCTCTTGTGATGGAGGCTCAGCCCAGAAGGACAACCACACCACTAAAGAAGAAAAAGAAGAAGGTGGTGGTTGAATCAGATGATGATGAAAGTGATGATGACAAATCTGATCTAGAGGCTGAGCTTGCAGACTTACAGAAGAAGATGGCACTGCTTGCCAAGAGATTTGCTAAGAAGAACAGCTCCTCCAACAAGCTGAGAACCTCCTCCTCAAACTACAAACAGAAGAACCATGATCAAGGATCTTCTAGGAAGGCGCCATCAGTAGAAGATGCTCCTAAATGCTACAATTGTGGTAAGGCTGGACATGTCATCAAAGATTGCTGCCTCCCAAAGAAGAAAGATGCTAATTTCTACAAGCAGAAGATGTTGTGGAATAAGCAGAAAATGCTGATGGTGCAGAAAGAAGAAGAACCTTCTGCAATGATTGCTGAGAATGAGAACTGGGCAGAAGATTCTTCTTCTGAGGAGGAGGAAGATAACTATGCCCTGATGGCACGAGTGGAGGAAGATGAAAGAAAGGGTGATGCTGCGATCCCCGAAAGCGAATGCTCAACAAGCTCTGTAAGTACCTCTCATACTTCTTTAAATAACCAAATGCAGTCCTTACTTGAGAAGGACAATCTAATTAAAGAACTAAAGGAGAGACTAGACAATAATCACAGGGTACTGAAACAGAATCTAGACCAAAAGTCTTCCTTAAGTGTTCAACTTGAAATTGCAAAAGATCAGGTCAAAAAGGTGTGCTCAGATTTTTAAAACTTTGAACTTAAGATAGCTGAATTAACTAGGAAATTTGAGGATAGTGAACGAGAAAAAAGTACAGCAAAGGTTGAATGCGATTTTTTGCATAACAAGAGAAGAACACTTTTAAATAAAGTAAAAGAACTAGAGGATCTAGCTGCTAGAAGAGGTCAGTCTGAACAGACAATTTTTCTTAATTGAATAAAGGATGACCGATTCTACAATCCTAGAATAGGACTGGGCATAAAAAACCCATGTAATCTAAAGAAAGTTAACTGTCTTCAAATCTATAACTAAGATTACATGGGACTAGGGTTTGGCGAGAAAATGTATTTTCGAAGTGATGAAGAAAACGCTGAAGCAGAAGAAGAAAAGAGAAAGAACCCAAAATATGCGATTTCTTGTGATTATCCCTCTGTTAACGAAAAACAACTTTCACAAGAAAAATCTACTTCCTGCTTTAGTGAATGCCTTGACCCTTACGCTAAAGATATTCCTCATATAGGACATCCTCTAGACCCACCCCCAAGAGTAGGTATTGCTAAAACTGGAGAGGAACCTTGTATTTTTCCTATGGCTCAAAAACTTAAAAACCTTCAGAAAACTCTTGATAACGAGAGAGAGAGATTTGAAACTGAAAAGAAAGGTTTTGAGCGCAACTGGCAGGAACTTCTTCAAAAGTTCAATGATTTGAGTGAGCAGTATCATGCTAAATCAGACCCTTCTATGACTAAGACTGACAGCTCACACACCTCACATGAGAAAAACAATGTTTTAAAAGGTTTGTCCACTCATCTCTCTTCTCCTTTGTTTACAGGAAATGAAGTGAAGAAGGAAGGAGAAGAGAAGAATGAGTGGAGGAAAAAGAGGAAGGAAATCGCAGAAGGAAAGAAGAAAGTTTTTGAGAATAGTGCCAGTCCTAGATCTAATTCTATTTTTTACTCTAAAGTTAATTGCAATTCTGTCTCTACAATATAAACTTCTAGTAGTTCAGTCTTGAGTCCCAAGCTGAATATTTTTGAGACATCTTCTAGACATCGCTCTATTCATAATACAAGTATTGCTTATGGTTATTCTGTTTCAGACCCCCATAATTATGAATGTGATGTGAATGTTGTTAAATCAAAGCCTCACAGAAAGCTCAAACCAGAAAGAGAAACCAAGAAAAGAACTTCTAAGGGAACATTTTGTATCCCTGATATGAAATATGCTCTTCGAGTTCAATCAAGGAAACATCTTAATCGGCTTTCTAAAGAGGAGATTTTCAAAACCAAACATAAGAAACAACCATTCAATCACAAAGCAAATGTCTACTCTCCTCCGAAAGCTAAAACTGAAAGGTGGGTCCCCAAGATAAGACCCACCGAAACTGAAACGAAAAGGTGGGTCCCCAAGATGAGACCTACCAAACCTGAAACGGATAGGTGGGTCCCCAATCGCAGACCCACCAAAACTTAAACAGAAAGGTGGGTCCCCAAATTCAGACCCACCAGAACTAAAATGGAAAGGTGGGTTCACAACATCAGACCCACCAAAATGGAAACTGCTAAGTGGGCTCCAAAAACCAGACCCACTGCAAAAGCAGATCTGGCTATTGGAGAGCCCACAAGAGAAAGATCTTTTGTTGAAAGAGCTGCTGACCTTGGATCACAGCTAAAAGCAAGATTTAGGAAGGTGTTTCTTGATAATAAGGAAGGACCCACTCCAAGTTGGGTACCTAAACCTGTTTGATTGTTTTGCAGGACGGTCATGTGTGGCACTTAGACTCAGGATGCTCAACGCACATGACCGGAATAAAGCACCTATTGAGCAACTACACCAACTGCTACGGAGGCAATGTCAGATTCGGAAACGACACCTCATCTCCTATTCTTGGGTATGGGGACGTCGTCTGTGTCAGTGTCACTATAAAAGACGTTTCATTTGTCAAAGGGCTCAAACACAACTTACTGAGCATAGGACAATTCTGTGACAGCGGGATGGAAGTGAGGTTCTTTGCAAAACAATGCTGTGTTCGTGACAGCACAGGAAATACATTATTAACGTGTTACAGAACATCAAATCTGTACACTATTGATCTGAAAAGCATCCAATCCACCACTTCCATCTGTCTGCTGTCCAAAGCTTCAACTGAACAGAACAACCTATGGCACATACGTCTCTCCCATCTGAACTTCAAACATCTATCAACCTTGTCCTCCAAGAAACTTGTCAAGGGGCTTCCTCTGCTAAAGTCTTCCGCTGAAAATCATTGTAGTGCCTGCAAAATGGGCAAAATGACACGAAGCTCCCACAAGTCGAAAACCGAACCATCATCTACACATCAGTTGCAGCTAATTCACATGGATCTGTGTGGACCTATGAGAGTCCAAAGCATCAACGGTCGCAAATACACTGGTGATCATTGATGACTTCTCTAGATAAACAAGGACAAAATTTCTCCGTTCAAAAGACGAGGCTGCAGAAAACATTATGACCTTTATCAGAACCATCCAGAAACTGCTACAGCACAGTGTTCGAATTGTTAGAACTGACAATGGTACCGAGTTCAAAAATCAAACTCTCACTGAGTTCTATGAATCACTCGGTATCACTCAGCAATTTGCAGCAGCTAAAACTCCCCAACAGAACGGAGTTGTTGAGAGAAAGAACAGAACCCTTGTTGAAGCAGCACACACCATGTTAATCCAATCCAGACTGCCTCACTTCATGTGGGCAGAGGCAATCAATACTGCGTGCTTCACTCAGAACAGAACATCCATCCATAAACGCTTCGACAAGACCCCATATGAAATCCTCTTCAACAGAACTCCTGACATCTCATTCTTCAAGGTTTTTGGCTGCAAGTGCTTCATACTAAATGATCGGACAGAGAGAAGTAAGCTGGACCCCAAAGCCAGAAAAGGCGTGTTTATTGGCTACTCACTGCAGTCCAAAGCTTACAGAGTCTATCTCAGAGACAAACGTACTGTCATCGAGAGTATAAATGTTACATTCTATGAAATGGCAGACTTTGCGATCGAACATCTACAGACTGATCCATCACATGCTGTACCAGTAGCTTCTGATAAAGCTGAACCAAACATCGAACACGAAGATGTGATTCTCGACTCTCTTTTCAGAAACTTCTACGAGAACACACAACCCCCACCTCCTCCATGCACTCAAGCTTCAACATCAACTCCAACAGCAGAGATTCTGCTCCTCACAGGTCCAGACGATGTACCATCCACACCCTCAACCCCTCAAACCAATCCCAGAGGTGTGGATGATCACGGCTTTGCTACGAGTCCAGAATCATCTCCATTACACACCACAGCTGCTCCAGAGCCTTCAACCTCTTATCAGGACTCGGATCAACCAATAATTACTCCAACTCCTCTAGCTCATGAGAGGAAGTGGACGAGAGCACATCCCGTTGAACAGATAATAGGTGATCCGAGTCAAGGTGTGCGCATAAGATCCGCAACGATGAATGAATGCCACTTCGCATGCTTCCTAAGCCAGTCAGAACCATCAAAAGTCTCCGATGCGCTACTTGATCCAGATTGGGTGATTGCTATGCAAGATGAACTCAATCAGTTTGACAGACTCGATGTATGGTCACTGGTGCCCAGGCCTCATAGAAAGACAATCATTGGCACGAAGTGGGTATTCAAAAATAAAAGAGATGAAGAAGGAACAGTTGTAAGGAACAAGGCAAGGCTGGTCGCAAAGGGATATAATCAACAGGAAGGCATAGACTACGATGAAACGTTTGCGCCCGTAGCTAGAATTGAAGCAATCCGCCTCTTTCTTGCGTACGCGGCACACAAAAACTTCACCGTCTTTCAGATGGACGTGAAAACAGCTTTTCTAAATGGGACTTTAGAAGAAGAAGTCTATGTCGCTCAACAAGAAGGATTTGTAGATCCAAAATTCCCAGACCATGTATACAAGCTCAAGAAAGCTCTCTATGGGTTGAAACAGGCACCCAGAGCTTGGTACGATGCCTTGACCGAATTTTTGATCGATTCAGGTTTCTCAAAAGGAAAGATTGATACTACTATGTTTATCAAGCGACAGAAGTCTGACATCATTCTGATTCAGATCTATGTTGATGACATCATCTTTGCCTCTTCAAATCCGCGCCTGTGCCAACATTTTGAGAAACTGATGAAAAAAGGAAAAGTTGAGAGCTTCTCTCTCCTGGGTTTTTTCGCCTAGCTCTTTTCCGTATGAGAAACTTGCACTGTGTTTGATTTTTCCAGCTATGTTGTGTTTGAATCTTGTGTTTTTTGGTCAGATGCCTCTTATAAGTCCAGTTCGTCCTTGAAATTGGTACTGCAAGTCGATTTTGGGCTAGCAAATCCAGATTTTGAAGGTTACATGTTCGTCGATTTTACTGTTCAGGAAATTGGGTTTCATTCGATTCAAGATGTTTCTGCTTTGTTGATGATTATTCTGAGCCGGTTTCTTCTGCTACTGCTTATTCCGACCTTGGTTTCAAGCTTAGTTGGAAAACTACGGTCAAAATAATACCAACGAAGATTTTGCAGGTTCGTGCGCGCTTCTTCTGACGCGCTAATTGTTCTTCGATCTGTATTTGTGTAATTGTTCGTCTACTGCTACCTGTTAGTACCTGGTTGTAGTGCTCTTGTATTGGTGTTGTGTGAGTCTACTGCTCTGCGAATTTTCCCAGTACAGGGGCTCGAACTGCTGCTATGACTACCAAAAAGAAGAAAGGGCCGGTTACAAGGTCTGGTTTTGCGGTGCTACAGGACTCGGACATTGAATTTCCGGCTCTGCTGCCTGGCACTAATGCGAAGAAGCAGAAAGCCTCTGCTGTGGTTAGGCCACCTGCGGGTATAGATTTACCTGTGGCCCTAATCCCAGATGCAATAACTGCTGCTGTGACCGACCCCAAAGCTACACCTGGGACTAAAGTAGGGGCTGCAATAACTGTTGCTGTGACCAAACCTGCTGCAGCTAACACGGATGCAGTTGATAATCCACTGGGAACAAAGAAGCCAATTTTGGCAGTAACAACTGATGCACCGGCAGATCAGCCCAAACTTTGGAATGCCCTTTTTAAGGATAATCGTGACCCAAGACATGGCATCAAACTGAAATATGTCCCTCCTAAGGGGGAAACCGTGGACTTTGGGGATCGTGTATTACCCTCCATGGTCGAAATGTGGGGCTTTTGTCTAGTTGGACATTTCACCGGAAAATTTCCCGGACTCAAAGCGGTCCATGACCTTAAAGCTACATGGGGAGTGAGATGTTTTGTGAGGTCCCATAACAAGGGATGGGTAATTTTTAAATTCACAAATGAGGAAGATAGATTGAAGGTACTACATGAAGGTCCTTACAACGTGTTTGGGAAGCTACTTATGCTCAAAGAACTTTCGGATGACTTCTCATTTGAGGATGAGGAGTTTCTTAAAGTACCAATTTGGGTCAAGTTCCCTAAACTACCTATGAAGCTATGGAATGATGAAGCTATGAGTGAGGTTGCATCCATGATTGGGGTCCCAATAACCACGGACAAGATCACTCAAGAGAGGGCAAACAATGAGTATGCTAGAGTGCTTATTGAAGTGGATGTTTCAAAGCCACCGCCACTTTCCTTTCCAATACGACTACCTTCCAAGAAGGTAATCAAACAAAGTGTGGTTTATGAAACTTTTCCCAATTATTGTTTTCATTGCAAAGAATTTGGGCACAACCCTTTTATTTGTAAAAAGCTTGCCAAAAAGGTTGATGGAGAAAGTGAAAAAGAACCGAGTGTTGAAGCAAAAAAGATTGTTGTGAGTGGGGACACTCGGACAGAGGCTGCTGCCAAGGGACACCCGCCCGGGTGTGCCTCTGACCCGACCGGCCTTTCTGTAACTTCTGCAGTGCTTGATGATCACCCGACCGGGCACACCAGTGACCCGACCGAGCCTGCCGGGCAGCCTGCAAACCAGGGAACTGCCACTTTATCCGTGACTGTACCAGCTGCACAAGGACCGCCTAAGGTTGATAAAACATCTGAAGTTATCTTGGAAGATGTGGAGAGGACTGTGAAGGACCAAAGTGATTTGAAGCAAAACGATGTTGCCATCAAATGTGAGGTAATAAACGGTAAGACACTCAAGTTAATTGTCAAACCATTTAGATTCGTGCAGGCTAGTGTGATTAGAGTGGATAGCTCTTTGCGACTTACGGACGATTTGGATAAGAAAGGCATTACTTTTACTGCGAAATGTCTTGAAGGATTGCCGGGTGTTACAAAGAAGAAGGGGGAGGTTTGCTTTGATTCAAAGTTCACTACTCCTTTCCGATTTTTTCTGGGATTAATTTAGGACTACCTATTTGTATTGATGGGTTTTTCAGATTCTTATTGCTCCTAATGTCTTTTAGGCTCAATATGTTGGATTTGTGTGGACGTTTAGTCTTTGATTATGTGGTATTCCAATTCTTGGGATATGCACTTTATTTGTAGCATTGACTTGTTATTTCTTTGGGTGTTAATATATTATTTACATTTCATCCAAAAAAAATTGAGAAACTGATGAAAACCAAGTTCGAGATGAGCATGATGGGTGAACTAAACTTCTTCTTAGGCCTGCAAGTAAGACAACTCTCTGATGGCATTTTCATCAATCAGTCCAAATACATTCTGGATATGCTAAAGAGATTCAACATAGAAGGCAAATCTTCCATGACGACCCCCATGTCCCCAAACAACAAACTGGACTCAGACCCCTCCGGGAAGCCAGTAGATGCTACGAATTACAGGGCCATCATTGGATCTTTGCTATATCTCACGTCAAGCAGGCCTGACATTGTCTTCTCCACATGCTTATGTGCTCGCTTTCAAGCCAATCCGAAGGAATCTCATCTGACCGCTGTACGACGAATTTTAAGATACCTCAAAGGCACGGTGAATCTAGGCCTTTGGTATCCCAAGCATTCAGGCTTTGATCTAGTCGGATACTCGGACGCTGACTTTGCTGGTTGCCGGATGGACCGCAAAAGTACATCGGGAGCCGTCCAATTCTTGAGCGAGAAGCTAGTCTGCTGGTCTTCCAAAAAGCAAAACTGTGTGTCAACATCTATAGCTGAGACCGAATACGTCGCGGCTGCTAGTTGTTGTTCACAAATATTATGGATGAAGACTCAGCTCCGGGACTACGGTTACACATTCCGCCACATCCCGATCTACAGTGACTCTCAAAGCGCCATCACCATCACAAGCAATCCTGTTCACCACTCCCGCACCAAACACATTGATCTGCGCTATCATTTCATCAAGGATCACGTGGAGAAAGGAGACATAGATATGTACTTTGTAAGCTCAGAGCTTCAACTGGCTGACTTGTTCACTAAGGCATTGGATGAAAAAAGATTCCAGTTCCTGGTCTCGAGCCTGTTTAATTTTTGTCTCCACTGGTCTGAAAAGTGTGTGTGTGTGGGACTTGTAAAAGGTGTGTGTGAGTGTGATCTGTAAATAGTGTGTGTGCGTTGCATGTGTTGAGGGGGAGAAAACCAGAAAAATAACAAAAAAAGATGTGCGTGTGTTGCATGTGTTGAGGGGGAGAAAAATCAAAAAGAACAAAAATAGTGTGTGTGCGTTGCATTTGTACATATTGTTTGTTGCATTTTTGGGGGGGGGGGAGAAATTTTTCACTGATTGAGGGGGAGCTCTATATTTTTACTGGTTTTGGGCCTCGAAAATCTTTTAAAAAGGGCACTGTGTGCCAGCCCAATCATTCGGGCTCAACTGTTACGAAGGAAGTCCAAAAACTTTTCTCGCGTATAAAAGCCTCGCGAAAAACCCTTCTCTTCCATTCTATCTTTTACGAAGGCCAAATTTTTCGTAAGGCAGAGCTCTTCCCAAAAACCTCTGTTTTCGCATACCCTTCTTCTTCTCCGATTCTTTTTCTCGAAATCCTTCTAAGGTAGAACTTCCATCGTTTTCGAGTTCCATAAACACGCCTCAACGGAAAAACGTTTTTCGCTGAACGATCGCCCTTTTTCTCAAAATCAAAATCAAAATCAAAAATTCAAGTTTTTTTCGTTTGAATGTATGTCGAAATCTCGCTTGTTATCATTTTGATATATCATGTTTATGTTTTTGCAGGTGGTTTAATCTCTTCGAGATCATGATTTCGAGATCTTGTTTCTCAAGATCTCGAGATCGTCGATTCATCTTCTCAAAATCAAGATCTCGAGATTTGCATCTCGACATCTTGATCTCGAGATTTGAATCTCGAAATCAAGATCTCGAGATTGGTATCTCGACATCTTGATCTCGAGATTTGAATCTCGAAATCAAGATCTCGAGATTTGCATCTCGACATCTTTATCTGGAGATTTGAATCTCGAAATCAAGATCTCGAGATCTGCATCTCGACATCTTGATCTCGAGAATTGAATCTCGAAATCAAGATCTCGAGATTTGAATCTCGAAATCATGATCTCGAGATTCAGATCTCGAGATTTGGACTTTGCAAAATTTTTCAAAATTCCACCTCCATAAACTTATCTGAAACCTGCAAACCAAACTCTTTCAATCTAATCAAACAGTTGAATTTCATATGCTGACCCCCTGCTTCTACAGTTTAAAATGGCAGGAACAACTCAAACGCAGATCGATGATGCCATCTACCCCAAGGGGAAATGGATCAAGGTGTTGGACAACAATTTCCAACTAGACCTTACAGTGTTCAAGTGCCAGAACCCAGTAGTTCCAGCAATCATGAAAGGTCACTATCTCTGGCCTGCACTTCACAACACAAAACCAGTGCCAGAGATATACCTACAACAGTTCTGGGGTCATATGCATACGGATTCACTGAAGGATCGCTCAAAGATAAAGACCAAGTTGAACGGCATGCGGGTGATTCTGACACCATCCACTCTACGGGCTACTCTATCGCTGCCAATCCATGACGAGTACGATGCGCTGCCGTCCATCCCAGATCTACTAAAAGACGTGGCATCCCTAGGCTACACTTCATTACTGCCACAGCTCTCCAACTTCAACGGAGCATATCTTCATCATCCATGGAAGAGCCTCTTCGGGTTGGTGAACAAGTGCTTGTCGCCCAAGCATGCCGGATTCGACAAATGCAACAAGCAGATCCTGCTAATATTTCATGGCATAGCTTTCAACAAGAACTACGATTTGGCACAACTCTTCTTCTCAGAGCTAATGGACCTGGTCAAAGCCAAAGAGAAGAACAAACCTGGTAACATCCCGTACGTAAGGTGGCTCGGGCTAATCATAAACGACTGCATGGCAGAGCACTCTTCAATACCAAAACGCAGCTCAGATCCACACTTCACTGCACCGAAGCTGCAGTACTTCAAAGCAGACAAGAATCCTGTCTTCGGTCTGAGGATCCCTGGATTTCTGCTCAAGCTTGTCAAATCTTCAAATCCAGCGGTCCAGCAGTACAAGGAAGCCACTGAGAGAACTGTCCCTATGGTTCAGCAAAACCCAGCTGGACCTACCCCAGGGACGAAGCCGAGTGTTGGTAAGGGTCCAAAGAGAGCCCAAAAGCCACAGAAACCAGTGGCCGGTTCGCCCAATGAAGGAAAGTCTGACGACTCTCTAGAGACGAGTCAGGTGGCTGAGGGCACCGAAACAGACGCTGAGAAAACTGCAAATGAATCGTCAAGTGATGCCCAAACAAACACTGACGATGAGGCATCCGAGAGCGTGGGCACGGATAGCGAGGAATCTGGCTCGGATGATGATAATGACGACAATGACAGTGAAGATGTTGAGCACACATATGCCCTGATCAGAAAAGGAAAGCTGCCAGTCGAATCTCCACATAAGAAAAGAATCACTGCTGAAGATGCAGCACCAATAATAGCTGGCAGACCCCAAGTCTTCACTATCAAGGAAATAGCTAAACCGAGAGCCGATTCCAGCGAGACAAACTGCTCCAAGGACGACTATGACGAGGCGGCTCATACAATTAAAAATTCTAAAGACGTCGTCATCCGAGAGAAAAGGGCCAAGGTTAAGAATGACAAGGCTAAGTCAAAGCCCTAGCCCCGAGTCAGAAAGAGCCTGATTGATAAGGCAGACGAGCACATCTTCGCTGGCTGCGATACCTTTATCCAGATAAGCCGAGCTGAATCTTTAAGTACAGGAGCTGATCTTTTTGGTTCCCGGGTAGAAGTCGCAGCATCTGGCTCAACTGCGCAAGCACAGCCCTCTCCCAGCCACTCGATAGCCTCTCAACAGGTTATTGTTTCAAAAGAACGGGACTCAACCCCCTCACTGGTTCCTTCTGAATCAGTTGAGCGTACAATTGACCTATCGCCCGAGGTCAAAACCCCTTCTTCTATCACATCGAGTCTAGGTGTCACTTTCCCCACATTTTCTTCCTTTTCTAGGACACCTACACTATTCACTGCACATACAGGTGCACACACCCTGAAAGCAACAACCAGAGCGCAAGCTATGACGGTTGGAAACCCTACTACGCCCACAATGATTCCATCATTGCACGCAGGCCACACATCAACAATCTTCACTGATGCTGTGACAACAGTTACAACTCCCGTAACTGGTCACCCAACCTTTGAAGACGTAAACGTTCTACTAAATCGCTTCCTAGATTCCACCATTAAACCATGGGTGCAAGATGCAATGACCGCTCTAGCACAGGAATTTAGGACCACCCAAGCGGTTCGGTCTGAACAAACCCCACCCCAACCTTCACCCGAACCTTTCATTTCCCATACAAAACCCGTATCCTCCACCCCTCTATCTCACCAATCCATCAACCAAATTCCCATTCCCTCACTTTCTCGGGGAACCCAGGACACAAAACTAGTATTCTCCCCATGCCCGACCACACCCTCCATCGATCTCTCCTCACTACCCTTCGAAACCCTTGCATCGGCCTTGCTGGATAATCTTCTTAACACCCCCGAAGCCAAACATACCCTTCACCAGCAAGCCATTCTTGATGCCCTCCTTTCTTCCCCCGAAACCAAGAGCAAATGCAAGGAGAGTCCTCGTGGTCGCAAACGTTCCCATGAGGACCCCGATGATTCGGATCCTCATGAGGGGGAGAACAAGCGACCTCGATCACTTGAGCAAACTGCTTTACCAAGCCAAACTCCACAGCCCATCCAACCCGAAACCTCTACAAACCAACAACCACCACCCACAGCCAAAATAGCTAGCCTGGTCGAGCTAGACGTAACATCCCGAGGCGTATCTCCCAGAGATACCAACCGAGGAGGGGATGGAAGTCCTGATGATGTTACCACTGGTACATCTTTTACATCAGGCCATCAGTTGGAACCTAGTTCTAAGCTGATGTCAACGGGCAATCCAAGTGAACCCGGTTGTGCTACCCAGGAACAATCACCGCCTCAACAGCAACAAAGAGTTCCATACATTTACCCAGGCAAGGACATCCACGATGCACTGGAGGAGGCGGTGATATATGATAAATGACCAAAACAATGGACAGAATGGGATGATCTCCGCAATGAGACTGAAGTAGAGGACATGCAGAGAAGTTGGTGGCAACGAGAGCTAATCAACATATGTACTGAAGATATCATCAGGCTCGAGGACAATGAACGAAAGGAAGGGTAGAACTACAAGGAATCCCAGAAAACTCTTGAATCCGTCGTAAGACAATCAGCGGGAAGACTTCCCAAGACAGAGAAACCCAGGGACAACGTTCGAATCAAAGCCCCCTTCCAAGAGGAAATCAGAGAGCATATTTGGCGTAGACCAGACAAAGTCAAACCATTGAATGAACTGAAGCTACGAGGCCTTACTCATCTAAAAGGAAAGAAGGCTTGAGGTCATCTGCATATGCTATTACAAAGGTCAACCGGTACTCAGAGAGATCTGATGGAACAAGATCTGAAGTCCAACATTCTTCCGATTCATCAAATTCTACAAGTGAAGGCCGAGGATTATCACGGAGTGACATTCTATACTTACAGGCTTCAACGCACTGACGGGAGTGAATTTACTTGCCAAGAGAATGATTTCATCATGCTTAAACCCGACGACATCTATCAAATGTTCATGGCCTATCGATACCTTCCAGTCAGGCAGAGCAAAACATACAGCGAAGGTCTTGCAGCAATCAAGAGATTCATGCTCAGGCAGATCAGAGTACATTCTTCACACGACCTACAGATGGCTATTGAGTGCAACTTGACAAAGACAAATCTGACAAAGCCAAGACTGTATGGTCCAGAACTCGAAGACTTCCCAGCTTACCACATCTTCTTCACACCGCCAGCAGTCACTTATCTGAACCCCAAGAACGAAAAACGTCTGATGGTGGTCAATGAAATTGAGAAGTACTGTGACAGAACGCTGAAGATAATCAAAGAACAGCTTCTAAAGATGAAGGCACAGCTAGAGGAAAATCTTCAGGAGGCATCGTTATATGTTCAAAAGGAACACTCTACAGTAGAGACAATTTTAAAGGCCATTGACGATCACCTAGAAAAGAGAAATATGCTGAGGCAATATGAGCATGCACTAAATATGAGGAAGCACTACTTCAAGTCACAGAAGCAATAACGAAGTGGCACTTGATCACAAAGGGGGAGATTGTTGGAGATATTTTAATTGTGAATCAAGTTTGTCATAGATTAGCTTTATTATCATTCCTTGTATGTAATTAGTGCATGAATTAGATAGAACTTGGGCCAAGTGTTAGGCCCATATAACAAGGCTAAAAGCCTTTCACGCCTAACCTAAACCTCGCCTATAAAAAGGGAGCCGAGGGTTTAGGATTAGGTTAACGTCGTACTTATTCACATATAGCCTTACGCGCATATCTTTCTGTTGTACGAGTTCACGGTCTATCAAAGAGGGTTTTACATTGATTCAATCTGTGTTCATCCTTACGTTTAATCTTCGTTGTTAGATCGTTATTCATTGCTGTTACAGAAACAGGGACTATCAAGAACCACCATGGTTGATCTGGACAAGTCCATCACTATCCATGAATAGGTTCTCTTGTTGGAGTGGAGTCATGAGCTTCTTCATCTGAGTGAACTGAGCTCTGTCTGGCCTTGACATCCCACTTTTCATCCATTCTATAAATGAGAAGCTTGATGATTTCTTCTTGGAGCTTTTAGGATGTGGGGGAGGAGGTCTGGTGCCTACAACGACTAGCTTCTTCTTCTTTGCAGCTTCAAAGTAAGGAACAAGATCAACAGATGAAGGGTTTCTGATGGATAGGGCTCTGGTCCTTGGACCTTCTTCTTCTATGGTCTCTTCCCCCTTTTTGGCATCAACAAGGTCACCAAGGAGGAGTTCGATCTTAGAGAATTCTGAAGGTTGGGCATCTCTGATCTCATCAAGAGCTTCAGGCAGAGTCTGTGTGATAGAGAGAGGCCAATCCTTCAATCAGGCTCTGTTGTCTCTCCATTATCGATTGGATGCTCTGTGTACTTGCTTCAAGGAGTACCATCTTCCGGTATCGCTCCTTGTCTTTCTGGAGAAGATTAGAGGCTTGCTCTTTGTGTTCTTTGCAGAGGGTCCCTATTTCCATAAATCGTTCTGAAGATTGATCAGCATTCCATTGTAGAATATATATGGATTCAGTGATCTCCTTTAGCTGTTCGTTCTGCTTGTTGAGAGATTGAGAGTGGAAGTAGAGGACAGAGTTGATTCCATCCACTTCCCTGGAGATTGTATCAATCTTGTTATTTGAGGAGTTCATGAATGCATGCAGGGTCTCTGTCAGAGAATCAACCTTCTCTGATATCTGCTATAAACCTTGGTTGAGGTTGATGTTTGTGTGGGTCAGATGCTCAAAATGCTTGTCATTAATGCGGATAAGGTGATTCATATTCTCTAGCTTCTGATCACCAAATTCTTCTGCAGATGCAACAAACTGAGTGAAGGTAATCTGAGGCTCTGCTGGTGTAAATCCTGGCATCTCCAAACCTCTGCTCTTGGGTAATGGAGGGTTTTTGTTAGGGGTGAGCATCGGGCGGGTTCGGGTCGGGCGGGTGGGTAAAACCAATACCCTTTCGGGTTTCGGTTGTGTAATATGGATGCCCTACCCTAGGGTTTTTAACTTGTATATTTTCGGGTTTTTTTTGCATTTCGGGTAGGGCGGGTTCGGTTCGGGTATCGGGTCAATTCGGTTTTACTTTCACAACTGTAAATATAAGTGTAATCCAATGAAATTGCAAAAAAAAAAATGATTCCCATACAAAATGTGTATATGATACCAGATATTCAAATTACCAAATTACTCAATTACAAGTCATTAAGTAACATAGTAGCTTAGGGAGGGGATCAAAATTGTAACATAGAGTTTTGGCATTAATTACTTAATTACAAGTAATTAACATCCAAAGTGGCAAAGTTCCAAGTTACAACTAAGCAAAATCAATACATCCACTCAGGCAAGTCCACTCAGGGTCATAGCTTGAACATTTCAAATTCCACACTTCCACAGTTCCACAACCATTTACCACACCTTCAAGATTCCCCCTGCATATGTACAATAACAAAGATAAGTTAATGAACACATGGAAATCAATATACATGTAGTACAATAACAAGGATAAGTTAATGAAACAAATTAGAAAAATCAGTGGCTCAGAATACTTGTTATCCTTCACAAGGAATACAGGGGCAACTGCTACAATTTCAGTCAAAACTTAGATGTTATGAACTGAAAGAGCTATACCAACCCTAAACCATACATTCAGTAATGTGTGGAAGCTTCATCATAGCCAATGAAAAGTAATATAAATGATAGAATCAAGGATGAATGGGATAATGAGATACTTACGCAAAACCTGAAAATCAGATCAAGGGACAAGGGTCCAGGGACAGTTGGCTGCATGTGCATGCTTTCCAGAATGACAGAATCATACTCATTCAAATGTAATGAGCACATAATACATTATACATATGTATAGGGATTCACATGTACAACAAAAATATACCAGTGACAGTGAGCTAAATTAGTACACAGTTCATGCAATATATATATTTGCATTGAAGTATTAAACATCTATACTGTGTATTACATATTTACATATACTTAACAGCTTCCAACATTTCCAATATATATCAAGTAATGGGCATATGGGAGTATCATAACTGGAAAAACAAGCACATAATGGCAGAATGAAACAAACCAGATATTTCATAGAGCTCAAAATGCTTATTTTCATTCACAAGGGAAATAGGGGGCATCTGAAAGTGCAATACCAACCCTACACCCTATATGCAGTAATGAGTGGAACTGTGGAAGCTTCACCATTCAAAATCAAGCACATAATGAAACAAACCAGACATTTCATAGAGCTCAGAATGCTTTTCATCATTCATAAGGGGAAATAGGGGGCATCTGCTACAATTTCAGTTACAACTTACCATTTTATGAACTGAAAGAGCAACACCAACCCTAAACCCTAAATGCAGTAATGAGTGGAAGCTTCATCATAGCCAAACAACCAAATAATGGCAAAAACCAAACATGTCATATAGCTCAGAAGTCAGAATGCTTGTTATGAACTGAAAGAGCAATGCCAACCCTAAACCCTATAAAAATATAGAAAATGTACACTTAATGGCACAATAGAGGATCCAGTAGGAGCAGCAGTTCCACCACCAACATTTCCATCCATTATTTCTATAACAATCAAAGAGAATTGTTAGAATTATGAAATATAAACAAGAAGATTCATAATAAGCAAATAATACATGAAAACACATAAAACTATAAAAGTTATACCTTTTTCCAGTCTCTCTACTTCATCGATGTTTTCTTCAATTGAGATAGGCTGGTGAGCCAATCTCAACCAATCTTGTGCACAAATAAGGGCTTCCACAATTTTACAACTTAATGAACTTCTAAAACAGTCCAAAATCCTACCACTTGTACTGAAAGTGGACTCAGAAGCAACTGTGGAAATGGGAACACCAAGTACATCCCTAGCCATCTTGGAAAGTATAGGAAACCTTTCACTATTTAACTTCCACCATCTTAGAATATCAAAGTCCCCATCTTCCTCAATTATGGACTCAGCTAAATATATATCAAGTTCAGATTTTTTAACTCCTACCTGACCACTCTCAAGCTTCTTCTTTTTAAGATCAGCCTTAAACCTGGACACAGGCCTATTTTCAGAATTACCACACTCCATAGATGCTCCAGAAGTAAAAGTTGTATTAGAACTTCCACCAACACAGTCAGGGTAACTTGAAACATAATCAACAAATAACTCAGTTAGACCTGACTTCACTTTTAGGAAAAAAGCAGCACCTTTTTTATCACCATATAAAGCATTTAGCTGAAATGGCATATACTCAAACTTGTCCCTAGGATCTAAGACATTAGCATAGAAGATTAGATAGTTCATCTTTTCAGGATCACCCCAGTACTTGTCTAGTTTGGATTTCATAGTACTCCCCATGGCACTGACAGAAGCAGTTGGAGAGGCAACCATATCTTTGAGGACAAGGAACAAGTCAGAAATTTCAGAAAAAAGGTATTGGAAGTAACATATAGTGAGCCTGAAATTCTTAGTGTCATTTCATAAAAATGACACTAAGAATCAGTACCCAATCTAAAACATCAGGCATGTCAGAACCCAAATCAGTACTATATGCAGATTCATTCTCCTCATAGGCTTCAAACACTTTCTCATTACAAACTGCAGATTTTAGCATCAGGTAAGTGGAATTCCACCTAGTTGGAACATCCAGGTGCAGACCACTCTTGGCTTCCACTCCTATCAAATCAGATATATCTTTGAACTTTTGAAGCCTAGCAGGTGAGTTCCTAACATACTTAACAGCTTCCCTAACTCTCATGACTGAAGTGTCTGAATCTTTAAGACCATCTTGTACTGCTAAGTTCAAGATGTGTGCAATGCAACGCATATGAACATACTTTACTTTTACAGAAGAAGCACCCCAGGCTACTAATTTTTTCTTGAAAAAACCAACAGCTGTATCATTACTACTAGCATTATCAACAGTCACAGTAAAAATACTTTTCAGACCCCAATCAAGTAAGCAATTCTCTAGGGCTTTAGCAAGGTACTCCCCTTTGTGAGAGGTGACAGGGACAAAGTAAATTATTTTTTTCTGGAGCTTCCACTGATGATCTATGAAATGAGCAGTAATGCACATGTAATTTATCCTCTGAATAGAGGTCCATGTATCAGCAGTTATACTAACTCTCTGAGTTTGTTCCCTAAATTTCCTTTTTAGAGTCATTTTTTCATCAAGGTATATTTGAAAAATGTCTCTAGCAATTGTCCATCTAGAAGGAATTTGAAACCTAGGACAGGCTGCAGCAACAAAATTCCTAAAACCTTGTCTGTCTACAAATCTAAAAGGAAGCTCATCAATGATTAACATTTCACCTAGAGCTCTCCTAATAGCTTGTTGATCAAATACCCAAGTTCCCATGACCCCAGTCTTTCCAGATGGTTCACCTGTCTGTGGAGGTACAGGCTGGAAGGTTAATAGGGCTTGTCTAGTGTCTTTAGCATGGGGGTTTTTCATGCAATTAAGCATGTGATTTCTGATGGAGGAAGTTCCATGTTTCTTAGAGTGACAACAGTATATTTTTGCACAGTATATGCACCTCCCCTTAATAACCACACCCTTTTCATCCTTAATTTCATCAAAGTGATCCCAAATCTTAGATCTTTTGTCAACCACTTTTCTCTTTTGTCCAGAAATAGCAGGTGGTGCAGTCTGCTCATTGGTAATGTTAGGCTCAGGAATTTGACTTTCCACCACTGTTTCTTGACTCAGAGGAGGTTGAGATCCAGATGTAGAAAAGGTCACACATTCTTCAGGGTCCATCTAATGTAAGCAAGTAAGCAACACATGATATATTGATATGTGTATACTAAGCTTCCACAAAGTTCATACCTCACAGATAAGGCAAGTACGCAACACATGAATAAGAGTTGTACATATGCAGTAAGTAAGAGCTTCCACAGAGTTCATATCTCACAAATAATAACCATAATATGTAAGTCTGGAACAATCAGCAAGCTGATTTACAGAAGGATAAAAGCACTTTGCTTTTTCACTTCTCTACAGACTCTGAAGAACCCAGTTCACTCTTTGTACTCGTTTGAGTACTAGAGTTGAAAAAGGCTTCTTCACCAAAATAATAAGGCAGTTATGTTACTTATGTACAACAAACAACATAACAGGGACAACTGGATAACCGTAGTCAGTACTCAGTACGCAACACATGAATATAGAATATATAGCTTGATTAGCTTCCACACTTCATTCATATTTCAAATAAACAGATTTGAAATTCTGAATGCATCATAATATACATCAACAATTAACAGGGACAACAGGATAAGTGGATAACCGAACATTCGAACAGATTTGTACATGCAAGTTTCACAAATATACGAACATCACAAGACTAATCACAACTCAGAACATCCATGCATCATCATTCACCAAGGACTAAACTTACCATAATACGAATAACGGAATAAGTATTTTATACCTCAACGGCTCGAGACGAAGGAGATGAAAGGCTTCCACTAGGCTAGAGAGTAGAGACGGTAAACCCTACAAGGAGATGAAGGCTTCCACTCGGTTGAGGACTACAGGCCTACAACCCTACAACGACGGCAACGGCGGCCGACGAAGTGAGAAGTCAGACCAAATTAGGGTTAGCCGCTTAGAGAGTTAGAGAGAGAGAGTCTGAGAGTGTAAGTTAGGGTTAAGTGGTTAACCGGCGAAGGGAAATGGGGATAAGGGAAAGCCGGAAAGGGACTAAGGGAGTGGGCTAATGGGCTTGGGGAGTTGGGTAATGGCCTTATAGGCTTGGGTAGTTGGGGAGTTGGGTAATGGGCTTAGGCTTGGTCGGGTTTTCGGGCGGTTCGGGTAGGGATTAGGAGGACCCTATGTTAGTCCCTGTTTCCGTAACAGCAATGAATAATGATCTAACAACGAAGATTAAACGCAAGGATGAACACAGAATGAATCACCGTAAAACCTTCTTTGATAAACCGTGAACTCGTACAACAGAAAGATATGCGCGTAAGGCTATGAAGGGACTAAGGGTACTAGGCTTTTAGGTTAGGCGTACTAGGCTTTTAGCCTGTTTATATGGGCCTAACACTTGGCCTGATTTCTATCTAATTCATGCACTAATTAAATACAAGGATTAAATATAAAGCTAATCTATGACCAACTTGATTCACAATTAAATATCTCCAACAATCTCCCCCTTTGTGATCAAGTGCCATTCTCTTATTGCTTCTGAGACTTGAAGTAGTGCTTCCTCATACCAAGTGCATGCTCATATTGCCTCAGCACATTTCTCTTTTCGAGGCGATCGTCAATGGCCTTTAGAATTGTCTCTACTGTAGAGTGTTCCTTTTGAACATAAGACGATGCCTCTTGAAGATTTTCCTCTAGCTCTGCCTTCATCTTTAGAATCTGTTCTTTGATTATCTTCAGTGTTTCGTCACAGTACTTCTCAATTTCACTGACTACCATCAGACGTTTTTCGTTCTTGTGGTTCAGATAGGTGACTGCTGGCGGTGTGAAGAAGATGTGGTAGGCTGGGAAATCTTCAAGTTATGGACCATACAGTCTTGGCTTGGTCAGATTTGTCTTTTTCAGATTGCACTCAATAGCCATCTGTAGGTCATGTGAAGAGTGTACTCGGATCTGTCTAAGCATGAATCTCTTGATAGCTGCGAGGCCTTCGCTGTATATTATGCTCTGCCTGACTGGAAGGTATCTGTAGGCCATGAACATTTGGTAGATGTCATCCGGTTTCAGCATGATGAAGTCATTCTCTTGGCAAGTGAATTCGCTCCCATCGGTGCGTTGAAGTCTGTAAGTGTAGAATTTTACTCCATGATAGTCTTCAGCCTTCACCTGTAGAATTTGATGAATCGGGAGAATATTCGACTTCAGATCTTGTTCCATCAATTCTCTCTGTGTACCGGTTGACCTTTGTAGCAGCATATGCAGATGACCTCCAGCCTGCTTTCCTTTTAAGTGAGTAAGGCCTCTTAGCTTCAGTTCATTCAGTGGCTTGACTCTGTCTGGTCTACGCCAGATATGCTCTCTGATTTCTTCTTGGAAGGGGGCTTTGATGCGAACATTATCCCAGGGTTTCTCTGTCTTGGGAAGTCTTCCCGCTGATTATCTTATGACCGATTCAAGAGTCTTCTGGGATTCTTTGTAATTCTCCCCTTTCTTGCATTCATCGTCCTCGAGCCTTATAATATCTTCAGAGCATCTGTTGATTAGCTCTCGTAGCCACCAGTTTCTTTGCATGTCCTCTTGTTCGGCCTCATTCCGAAGATCATCCCATTCTGTCCATTTTCTTGGCCATTTGTCATATATCACCGCCTCTTCCAGTGCATCATGGATGTCTTTGCCTGGGGAAATATATGAAATTTTTTGTTCAGGCGGTGATTGTTCCTGAGTAGCACTACCGGGTTCACTTGGATTGCCCATTGGCATCAGCTTAGAACTAGGTTTCAACTGATGGCCTGATGGAGAAGATGTACCAGTGGTAACATCATCAGGACTTCCATCCCCTCCTCGGTTGGTATCTCTTGGAGATACGCCTCGGGATGTTATTTCTAGCTCGACCATGCTAGATAATTTGGCTGTGGATGGTGGCTGTTGGTTTGTTGAGGTTTCGGGTTGAATGGGTTGTGGAGTTTGGCTTGGTAGAGCAGTTTGCTCAAGTGATCGAGGTCGCTTGTTCTCCCCCTCATGAGGATCCGAATCATCGGGGTCCTCATGGGAATGTTTGCGACCACGAAGACTCTCCTTGCAAGTGATCTTGTTTTCAGGTGAAGAAAGAAGGGCTTCAAGTATGGCTTGCTGATGAGGAGTAAGCTTTTCTTCAGGGGTGTTAAGGAGGTTGTTCAGCAACGCCGATGCTAGTGTGTCAAAGGATAGTGAGGAGAGATCGATGGAGGGTGTGGTCGGGTGTGGGGAGAATACTGGTTCTGTATCCTGGGTTCCCCGAGAAATAGAAGGAATGGGAATTTGGTTTATGGATTGGTGGGATAGAGAGGTGGAGGATATGGGTTGTGTATGGGAGATGAACTGTAACACCCCCGTTTTTCCCACCCAAAACAATGATATATTTTAAAGAAATACTTTATTTATTCATCAAAGAGTTAAAGAAATACAGCGGAAGTCTAAAATAGGGAAATGGGTGTTACCGCCACATCCGGTCATCTCTCAACCGGATGCACAGGCAACTAAAAACATAACAACTAATTTAATAAAAGTAAAGTGTTTGAAAAGTAAATGTTTATTTCATGACTAGTTTAACTAAGGCGACTTCTAACTCGCTCTCGGCCGTGCAAGCAATCATCACTCGACAACATCATCCTCACCTGCACAAATAAAGTGCAGAAACAAAACAAGGAAAAGAAAACAAAAATTAGCTTTAGAGCTAAGTAAGTACTACCCAACCCCGTAAAATAATCATGTTTGACAAAAATAGAATTTTTATATAATAATATATAAAAATACTCACACCATCGAAATTCTTTTCACTTTGATTTTTCTCAAGACTACATCTTTACAAAAATCCTCAACTTCTCTATAAAACTTCATAATAACTCTTCTCTTTGATTTCCTCAAAAATCACTTCTTCTCTAACTTCCTAGTAATTTAGAAGGGCGGTGCTCAACCTTTCGGTAGAGCCCGGTGGACCGTGGTTACGGACGGCCACCCCGAACAAGTGCCGGTACCACAACTGCTCTGTTGGAAACGAAACGACTACCTTAAGTGTGCACACCCCCTAAAAGGGATTCCAAGCCCTCCGAGTAGTAAGTCGTAATGAGTAGTCGGGACTCAGTCTACCAACTACCCCTGAATAAGACATCTTGAATGATTAGGGACTACTACTACCATAACTTCTTCTTAAAAGGGATCATCGATCCAAATATCACTTTAAACTCAAACTGTACTTCTTAGTAGTAGCAGACCTAATCACCCTCCACATTTATCCGGATGCGGAAAACCGACACCCCGGATTACTCCCGAGATGCTCACTTCTTATAAAAATGTAAATTTTATCTTCGCTTAACAATACTTCAAAATACTTCTTAATTTCTCTAAAAAGCCTCGAAGGTATTTAAAAATATTTAATACCCCAAAAGTACTTAATTTATATTTCTCAACTACCATATATGTAATATCTCTTCACAATTCTCATACACAAAATTCAACAATTCACACTTATTCACATAATGCATAATAAGCATATAATACGAGGAAACAATTTTGGATTGACAGAGAAACTTACCTCTAGTCCGGGTGCTCCTAATTCTCTTCTTCTACTCCGGTCTCTAAATAATCACCTTTTTAATTAAGATGATATAATTAGTCACTTATTCTTTAATAATTATTTTACTCGATTTTCACCTTTTATTTCATTTTTCGAATTCACTAATTCAATTATTTTATTATCCGCGTTAATCACTTCTTATTAATTAAATTACCTTATTAATTCAGTCGTTAATTAAAATACTTAAATTCTAAAATATACGAATATAATTAATTACAATATCAAATTTCTAATTTAATAATCATCTTTTTATTTACTCAACTCCTAAAGCATTTGGCATGTCTTAATATTATATCCGAATTATTTTTAATCTAACTAATCAAATATCGAAATTAGTTTACATTAACATTATTAGCATTAATAAATCCGAATTAACTAACATATTCTAATTTTATTAATTACTTAAACACTTAATATTTTAAAGTCCGTAATTATGCAAATTTTATATTACTCTACCTTAATTAGTCCAATAATTAGTGAAAACAAAATCTACCGATTTATTTAATCTAATTATGATACGAAGTCCAAACAATTATTTTAATATAATATTCTTTAATGAATATTAAACTATAAATTTATTCCATCGATAATAAAAATTTTATTATTTAATTACTTAATTAGCTTCATATGGTCCAATTTAATAAAATAGCCAAGAGTCGACTTTATAAATTAATAACCGTTCATAACTACATTTTGGTTCTATATTTGGCTTAGGTTGTCCAAATATTTATTTTATAATTCATTTTCCTTAATTATTCATTTATTTTCGTATATCAAATAACCGGTCCATTTACAATTAAATATACTAATATTAATTTTTATTATTTATAAATGGTCCATAATGTCTTATTTAGTCTTATATTTATCCTAGTTTGCTCCAATATTTATTTCATAATTAATTTCGCCATTTACTTATTTATTTACTAATTGTGTACAAATTGGCCCAATTACCATTAAATCAATTAAAAATAGCTAAAAATATTATTTTTCAATTCTGGTTGGTCCGAACATGTATAATTACACCAGGTATTTAATTTATATTTTTCCAGATTTTATTTATTTCATTTACTATTTTGTTTTTAATTTTTATTGCAACTGGGCCGGACTGGCCCAAATAATAAAATAAGGAAGAGGCCCAGCAACAGACCACGGCCCATGTACAAAGAATAAAAGAAGACCATCGTCTTCTTCATGGTCTTCGCCGGAAAAACGATCACACGCAGGGAAAGCGGCTTACCTTCTTCTGGCGGGTGTAAGATGGTGGTAGCGGGCTCCTTCCAAGGCGGCGACGGTCAGCAATGGTCCGGAGGCGGCGGCGGAAACCCCTTCTTTCCCGTTTCCAGTCGGGAAAGTTTCCCCGGCGAAACTCCGGCGAGCTGTTTCTCCCTCGTTTCACGACCGTTTTCAACGATTCTTCCTCCGTTGGATTCCTCTCACGAAGGGGAAGGTCTGGGAAGCGTTTTTAAGTCTCGGTTTTTATTATAACGAAGGGACGTATTCTGGTTTATATATACCCTTCGTAAATATGCGTATATATATATATGTATATACTGCTGTTATTTTGAATGGGACGAATCAGAGGTCAAGGGTGTGTATTTATACTGATAAGGGGAAGATCCTAGGCTGGAGAAAGTATTATCCGATCAGTTCAAGCGTTTCAAATTATTGGACGAAGATTTCTCCGAGTAACGTATATGAATATGGCCGAGTACCCGTGCTATATACATTGCTGCAGCTGTACTAGGATGCCAAGACTTGTAGTACGATTGTTATTCTTATCTTTAGTTATTACTTTCCTATCGCATGAAGCTAATATTACTCCGCATGAATTGTACCGTTACTAACTTCATACTTCGTACAATTGTACGTAGTGTACATATTAGTATGTAGAAAGTCAAGTTTGTATTTTTGTGTAGTTTTACACAAATTAAAATAGTTATAAAAAAATTTACTTTTACGTCATATGTAAAAGTGTTACTTGATATAAAATATTACTTCTTTTATCGGACCATTTTTATCTGACTAAAAATGTCACAATTGTTAATTTTCTGTCTGGTTCACTTGTTTCATAAAATGTTGTTCCTCTTACTGAAATATTTCTATCTGAGTAAGACGTCATAAATTTTGAAATTTTTATCTGATTAGAACGTTACAACTGTTGAGTTTTTGTCTGACTCAATTAATAATTAAAATGTCACTTTCGCAATATTTTATGATTTATCTGGCTAAAAATTATTTTTATTTTTATTTAAATTTTTGGAGTGTCACATTCTACCCTCCTTAAAAGATGTTTCGTCCCGAAACATTACTATATCTAAATAATCAAATTCTTAAGTGTTACATTCTACCCCCCTTAAAGAGAGGTTACGTCCTCGTAACTCAAATTTTACCTTAGTCAAATAACTCTGGATAACGTTTGCGCATATCGTCCTCAGTCTCCCATGTGGCATTTTCGGCCAAATGGTTAGACCACAACACCTTCACCATCTTAACCGCTTTTCTTCTAGTCTCACGGGTCTTAGTATCCAAAATCTGGATCGGCCTCTCCTCGTAAGTCAACGATTCATCCAACTCGACCACCTAAAAAGTCGAGGTTAGATGTGATACTTGGATCTAATAATTATCATACGGTTACGATTCGTACCTCGGGGCTAAGAATATGGGATTCGTCGCGGACATACTTCTTCAATTCGGAGATATGGAAAACGTTATGTACCTACGCATAGCACACTTTAGGTTTTGAGAGATATTTACTAAGGTATTCACTGGCGAGCGGTTTATAGTATGTAATACCTTAGCCAATTCGGTGGGTAGAGCTAGCCGATATGCCACTCTTCCCACTCGCTCGAGGATGTCATATGGGCCAATGAACCTCGGGCTTAGCTTTCCCTTCTTTCCAAACCTCATTACTCCCTTGGTCGGGGAGACTCTGAGTAGGACTTTTTCTCCCGCTTCAAATTCTGCTGGCTTCCTTCTCAGGTCTGCATAAGACTTCTGACGATCTTGTGCAGCTTTCATTCTTGCTTGAATCGTCTTCACTTTCTCTATGGTGTCTTGGAGGTAATCCGGCCCTAACACCACTTGATCTTCCATGTCACCCCAGCATAGTGGGCTTCTACACTTTTGACCATATAGAGCTTCGTACGGGGCCATTTTGATACTGGCATGGTAGCTATTGTTGTACGAAAACTCTATTAAGTCTAAGTGTTCGTCCCACGACCCTTGTAGGTCTAACATACATGCTCTCAGCATGTCCTCGAGTGTTTGGATGGTTCGTTCCGTCTGTCCATCGGTCATCGGGTGAAAGGCAGTACTCAGCTTCAACTTCGTCCCCATGGCGGCTTGCAATTCCTTCCAGAATTGAGATAAAAATCTAGAATCACGGTCAGAAACGATGTCTTGTGGAACTCCATGGTACTTAACCACATGTTTGATGTAGGCTCGAGCTAATTTCTCCATGCTCCAAGTTTCGTTCATTGGGATAAAGCGAGCGGTCTTTGTTAACCGATCAACTATGACCCAAACCTTGTCTTTGCCAGACTTGGTTAGGGGTAAGCCCCCAACAAAGTCCATGGAGATGGAATCCCACTTCCATTTTGGTACTTCCAAGGATTGCACGAGTCCCTTGGGCTTGCAACGTTCGGCTTTCACCTTCTGGCAGTTCAAGCATCGAGCCACGAATTCAGCTATCTCTTTCTTCATATTCGGCCACCAAAAATTCTTTTTGATGTCTTTGTAGAGTTTGTCGCCTCCAGGGTGCACCGAGTAGGGCGTGTTGTGCCCTTCCTCCAAGATTTTCTTCTTAAGCTCTTCGCATTTCATCGGAACACACCATCTTCCTTTGTGTCGAATGCTCCCATCTTCGTGCAATTTGAACGGTCCGTTCACGCCATTTGTCATACCGGCTCGGATTCTATCCAACTTGATATCTCCAGATTGCCCTTCTCGAATTTCGTCGAGAATAGATGGGGTAACGGTCATGGTGAGTAACCGCGTTTCCTGATCTACCTCTCCGAAATCCCGAACTTCCAAGTCTAGCTTCTGAAAGTCCCGATATAGCTCATCAGGAAGTATCCATGTTGCTTTGCAGGAGTGAGTTGATTTTCGGCTCAATGCGTCGGCAACTACGTTTGCTTTCCCTTCATGGTACTGGATCTCTAAGTCGTAGTCTTTGACGAGTTCTAGCCAGCGTCTCTGTCTCATGTTAAGCTCCTTTTGGGTGAAGATGTACTTCAGGCTCTTGTGATCGGTGTAAACTTTGCAGTGTACCCCATAGAGGTAGTGCCTCCACAGCTTTAGAGCAAAGATAACCGCTGCCAGTTCTAAGTCATGAGTCGGATAGTTGACCTCATGTGTCTTTAGTTGCCTTGATGCATAGGCCACCACTTTGCCGTTTTGCATCAATACGCAACCCAATCCCTTTAAGCAAGCATCGGTGTAAATCTCGAACCCTTCAGTCTCAGATGGTAGGGTCAAGATAGGTGCAGTTGTTAATCTTTGCTTCAGCTCTTGGAAAGCTTTCTTGCACTCATCACTCCATATGAACTTCGTGGTCTTCTTCGTGAGGTTAGTCAAAGGCTTTGCTATCTTTGAGAAATCCTTCACGAATCTGCGATAATAGCCTGCCAAACCTAGAAAGCTCCGGACCTCCGTCACGGTTGTGGGTGCAGGCCAGTCTATCACCGCTTCGATCTTGGATGGATCCACGGATACACCTTCTTGAGTGATGATATGGCCCAAGAATGCGACCCGGTCCTTCCAGAAATCACACTTTGAGAGTTTGGCGTAAAGCTGATTTCTCTCAAAGTCTGCAGGACGAGCCTCAGATGCTCTTCGTGATCCTTCTCGTTCTTCGAGTACACCAAAATATCATCAATAAACACTACCACAAATGTATCAAGGTATGGGCGAAATACACGGTTCATTAAGTCCATGAATACTGCTGGTGCGTTGGTTAAACCAAACGGCATCACGGTGAACTCATAATGCCCATATCTTGTACGAAATGCAGTCTTCGGTATATCTTTCTCTGCGATCCTCACCTGATGGTAGCCGGATCGAAGATCAATCTTGGAAAATATACCCGCTCCCTTCAGTTGATCGAACAGGTCATCAATGCGAGGTAGCATGTACTTGTTTTTTATGGTCGCGTTGTTCAGCTCCCTGTAATCGATGCAGAGTCTCAGACTCCCATCCTTCTTCTTCACAAATAAGACCGGAGCGCCCCAAGGTGAGACACTTGGTTTGATGTAACCCTTCCCCAACAGTTCCTCAAGTTGTTCTTTTAACTCTTGCATCTCCTTCGGTGCCATTCGGTATGGTGCTTTTGAGATGGGTCCGGTGCCTGGCATTAGATCTATTGAAAACTCAACTTCCCTCTCTGGCGGCATCCCCGGGATTTCTTCTGGAAACACGTCCGGAAATTCATTGACCACAGGGATTTGGTCAATGGTTGGACTCTCGGACGTCAAGTCTTTGATCATGCACAAGAAAACCTCATACCCCTTCCGGGCGTATCGTTTGACTTGTTGCATGGTTGCCAGCTTCACGCCTGGCCTAGATGTGACCGTTTTGTAGGATATACGTTTCTTATTGGGTCCTCTTAAGACCACCTTTTGTTCATCACATAGGATTTTGGCTTTATATTTCCCTAGCCAGTCCATACCCAACACCACGTCGATATCCTCCAAGTCAAACTGGATTAGATCTCCGGGTAGTTCGGTATCGGATATGACTATGGAAATATTGGAGAAAACATTCCCACACGCTACAACTTTGTTGGATGCCGTTTTTACATTAAAATTAAGTTGAGAGCTAGGTTCTAACTTTGACTTTTCCACAAATTTTGAGGCTATAAAACTGTGGGAAGCACCCGAATCAAATAGTACATAAGCAGGTGTGGAGTTTACAAGGAAGGTACCTGACACCACATCGTGCGCATTTGCTTGAGCCTGGTTCATGACGTAAATCCGGCCTTGGGTGTTGTTCTGCCCTCCCTGGCCCGGATTACGGTTGGCCTCCGCTGGGCGGTTTCCAGGATTACCACGGTTGTTGTTGGCGTGATTAACCCCACCCTCGGCTTGGTTGTTTCCCTGGTTTTGTCCCTGGTTCGGGGGTTTCCGGCACTCATATGCCCGATGTCCCATGAGATTACAGTTGTAACATCTCACCGCATTTCCCGCACAATCCTTCCCGGGATGGTTATTTGGGCACAGTTTGCATTTGTAGTGCCGTACCTGAGCGGGCTGATTCCTTCCTTGACCCTGGCCTTGGAAGGTTCTACCGTTTTGGTTGTTTTGTCTTGGCTCTGGGCGGTCAGTTCGGGCCTTCTTGTGCTGCTGTTCTACCTCGGCAATCTTCCGGTCTCTCTTCTGCGCCTCCCTTTCCTTCTGATGTACCATGTAGTACTTCCCGGCCTTCCGGTACGCCTCATTCATGTTCCGCGGCTCTGCCACGGTTACGAACTTTTGGGCGCCAAAGTTCAGCCCATTCACAAATCTTCGGGTCATGCTGGCCTCAGTAGATACCAGCTCCTTGGCGAAGCGGGCCAGTTGGACAAACTTCGTGTGGTACTCTTGGACGGTTAAATCTCCTTGCTTGAAGTTGACAAACTCATCATAGTTTGCCTCTTTCACATGGTCTGGATAGAAACGGTCGCGTAGGGCTATCTTGAAGTCTTCCCAACAAAATTCCGGTTGCTCGAGCAGAGTTGTCCCGGTGGCAGCCCACCAATGATCCGCCTCTTGGTGCAAGTAGTACACCGCTATGTTTACCCGCTGCTCTAACGGGCAGTTGAGCGAATCAAAGAGCTTGTCGAAGGTTCGGATCCAGTCTTCTAGAATCAGATGATCCTCCTCTCCTCGGTATTTTGGGGGGTTCCTTCCGGCTACGCGCGCTGCATAGTCAACCCCTTGGTTATGGGTTTGAGCTGCTCCGATGTGTTGCGCCATCTGCTGAATAGTTTGAGCCAACTCCTCAACAGTTGGGGTCGCATGGGGGTTTCTTCTTGGCGGCATGTTTCTTAATAAAGAAAAGCCCGTACTAAGTATTAATGCATACATAAGGATTCTATACCAATTCTCTATTAACCTCAGATTCTTAGAACAAATAGTACACATAGTGTATCAAATATTTCACATACTTCACAGAGGCATGAATCTCATGCATTTCATAACTCAATAACTTCGCAAGGTTTCTCCCTCTCACCGCGTTCCTAAAAGGCCTCTTTCCTAGTATATTCATTCTCCTAATTTTAGGAAAACATTTTTGAAAATCCCGCATCAAACCCATAGTTTTCGTCAAAGATTTCGAACAACGAAGTTTCAGCACAAGGAGAAATTCCCAGTTGGTTGGACGAGCGCAAAGACTCAATTATGCACCAACCAGCTTAGACTGTTATCGTCTTTGTGACAGAACTTCTCCCTACGACCTATTACCTCGTGTTCTAGTCCTCTCGGGAAAACCAAAGGCTCTGATACCAATTTGTAACACCCCCGTTTTTCCCACCCAAAACAATGATATATTTTAAAGAAATACTTTATTTATTCATCAAAGAGTTAAAGAAATACAGCGGAAGTCTAAAATAGGGAAATGGGTGTTACCGCCACATCCGGTCATCTCTCAACCGGATGCACAGGCAACTAAAAACATAAAAACTAATTTAATAAAAGTAAAGTGTTTGAAAAGTAAATGTTTATTTCATGACTAGTTTAACTAAGGCGACTTCTAACTCGCTCTCGGCCGTGCAAGCAATCATCACTCGACAACATCATCCTCACCTGCACAAATAAAGTGCAGAAACAAAACAAGGAAAAGAAAACAAAAATTAGCTTTAGAGCTAAGTAAGTACTACCCAACCCCGTAAAATAATCATGTTTGACAAAAATAGAATTTTTATATAATAATATATAAAAATACTCACACCATCGAAATTCTTTTCACTTTGATTTTTCTCAAGACTACATCTTTACAAAAATCCTCAACTTCTCTATAAAACTTCATAATAACTCTTCTCTTTGATTTCCTCAAAAATCACTTCTTCTCTAACTTCCTAGTAATTTAGAAGGGCGGTGCTCAACCTTTCGGTAGAGCCCGGTGGACCGTGGTTACGGACGGCCACCCCGAACAAGTGCCGGTACCACAACTGCTCTGTTGGAAACGAAACGACTACCTTAAGTGTGCACACCCCCTAAAAGGGATTCCAAGCCCTCCGAGTAGTAAGTCGTAATGAGTAGTCGGGACTCAGTCTACCAACTACCCCTGAATAAGACATCTTGAATGATTAGGGACTACTACTACCATAACTTCTTCTTAAAAGGGATCATCGATCCAAATATCACTTTAAACTCAAACTGTACTTCTTAGTAGTAGCAGACCTAATCACCCTCCACATTTATCCGGATGCGGAAAACCGACACCCCGGATTACTCCCGAGATGCTCACTTCTTATAAAAATGTAAATTTTATCTTCGCTTAACAATACTTCAAAATACTTCTTAATTTCTCTAAAAAGCCTCGAAGGTATTTAAAAATATTTAATACCCCAAAAGTACTTAATTTATATTTCTCAACTACCATATATGTAATATCTCTTCACAATTCTCATACACAAAATTCAACAATTCACACTTATTCACATAATGCATAATAAGCATATAATACGAGGAAACAATTTTGGATTGACAGAGAAACTTACCTCTAGTCCGGGTGCTCCTAATTCTCTTCTTCTACTCCGGTCTCTAAATAATCACCTTTTTAATTAAGATGATATAATTAGTCACTTATTCTTTAATAATTATTTTACTCGATTTTCACCTTTTATTTCATTTTTCGAATTCACTAATTCAATTATTTTATTATCCGCGTTAATCACTTCTTATTAATTAAATTACCTTATTAATTCAGTCGTTAATTAAAATACTTAAATTCTAAAATATACGAATATAATTAATTACAATATCAAATTTCTAATTTAATAATCATCTTTTTATTTACTCAACTCCTAAAGCATTTGGCATGTCTTAATATTATATCCGAATTATTTTTAATCTAACTAATCAAATATCGAAATTAGTTTACATTAACATTATTAGCATTAATAAATCCGAATTAACTAACATATTCTAATTTTATTAATTACTTAAACACTTAATATTTTAAAGTCCGTAATTATG
Organism: Cuscuta europaea; assembly: GCA_945859875.1. NCBI lineage: Eukaryota > Viridiplantae > Streptophyta > Magnoliopsida > Solanales > Convolvulaceae > Cuscuta > Cuscuta europaea. The sequence goes on along the minus strand of CAMAPE010000080.1, from coordinate 1,648,279 downwards.
CAAATTTTATATTACTCTACCTTAATTAGTCCAATAATTAGTGAAAACAAAATCTACCGATTTATTTAATCTAATTATGATACGAAGTCCAAACAATTATTTTAATATAATATTCTTTAATGAATATTAAACTATAAATTTATTCCATCGATAATAAAAATTTTATTATTTAATTACTTAATTAGCTTCATATGGTCCAATTTAATAAAATAGCCAAGAGTCGACTTTATAAATTAATAACCGTTCATAACTACATTTTGGTTCTATATTTGGCTTAGGTTGTCCAAATATTTATTTTATAATTCATTTTCCTTAATTATTCATTTATTTTCGTATATCAAATAACCGGTCCATTTACAATTAAATATACTAATATTAATTTTTATTATTTATAAATGGTCCATAATGTCTTATTTAGTCTTATATTTATCCTAGTTTGCTCCAATATTTATTTCATAATTAATTTCGCCATTTACTTATTTATTTACTAATTGTGTACAAATTGGCCCAATTACCATTAAATCAATTAAAAATAGCTAAAAATATTATTTTTCAATTCTGGTTGGTCCGAACATGTATAATTACACCAGGTATTTAATTTATATTTTTCCAGATTTTATTTATTTCATTTACTATTTTGTTTTTAATTTTTATTGCAACTGGGCCGGACTGGCCCAAATAATAAAATAAGGAAGAGGCCCAGCAACAGACCACGGCCCATGTACAAAGAATAAAAGAAGACCATCGTCTTCTTCATGGTCTTCGCCGGAAAAACGACCACACGCAGGGAAAGCGGCTTACCTTCTTCTGGCGGGTGTAAGATGGTGGCAGCGGGCTCCTTCCAAGGCGGCGACGGTCAGCAATGGTCCGGAGGCGGCGGCGGCAACCCCTTCTTTCCCGTTTCCAGTCGGGAAAGTTTCCCCGGCGAAACTCCGGCGAGCTGTTTCTCCCTCGTTTCACGACCGTTTTCAACGATTCTTCCTCCGTTGGATTCCTCTCACGAAGGGGAAGGTCTGGGAAGCGTTTTTAAGTCTCGGTTTTTATTATAACGAAGGGACGTATTCTGGTTTATATATACCCTTCGTAAATATGCGTATATATATATGTATATACTGCTGTTATTTTGAATGGGACGAATCAGAGGTCAAGGGTGTGTATTTATACTGATAAGGGGAAGATCCTAGGCTGGAGAAAGTATTATCCGATCAGTTCAAGCGTTTCAAATTATTGGACGAAGATTTCTCCGAGTAACGTATATGAATATGGCCGAGTACCCGTGCTATATACATTGCTGCAGCTGTACTAGGATGCCAAGACTTGTAGTACGATTGTTATTCTTATCTTTAGTTATTACTTTCCTATCGCATGAAGCTAATATTACTCCGCATGAATTGTACCGTTACTAACTTCATACTTCGTACAATTGTACGTAGTGTACATATTAGTATGTAGAAAGTCAAGTTTGTATTTTTGTGTAGTTTTACACAAATTAAAATAGTTATAAAAAAATTTACTTTTACGTCATATGTAAAAGTGTTACTTGATATAAAATATTACTTCTTTTATCGGACCATTTTTATCTGACTAAAAATGTCACAATTGTTAATTTTCTGTCTGGTTCACTTGTTTCATAAAATGTTGTTCCTCTTACTGAAATATTTCTATCTGAGTAAGACGTCATAAATTTTGAAATTTTTATCTGATTAGAACGTTACAACTGTTGAGTTTTTGTCTGACTCAATTAATAATTAAAATGTCACTTTCGCAATATTTTATGATTTATCTGGCTAAAAATTATTTTTATTTTTATTTAAATTTTTGGAGTGTCACATTCTACCCTCCTTAAAAGATGTTTCGTCCCGAAACATTACTATATCTAAATAATCAAATTCTTAAGTGTTACATGAACGGTTCAGGGGAAGGTTGGGGTGGTGTTTGTTCAGACCGAACCGCTTGGGTGGTCCTAAATTCCTGTGCTAGAGCGGTCATTGCATCTTGCACCCATGGCTTAATGGTGGAATCTAGGAAGCGATTGAGTAGAACATTTACGTCTTCAAAGGTAGGGTGACCAGTTACGGGGGTTGTAACTGTTGACACAACATCAGTGAAGATTGCTGATGTGTGGCCTGCATTTAATGATGGAATCATTATGGGCGTAGCAGGGCTTCCAACCGTCATAGCTTGCGCTCTGGTTGTTGCGTTCAGGGTGAGTGCACCTGTATGTGCAGTGAATAGTGTAGGTGTCCTAGAAAATGAAGGAAATGTGGGGAATGTGACACCTAGACTCGATGTGTGAGAAGAAGGGGTTTTGACCTCGGGAGATAGGTCAATTGTACGCTCAACTGATTCAGAAGGAACCAGCGAGGGGGTGGAGTCCCGTTCTTTTGAAACAATAGCTTGTTGAGAGGCTATCGAGTGGCTGGGAGTGTGCTGTGCTTGCGCAGTTGAGCCAGATGCTGCGACTTCTACCCGGGAACCGAAAAGATCGGCTCCTGTGCTTAGGGATTCGGCTCGGCTTATCTGGATAAAGGTGTCGCAGCCCGCGAAGATGTGCTCGTCTGCCTTATCAATCAGGCTCTTTCTGGCTTGGGGCTGGGGCTTTGCCTTGGCAGCCTTGTCATTCTTGACCTTTGCCCTTTTCTCTCGGATGACGACTTCCTCTGAATTGAATGATGCCTTTATCGAATGAGCCGCCTCGTCATAATCATCCTTGGAGCAATTTGTCTCCCTGGGATCGGCTCTCGGTTTAGCTCTTTCTTTGATCGTGAAGACTTGAGGTCTGCGAGCGATTATTGGTGCTGCGTCTTCAGCAGTAATTCTCTTCTTCTTTGGAGATTCGACTGGCAGCTTCCCTTTTCTGATCAGAGCATATGTGAGCTCCACATCATCACTATCATTATCATCATCGTCATCATCCGATCCAGATTCCCCGCTCTCCGTGCCCACGCTCTCGGAAGCCTCGTCGTCAGTGTTTGTTTGGGCTTCACTTGACGATTCATTGGCCGTTTCCTCAGCGTCTATTTCGGTGCCCTCAGCCGCCTGACTCGTCTCAAGAGAGTCGTCAGACTTTCCTTCATTGGGCGAACCGGCCACTGGTTTTTGTGGCTTTTGGGCTCTCTTGGGACCCTTACCAACACTCGGCTTTGCCCCTGGGGTAGGTCCAGCTGGGTTTTGCTGAACCATAGGGACAGTTTTCTCAGTGGCTTCTTTGTATTGTTGGACTGCTGGATTTGAAGATTTTACCAGCTTTAGCAGAAATCCAGGTATCTTCAGACCATAAGTAGGATTCTTGTCTGCTTTGAAGTACTGTAGCTTCGGTGCTGTGAAGTGAGGATCTGTACTGCGTCTTGGTATGGAGACGTGCTCTGCCATGCAGTCGTGTATGATCAGCCCGAGCCATCTAGTGTACGGAATGGTACCTGGCCTATTCTTTTCTTTGGCCTTGACCAGGTCCATTAGCTCTGAAAAGAAGAGCTGTGCCATGTCGTAGTTCTTGTTGAAGGCGATGCCATGGAAGATAAGCAGGATCTGCTTGTTGCACTTGTCGAATCCAGCATGCTTTGGCGACAGGCACTTGTTCACTAGCCCGAAGAGATTCTTCCACGGGTGACGGAGATATGCGCCGTTGAAGTTTGACAGTTGTGGCAGTAGTGATGTGTAGCCAAGGGATGCCACGTCTTTGAGTAGATCTGGGATGGACGACAGTGCATCGTACTCATCATGGATTGACAGCGATAGAGTAGGCCGTAGAGTAGATGGTGTAAGGATCACCCGCATGCCGTTTAGCTTGGTCTTTATTTTTGAGCGATCCTTCAGCGAATCCGTATGCATGTGCCCCCAGAACTGTTGTAGGTATATCTCTGGCACCAGTTTTGAGTTGTGAAGTGCTGGCCAGAGATGGTGACCTTTCATGATGGCTGGTACTATCGGGTTCTGGCACTTGAAGACTGCAAGGTCTAGCTGGAAATTGTTGTCCAACACCTTGATCCATTTTTCTTGGGAGTAGATGGCATCATCGATCTGTGCTTTAGTGTTTCCTGCCATTTTAAAACTGTAGAAGTAGGGGCCAGCACATGAAGTTCAATTGTTTGATTTGATTGAAAGAGTTTGATTTGCAGTTGACAGATAAGTTTATGCAGATGGAGTTTTGGAAAAATTTGCCAAGTCCAAATCTCGAGATCTGAATCTCGAGATCATCATTTCGAGATTCAAATCTCGAGATCTTGATTTCGAGATTCAAATCTCGAGATCTTGATTTCGAGATTCAAATCTCGAGATCAAGATGTCGAGATGCAGATCTCGAGATCTTGATTTCGAGATTCAAATCTCGAGATCAAGATGTCGAGATGCAGATCTCGAGATCTTGATTTCGAGATTCAAATCTCGAGATCAAGATGTCGAGATGCCCATCTCGAGATCTTGATTTCGAGAAGATGAATCGACGATCTCGAGATCTTGAAAAACGAGATCTCGAAATCATGATTTCGAAGAGATTAAACCACCTGCAAAGCATAAACATGATATATCAAAAGGATAACAAACGATTTCGACCTGTGTTAAACGAAAAACCCTAATTTAATTTTGTTTTTGAGAAAAATCGATCGTTCTACGAGAAACGATCGTTCGTTGAAAGCGTTTTTAAGAATTTCGAACACGACGGAGTAACTACCTTAGAAGGTTTGTCGAGAAAGAGAGACGGAGAAGGAGAATGGTTTGCGAAAACAGAGGTTTTGGGAAGAAGAAGAAGAGTCGATCTGAGAGCTCTGCCTTGCGAAATATTTTGGCCTTCGTGAAAAAATAGAATGGAGCGAAGGATTTTCGATTTGGACTTATATACGCGAGAAATGTTTTTGGACCTCCTCCGTAACAGTTGAGCCCGAATGATTGGGCTGGCACTCAGTGCCCTTTTAAAAGATTTTCGAGGCCCAAACAGTAAAAAATAGAGAGCTCCCCCTTAATCAGTGAAAATTAGCTCCCCCTCAAACAGTGAAAATTTTCTTCCTTTCAAAAAATGCAACGAACAATATGTACAGATGCAACGCACACACACTATTTTTGTTCTTTTTGATTTTTCACCCACTCAACACATGCAACGCACACATACTATTTTTTGTTATTTTTCTGATTTTCTCCCCCTCAACACATGCAACGCACACACACTATTTACAGAGCACACTCACACACACTTTTTACAAGTCCTACACACACACTTTTCAGATCAGCGAAGACAGAAATTAAACAGGCTCGAGGTTCAACATGCCCAACTTGGAGACCAGGAACTGGAATCTTTTCTCATCCAATGCCTTAGTGAACAAGTCAGCCAGTTGAAGCTCTGAGCTTACAAAATACATATCTATATCTCCTTTCTCCACGTGATCCTTGATGAAATGATAGCGCATGTCGATGTGTTTGGTGCGGGAGTGATGAACCGGGTTGCTGGTGATGGCGATGGCGCTCTGTGAGTCACTGTAGATCGGGATATGGCGGAAAGTGTAACTGTAGTCCTTTAGCTAGGTCTTCATCCATAATATTTGTGAACAACAGCTAGCAGCCGCGACGTATTCTGCCTCGGCCGTAGATGTTGACACACAGTTCTGTTTCTTGGAAGACCAGCAGACTAATTTATCGCCCAAGAATTGGACGGCTCCCGATGTGCTTTTGCGGTCCATCCGGCAACCAGCAAAGTCAGCATCCGAGTATCCGACTAGGTCAAAACCTGAGTGCTTGGGATACCAAAGGCCTAGATTCACAGTGCCTTTGAGGTATCTCAGAATTCTTCGAACAGCGGTCAGATGGGATTCCTTCGGATTTGCCTGAAAGCGTGCACATAAGCATGTGGAGAAGACAATGTCAGGCCTGCTTGACGTGAGATATAGCAAAGATCCAGTGATGGCCCTGTAGTTTGTAGCATCAACTGGCTTCCCGGAGGGGTCTGAGTCCAGTTTGTTGTTTGGGGACATAGGGGTAGTCATGGAAGATTTGCCATCAATGTTGAATCTCTTAAGCATTTCCAGAATATACTTTGACTGATTGATGAAAATGCCGTCAGAGAGTTGTCTTACTTGCAGGCCTAGGAAGAAATTCAGCTCTCCCATCATGCTCATTTCAAACTTTGTTTTCATCAGTTTCTCAAAGTGTTTGCACAAACGTGGATTTGAGGAGGCGAAGATAATGTCATCAACATAGATCTGAATCAGGATGATGTCAGACTTCTGTCGCTTGATGAAAAGTGTGGTATCAATCTTCCCTTTTGAGAAACCTGAGTCAACCAGAAATTCGGTTAAGGCATCGTACCAAGCTCTTGGTGCCTGTTTCAACCCATATAGAGCTTTCTTTAGCTTGTACACATGGTCGGGATATCTGGGATCTACAAATCCTTCGGGCTGAGCGACATAGACTTCTTCTTCCAAGACTCCATTCAGAAAGGCAGTCTTAACGTCCATTTGAAAGACGGTAAAGTTCTTGTGGGCCGTGTACGCAAGAAAAAGGCGGATTGCTTCAATTCTTGCTACGGGTGCAAACGTTTCATCATAGTCTATGCCCTCTTGCTGATTATATCCTTTAGCGACCAGTCGTGCCTTGTTGCGTATCACTATGCCTTCTTCGTCCTTCTTGTACTTGAACACCCATTTAGTGCCAATGATGGTTTTCTGAGGGGGTTTAGGCACGAGTGTCCATACGTCTAGTCTGTCAAACTGATTGAGCTCATCTTGCATGGCAATCACCCAATCTGGATCAGCGAGTGCCTCTGAGACTTTGGACGGTTCATTCTTGCTTAGAAAGCATGCATAGTGACATTCATTTGTTGTTGCTGATCTTGTTCGCACACCTTGACTTGGATCACCTATTATTTGTTCAACGGGATGTGCTCTCGTCCACTTCCTCTCATGAGCTAGAGGAGTTGGAGTAATTATTGGTTGATCGGAGTCCTGATATGTGGTTGAAGGCTCTGGATCAGCTGTGGTGTGTAATGGAGATGATTCCGGACTTATAGCAAAGCCGTGATCATCCACACCTCTGGGATTGGGTTGAGGGGTTGAGTGTGTGGATGGTACATCATCTGGTCCTGTGAGGAGCGGAATTTCTGCTGTTGGAGTTGATGTTGACTCTGGAGTGTATGCAGGAGGTGGAGGTTGTGAGTTCTCGTAGAAATTTCTGAAGAGAGAGTCGAGAATCACATCATCGTGTTTGGTGTTTGGTTCAGCTTTATCAGAAGCTACTGGTACGGCAGTTGATGGATCGGTCTGGAGATGTTCAATTGCAAAGTCTGCCATTTCATAGAATGTAACATTTACACTCTCGATGACAGTCCGCTTGTCTCTGAGATAGACTCTGTAAGCTTTGGATTGCAGTGAGTAGCCAATGAACACGCCTTCTCTGGCTTTGGGATCCAGCTTACTTCTCTCTGTCCGATCATTGAGTATGAAGCACTTGCAGCCAAAAACCTTGAAGAAAGAGATATCAGGAGTTTTGTTGAATAGGATCTCATATGGAGTCTTGTCGAAGCGCTTGTGGATGGATGTTCTGTTCTGAGTGAAGCACGCAGTATTGATTGCCTCTGCCCACATGAAGTGAGGCAGTCTGGATTGAATTAACATGGTGCGTGCTGCTTCAACAAGGGTTCTGTTCTTTCTCTCAACAACTCCGTTCTGTTGGGGAGTTTTAGCTGCTGCAAATTGCTGAGTGATACCGAGTGATTCATAGAACTCAGTGAGAGTCTGATTTTTGAACTCGGTACCATTGTCAGTTCTAACAATTCGTACACTGTGCTGTAGCAGTTTCTGGATCGTTCTGATAAAGATCATAATGTTTTCTGCAGCTTCGTCTTTTGAACGGAGAAATTTTGTCCATGTATACCTAGAGAAGTCATCAACGATCACCAGAGTGTATTTGCGACCGTTGATGCTTTGTACTCTCATAGGTCCACACAGATCCATGTGAATTAACTGCAACTGATGTGTAGATGTAGGTTCGGTTTTTGACTTGTGGGAGCTTCGCGTCATTTTGCCCATTTTGCAGGCACTACAATGATTTTCAGCGGAAGACTTTAGCAAAGGAAGCCCCTTGACAAGTTTTTTGGAGGACAATGTTGATAGATGTTTGAAGTTCAGATGGGAGAGACGTCTGTGCCATAGGTTGTTCTGTTCAGTTGAAGCTTTGGACAGCAGACAGATGGAAGTGGTGGATTGGACGCTTTTCAGATCAATAGTGTACAGATTAGATGTTCTGTAACACGTTAATAATGTATTCCCTGTGCTGTCAAGAACACAGCATTGTTTTGCAAAGAACCTCACTTCCATCCCGCTGTCACAGAATTGTCTAATGCTCAGTAAGTTGTGTTTGAGCCCTTTGACAAATGAAACATCTTTTATTGTGACACTGGCACAGACGACGTCCCCATACCCAAGGATAGGAGATGAGGCGTCATTCCCGAATCTGACATTGCCTCCGTAGCAGTTGGTGTAGTTGCTCAAAAGGTGCTTTATTCCGGTCATGTGGGTTGAGCATCCTGAGTCTAATTGCCACACATGACCGTCCTGCAAAACAATCAAACAGGTTTAGGTACCCAACTTGGAGTGGGTCCTTCCTTATTATCAAGAAACACCTTTTTAAATCTTGCTTTGAGCTGTGATCCAAGTTCAGCAGCTCTTTCAACAAAAGATCTATCTTTGGTGGGCTTTCCAATAGCCAGATCTGCTTTTGCAGTGTGTCTGGTTTTTGGAGTCCACCTAGCAGTTTCCATTTTGGTGGGTCTGATGTTGTGAACCCACCTTTCCATTTTAGTTCTGGTGGGTCTAAATTTGGGGACCCACCTTTCAGTTTCAGTTTTGATTGGTCTTCGATTGGGGACCCATCTTTCAGTTTCAGTTTGGATGGGTCTTCGTTTGGGGACCCACCTTTCTGTTTCAGTTTTGGTAGGTCTCATCTTGGGGACCCACCTCTCAATTTCAGTTTTGGTAGGTCTCATCTTGGGGACCCACCTCTCAGTTTCAGTTTTGGTAGGTCTCATCTTGGGGACCCACCTATCAGTTTTAGGTTTAGGAGGAGAGTAGACATGTGCTTTGTGATTGAACGGTTGTTTCTTAAGTTTGGTTTTGAAAATCTCTTCCTTAGAAAGCCGATATGTTTCCTAGAATGAACTCTAAGGGCATATTTCATATCAGTAATACAAAACGTTCCCTTAGAAGTTCCTTTCTTGGTTTCTTTTTCAGGTTTGAGCTTTCTTGGAGGCTTTGATTTAACAACATTCACATCACATTCATAATTATGGGGATCTGGAACAAAATAACCATAAGCAACACTTGTATTATAAATAGAATGTTGTCTAGAAGATGTCTCAGAAATATTCAGCTTGGGACTCAAGACTGAACTACTAGAAGTTTGTTTTGTAGAGACAGAATTACAATTAACTTTAGAGTAAAAAATAGAACTAGATCTAGGACTGGCATTATTTTCAAAAACTTTCTTTTTGCCATCTGCGATTTCCTTCCTCTTTTTCCTCCACTCATTCTTCTCTTCTCTTTCCTTATTCACTTCATTCCCTGTAAACAAAGGAGAAGAGAGATGAGTGGACGAACCTTTTAAAACATTGGTTTTCTCATGTGAGGTGTGTGAGCTGTCAGACTTAGTCGTAGAAGGGTCTGTTTTAGCATGAAACTGCTCACTCAAATCATTGAACTTTTGAAGAAGTTCCTGCCAGTTGCGCTCAAAACCTTTCTTTTCAGTTTCAAATCTCTCTCTCTCGTTATCAAGAGTTTTCTGTAGGTTTTTGAGCTTTTGAGCCATGGGAAATATACACGGTTCCTCACCAGTTTTAGCAATACCTACTCTTGGGGGAGGGTCTAGAGGATGTCCTATGTGAGGAATATCTTTAGCACAAGGGTCAAGGCATTCACTAAAGCAGGAAGTAGGTTTTTCTTCTGAAAGTTGTTTTTCATTTACAGAGGGATAATCACAAGAAATCGCAGGTTTTGGATTCTTTCTCTTTTCTTCTTCTGCTTCAGCATAGTCTTCATCACTTCGAAATACATTTTCTCGCCAAACCCTAGTCCCATGTAATCTTTGTTATAGATTTGAAGACAGTTAACTTTCTTTAGATTACGTGGGTTGGTTATGCCCAGTCCTGTTTTAGCATTGTAAAATCGGTCATCCTTTTGTTTGCTGTTAAGCAGAAAAACAGTTTGTTCAGATTGACCTCTTCTGGCAGCTAGATCCTCTACTTCTTTTACTTTATTTAAAAGCGTTCTTCTCTTGTTATGCAAAAAATCGCATTCAGCCTTTGCTGTGCTTTTTTCCCGTTCACTATCCTCAAATTTCCTAGTTAATTCAGCTATCTTAAGTTCAAAGCTTTCAAAATCTGAGGACCCCTTTTTGACCTGATCTTTTGCAATTTCAAGTTGAACACTTAAGGAAGACTTTTGGTCTAGATTCTGTTTCAGTACCCTGTGATTATTGTCTAGTCTCTCCTTTAGTTCTTTGATTAGATTGTCCTTCTCAAGTAAGGACTGCATTTGATTATTTAAAGGTGTATGTGAGGTACTTACAGAGCTTGTTGAGCACTCAATTTCGGGGATCGCAACATCACCCTTTCTTTCATCTTCCTCCACTCGTGCCATAAGAGCATAGTTGTCTTCCTCCTCCTCCTCCTCAGAAGAATCTTCTGCCCAGTTCTCATTCTCAGCAATCATGGCAGAGATTTCTTCTTCTTTCTGCACCATCAGCATTTTCTGCTTATTCCACAGCATCTTCTGCTTGTAGAAGTTAGCATCTTTCTTCTTTGGAAGGCAACAGTCTTTGATAACATGTCCAGGCTTACCGCAATTGTAGCATTTTGGAGCGTCTTCTGCTGATGATGTCTTCCTAGAAGATCCTTGATCATGGTTCTTCTGCTTATAGTTTGAGGAGGAAGTTCTCAGCTTGTTGGAGGAGCTGTTCTTTTTAGCAAATCTTTTGGCAAGCATTGCCATTTTCTTCTGTAAGTCTGCTAGCTCAGCCTCTAGATCAGATTTGTCATCATCAGTATGATCATCATCTCATTCAACCACCACCTTCTTCTTTTTCTTCTTTAGTGAAGTGGTTGTCCTTCTTGGCTGAGCCTCCATTACAAGAGCTAAGGGGTTTGTGGTGTGATGATCCTCAGCACAGGCAACCTCGTTGACGAATTGCTTCAGATGTTCATAGAGTGTGCAGAGGTCAATTTCGTCCAAATCTATCCGAGATCTGACATCCTTCACTGTCTTTTCCCATGCAGGATGCAGGCTGGATAAAAATCTAATATTCAGTTCCAGATTGGACCTGAATACTTTGATTTTTCTGAGTTCATTTACCAGTTGAACGAGTCTGTTGTAAGTCTCATTCAATGGTTCTCCTGGACCTGCTTTGAAGGAGTCATAAGCGATAAGAATCGTAGTCTTCTTGGTCTTGAGGCTGATGCTTGTGCCTTGTAGCAGCTTCTCTATTTCATCCCACATTTCCTTAGCTGTCTGCATGCTGTCTATGAGAACATATACTTCATTTGGGATTGCTTGAAGAAGGTATGTTTTGGCCATGAGGTCACCACGAAGTCTGAGCTTGTCAGCTTCTGTGTATTCAGATGGCACTTTCCTCCTTATTTCTGAAAAAATAGGAGGATTATTTTCTGGATCTCCACCAACTGAAATCAAGAGTTCAGCTGGTCCTTCAAGCAATGATTCAAGCATCGCAGCGGAGTTCTCTTTGTGCTCGAGGAAATTAAGGAATCTGTTCCTCCACATTTGATATTCTCCCTTCCTGAGGCTAGGAGGGGTACTGCTGTTCCCTTGTGCATTGTATTCTGAAGCCATTGCTGTACTAAACTGACCGTTCGAGAAAATTGATCAAAAGATTTTCAGAGGCAGAAAGTCGAAAAATCAGATGTCGAGATCTGAATATCGAAATCTAAGATTTCGATAAAGGAGGTCCGGTATCGAGATTTGGGCTCGAGATTAAGGATCTCGAGATTAGGGATCTCGAGATTTCAAATTTCGAGATGCTGATCTCGAGATTTGAAATGTCGAGAAGTTAATCACTCGAAATCTTAATCTGAGAAGTCAAATGTCGAGACCAGATGTTGAATCCTTAACTCGAAATCAAGATCTCGAAATCCTAGATGTCGAAATCCTCAATGTCGAAATCCTGCAACCTGTAAAAATCAGATAAACAAAATCTGAAGGTAGTTTCCTGTAGAGTAGAATGTCGAGATCTTCGGGTAAAGTTTTCAGCTCGAAAAACGTAGCAGAACCTGTGAAGAAGCAAGATGTCGACAACCCCTACTCGAGATATCTCGAAATCTGATTATGCGAAAAATACAATCTGAAGTATACCCCTTGATCGCTTTGAAAAGGCGATTCTAAAGGTGCAACTTTTACAATTTTTGAGCAAGAAACAAAATTACAGAGCAAAAATCGACAGTAAGAACAACGTAAACAAAAACAGAGTATTCTGCAGGAGTTCTTCTGATCGGTTCTCGATCGGCTCTGATACCAATTGTTAGTCCCTGTTTCCGTAACAACAATGAATAATGATCTAACAACGAAGATTAAACGTAAGGATGAACACAGAATGAATCACCGTAAAACCTTCTTTGATAAACCGTGAACTCGTACAACAAAAAGATATACGCGTAAGGCTATGAAGGATAAGTACGACGTTAACCTATTCCTAAACCTCGGCTCCCTTTTTATAGGCGAGGTTTAGGTTAGGCGTACCAGGCTTTTAGCCTGTTTATATGGGCCTAACACTTGGCCTGATTTCTATCTAATTCATGCACTAATTAAATACAAGGATTAAATATAAAGCTAATCTATGACCAACTTGATTCACAATTAAATATCTCCAACACCCTACCCACTGGGTGTCGGCTCAAAAAGTATAGGGTGGGCGGGTCGGGTCGCTGGGTTCGGGTCGGGTCAACCGACCCAATCACAAAAAATCGGGTTCACCCGATCGGGTTATTCGGGTAGGGTCGGTTTTGCTCAGCCCTAGACTTTTTGTCAGTAGGTTTAGGAGAATGATCTCTGGGAGGTGTCTTCCTCCTTTTAGACGTAAGATCACCAGCAACAGATGAGGTAAGGAATCCACCATTTTCATCTTCTGAAGACAAGACTTTTGATGATATGCTTCTTCTTTGGCTGGGATGCCACATAGTGTTGAGGGGAACTCAGTGGGGTAGCAGCTCTGGAGTTAGGCTTGGATTTCTACTGATTTGGTGAGCAATGGTGAGTAGGGGTTTTCTGGTGAGGGGAGCTTTGATGAATGGAGCTCTGATGGGGGATAGGTTGAGGTGGTGGAGATAGTGGAGGTGAAGGTGAGCGGTTTGTGGTAGGGGTTGCTTGTTTACAGTGTGAGGGAGACTTCAATTTGTGTGGTGACGGTTGCTTTTCAGGTGTTAAGGTTTTCTGTTGGGGAGAAGGGATTTTCTGGTGAGGTGAGGAGCGAGTATCCTGTTTGTGAGGGGATTGTGGAGGTGTTGAAAAAGATGTGGTAGGTTTAGGAGATGGTGCTTTAGGAGAGGGAGGAGGGTGTTCTGTAGAGATATGAACAGAGGTGGGGTTAGAGATTACCTCAAGAACAATTTCTTCAATCAGAGATGCTCTCCACTCTCTGATTAGATCCATCATAGCCTGTCCTTCTATCTTTGGTACAGAGGATTCCCCAGGTGTGAAATATGGATCCACAGAATCTTTGGCCTTCTTTTCAAACATCCAGGCTTCAAATTTTTCAATTTCATGGTCCTCCAGAGGTTTGACAGTACAGATCTTCTCTGGTGGGGTAGATATCAGAATGGCCTTCCCTTTGTAATTTGCCTTCTTCTGTTCTAAGATAGATGTCAGAAAAGTGATATCAAAACATTGTGATATATCATCAGTGCCTGCCCAGTTGAGGTCAGCTGCTTCTTCTTCTTCATAGTGGGTGAAGTATTGGATAACTTTGGAGAGGAGACCCATTCTCCATGCTCTACATGCCAGTACCCTTTCAAACTGTCTGTCCAGAGTAGCTCTGAAGTCAGATATGGGTTCCTTTTCTGATGGGGCTTGGTGCTCTAGTGAGGTAGCAACCAGAGGCACTCCTGGTACTGCGGAGGGTTGAAGTTCTGATTCAGGTTCCCCCTGAGTTTATGATATCTTGGGAGCAGTAGATGCTTTCTTCTTTTTCTTGATTGGATGGGGTGCAGAACCATCAGATTCCTCACTTTGAACAACTAACTTTCTTCTTCTCTTCAGCTTTTGCTGCTTTCTGGGAGATTTTCTGACAATCTTAGGAGAGGCCACCTCTGATGCAATCTCCTCTGGTGCATCCTTCTCTGGTATGGTTTTCCTGTCATTATCCTTCTTCTTCCTTATTTCCCTTACAACCTGCGACTGCTCAGGTTGTTCTGAAGTCACAACGGGCTTCTTGATGGGCTTTTTGGAAGCAGTTTTAGGCTTAGCAACCTGTTGTTCTCTTTTTTTTCTTCTAGCCTTTCCTCTCTCTCTTTAGTTCAGAGGCAACAACAATATTGATTTTGGGAGAGGCAGTCAGAAAAATGGTCTTGGAGTGGTCAACTGGGGAGGGATCCCTGAGTTGAACTCCTTGAGCTGTGAGGGTGTAACACCCCGGCCTCGCAGGACCCGAGGTAGCTGCTCTAGACCAATAGTACTGTCCTCACAAACCACCACGAGCCTTTACCGCGCACTTTGTCCTCACTCATGCGCGCCTTGAGAAACTTCCCAGGGGGTCACCCATCCCAAGACTACTCTCGTGCAAGCACGCTTAACTTTGTAGTTCTTTGGTGATGAGCTCCCTTAAAAGGAGATGCACCTCCGTTGGTATGAGTAGTACTATTAATCCGTTTAAATTAAATCTCAAGTATTACAATCACCTCCACTTAGGAACGCAACGTCCTCGTTGCGCCCAAACACCAATCTCAATCATGACCCAGAATCTTTTCCCCTACTAAGTGCCCGCCCGATATCCAACGGATCAGCACACCGTCGTAGGGTTTCTCTGATACCATTTGTAACACCCCCTGGGAAGTTTCTCAGGGCGCGCACGAGTGAGGACAAAGTGCTCTGATACCACCTGTAACACCCCGGCCTCGCAGGACCCGAGGTAGCTACTCTAGACCAATAGTACTGTCCTCACAAACCACCACGAGCCTTTACCGCGCACTTTGTCCTCACTCATGCGCGCCCTGAGAAACTTCCCAAGGGGTCACCCATCCCAAGACTACTCTCGTGCAAGCACGCTTAACTTTGTAGTTCTTTGGTGATGAGCTCCCTTAAAAGGAGATGCACCTCTGTTGGTATGAGTAGTACTATTAATCCATTTAAATTAAATCTCGAGTGTTACAGAGGGTTGCTGAGATGAGGAGGTAATGACCCATTTTTGTTGAGTATAGGCCAGTGTCCTGGTCCTTCTTCTTAATGAATTCAGTTAAGGAACCGAAAATTACCTCACCCCAGTTGATATTCATTCCATGGTGAACAACAAAAATGGCTTTGGCTTGGGTGTTGTTCATGTCATCAGTAGAGCTTGTCTTACACCACAAGCACTTGTGTAAGATGTTGACAAGTTTTTCGTAGTCTTTCTTTAGCAGGAACTTTTTCATGTATAGCTTCTCTACTCCGGTGACTTCTGGCCGGCAGTATATTTTCACAATTTTTTCAACGGAAACTCCCACAGTTTCCAGGTCAATGAAGTTGGGTGTCTCTAAGTCTTGGAAATCCAGTTTGACATCAAAGAACTCATTCAGGGCATCAACATCCAGTTTGATGCTTTTTCCTTACACCTGGGAAAAGACGGCATCTTTGGTGATAGTGGCGTTGAGGTAGAACTCAGCCATATCCTTGGTGCTGAAATGCTCGTAGGGGTGAACAACAATCTTTGTGAGTTGGGACTCATTCATCCCTTGAATGATCTTCGTCATCCTCTTCTAGTTCTTAGCCAGCAGTGGTAGAGCTGACATGTCCACCTTCATGCCGGAAACGATGTTGTTGACGAGTTTCTTGACTTCCTCCTTAGTGAGGTCGTTGATGTTTAGGAAGTGCATTTTCAGATAGAATTTTGAGAATTTCTGGTGATTGAGAGTTTTGGGAGAGTTTGAGAGCTTGAGAGCAAAAGCAAGTTTAGAACGATGATGTAGCAGTAGCGGTTTAGGTTAAGGAGGATGGGTATAAATGGTTTTGGGTAGTGGATGTTTGAGTTTATTGGCGGTTTCGAGGTAGCATTTAATGGAATGCGGGCGGAAAACGTTTCCGTTAGAAAAGTAATGATCAGGGGTAATCTGGTAAAAGACTTGTTCAAGTAATTAGGTCTTGCCCGTACCTCAAAAAATGACTAAGTCCACAATGATCTCTGATTAACTTCTGATAGGAGTTTCTGTATCAGAGAATGGGGTTCTATGATGAGATGTACTCTGGTGATCAGAGATGAAGGTTCTCTGATAGAAGATTCTCTGGTCCAGAGATTGTAGTTCTGGTCTAGTGTAACTCTGATTTTAAGCATCTCTGGGAAGATCATCCATCATTCCCAGTTCCTCCCTTAGCATGTTAAACCTTGCCTCAGGTAAAGGCTTGGTTAAGATGTCCGCTAGCTGATCTTCTGTAGGTACATGCTCCATACAGATATGCTTCTTTTCTACATGATCTCTGATGAAATGATGTTTGATCTCAATGTGCTTTGTCCTGGAATGAAGTACTGGGTTCTGAGTGATTGCAATGGCACTGGTGTTGTCACATAACATCTTGATCTCCTTTGCATGAATACCATAATCCTTCAGTTGTTGCTTCATCCACAGAAGTTGGGCACAACAGCTTCCAGCAGTAATATATTCAGCTTTTGCTTTATTTATTGAGATTGAGTTCTGCTTCTTGCTAAACCAGGAGACAAGTCTCCCTCCTAGCATTTGGCAGTGATCAGAGGTGCTCTTCCTGTCTAATCTGCAACCTGCAAAATCTGGGTCAGAGTAACCAATTAGTTCAAAGTTACCTCCCTTGGGATACCATAGCCCTGCATTTGGATTTCCTTTGATATATTTGATGATTCTCTTTGCAGCACTCAAATGGCTCTCCTTAGGCTTTGATTGGTATCTGGCACAGATTCCAACAGAGAATGAGATATCTGGTCTGCTTGCAGTTAGGTAGAGAAGAGATCCTATGATTTCTCTGTAAGTTGTTGCATCAACATCTTTTCCTTCATCATCTGGTCCAATCCTTTGTGAAGTGTTCATGGGGATCTTCACTGATGATTTTCCTTCTACTCCAAACTTCTTGATCAGATCTCTGGTATACTTCCCTTGATTGATAAAGATTCCCTCTGGAACTTGTTTCACTTGTAGTCCCAGAAAGTAGCTTAGTTCTCCCATCATACTCATTTCAAATTGACTCTGCATAACTTGAGAGAATTTCTTGCATAATTCTGGATTAGTAATACCAAATATAATATCATCAACATATATTTGTACTAGCAGAATATGATTAGCAACAGAGATTTGAAAAAGAGTTTTGTCAACCTTTCCCTTGGTAAACCCATGGTTAACCAGGAATAGGGACAAAGTATCATACCACGCTCTGGGAGCTTGCTTAAGACCATAAAGAGCCTTTCTAAGCTTGTAGACACAAGAAGATTGAGTAGGAATGACAAAACCTGGTGGTTGTTCCACATAAACTTCTTCTTCAAGATCTCCATTCAGAAATGCACTCTTGACATCCATCTGATAGACCTTGATGTCTTTGTAGGCAGCATAGGCTAGAAAGATTCCGATGGCTTCAAGTCTGGCAACTGGTGCAAAGGTGTCATCAAAATCTATCCCTTCTTCTTGGCAGTATCCCTTAGCTACCAGCCTTGCTTTATTCCTTACAATATTGTCATCTTCATCAGCTTTGTTCTTGAATACCCACTTGGTGCCAATGACATTCTGGTGCTTTGGTCTAGGAACAAGTTCCCACACTTTCTTCCTTTCGAATTGAGTGAGCTCTTCTTGCATTGTATTGATCCAATCTGAGTCTGCAAGAGCTTCTTCTACAGTCATGGGTTCCATTTGAGATATGTAACAGGCACACATTGCTTCTCTTCTAGTTGTAGCAGATCTGGTCTGTACTCCACTTCTGATTTGTCCAATCACTTGGTTAGGAGGATGATCTCTTAACCATGTCAGATCAGGTTCTGTTAGTTGCTGTCTGGGTTTCTCTGGTCCCTCTTCTTCTGAATCTTCATCTTCATTCAACAGAAGGGGGTTTGGTGCAGGTGTTGGAAACACTGGATTGACTGCTACCTCTTCTGTTGATTCAGGGATTCTGTCATCTAAGTTGACTTCCTTAAGGTTTTCTGCTATTTCTTCAACAGAGATGCTATCATCAAACTTTACATGTATTGATTTTTCAACATGTAGAGTTCTTCTGTTGAGTACTCTGTAGGCTTTGCTTGTGCTTGAGTAGCCTATGAATACACCTTCATCAGCTTTCTCTTGAAATACTTTTAGATGCTCATTTCCATTGTTGAGAATGTAGCATTTGCATCCAAATACATGAAAGTAACTCATGTTGGGTTTTCTTCCTTTCCAAAGTTCATAAGGGGTCTTCTGGTGAATCTTGTTGATCATACTTCTGTTCTGGATGTAGCATGCAGTGTTGATTGCTTCAGCCCAGTATCTCATAGGTAATCCAGATTCTGCAATCATTGTCCTTGCAGCTTCTTTCAACGTTCTGTTTCTCCTTTCTGCTACGCCATTCTGTTGAGGTGTTCTTGCGGCAGAGAGTTGATGAAAGGTTCAATTTTAATCACAGAAGTCCTTTATGACTTGGTTGACAAATTCAGTTCCTTTGTCAGACCTGATTGTCCTGACTTACAAATTCTTCTCAGTCTGAAGTTGCTTTAACAGAGATGGCAACTTCTGAAGAGTTTCATTTTTTTGCTTCATAAAGATTGTCCAAGTGTATCTTGAGTAGTCATCTACCATGACTAGAGTATATCTCTTGCCACCAACACTTGGAGTTTCTACCGGTCCAAATAAATCCATTTGGGTCAGATTTAAAGACTTGTAGAAAGATCTCCAGCAATGGATTTGAAGGAGTTCTTCACTTGCTTTCCTTTCTGGCATGCACTGCACAAGTTCTCCTTTTTGTACACAATGTTGGGCAGACCATCAACAATGTGATCCCTTGCTAGTTTGTTGATTGTTTTGAAAATCAAGTGACTCAGCTTCTTGTGCCATTCCCAGCTAAGTTTTGAATCTCCTTTGGCTATCAGACAAATTCCTTCATTTGCAGTAGACCAATCAACAACATATATGTTTCTTTTCCTGGTAGCTGTTAGAACCACTTCCTTAGTTGTCTCATGCTTGTCAGAACAACCTTCTTTGGAGAATTCAACAGTGTAGCCTTTGTCACAGAACTGGCTAGCACTTAGCAGGTTGAATTTCAGGCCTTTGACATATGAGACATCATCAATGATTGTCTGGTTCCTGATCAACTTCCCTCACCCTTTAGTTTGCCCTTCTTTATCATTACCACCAAAGGTAACTCTTGGCCCTTTGATTTTCTGGAACTCTGTAAGGCAACTCTTGTCACATGTCATGTGCCTGGAGCATCCACTATCGATATACCAATCTTGTTCAGAGATGGCTCCAGCACACAGTTTCTGCATCAATAAAAGGAAGATTTAGGTACCCAAGCAATGTTGGGTCCTAGGGGGTAATGCAGTCTTGGCAGCAGGTACCACTTTGGTCTCATCAAGTGAAACCTTGGTGGGTGGTACCCATTGTCCACCTGGTAGTCGTAGTAAATAGAAGTGTGATTCACTTTAGGCAGATGTTTATGAGGATCATGCTTCCTGTTTACATACTTCTGCATAGCTTTTCTGGTTGGGTAGAAGTCCCATATACTATCAAGAGTAGAGGGGCGGTTAGCTTTGGGCTTCTGAAGTCTACCAGCCAACCTCTTGTGCCTAAAGTTAACTTTTTCTTGATACATGCCATTCTGGTGATCATTTCTAGCACGGTTATCATGAGGTTATCTGTTGGGGTGTGGTCTTTGATTTTTCTGAAAACCTTTTCTGTTGTTAGGTTTTCTGCCAGGTTTTTATTGATTTTCAAACAGGGTTTCTGTTGTACCTCTATTTTTCCTTTTTCTGGTCTGACTTCCTCATGAATAACTTTGGTGCCAGATACACCAGCTTGGCAGATGGGGCTAGAAATCAGTGGCACTATGACCTTATCTGCCTTAGCAACACTGGTGCTAGGCATTACAGAAGGCTCACCTGATTCTGTTGAGCCATACCCAAGAACAAAACCAACGCCAATTTGTTGATCAAGTACAATCTTTCCATGGAAGACTGAGCCTTCTGGTAAGCTTTGTACTTAATCTCAAGAGGCTCTATATCTCTTATTCTCTTGAGAAGAGAATCATTTTCAGCTTCCAGTTGATCTCACTCCTTAATCAAAAGATTGATTTTGGTCTCAACCTCCTTTCTTAAGTCAAGAATCTCAACCTTAAGCTTACTGTTTTCTTCTTTGACAGAGGAATAAGTGGCTTGGATGGCTTGAAACTCTTCCCAAAATTCTGACATTGAATCAGAATCAAAAGCTTTGCCTACCGAAGAAAAACTAGAGTTAGAAGTAGAGGTTACCTCATCATCAGATTGACCCATAAGACATAGGTCTTCAGTTTCTGTATCCAGGCAACAGAATGCCTCGTCGGACTCTGATCCTGAGCTGGACTTTGTCTCAGAGAGGAGATCCTTCTCTGGTTGCTCAGTGATGAGTGCCTTTCTCCTTCTGTGCTCATACTTCTTTTCTCCTTCTTGGCCTTGCCTTTTGGAGACTATTGGGTGTGGAAAGTTGGCCTTGAAGTGTCGAGGTTGTCTGCAGTTGTAGCAGAGAAGCTCTCCACTACTTTCTGACGGCTTGGACTTCTCATGTGGTTTTCTGCTAGAAGATGGGCTTCTGCTGTCCTTTGGCTTCAAGAATTTCCTGAACTTCCTGGCAAAGACAACCATATATTCGTCAGTTAAAAGAATGGAAGGGTCAAAGTTATTTACCTGTGAGGTGCTGGCAGTGAGGGCAGTAGTTGTTCTTTCCTCAACTTCTTCTTTCTCTTCTTCATTCATCTCAAACTCATAAGACTTGAGATCAGAGATGAGTTTCTCAGTGTTGTAGGTTCTGAGATCCTTGTTATCTCTCATGGTAGTGACCTCCATCTTCCAGGGTGAAGGTAGACATCTGAGAACCTTTAAGTTGATTTCCTTGGGAGTCAGCTCCTTCCCAAGTTCTGAGATCTCAGCAGTGAGGGTGAGCAGGCGTGCATACATTTCTGCTATGCACTCTTTGGGGAGAAGTTTGAAATCTTCAAACTTCTTCATGACAATGGTCAGCTTGTTGTCTTTCTCCTGCTCATCACCACTACACTTGCAAAAACAACAGTTTACAACGCCTTAGTCCCTAGAACTTAAGAAGCACTCCTCGTCTTCTTCAAGTCTAGTTGCCACCCGGGATGCAGTCCTGCTTCCTGATGGCTGGTCTCGTTTCACTGAGTCTCTTGGAAGTATCCCCACTTCACTTACTCCAGCTAGTTTGAGACGTCCCTTCTTTTTAAGAAGTATTTGATTCAAAATCAGTTTTCTCCAACGTTGTTTCTTCACAAAAGATATGTAGATGAGGCTTTTGAAGTGTTGAAGAACTGAGAAACTTTGCTTTTGTAGGAAGAAGGATATGAAGTTAATATCTTTCCCACAGTAGGCTTTTTTTGTGAGGATGGTGAAGTTGTAATCTGAGAAAAGCTTGAAGTGTCTTTTTGGTTCAGAGCAAAAAAAATTCTTCGTCAAAGTTGTCAAAGTTTTTTTAGTAGTTGTTCGAAGCGTATCTTATATACTGGGAGCAGTCTTCCCGTTGGAGTGTAGAAGACAGCTTCATTAAATGCGTGTACTGTTGATTTGACCGGTTGGTCCTTCGACTTGCTATTTTGGGGGCGAAAGGATATCCGCATGGTCAATCATCAGCTTTAAATATCTCTTCGTACGTACAAATTAATTGAGCATTTAATGCGTGTACAGTACCATGTTCAGTCGAATGGCTCCTAGCCGTTGGGAAATTTCCCGTTAGTTTCATGGCCGTTGGAAGTGCCTTCGGATTTTGATGAGTATCAGCAAGTCTGGTGAGGCTCTCTGGTTGTGACTCTGAAGTCCGCCTCTGATGCCAACTCCGGTACCTACACTGGTACCCAACTGTGGTAGCTTCTCTGAGGAGCAACTCTGGGAGCAACTCTGGTAGAAGTCAAAGAGGATCTTTGGCATGTCGACTATGCTAATACTTACAAGGAAAATTTCTAATACAAAATATCTAAAGGGGGTACTTTCAAATTCTAATTTGTTAGTACCCAATTTTGATAGATTTTGATGATGCCACTATACTTAGCACATGTACATTATTTCTCAATATTATTCGTATGTTTGCATTCAAAATTATGTGACAAAAATAAATGTACAATTTTTGAGTCAATTTGAATATTACCGGAAACATTAAAATGCAATAAGGTAATTGTTATTCTATCTTAATAGGATATTTAGATCCTACCGATATATATTATTTTAGCTCAAAAGTTAACTGTATGTCACATTATTAAAGAAAAGAAGCTCGGAAATTATATACATTGAATGTATATGATTGAAGACAAAATTGACCGGCATTTAATGCCAAAATCGTATTGGGGTCCTTGCTATTGAAGACGCACATATGTGATTGTCGTTGAAGGGATGTTTCAGCGGCTGAATAATGCAGGACAATAAAATAACCCGGAAGTCAGCTCCAGCACAAGAAGATGAATGTACAATTAGTCCTTGTAAGAATTTCAACGTCAGAGATTAGTTCATCCTAACCAACGGATGAGATTAATTTAAAGGAGAAGCCTATAAATATAGGCTGAAACGAAAGTTTCTAACCCAACTTTGAGCATCCAAAGAGAGAAGTTCTATCACGAGCATTCACGAGATATCTAGCAAAAGAGAAAGTGCTATTCTAAACTTTACTCTCTGCTTGGACTCATGTTTCACTAAACTTCCAGTTTACAAGCTTTTCATTGCTAAATCATAGAAGTTTAGTTCCTAGTTGGAGGTTTAGAACTTTCTTGTAACAAATCACATATTGTTTTAAACACTTAGGAGAATAGTTGTTCGGATCCTACAGTGTAAGTAGATAGATAGAGTACCTTTTGATCCCCACCGGTTCATTAGAGAAAAGTCTAAGGACTGAGTAACTTTGAGTGGTGCTATACTCATCGTGAAAAACCTTCAATCTAGGCCTAAGTGTTGTAAAGGCTAGATTGGCATTAAGTGTGATGGGGTTATGGGACTAGGCCCAGAGCCTAATCGGCCCAGGCCCCGGACTTGGACCAGCAGGCCCAAGCCCAGTGATCCAGAGCTCATTCCGGCCCAACCGATCAGGCCCATCAAAGAGTGAAAGCCCAAAGCGGCCTGCCGTCCAGCCCAGCAGGGAGCCTGCCTACCAGGCCAGTCAGCAGCCTGCCGTCCAGCCCAGCAGGGAGCTTGCCTACCAACCCAGTCGGCAGCCTGCCCAGCGGCCTGCCTTCCAGCCTGGCCAGGCGCCTGCCTCCAGCCTAGCAGGGAGCCTGCCTACCAGCCCAGTCAGCAGTCTGCCGTCCAACCCGGCCAGCGGCCTGCCTTCCAGCCTAGCCAGACGCCTGCCTCCAGCCTAGCAGGGAGCCTGCCTACCAGCCCACTCAGCAGCCTGCCTTCCAGCCCAGCAGGAAGCCTGCCTACCGGCCCAACCGAAAGCCTGCCATCCGAGGAGCTCACGCGTTCAGCCTGCTAGCCAGGTCGACCTGCCAACCAGCCAGGAAGAGTAACGGCCAACAATAAATGCGCGACTTAATTATGTGTTTAATTCCGTATTAATGTTGTAATTAATTTAGTCATCATTATGTTCGGCAGTTACCATTTGTAATCGCCTATAAAAGGCAATTCGAATTTCAAATACAGATATGCTATTTCTGGTTAACTTTCCATATTCGTACTTTCCTAATTCTTGCTTGAGTGTCGTACGTAGCTTTCCTAAAAGCCTACGAGCGTCCTATTTTGGACCAACATTGGTGCTTTCATTGAGAGCCTCTATTGTCTCTCACATCACTTGAGTAGGAATCACCTAGGAAGATGACCGGAATCTCGTCTCGACGTGACCATGTCTCAGTCCACACTGAGGAGTCCACCCGGTCTGGCCGCCAGCGTGCCCTCGACAACCATGTACAGGGCAGGAGGGCAGCGCGCCAAGGCGACCTTCGGAACCAATTATCAGGCCACGACGACCTAAGGGCGACGCTCAACCACACCCATGGTGAGCGATCGGTCCGCAACCGGCGGGGGGGAGGCCGACGTCATGCTCCGCGCATTGACCCGGCTCGACTCAATGTCGGGGTGGAAGCCCTACAGGAGGCAAATCGGGTTCTGGGGACCTTGGCTCAAAATTTCCAACAGATGGTGTCTGGCGGAAACGTGGATGAGCCTGCCCGTCAACAGACGCCAGCGGATGTGGAGGTGTCCTCCAGGCGTCGTGATGAGCGACACTCTGGATCCAACCAAAACAGGGGGGAAGAAGTCTCCCATCGGCGGGGGGAAGAAGTCTCCTAGCAGCCTAGCCGACCCCATCGGCAGACGGGGAGGGGCGCCCAGCAGGGGCGCCCAACGCAGATGGAAGGAGGCGAGCCCTCTCGCCACTCTCACCGGGCGAGCAGTCGGACTGGCTCCACGGAGAGGCAAAACGTGGGGCCCCGACCTCACGTGCACGGACGACTTGGAGGTGCCGCCGGACATGCTCAGCCCCGCGCTGGAGCTGTCCGGCGGAACCCACCACCGGCCGAGGTGGAATATCTACGACAGCGCCTTGACGAGTTGAGAAGGAGGGTCGTCGGGGGGGAGCCCTACACGGCCGACCTCCGGATACCCGAACCCTTCACCCGGGCGGTCATGGATGCGCCGTTGCTGAGGGGCTACAAGCCCTGCGCCATTGAAGCATACAAGGGCGCTTCTGACCCCCATCATCATGTATCTCGGTACCTTTCCTACATGGTCATGATGGGCTACGAGGACGCCATCCGATGCCGCGGTTTCTCCGCCACTTGGGATGGCCCGGCTCGTGAATGGTATGATTCTCTACCCGACGGGAGTATCACGAATTTTCGTGAGTTGACTCAGTGCTTTCTCTTGAGGTTCGCGAGCTCTCGAGACGTCAAGAAAAACTTCAGCCACCTGTTCGGCCTAAAACAGGGGAAGAAGGAATCATTGTCGACCTTCCTAGCGAGGTGGAGGGCCGAGTCAGTCAAGGTTCAGGGCCTTGATGACAGGACCGGGGTGGCCATGCTCACAAACTCTATCCGATCGGGCGAGCTTTACAAAGATTTCGTCAGAAGTCCCCCTACCTCGTACGAGGGGGCGCTCGGCCGTGCCGACCGGAAAGCCGAGGCGGAGGACGCCTTGCAGAGGAAAAGAGATGAGGAAGAAGGTGCAAAAGAAGAAAAGAAGAAGGAAGCCGGTTTGGGTGCTGAGAAAGCTGACGGCAAAGCTAGCAACAAAAACAACAAGTACAAAGGTAACAAAAGTAGAAGCAAGGGCAAGGCGGACGTCCCGAGCGGACCGCTACAGACCGTCAAGCAATTGACTCCAATTGCTCAGCCGGTCGGGGCCATCCTCGACTACGCAGAGGAGCAAGGTTTAGTCGACTTTCCGGAGGAGTGTGATGTGGTGACTGCCAAGCGCAACCACGACCAATATTGTCGATTCCATCGGAGAGCAGGGCATGATACAAATGATTGCGTCATTCTCCGACGGCAAATTGAAGAACTCATCCAGAAAGGGTACCTGGGCCAATTCGTTGGCAAACAAGGAGGCATCCCGCAGAAGAGGAGCCTGACGTGGCAGCGGTCCGACCAAGCTACCACGTCAAAGGAGACACCGCCTGCCAAGAAGCGGGAGCTCGGCGCCTTCTCCGAGGAAGACGATGCCGACCTAGGGAACGGCCCCCGGAAGTACCATCGATGTTCATTCATATTCGGGGGACCCCAGGTAGGCGACACCTCTGTAGAGTGGAAGCAGTGGGCCCGAGCCCTATACGTCAGGGAGATAACCAGGACTCCCGCCGACAAGAGGGTGAAGAGGGACCCCATCTTCTTCACCGACGCAGATTTGCCACCGATGCCTCCGCCGCACAAGGATGCCTTGGTCATCAAGGTCGAAATCAACAACACGATCGTCCACCGAGTCCTGGTGGACAATGGGAGCTCCGTTAACATCACGTACTATGACATCTTCCAAGGTCTCGGGCTGAACCGAAAAGACTTGATCCCGGTGAGAACCCCACTCCCGGGCTTCACCGGGGACTCCATTGAGTCGGAGGGCAGCATAGTCCTCCCCGTGATGGTGGGCTCCGAGCCCTGCGTATCCAAGTTAGACGTCGAGTTTATCATCGTACGGCTAACTTGTGCGCATAAGATCATCATGGGAAGGCCGGCCCTGGAAGACCTCAGATGTGTGATATCCCAGGAGCACCTATGCATGAAGTTTCCCACTCCGAATGGCGTCGGAGTTGCCAGGGGAGATCAACGAATGGCGAGGAGCTGCTATCTGAAAGCTTGCAAACAAATCGGTCAAAAAGACTTGAGGGTCCACACTATCAACAGCAAAGCCATGAAGTATGAGGAGGGTCAGCTCCGTGCTGAACCCACCTCAGAAGTGGAGGAGATCCAGATTGACCCCGAGAGGCCGGAGCGGAAGGTCAAGATCGGGACCGGGCTCCTGGCCGGCTTGAGGGAGAAGATTATCCAGGTACTTGTCCTTTTTAGCGTTGTCTTCGCGTGGGGACCAGAGGACATGCCTGGCCTTGACCGAAGCATCGCTGTCCATCGGCTGGCGGTCAATCCAACGGCGAAGCCCATCCAGCAGAAAAGAAGACACCTCTCAACCGAGAGGAGAGAATTCGTGAAGAAGGAGGTCAACATGCTCCTGAGTATCAAGCATATCCGGGAGGTCTTGTACCCGGTCTGACTGGCAAACGTGGTCCTGGCCCCGAAGCCGCCAACCTGGAGGATGTGTGTTGATTACACCGATCTCAACAAGGCATGTCCGATGGATCCATTCCCATTGCCTAACATTGACCAACTAGTCGATGGGACGGCCGGATGTGAGCTCCTTAGCTTCATGGACGCTTTTCGAGGATACCATCAGATTTTCATGCATGAAGAAGATGCGGAGAAGACCTCGTTTGTCACCCCAGAGGGGATTTTTTGTTATCTTGTCATGGCCTTCGGGCTGAAGAACTCTGAGGCGACGTACACGAGGATGGTGGCCAAGGTATTCCGGAAGGTGCTCGGAAGGAACATGGAGGCGTATGTTGACGACATGATCGTCAAGAGCACCCGGGCATCCGATCATGCAGATGATTTGGCAGAGATCTTCGGGATCATGAAGGCAGTCCGTCTGTGCCTGAACCCGAAGAAATGTACCTTTGCCGTCCAAGGAAGCAAGTTCCTGGGGTACATGGTCACACGGATGGGGATTGAGCCAAATCCTGAGAAGGTAAGGGCAATACTTGACATGGAACCCCCGAGGTCGGTGAAAGAAGTCCAGATTCTCACCGGCCAGCTAGCAGCCCTTGGACGCTTCATGTCCAAGTCCGCCGAGAAGTCCCTACCCTTCTTCCAGGTCCTAAAGAAACAAAATGGTTTCGTCTGGAATGATGAGTGTCAGCGAGCCTTCGACGACCTGAAGAAGTACCTCCTCTCTGAGCCTTTATTCAGCAAGCCGGAGAGGGGAGAGACGTTAATTGTGATACCTTGAAAATTTGAAATAAAAATAAATAAATAAATAAATCAGATAAGTTATATGTGATAAATCAAATGAAAGTAATATAAAAATATTTTGTATTATACTTGGTGTATAAAAATATATGCATGCTACATGCAATAAAATTAAACACTTATGTGGCATCGAAAAAATAAAATAAAAAATAAAATAGAAAAAAAAATCAGATAAAATATAGATGAGGGAATATATAAATAAATAAATAAATAAATAAATAAATAAATAAATAAAAATAGTAAGAATATTAAAAATTACTAATAATAGCATCAAATTAATAAATGAAAATATCAGATCATAAAACAATGACACATGCTAGGATCACCTACCAAATAATGTATATACATTATATACATATTTTTACATATATAATTATATATATTTATATGTAAAAATTAAAATAAAAGAAAATAAAATAAAATAAAATTAAACATCAGCATAAATGGGAATCAAATCATGAATCAATACACATGCTATGTTCATCAACTACCAACCTATCATATACATTATTATTATTATTATTATTATTATTATTATTATTCATACAATTATCAAATAAATAAAATAAACCATAAGAACCATCTAGACCTATAAATACACCCTCTTAGCCATCCCAAACACTGCAAATCGGAGAGATAGAAGCTATATATATACATATACATATATATACATAATCTCGCCGGAAAATTTATACGTATCAAACTTCGTAAAAACGATAGAGGAGGGTCGTGAGAGGTCTAGGAATACTCCCCAATAAATTCCAGACCGATTCGTAGTCACCGGAGCATCCTAGAGCTCGCCGGAGTTACAAGTCGTGGAAACGGGTCTTCAGAAAAAGCGGATATTTTGCCGTAGATAGGGGTGGCGGAGCTTCGTCTTGCCGTCAGGATCATTTTACAACTTCAATCGTTGCAATCCGTTACCTGTAAGTCAAGTTATAGCTCGCCGAAGTTTTTGTAATTCCGGTCGCCGGAAACCCGACCTGGAGAAGAGCTGGGAAGAAGACAACCCAGTCTTCTTGGGCCGGGTCGTGTATTTGGGCCTGTTCGTCCCAGTTTCAAAAAAAATTAAAAATAAAATAGTAAATGAAATAAATAAAATCTGGAAAATATAAATTAAATACCTAGTATAAATATACATATTCGGACCAACCAGAATTGAAAGATAATATTTTTAGCTATTTTTAATTGATTTAATTGTAATTGGGCCAATTTGTACATATTTAGTAAATAATTAACTAAATGACGAAATAAATTACGAAATAATTATTGGAGTAAACTAGATTAAATATATGACTAACTAGGACATTTGGGACCATTTGTAACTAATAAAAATTATGATTAGTATATTTAATTGTAATTAAACCGGTTAATAGAGATATGGAATTAAATGAATAAATAAGGGAAATAATTCTAAAATAAATATCTGGACAACCTAGGTCAAATATAGACACCAAATATAGTTATGAACTATTATAAATTTATAAAGTCGATTATTAAGCTATTTAATTTAATTGGGCCATATAAAACTAGTTAAGTAATTAAATAAGAAAATTGATTAATAATGGTGAAATAAATAAAATCACTAAGATGGGAAATAATATTATGGACTAAAAATGAGGTTTGGAATAAAATAAAGAAAAGAAAATAAAGTTGGGATAGCTAGTATAAATGTATG
This sequence comes from Cuscuta europaea, assembly GCA_945859875.1. Classification (NCBI taxonomy): domain Eukaryota; kingdom Viridiplantae; phylum Streptophyta; class Magnoliopsida; order Solanales; family Convolvulaceae; genus Cuscuta; species Cuscuta europaea. Next base: position 1,618,750 of record CAMAPE010000080.1, on the reverse strand, counting down.
ACTATATTTGGACTTAATAAATAAATCATTTAATTAGTGGACTAATTAAATTAGTGTGATTAAATTAATAATTATCATCCTTATTTGTTACTTTTTGGACTCCATATAAATTATTAAACTATATGAACTCATAAAAATTAGTTGATTAATACAAACTAATTAATTAAGTAATATGTACTTGATAATTTAGTTAATCGACTCAATTAGACTAGTTTAACTAAATCAATTAGTTTAATGGATAAATTAATTAAATTATGGACGTATTAATATTTTTGGACTTTATATTAAAAATATAAAATTACAACGAAATTAGAATTTGATTGATTGCCTTAATTGAATTAGATTAATGTAGTTAACTATATTTATATAATTAAACTTATTTAGTTGATGAAATTAATTAAATTAATTTAGTTAGCCAAATAAATAAACTGGAGGATTGAATTAGTTATGGTAATTGGATTAGTTAGTATAAATAAACTATTAAACTAATTAAAGTTATTATTGAGAATAGATTATCATTAATGATTAATATTTCGAATTATTGCTTACGGAAAATTATTTTTCAAAGGTTTATTAAATAAATTATATAAATTATGTAAACTGAAATTGAACTGAAATTGATTATTTAAATTCGAAATATTGAAACTATTATGTAATTAATTTAATTAGACTAGTTAACTAATTAACCGAATAAGTTAAAGTAAATTATGGAGGGGATTAGTATGATTAAAGAAAATAATAAGGTTGGATTGAAAATTAACAATTAAATAAGATTTATGAATCTAACGTAAAAGTTATATTTAAATAAAGAATTATGAAATTAAAATAATTAAAATAATTAAAGGTTGGATAGATCGGAAATAACACAAATAATAGAATAAGTATTGATTTAGAATTTTGATATATATTAGAAAGTGAATTCAAGTGAAGGCCAAGCTAGAGATTTTATTAAGGGGATTATCGCAATTCAAGGTAAGTTCTATGTCAACCAAAAATGTTTTATCTCGTATTTATATGTATGCAATATTTGAACTATGTGGACTATTTATGAATTGGAAACTATTTGTTTGACATGGAATGAATATTTTGAATGTATGGATATTGGTGGATTATTATCTATTATGGATTATTAAATGTATATTCTTTTTATTAAAGAATATTGGTGGATTGATATTTATTACAAAGTATATTTTTGGAAAGTGTGACAAGAATGACTTTGGGAAAAACTTAAAGTTTTTCATAATATATTTTTACGTCTCGAGAGAAACACGGGGCGTGGGTGATTAGGACTACTACTACTTTTGGTGAAATTTATTTGGGTCGGTAACCAGTCCGGCAATGACATTCTCCGGTAGACATCCCGGGCTTTTATTTGAGGACCAAAAGTCCTTTGGTGGTTGTAGTAGTAGTTACCTAATTTCCAAATTATATTATTTTACGAGTTCGGGTGGAATCTTACTTAGCTCTAAAGCTAATTTTTGTCTCTTCTGTCTTCTTCTCTTTGCTCTATTGTACAGATGATTATGATTATGAAGATTGATGTACTTGCTGCCCGAGTGTTCCGCTAGTTGCACACGTTTGATTAATTATCGTTGTTTAAATTTGTAATTCATAAACTTTGTCCTAAGACCCATTTCATTGTTATTTGAACTTATGGTGGATAGCCTGTGCACTCAATCATGTATAGGGCAGGTATACCTTTAGTGTGCTTGTGCTGATTTGTCCCAAACTAAAAAGACCTTCTTCCTTTTTCTTGGTTGTGAGATACATTCCTTTTGAATATTATTGAATTAATTAATTAATATAATTAATAAAAGTCTCTGCCCAAAAAATGAGAAGGGGTCAAAGTTCATATCATCCTAACGAGAATATTTGGTTTGACACTGCACAAATTAGGAATCAAGTAGAGATCTAATCTCCATTATTAAGACTTCCGCTGTATTCTAAATATGTTTAATAATAAAGATGTTTTCAATTAAAAATGTGATTTTATTTGGGTGGGAAAATGGGAGTGTTACAAGTTGGTATCAGAGCCCTTAGGTTCTCCGAAGGGATTAGAACACGAGGTAATAGGTCAAAACTCGGTGCAAAGAACCAACCAGACTGACCTAGTGGATAAATCAAGAATACAGAAACAAAAACAGCAATTGGAGCAGAAAGACTAATCCAATCCATAATGATGCCCTATTTATATTTATATATTCATTTTAAAAATTTGAAGTCTTTATGCTAAAGCTTCAGGGCGGAGTAGAGCAGTCTGGTAGCTCGCAAGGCTCATAACCTTGAGGTCACGGGTTCAAATCCTGTCTTCGCAACATCGTCTTTTGCCAAAAAATTTCTGGATTGCCTTCATTAACTAAAAAGACCTTCTTCCTTTTTAGTTTGAATAATTAACTCAAACATTGAATTAATTAATATAATTAATAAAAGTCTCTGCCCAAAAAATGAGAAGGGGTCAAAGTTCATATCATCCTAACGAGAATATTTGGTTCGACACTGCACAAATTAGGAATCAAGTAGAGATCTAATCTCCATTATTAGGACTTCCGCTGTATTCTAAATATGTTTAATAATAAAGATGTTTTCATTTAAAAATGTGATTTTATTTGGGTGGGAAAAATGGGAGTGTTACAAGTTGGTATCAGAGCCCTTAGGTTCTCCGAAAGGATTAGAACACGAGGTAATAGGTCGTAGGGAGAAGTTCTGTCACCAAGACGATAACAGTCTAAGCTAGTTGGTTCTTAATTGAGCCTTGCTCTCGTCCAACTAACTGGGAATTTCTCCTTGTGCTGAAACTTCGTCGTTCGAAATCCTTGAAGGAAACTTTTGAAATTGTACCTCCAAATGGGAAATTTTCAAATATATTTTTTTAACTAGAAGAAATAATATAGCTAGGAAATGGCCTATTAGGAACGTGGTGAGGACGTTTTGAGTAATTCTTTTCGTTGCATGTATGTGATAATTGTGCTAATTGTGGGCCCATATGAGAAATGGGAACCCTAAATGTTGAAGGGAATGCCTCATAAGGCAAAAATTCCAAAGTGGCCAAGGTATGTACAAACATTATGTGCAAAAGTGGTCTTATGTGAACTGTGAATCCTATGTATAATAGTATGGTACGGTTTTCATATTATCATGTTCTATAGCCTATGGAATTCTTAGTCGAAATAGGATCCTTAAGAGCAAAATAGGGAAATTCTTACACGAATATATTGTGTTATTAAGATATCATGGCACCGAGAAGAGACTCTGATAATACACCCACTAATGCTGAGCTGGCACAAAGCGTCCAACAACTGGCGCAGTTCATGCACACATTGGGTGCTACTGTACTCCAGAATCACCAAAATCAGAACAATGGAAATGATGCTGCTAAACGAGTAGCATCTCGCAACCCATCGAGCTTTCATGGGCAAGAAGATCCTCGTATCCTCGAGGATTGGATCCGACTCTTTGACAAACTCTTTGACGCGGTGAACTGTCCGGAAGAGCAAAAAGTTGACATTGCTGTTTATTACTTACAGAAAGAGGGTGATAACTGGTGGGTCTCATCAGGCCCAGCTCTACGTCAACAACCCAATTTCAATTGGGAAGCTTTCAAGATTGCCATGAGGAAACGTTTTTATCCTCCTCACGTCCAGGCCACCATGCATGAGGAATTCATACATTTGAAACAACTGGACATGAGTGTCCAGGAATATCACACTAAATTCCTGGACCTCGCGCCATTTGCAAAGACAATAGTGCCTGATGAGAGCACCAAAGTCGAGAAGTTTATTCGTGGATTAAACTTTGATACACAAAAAACCGTCGCTGTTTTGGGTTACCAAACTCTGACGGATGCCTATGATAGAGCTGCAGTTCACTATCGTGTTCAACAATTACAAAGAGAGAGAAACCAGAAAATGAAGAGGTACGGAGATGAGGAGAGAGGTCGGGGAGAAAAGAGGTTTAGGGTGAACCCACCTACACAACAACAAGAACGGAGGGAGAGGAGAGATGACCAAAGCGGAAGAAATTTACGTGGTCAGAACCAGCAAAACGATCGGAGAGCTGCTCCTAGAGATAGGCACTTCTACTGCAAGAAGTGCGGGAGAGATCACCCTGCGGTTAACTGCGATGGGAGCCTAACCAAATGTTTCAATTGCGGGAAGCTAGGGCACCGATCCTTCGAGTGTTTGTCAAAGACCAATGGGGCACCATTAAACCAGGTGCAATATCATGATGGAAACCGAACCGGGCCTAATGGCGGGCAAAACAACAACAATGCTGTCACCATCAACAACAACCGCAACCCTCGAGGAGGAGGGGAGAATAATCGCGGTCACGGTAATGGAGGTAACCAAGGAAATGGCGGGAACAATGGCAATGGCGGAAATAACGGCAACCGTCCGAACCAAGGGCGAATCATGGTAATGAACCAAGCCCAAGCCAATGCCAATGATGTGGTCTCAGGTACATTCCTTGTAAATTCTGAGCCTGCTTATGTTCTATTTGATTGTGGTGCTTCTCACAGTTTCATATCTTCTAATTTCGTTAAGAGATTAAAGATTGAACCAACAGCTAGAATAGACTTGAATGTAAGAATTGCCTCAGATAAATTTGTAACTTGTGGAAATGTATACTCCAACATTTCCGTACTCATATGTGAGTCCAACCTACCTGGAGACTTAATCCAAATTGACTTAGAAGATATAGACGTAGTACTGGGCATGGACTGGTTGGGGAAGTACAAAGCTAGGATCCTATGTGATGAACAGAAGGTGATCTTGAAGGGTCCAAATGGGAAAAGAATATCTTACAAAGCAATCACAACCAAGCCCAGTATGAAGCTGATGACTATGCGACAATTACGACAACATATTCGAAAGGGGTATGAAACCTACTTGTGTTTGATGAAAGAGGTGAATATAGAAGAGCCAAACATTGACCAAATTGCTGTAGTCAACGAATTTTCGGATGTATTTCCGAAAGAGATTCCAGGAATGCCGCCCGAGAGAGAAGTTGAATTCTCAATTGAGTTGATGCCCGGAACTGCACCAATTTCAAAAGCACCTTACCGGATGGCACCAAAAGAAATGCAAGAGCTGAAGGAGCAACTGGAGGAGCTATTAGAGAAGGGTTACATAAGGCCGAGTGTCTCACCTTGGGGCGCTCCTGTCTTATTTGTCAAAAAGAAAGATGGGAGTCTAAGGCTATGTATCGATTACCGGGAGTTGAATCAAGCAACTATCAAGAACAAATATCCATTACCCCGGATTGACGACTTGTTTGATCAATTAAAAGGGGCTAGCACGTTCTCTAAGATAGACTTGCGCTCTGGCTACCATCAAGTGAGAATAGCCGAGAAAGATGTACCAAAGACAACATTCCGCACGAGGTATGGACTTTACGAGTTCACTGTGATGCTGTTTGGTTTAACTAATGCACCCGCGGTATTCATGGATCTAATGAACCGTGTATTCCGACCTTACCTTGATACCTTTGTAGTGGTATTCATTGATGATATCCTCGTATATTCAAAAACCCCGGAGGATCACGAGAAACACTTGAGACTCACATTGCAAACTTTGAGAGCGAACCAGTTGTATGCCAAACTCTCAAAGTGCGACTTCTGGCAGGATCGGGTAGTGTTCTTGGGTCACATTATCACCCAAGAGGGCGTATCCGTAGATCCATCCAAGATTAAGGCGGTGATTGAGTGGTGTGCACCTACCTCGGTCACGGATGTAAGAAGTTTCTTGGGTTTAGCCGGTTACTATCGGAGATTTGTTAAAGATTTCTCCAAGATAGCAAGACCGTTAACCAACCTGACGAAGAAGACAACCAAGTTCTATTGGGATGAAGATTGTGACGCGACATTTCAAGAGTTGAAGAAAAGACTCACAACCGCGCCGGTCTTGACATTACCGTCAGGGACGGAGGGGTTCGATATCTATAGCGATGCATCTAAGAAGGGGTTGGGGTGTGTGCTTATGCAGAATAGGAAAGTGGTGGCTTATGCATCAAAACAATTGAAGGTGCATGAAGTTAACTATCCTACTCATGACTTGGAGTTAGCTGCAGTAGTGTTTGCACTGAAAATCTGGAGACATTACCTATACGGAGCACAATGTAAGATATACACTGACCACAAAAGCTTGAAGTACATATTCACTCAAAAAGAGCTTAACATGAGGCAAAGAAGATGGCTCGAACTTCTAAGTGATTACGACCTGGAAATCCAATACCACGAGGGAAAAGCTAATGTGGTGGCGGATGCTCTGAGCCGGAAATTTGAGCACTCATGCCGAGCAACATGGATATTACCAGAAGAACTGTTCCGAGACTTTCAAAGATTGAACTTGGAAGTAAAACAATATGGCGAAGTAGATAGTGAAATACAGTTATGTACTATGACCGTTACACCATCTATCTTCGAGGAGATCAAGAATGGGCAACCGGGAAATGTGAAGCTCGAGAGAATCAAGGAAAGAATGAAAGATGGGGTCAATGGACCATTCAGGACACATGAAGATGGGAGCATCCGATACAAGGGAAGGTGGTGTGTTCCTCTGAAGTGTGCAGATATTAAAAGACAAATCATGGAGGAGGGACACAACACTCCATACTCAGTACATCCCGGGGGAGACAAACTATACAAAGACCTCAAAAAGAACTTTTGGTGGCCGGGAATGAAGAGAGAAGTAGCTGAATTCGTATCCCGATGTTTGAATTGCCAAAAAGTCAAAGCGGAGAGATGTAAACCCAAGGGACTTGTGCAACCCTTGGAAGTACCTAAATGGAAGTGAGATTCCATCCCGATGGATTTTGTTGGAGGGTTACCCTTAACTAAATCGGGAAGAGATAAGATTTGGGTAATCGTTGACCGATTAACCAAAACTGCAAGATTTATTCCCATGAATGAAACTTGGAGCATGAACAAGCTCGCCAAAGCCTATGTCAAATACGTGGTCAAACACCACGGAGTACCTCAAGACATCATATCGGATCGAGATTCACGATTCTTATCTCAATTCTGGAAGGAATTACAAACGGCTATGGGGACAAAATTGAAGTTAAGTACTGCTTTTCATCCAACCACGGATGGGCAGACCGAAAGAACAATCCAAACGTTAGAAGACATGTTGAGGGCATGTGTTCTTGATTTGCAAGGATCATGGGATGAGCACCTAGACTTAATAAAGTTTTCGTACAATAACAGTTACCATGCTAGCATCGGAATGGCCCCGTACGAAGCTCTATACGGTCAAAAGTGTAGAAGTCCCTTATGTTGGGGTGAAAGAAGTCCAGATTCTCACCGGCCAGCTAGCAGCCCTTGGACGCTTCATGTCCAAGTCCGCCGAGAAGTCCCTACCCTTCTTCCAGGTCCTAAAGAAACAAAATGGTTTCGTCTGGAATGATGAGTGTCAGCGAGCCTTCGACGACCTGAAGAAGTACCTCCTCTCTGAGCCTTTATTCAGCAAGCCGGAGAGGGGAGAGACGTTAATTGTGATACCTTGAAAATTTGAAATAAAAATAAATAAATAAATAAATCAGATAAGTTATATGTGATAAATCAAATGAAAGTAATATAAAAATATTTTGTATTATACTTGGTGTATAAAAATATATGCATGCTACATGCAATAAAATTAAACACTTATGTGGCATCGAAAAAATAAAATAAAAAATAAAATAGAAAAAAAAATCAGATAAAATATAGATGAGGGAATATATAAATAAATAAATAAATAAATAAATAAATAAAAATAGTAAGAATATTAAAAATTACTAATAATAGCATCAAATTAATAAATGAAAATATCATATCATAAAACAATGACACATGCTAGGATCACCTACCAAATAATGTATATACATTATATACATATTTTTACATATATAATTATATATATTTATATGTAAAAATTAAAATAAAAGAAAATAAAATAAAATAAAATTAAACATCAGCATAAATGGGAATCAAATCATGAATCAATACACATGCTATGTTCATCAACTACCAACCTATCATATACATTATTATTATTATTATTATTATTATTATTATTATTATTATTATTATTATTATTATTATTATTATTATTATTATTATTATTATTATTATTATTATTATTATTATTATTATTATTATTATTATTATTATTATTATTATTATTATTATTATTATTATTATTATTATTATTATTATTATTATTATTATTATTATTATTATTATTATTATTATTATTATTATTATTATTATTATTATTATTATTATTATTATTAGTATTATTATTATTCTTATTATTATTATTCTTATTATTATTATTATTATTAATATTATTATTATTATTATTATTATTATTATCATTATTATTATTATTATTCATACAATTATCAAATAAATAAAATAAACCATAAGGACCATCTAGACCTATAAATACACCCTCTTAGCCATCCCAAACACTGCAAATCGGAGAGATAGAAGCGTATATATATACATATACATATATATACATAATCTCGCCGGAAAATTTATACGTATCAAACTTCGTAAAAACGATAGAGGAGGGTCGTGAGAGGTCTAGGAATACTCCCCAATAAATTCCAGACCGATTCGTAGTCACCGGAGCATCCTAGAGCTCGCCGGAGTTACAAGTCGTGGAAGCGGGTCTTCAGAAAAAGCGGATATTTTGCCGTAGATAGGGGTGGCGGAGCTTCGTCTTGCCGTCAGGATCATTTTGCAACTTGAATCATTGAAATCCGTTACCTGTAAGTCAAGTTATAGCTCGCCGAAGTTTTTGTAAATCCGGTCGCCGGAAACCCGACCTGGAGAAGAGCTGGGAAGAAGACAACCCAGTCTTCTTGGGCCGGGTCGTGTATTTGGGCCGGTTCGGCCCAGTTTCAATAAAAATTAAAAATAAAATAGTAAATGAAATAAATAAATTCTGGAAAAATATAAATTAAATACCTAGTATAAATATACATATTCGGACCAACCAGAATTGAAAGATAATATTTTTAGCTATTTGTAATTGATTTAATTGTAATTGGGCCAATTTGTACATATTTAGTAAATAATTAACTAAATGACGAAATAAATTACGAAATAATTATTGGAGTAAACTAGATTAAATATATGACTAACTAGGACATTTGGGACCATTTGTAACTAATAAAAATTATGATTAGTATATTTAATTGTAATTAAACCGGTTAATAGAGATATGGAATTAAATGAATAAATAAGGGAAATAATTCTTAAATAAATATCTGGACAACCTAGGTCAAATATAGACACCAAATATAGTTATGAACTATTATAAATTGATAAAGTCGATTATTAAGCTATTTAATTTAATTGGGCCATATAAAACTAGTTAAGTAATTAAATAAGAAAATTGATTAATAATGGTGAAATAAATAAAATCACTAAGATGTGAAATAATATTATGGACTAAAAATGAGGTTTGGAATAAAATAAAGAAAAGAAAATAAAGTTGGGATAGCTAGTATAAATGTATGACTATATTTGGACTTAATAAATAAATCTTTTAATTAGTGGACTAATTAAATTAGTGTGATTAAATTAATAATTATCATCCTTAATTGTTACTTTTTGGACTCCATATAAATTATTAAACTATATGAACTCATAAAAATTAGTTGATTAATACAAACTAATTAATTAAGTAATATGTACTTGATAATTTAGTTAATCGACTCAATTGGACTAGTTTAACTAAATCAATTAGTTTAATGGATAAATTAATTAAATTATGGACGTATTAATATTTTTGGACTTTATATGAAAAATATAAAATTAAAACGAAATTAGAATTTGATTGATTGCCTTAATTGAATTAGATTAATGTAGTTAACTATATTTATATAATTAAACTTATTTAGTTGATGAAATTAATTAAATTAATTTAGTTAGCCAAATAAATAAACTGGAGGATTGAATTAGTTATGGTAATTGGATTAGTTAGTATAAATAATCTATTAAACTAATTAAAGTTATTATTGAAAATAGATTATCATTAATGATTAATATTTCGAATTATTGCTTACGGAAAATTATTATTCAAAGGTTTATTAAATAAATTATATAAATTATATAAACTGAAATTGAACTGAAATTGATTATTTAAATTCGAAATATTGAAACTATTATGTAATTAATTTAATTAGACTAGTTAACTAATTAACCAAATAAGTTAAAGTAAATTATGTAGGGGATTAGTATGATTAAAGAAAATAATAAGGTTGGATTGAAAATTAACAATTAAATAAGATTTATGAATCTAACGTAAAAGTTATATTTAAATAAAGAATTATGAAATTAAAATAATTAAAATAATTAAAGGTTGGATAGATAGGAAATAACACAAATAATAGAATAAGTATTGATTTAGAATTTTGATATATATATTAGAAGGTGAATTCAAGTGAAGGCCAAGCTAGAGATTTTATTAAGGGGATTATCGCAATTCAAGGTAAGTTCTATGTCAACCAAAAATGTTTTATCTCGTATTTATATGTATGCAATATTTGAACTATGTGGACTATTTATGAATCGGAAACTATTTTTTGACATGGAATGAATATTTTGAATGTATGGATATTGGTGGATTATTATCTATTATGGATTATTAAATGTATATTCTTTTTATTAAAGAATATTGGTGGATTGATATTTATTACAAAGTATATTTTTGGAAAGTGTGACAAGAATGACTTTGGGAAAAACTTAAAGTTTTTCATAATATATTTTTACGTCTCGAGAGAAACACGAGGCGTGGGTGATTAGGACTACTACTACTTTTGGTGAAATTTATTTGGGTTGGTAACCAGTCCGGCAATGACATGCTCCGGTAGACATCCCGGGCTTTTATTTGAGGACCAAAGGTCCTTTGGTGGTTGTAGTAGTAGTTACCTAATTTATCCCTGGACAATGTCCCTTGTGAGTAGGTGGTAGAAAACATTCTGCCTACTTGGATTTCTTACTACTCGGAGGGCTTGGAATCCCTTTTAGAGGGTGTGCACACTTAAGGTAGAAATTCAGCTTCCAAATTGGTGGTCGGTGGGAGCCGGAATTCCGGGATGAGTCGTAAATAACAACGACTCGTTGGGCTCGAGGAATCTTGAGTTCCGCCCACTCTTAAAAGAAATCTATAGTATTAATTTTGGAGGAATTGAGGAATGACATTATCTAATGAAGAAATTATTTTGAGACATGAAGTTATTTTGGAGATATGAGAGGGTATTTTCTATATATATACCTATACCAAACCTATTTTCCAAATTATATTATTTTACGGGTTCGGGTGGAATCTTACTTAGCTCTAAAGCTAATTTTTGTCTCTTCTGTCTTCTTCTCTTTGCTCTATTGTACAGATGATTATGATTATTAAGATTGATGTACTTGCTGCCCGAGTGTTCCGCTAGTTGCACACGTTTGATTAATTATCGTTGTTTAAACTTGTAATTCATAAACTTTGTCCTAAGACCCATTTCATTGTTATTTGAACTTATGGTGGATAGCCTGTGCACTCAATCATGTATAGGTTGAGTGTGGCGGTGACGCACCTGTTTTTCCCTTAAAGACTTCCGCTGTATTCTAAATATGTTTAATAATAAAGATGTTTTCATTTAAAAATGTGATTTTATTTGGGTGGGAAAAATGGGGGTGTTACATTAATCCTTTATCTTGGGGTTTCCCAAGGTGCAATCAGTTCCGTGCTGGTTCGCGAGGAGGAAGGCGTTCAGCGCCCCGTCTACTATGTGAGTAAGACCCTCCAGAATGCTGAGCTCCGGTACACCCCGCTCGAGAAGACAATATATGCCGCCTACATCACCGCCAAGAAGTTGACACACTACTTCCAAGCGCACCCCATCAGAATCCTGTCGGACCAACCCCTAGGTGCCGCTCTGAGGGCGCTCGACACAACCTGGGTAGTGAAGTGGTCGATGCTCCTCAACCAATATGAGGTTGACTTCCAACCTCAGACGTCCATCAAAGGCCAGGCTCTGGCTGATTTCATTGTGGAATGCACGGCCCGAGAAGTGGCAGATAGGCAACAAGAGAGCAATGAACAATGGTGGACTCTAGCGACTGATGGGTCGGCAGGAGCCAAGGGATGCGGGGGCGGAATTGTCCTCATCTCACCCGAGGGATTCCGAGCCTACTATGCCTACCGCTATCTTTTCAAAGTCTCCAACAATGAGGTGGAGTACGAGGCCCTACTATATGGGCTACGATTGGCAGCCGCCATGGGAGCAGAGTGGATAACGGTGAAATGTGACTCCCGCCTGGTGGTTTCCTTGGTCAAAGGTGAGTTCGAAGCGCAGGAAGAAAGAATGATGAAGTATCGAGATGCTGTTCGGGAGTTGCTCGGGTTGTTCAAGCAAGCATAGTTGATCTGCATCCCGAGAAATCAAAACTCCGATGCAGACCTCCTCTCAAAGCTATCCCAAGGGTTAGCTGAACATATATCGAGAATTGCACGCATTGAGGAGATGACGACCTCAAGCATATCAGCCTCCCCGTCCATTGACGTCCTTCCCCTGCAACCAGTCGCCTGGTGTTGGGTGGATGACCTCCTGCGCTACATAGCCGACGGGACGCTCCCCGATAAAGAAGAGGAGGCAAGGTTAGTCCAGCAACGAGCTCCGGGCTACGTCGTCTTGGATGAGAAGCTGTACAAGAGGTCCTACAATGGGACCTTGCTAAAGTGTTTACGCCCACATGAGGCGGAAATGATCGTCTCTGAACTCCATGGGGGCGTATGCTCCGCCCATCAGGGGGCAGGCACGTTAGCTAGGAAGGTCGTCCTCCAGGGGTACTTTTGGCCAACAATAATGAAGGATTGCGCTGACTATGCAAGGAAATGCGAGACATGCCAGAAGTTCCAGAAGAGCCCCGGCCGACCAGCAACGATGTACACACCGATCAGCACCGCCCTTCCATTCACAAGATGGGATGTCGACCTGGTCGGTCCCTTACCAACCGGGTCGGGAAACCGGAAGTTTGTCATCATCGTGGTGGACTGCTTTACGAAGTGGGTTGAGGCCGAGCCGCTTGCCAGCATCACACATCTCCAATGTAAGAAGTTCATATGAAAGAATATTTTCTGCCGGTTTGGGGTTCCCCTCCAAATAATCTCCGACAACGGAAGGCAGTTTGACTGCGAAGCCTTCCGGCAATTCTGTGCAGAGTGGGGCGTAGAATCCAACCGAGTTGCGGTCTGCTACCCCCAGGCAAATGGACAGGTGGAGAACACCAACCGGACGATCGTCGATGGACTGCAAAAGAAGTTGGAGGCCCTCGGGACTGCCTGGGTGGAGGAGTTGAATAATATACTCTGGACCTTCAGAACAACCCCAAGGAAGGCAACATGAGAAACCCCCTTTGCCTTGTGTTATGGCTTTGAGGCAAGGGCACCGTTCGAGGCCGTAGTTCCCAGCCGGCGAGTGGAAGAATTTGAACCAGCCAGCAATGAGGAGAGGCTCCGAGCCGAGCTCCCTCTAATTGAGGAAAGAAGAGACCGTGCCTTCATCAAAGCGGAAAACTATCGACGACAGGTCAAGGCGTACCAAGACAGCCGAGCCTGACCCCGGAGATTTGACGTCAGTGATTATGTCCTAAGACGTAGGAAGGCCAGCAGGCCGACAGAGGGAGGTAAGCTCTCCGTCAAGTGGGAAGGCCCTTACGTGGTTGACGCAGTGATCGGCCCTGGGACATACAAGTTGAAGACAACAACAGGCCGGTTGGTAGACCACGTCTGGAATGCCGAGCACCTGATGAAGTTTTACCAGTAGAAAATCGAAGTTTCACTTTTCTTTGTAAACTCCTGTGCTCCGAGCACGGGATTACAATTTGTAATTCTTCATGTGGTCCGCCCACATCATGAATTCAATATACTTTGCTAGCGATATTTTGTCATCAAAATAGGTCCGACCTCACTTAGCAATAAAGGGCGGCGGCGGCAAAAAAAAAAGGTACTATGCCCCCCCTCGGTGTTTGGCCGACCTCGGCCAGGCTCTTTAACCGAATATAGCCAAGCGATTTTCAAGAATCCGGGCAATTTTCTAAAGTAAAGAGCTAGCCGCGACAGTCGAGGCGACGGTAGGGCCGGCCTCCGGGTCGAGGGTACTCAGGATGCTGACCTCCGGGTCCTTTCGAGTGCTCGCCGCCTAACATCGCTGGCCAAGCAGCTCGCACTCTCGTCATCCCTGAGTTGGCGGTGCGGGTTCATTCTGGTGGATCATGCAGGGTCCGCCCCTGTTGTTTGGCTATCCATGCTGGAGTAACCAGATTATTCCCCAAGTCCGGGCAAACTGGACGGGTTAAAGTGACAGTAGGACTGACCCCCGGGTCATGAACGTTCAGGATACCGACCTAAGGGTCTTCCTCGTCGGTTCAATGTCCGACCTTGCTGGCCAAACAAGTTGCTTACTTATTGATTCCATATCAATAGAGAACAGATCACTTCTACCCAACTAGGAGGGGCACGGATAGGCTCGGCCACGCCAGCCTAACCGCCCCCAGGGAGGTTAGAGAATCCAGATCCCCGAATAAATTGCTAAGTATTCGTAATGCAAAGTATAGAAAAGGAGGCGTATGAAATAACAATCAAACATCCACAAAGTATTCAAGTGGGAAACAAAGGAAATACAAAATACAAGGTCACGGCTGGACAGACCCATAGCCATCAACCTCGGGAACATCATCTAACACACCAACCAAGTCCTGGTCGGGGGCCACAGGAGTCATGTTCCCCGGAGCTGGCGGAAAGAACCAGGCCCATTCGTTCGAACTACAAAGCTCCTCCTCCTGACGAACGGCCTCTGGGGGAAGGAGGGCTATCGCCTCCACGAGTTTCTTCATGCGACCAGGAAGGCCCAGTGTGGATGGATGAAAGTCAGGGTCGAGATCCTTCAACCGGCCATACACCTTCTGCTGCATCAAACACTTGCCACTCTGAAAAGCATAGAGGACTTCGCGAGCGCGCCAATACTCTCCGTCGGGGGTCGTCAGCCACCTCTGCACTAGTTCAGAATGTTCCGCTTGCACCCTCGCAGATATGATCTTCTGGAACTGCTCGGAGGCCTGGAACTCAGAGAGCGCTTTCTTGGCTCCTTGTTTGGCCGCTTCTTCACATTCTTGTGCACGCGAGGAGTGCAGCTCGGAGAAGGCTTTCTGGCTGGCCCACAGGACAGCCCTAGCTTCGTCAGCCTCGCACTAAAGCCTGGCCTGAGAATGATTGGCCGCGTGGAGTGCCCTGATGGTCTTGACGAGCCCCTGCAAAATAGACAAACAAAAATGTGAGGGGGTTCAGGGATAAACACAATCCACGTCAAGACGGAATCTTCCTACCTCAATATGTGACCGGATGGAACCCTCCAAGAGGGGATGAAACTCTTGGGAAATCGTACGGGTGAGGTCGCTTGGTGGGAGGATTGATGAAGCATAATCCACGACCGGGAAGCCTTCATGCATAATCGAGGCACTCGAAGATGGGAAGGCGTAAATAATTGTATGCTCGGTGTCATGGCTGATCCGTTCGGCCATCCTTTCATCTGCACCCTCATGTACCTCCTCAGCGGAATGAAACGTGGGGGCGACCTTGGCCTTCTTCGAGACTTGTTCCCCTCGGCCCGGGGAGGAGGCTCCGCGCTCTTTCCCCGCAACAGTCGTAGGGACCACATCAGCAACGGCAGGGCATGGCTCCTCCTCCTCCTCATCGGACCCATCCAGTTTGACTAGCAGGTCGATGAGTCCGCCCTTGTGCTTCTCCTGCACTGGCGTAGTTGGCCGATGCCCGAAGGTAACTATCACCCTTCTTGGAGGGGGGGCTCCGTGCCCTTTCCCCTCTGCAGCTGTTGCTGCCACAGGAACGATGACTTGTTGAGGCTCCTCCTCTTCATCGGATTCTGCCTCAACAACGAGCTTCTCAGGCACAGCTGCGGAAGGAAAATGTGAGGATAAGCAGAATAAAATACAAAGTAGCAAACATAGACCAGGGAGACGACAATCACCTAAATATGAGCTGATGGAGTGGGGACCGCCTGCGGATAATATCTCGATGGAGGACTTGAGACCAAGGGAGAGAGCGACCCGGTCACACTTCCAAACCCGCTCACCCCACTGAAACGGAGGTGACGGGAGATCGGGGTCAGACACCCAGATCCATCTCTTCTTCCACCCCTTGCCTGAAGTGGGGTAACCCGACCGAAACAGTTTGCTCACTGACCTATGGGAGACTGAGGTGAAAAAGCTAGAAGCACGCCACTGGAAACAACTGAAAAACAAATCAATCGTGGGTGTGAGGCCCACACCCTCACATCGTGCCACGAAAGCTGCAACGAACATGTGAGCCGCCTAAGCCAATTGACCCGGTGCCACACCCAGGAAGTGAAGGAACCGAATCAGGAAGGGATGCAGTGGCACAACCATCCCTAACTCCAGAGAGTGGATATGGTCCCCGAAATATGGGGTTGGTGGATTGCTCAATATGTCAGTAACTCCCGGAGTTTCCAACAAACAATTATTACCAATCAAACCACATGCCATGATAAGGTCATCCTCCGTGACGCGAGAAGGGAGGCCCGGTATTCCGCTGCTATCAAGGTCCCACCAGGAATCCAGGTCTGCCAGAGTATCGGAATCATCATCTGAGTCTGGTACGTTCACAGGTTGGATGCATGCCCTATCTGGAACATTGAGAGGTCGTCCCTCAGAAGTAGCAACCCGCCTAGCTGGAGCCAACTCAGGGAGAGCATCAGCTTGCCGCCCAGTAGTAGCATCTGCATGCATACAGGGCCGCGGGCCGTGGCTGACCCGTATGGGTCTCGCAGCTGCCCCACGCTCTACTTCGATGCCAGCCGATAATCCCAAATCCACATGACCGTTATTTTCATAAGCAGAGCGCCCATCGCCTTGCATTTTTCACACTGGGAAGAGAAGACTAGACCTGCAAAAAAAAGCGTGAGATAAGTTCAATTTCCAAGAATTTTCACCAAGGGATGCGGGATGAAGATCCTGGGAGACAAACTTCGGAGGTCCAATTCCCCTGGAACCCGGTCACCCGCACGTTAGCACGAACAATAGGATGGCCTCCGGATTCTAGAAACCGCGCCAGCCAAGCATGGGGGACCAGACCTATCGGCCAGACCCGCCGGACTGCAGGGGCTGTGTCGCAGGCGACGAGTGACGCAGGACAGGCATTGGGCGCGGTAGGGGCCGGCCTGTGGAATCGGTGAACCACACACGGCGTCCAACCAAATTGACAGCTAAGCCGGCAAAAAAGGGGACGGTGCCGCCCAAATTGGACCCGGAGGACCACTTGGCCGACCTTCATAGCCAACGACGGCTGGCGGCGCCCGGCCTGAGAGCGCCTGGTCGCCCGCCCGCTCGCCTGGCCGCCAGCCTCCTGGGACGGTGCCGCCCAAATTGGACCTGAAGGACCACTTGGCCGCTCGACTTCCTAGCCAACGACGGTTGGCAGCGCCCGGCCTGAGGGCACCTGGTCGCCCGCCCGCCTGGCCACCAGCCTCCGGGGAGGCCGCTCATCCCTGAAGATTGCGCCGGCCACAACAGGAGCCCAGACCCGCCGACCAAATTCACTGGACGCCTGAACTGTTGGGGACGTCGGCGACCGGCGGGTGGCGCGAGACAGCTGCTTGGCGCAGCAGAGGCCGACCCAAGAGCCGCCACGAGGGAAACGACGGTCAACCCAGTCGGCCGGTTGACTGCGGCGCTGGGGCGACGCGAGGAAGACGGACGCAGACCAGGAGAGAGAAGAGAAAGAAAAGGAAGGAAAAAAGAAGGAAAGAAAAGAAAAGGAAAAAAAAGGAAAGAAAAAAGAAGGAAAGAAAAGAAAGGAAAGAAAAGAAAGGAAAGAAAATAAAAGGAAAGGAATTTTCGGGAGCTGACCTGGATTCTGAAGTCCGGAAGAAAACTGACGGCTGGAGTGCTAGGATGCTGAAAGAATTTATTTGGAGCCTTTTTTGGGAGCCTGATTTAATTTGGGAATTTCCATAAACTCCGGGATTCACATAATCCGCAATTATGGTTCCTTGATATGTGAATATTTTTAAATCGGCAGCTGACTTAAACTACTCCCTCTTAGCCGAGTCTACTACTCGACTAAGGGAGTGGGGGACTCGTGATGGGGTTATGGGACTAGGCCCAGAGCCTAATCGGCCCAGGCCCCGGACTTGGACCAGCAGGCCCAAGCCCAGTGATGCAGATCTCATTCCGGCCCAACCGATCAGGCCCATCAAAGAGTGAAAGCCCAGGGCGGCCTGTCGTCCAGCCCAACAGGGAGCCTGCCTACCAGCCGTGTCAGCAGCCTGCCGTCCAACCCAACAGGGAGCCTGCCTACCAGCCCAATCAGCAGCCTGCCGTCCAGCCCGGCCAGCGGCCTGCCTTCTAGCCTGGCCAGGCGCCTGCCTCCAGCCTAGCAGGGAGCCTGCCTACCAGCCCAGTCAGCAGTCTGCCGTCAAGCCCGGCCAGCGGCCTGCCTTCCAGCCTAGCCAGGCGCCTGCCTCCAGCCTAGCAGGGAGCCTGCCTACCAGCCCACTCAGCAGCCTGCCTTCCAGCCCAGCAGGAAGCCTGCCTACCGGCCCAACCGGAAGCCTGCCACCCGAGGAGCTCAAGCGTTCAGCCTGCTAGCCAGGCCGACCTACCAAAAAGCCAGGAAGAGTAACGGCCAACAATAAATGCGCGACTTAATTATGTGTTTAATTCCATATTAATGTTGTAATTAATTTAGTCATTATTATGTTCGGCAGTTACCATTTGTAATCGCCTATAAAAGGCAATTCAAATTTCAAATACAGATATGCTATTTCTGGCTAACTTTCCATATTCGTACTTTCCTAATTCTTGCTTGAGTGTCGTACGTAGCTTTCCTAAAAGCCTACGAGCGTCCTATTTTGGACCAACAAAGTGTATTGAGCTTAATACTTTAGTGAAATCCATCTGAAAGAGGATGGGACTGGACGTATGAGGATTACACCACCTCTGAACGAGGATTTACTGTGTGTTGATTTACTTTCATTCAACAAAACACACACTTAGCACCTCTTACAAAAAGATTTAAGTTTCCCAGCAGAATCCTAAGCAGTTGTCTTAACTGACTCAACTGCTTATCTTACCGCTTAATTACTTACCTTCTTTAAGATCATTTTCATACAAGAGAAGTGCACCAATATCACCAAAAGGCCTATTCTAATATTTCCTGAAACTCATAGCAGGTGCCTCAGCAGTTCCCTGAAATTCACCCAACTGCTGAGCCCTCTGCTCGTATATACTTGCTTCTTGTCAACATCTCAAACATCACCAGATTGTCACTACATCATCAAGAAGTTTGTTTAACCCAATAAGCTTTTGACCCAAGCAGGTGCCTCAGCAGTTCCCTCACATTCACCAAACTGCCGAGTCCACTGCTTCAGGAAAAAGCTATAGTTTCTTTTCACTTAGACATACTTACTAAAAGGCCTTATCATACTCATCAATCAACTATCCTTACCTTCATCATATACTCTGCATTTCCTGAGCAGTTGCCTCAGCGGTTCCCTTCTCTTAGTCACCTGCTAAGCCAACTGCTAGCATTCTACGCCAAATACTCTCCAAGTTAGAAAGTGGCTAAACACTCATTACATAAAGGGTAAAGACTTCCGCTGTGCATCTATACAACTCTCAAAAGTTTATAGATTAACTCTTTTAGAGGGAAAACTTTTAAAAGTCGAAAAGATTTAAAAGTCTATTCACCCCCCCTCTAGACTTTTACCCTATCCGGGACCATAAAGTGGTATCAGAGCGGAGTGTTCCTAGAGTCATTTATTGACTATTTTGAACTAAAGATCCAAAGCCACTTCCCCTCCCAAACACTTTCTAAACAATGGACAGCCAACTAGCCAAGAATCTCCTGTTCAACTTAAACAAATTTGATGATTGGAGAATCAGGATGAAAGCACACCTCAGTGCTTTACAAGATGAAATGCTTGAGGTAATTACTGATGGACCTATCAGAATAATGAAGGTCAGTACATCCAAAGAAGATGACCAGGAGGATATATACATTCCTAAACCAAAATTGGAATGGACATGTAACACCCCCAAATTTCCCAACCAAAAACACATTGAGATAATACTTCATTATTAATTTTATTTGAAAACATCATAGTTGTGCAGCGGAAAATTCACGGGAAATAGGGGCGTTATCGCCACACTCGGTTCTAACCTAACCGAGTGCACAGGCTAATCACCTCCAAAACAATTTAAGCTCCAAAATAATTAGTCACTAAAGATCTTGAAAGTATACTCATAAAATATACTATCTTATCCAATAATTCACTAATCACATAATGCATAAAGTTCTTCTATAAGCCCAAACCTATCCTCAAATAAACATATATGGACATGTCACACTTAAAAAAAAAAATTATCCCAAGAATTCAAAAGAATCACAAACTCAACCAAAACCAAAATCAAGTCTCACAACCTCACCACGTGCTTACACGTACTTTTATTTTAGTTCTAAAAGTTCTTACTTATTACCTAGTCATTTTTTTTCCCAATATTTTGGAAAAACATTTGAAAAAATCCACTTTGAAAAAAATAAGAAATCTTACAAATTGTTAGAAACCTTTTCAGAAAATCAAAGCTAGCAAATTTAAGACCATAAGAAAACTTTAGAAAACCTTTTGGAAAAAAATGCTTTAGAAACTCCCCCAAAAAAACCTGGCTCTGATACCAACTTGTAACACCCCCAAATTTCCCAACCAAAAACACATTGAGATAATACTTCATTATTAATTTTAATTGAAAACATCATAGTTGTGCAGCGGAAAATTCAAGGGAAATAGGGGCGTTACCGCCACACTCGGTTCTAACCTAACCGAGTGCACAGGCTAATCACCTCCAAAACAATTTAAGCTCCAAAATAATTAGTCACTAAAGATCTTGAAAGTATAAGTTACAATGATTTACTAATTAGGCGTTCTAGCGGAATCTCTCTTGAATCAACATCGTCATCAAATAGATACTCAAGTCTTATCTCCTGCACAAATAAAGTACAGAAAGAAAAGAAAAGCAAAGAGACAAAAATTAGGCGGAAATGCTAAGTAAGTCCCACCCAACCCCGTAAAATAATCAGGTTTAGTACATATATACGTTTTTGTAAAACCATTCGGAGGAAAAATCTTTTCAAAACATTCATATCAATCATAAGTAAAACAATATTTATAATAAATTCTCATAACTTAATTCATATGTAAAATAATAATATTCCCAATCATAATAATTCCAATCATTAGAAAATGTAATAAAAATTCTCATAAATATTCCAAAGCATATATCATATACACAACTCCAAATATCCATCTCAAAACTAACTTAAGCACTTCATCACAATCCTTAAAAACACATAATCAATGTCCACAAATATGTTTTCCAAACCAATAACACAAGTATTTGTACTTTAGAAATTCACAATTAATAAAATGATTAAGTATTTAGTCAACTCTTTAACCCAACTCTTTAAGAGTAAAATACCAAAACATTTGACTTACCTCAAAATAGCTTTATAGCTAATTCTCCTAGTTCATTTAGAAGGGCGGTGCTCAAGGGCTATCTCGATTCTTGAGCCCAGTGATCCGTTGTTTTGTACGGTCACTCCGATCTGCTCTCGGTACCACATCCCCCCTATTAGAATCTAGACTTCTACCTTAAGTGTGCACACCCCCTAAAGGGATTCCAAGCCCTCCAAGTAGTATGAAGTCTAAGTAGTTCTGACGTCAACGTCTCCCTACTCCAAATGGGATATACTCCCTAAGTTCTAGGTTCAAAGACCCTTAAGAGAATAGGTACTACTACTGCTCTAATAAAAAGGGATCTGATGCCCAATTGTTCGGGGTGGTTACCAAACCCTCCAAAATTCATTTAATTTGTTTCACACCTCTCAATTCAAGTAGTAGTAGTCCTAACCCTCCCTCACCATTAACGGACGTTAAGGTGGCCCGACACCTGCGGATTTCTCCCGCGGTGCCCCAATTATGAAAACAGTCTTTTATCTTCTCTTTTCAAAACTCAATATTTATGTCTTATAGACATTAGTGTCACCATTAAAAATATTAACTTTCCTTTGTTTTCTCAAATTCCAATCAAAAGTTCATATCTTTCAAAATACGCTAAAATTCCCATATATTTTCTCAAAATCCAATTTACTCACATCACCACCAAAATATTCACCATTAGAAAAATCTCCCAAAAATCATATACAATAACTTGTATCAAAATCCAATAATAACAAACCAATATATCAAGTACAAACAACTTCAATTTACTCAAATTTAATACACACAATACATTACTCGAGTTAAAACATTCAAAATAATTACGAGGCAAAAGGTATAATTTTGGTTGCAATGAAACTTACCTCAATTTGCGATAATTCATAATCAAAGCTTCTATCTCGATCTTCCAGAAATCACCTTCTAAGAATATTAAAATTCTAATATCAATATCTCATCCAAACTATAATTATATTCTTCTACCCTTTTGAATTTCCTCGTTTATGGTTTTAATACTTCAATCCAGGTATCATTTTATTAATCAGTCTAGGTATCATAATTTTTCTTTGTCTGATCCAAACTAAATTGTCTGGTCCAAGAGTTGAAAAGAAACCAGCCCATTAGTTAAATAAGCAGTTCGTACAGGGTATATTGTTACGTACTGTTCTTCATCGTCAACTGGCCGGTGAATGGTTCTTCTCGTAGGGCAACGATGTCAGCAGGGCAGCTAGTAGGCGGAGACACTCCTTGGCAGCGGCGGTGACAGCTCCCATCTCTAACGTCTTCCAGACAGAAGCTCGATCAAAACATTCCGTAACGAGAGGCCGGCGGTCCGATCGACACAACAATTGTATTTCTCCGATGACTCTTTCTGTAGCGTGGAAATGGTCCGGCAATCCGTCAACGACTTGTCCTCTCCGGCGTTACTTCCCTCTGCGAAAGGACGGTGGCCCAGCGGCTCCTCCTTTGCCGATGTGAAGGGCTAGATGTTCCGGCAGCCTTGTAAAACCCCTCGGCGCCCTCTTCAGCAATGGCTCTCTCTCCCCGACGCCAAGCTCTTCCCTTCTGGAGTCACGTCAACTCAATAGGTTGGCGACAAGAGGCGAAGTTCAACGGCAGAAGTCGATCCGGTGGCAGTAGTTCGAACACCTCCGGCGACCCTTCTTCTCCGGCGTAGCATCTTGAAACGAACGTCTCCGGTTCAGCGCCTCTAGTGAAGACGATCTTCTTCTCTATTCTTTTATATGATGCTATCGTATTAGTTTGATTCTATAGCTGTTAATTTCGTAGGTCTCATGTATATATAATTATTACATATGGGTCTGGATGATTCTAGAGTATAAATACTATACGTACGTTTCGTACGCTTATAAAATCTTCCTCATTTATTAATCTTTCCATCGCTGGTACGTAAACCGCCCATATATAATTCATCCGAAGATTCTAGGCTGACGTTACTTGTTTTTATCATTTATTATACCATACGAAGCATGTATTGCCATACATACGAGTTGCCATATACGGAGTACATCGATGTAAAGGCTACGACAAAGTGAGGGTTTGTATGCGTGCGAGCACCGGCATGGGTTATATAGTGTATTATTATTTGTACGTAGTATAATTATAACTGCTACAGTAGGAGACTACGAGTATGTTCATTCATATCACTATATATGCTATACGTAGTATTATATTATATTGGATTTAAATGTCAACTTTTCAAATGTTAATCACATGGTTGGTAAATCTTAAACATGTAAAACGTTACTTTTGTTTTTAATAAGTTTTATTTTTATTAATCCAATGTTTTATAGAAATGTCATTTTTTTTATTTAAGTGCAAATTTTTATCTAATCAACATATTTTTATATTTTATTTTTTAAAAAAATTTGAAGTGTTACATTCTACCCCTCTTAAAAAGATGCTTCGTCCCCGAAGCACTTAACTCACTGAAGACAGTAATTTATTAATCCATGATTTTGTAATGATACATGATTGCCAAAGAGATTCACTACTACTAATAATTAGAAATTTAAACGGCCCCAATTACTATTTTCAAGTTCTTTTGTTGCGATTGTCATTCTTTCCTTGAAGGTGGCGTCCATGATTTGGAGGTAATCCCTTCTTCTTGGAACGACACTCGAACACTCTATGACCTAGCTTGTCACAGTGAAAACATCGTAGAAGCGTTCCTTCACAGTATTTTCCGGGATGATCCTTTTCACATTTCATACAGTAGAAGTGTGTCTCTTTAGTGGAGTTCCTCTTCCTATGCTTCTGGTCTTGGTTGTTGTTCCCGTGCTGTTTGCCTCCTCGTTTGCTCTGTTGTTCGGTGCACTTCCTTGCCATCTTTCGTGTTTCCTTCTGCAGTTGTTTCACTCGATAGTGCTTGGCAGCTTTACCGTAGGCCTCGTTCAGTTTTTGGCAATCACAAACGCAAAGAAATTTTTGTGTCTCGAAGTTCAGATCGCGTACAAATTTGTTAGTTTTATCAATTTCATCGGGAACTAGCGCAGGTGCAAATCGTGCGAGCTCCAAGAATTTAGCGTGGTACTCTTGGACGGTCATACCCTCTTGCTTCAGGTGTAAGAATTTTTAATACTTCTCAGTTCTCACATGCTCCGAGTAGAATCTTTCTCACATTGCCTTCTTAAACGTTTTCCAAGAAAAGTCAGGTTGTCGACACAACATTGGGCCAGTCATGGACCACCAATTATCCGCCTCTTGACGTAGGTAGTATGCAGCTATATCAACTCGTTGATCTGCAGGGTAGTTCATAGACTCAAAGAGTTTGTCAAAAGTGCGAATCCAATCTTCAAGGATGCGAGGATCTTCTTGGCCTAAATAACGTGGGGGATTGCGCTTCGCTACAAGTTTCGCTACATCATTGTGGTTGTTGAGACGTTGTTGGTCTTGATTCTCAAGTAACACGTTCGCGACTGTCTGGATGAGATGCGTTAGTCGCCCGAGATTTTGAGCCAACTCCGCATTCGTTGGTGTAGCAGCGTTGTTCTCGATGTTGTTACTCATGGATGTCATTATATCCTTGAAAAGGATAGCGTATAAGAAATCCATCTAATGGTACTCATAAAATATACTATCTTATCCAATAATTCACTAATCACATAATGCATAAAGTTCTTCTATAAGCCCAAACCTATCCTCAAATAAACATATATGGACATGTCACACTTAAAAAAAAAATTATCCCAAGAATTCAAAAGAATCACAAACTCAACCAAAACCAAAATCAAGTCTCACAACCTCACCACGTGCTTACACGTACTTTTATTTTAGTTCTAAAAGTTCTTACTTATTACCTAGTCATTTTTTTTCCTAATATTTTGGAAAAACATTTGAAAAAATCCACTTTGAAAAAAATAAGAAATCTTACAAATTGTTAGAAACCTTTTCAGAAAATCAAAGCTAGCAAATTTAAGACCATAAGAAAACTTTAGAAAACCTTTTGGAAAAAAATGCTTTAGAAACTCCCCCAAAAAAACCTGGCTCTGATACCAACTTGTAACACCCCCAAATTTCCCAACCAAAAACACATTGAGATAATACTTCATTATTAATTTTAATTGAAAACATCATAGTTGTGCAGCGGAAAATTCAAGGGAAATAGGGGCGTTACCGCCACACTCGGTTCTAACCTAACCGAGTGCACAGGCTAATCACCTCCAAAACAATTTAAGCTCCAAAATAATTAGTCACTAAAGATCTTGAAAGTATAAGTTACAATGATTTACTAATTAGGCGTTCTAGCGGAATCTCTCTTGAATCAACATCGTCATCAAATAGATACTCAAGTCTTATCTCCTGCACAAATAAAGTACAGAAAGAAAAGAAAAGCAAAGAGACAAAAATTAGGCGGAAATGCTAAGTAAGTCCCACCCAACCCCGTAAAATAATCAGGTTTAGTACATATATACGTTTTTGTAAAACCATTCGGAGGAAAAATCTTTTCAAAACATTCATATCAATCATAAGTAGAACAATATTTATAATAAATTCTCATAACTTAATTCATATGTAAAATAATAATATTCCCAATCATAATAATTCCAATCATTAGAAAATGTAATAAAAATTCTCATAAATATTCCAAAGCATATATCATATACACAACTCCAAATATCCATCTCAAAACTAACTTAAGCACTTCATCACAATCCTTAAAAACACATAATCAATGTCCACAAATATGTTTTCCAAACCAATAACACAAGTATTTGTACTTTAGAAATTCACAATTAATAAAATGATTAAGTATTTAGTCAACTCTTTAACCCAACTCTTTAAGAGTAAAATACCAAAACATTTGACTTACCTCAAAATAGCTTTATAGCTAATTCTCCTAGTTCATTTAGAAGGGCGGTGCTCAAGGGCTATCTCGATTCTTGAGCCCAGTGATCCGTTGTTTTGTACGGTCACTCCGATCTGCTCTCGGTACCACATCCCCCCTATTAGAATCTAGACTTCTACCTTAAGTGTGCACACCCCCTAAAGGGATTCCAAGCCCTCCAAGTAGTATGAAGTCTAAGTAGTTCTGACGTCAACGTCTCCCTACTCCAAATGGGATATACTCCCTAAGTTCTAGGTTCAAAGACCCTTAAGAGAATAGGTACTACTACTGCTCTAATAAAAAGGGATCTGATGCCCAGTTGTTCGGGGTGGTTACCGAACCCTCCAAAATTCATTTAATTTGTTTCACACCTCTCAATTCAAGTAGTAGTAGTCCTAACCCTCCCTCACCATTAACGGACGTTAAGGTGGCCCGACACCTGCGGATTTCTCCCGCGGTGCCCTTACAGCCCGATCGGGTACACGACCCTGCAAGCCTAAAAAGCCTATAAATACCCCCCTTTCCTTCTCATAAAAATCACCAATTCACATATACTTCTTAGCTCAGTTTTGACAAGTTCTTTCTTTATATTTTCTTCATGTTTGGTCTCCAAATTAGGAGCTAAACTCTTCCATCTTGGTTTTTCTACTTTGAAGCTTAATGAATTTGTAAGTTGTGAGTTATTCTCTTTAATTTTCTTCCTTGAATATTAATTCTTCCTTTAAAATACTATTTCTATATCAATGTTGGTGAGTGTTACTACGATGACAATTAGTTAACATCTTGACATTAGTTATAGTAATAGTTATTTCTTCCTCTATGTTAATATTGGGGAGTGTTACTAAGATGACAATTAGTTAACATCTTGATATTAACTATAGTAGGATTCATACTCTTTAATATTCTTCCTTGAGTATTAATTAATTCCTATTCATATTTCATATTAATATTTTGAGCATTACTTAAAGGATCAACTAGTTTTGTTTCATATATTAATTATTACTAGAATCAATCGGTTAATACGTTTGTTATTAATTCAGTTCCTTCAACGGTAGTAAACTTGGATTATTAATGCATGCGTCTCATGGTTAATAATCTAAGAGGAATTAATTATATTGATTAAACCGATAAACCGCTTGTGTTGAGGTTATCAATCTCAATCGTTTTTGTTGGTCCCGTTTGTAATGGAAACAGTCTAGAGGGGGGGGGGGGGGTGAATAGACTGTTTAAGAATTTAAACTTTTCTCTAAGTCAAGTCTGACTTATCAGAGATGGTCCAAATCTGGTGACAGAGATGGTCAAGTTCTGATGGCAGAACTAGACCAGACAGCGGATAAGTTTCTGTCCAGGTAGCCTCTAGAAGAAAGCTAAGGCAAAATGCCTTTCTGATAACTCTGAAGGAAGATCTGCTGGACACAGAGTCCAACCTTAAGAGTTAGTCAGTAGAATCTTAAATGCAGGAATTAAAAGTTTAAAGTAAATGACACCGGGGTTTTTATAGTGGTTCAAGGAACAACTTGTTCCTCTAGTCCACTGTTCCACTAAGCTTGCAAAAACAACAGTTTACAACGCCTTAGTCCCTAGAACTTAAGAAGCACTCCTCGTCTTCTTCAAGTCTAGTTGCCACCCGGGATGCAGTCCTGCTTCATGATGGCTGGTCTCGTTTCACTGAGTCTCTTGAAGTATCCCCACTTCACTTACTCCAGCTAGTTTGAGACGTCCCTTCTTTTTCAAGAAGTGTTTGATATAAAATCAGTTTTCTCCAACGTTGCTTCTTCACAAAGGATGAGTATATGAAGCTTTCGAAGTGTTGAAGAACTGAGTAACTTTGCAGTTTGCTAGTTGGATGAAGGATAGGAAAGTATATCTTCCAACTGGAGCCTTTTCTTGTCTAAGGATGAGGTTTGAATCTCAAGAAGGTTGTTTTTACGCAAAGTTGTTCTCTTAGTTCTTCAGAGTGTATCTTATATACTGGGAGCAGTCTTCCCGTTGGAGTGTAGAGGACAACTTCATTAATTGCATGTACTGTTGACTTGACCGGTTGGACCTTCGACTTGCTATTTTGGGGGCGTAAAGATACTCACATGGTCAATCATCAGCTTTAAATATCTCTTCGTACGTACAACATTAAATGTGCATTTAATGCGTGTACAGTACCATGTTTCCGTTGAAAGGTTCGTAACCGTTAGGGGATTTCCCGTTAGTTTAACGACCGTTGGAAAGGCTTCCGAAATCTGGTGGGTTTAGCAGAGTCTTAAGAGGCTCTCTGGTCCAATCTCCGAAGTCCGTCTCTGTTGCCAACTCTGGTATCTTTCTGATGACCAGTTTGTGATGGCTTCTCTGGTGAGCAACTCTGGGAGCAACTCTGGTAGAGTCAAGATGGAACTCTGGCAGACAGACTAAGCTAAAACTTACAAAAGAAATTCTAATACACAATTTCTAATGGGGTACTTTCAAATTCTAATTAACCTAGCATCATCAAAATCTAAATACATTTATTCCTTACAATTTCCCCCTTTTTGATGATGCCAAAACTCTTTAACTATTTCCAGAGAAGTGCCTTTCACCATAAAAGAAAATAAAGTTTAAAACTTTTCATTAGAGTCTTGGTGGGCAACTTAGCATAGGAGAATAGTAAGAGTACGATACAATCAGATAGCAATAAAATCAAATACGATAACAGAATACACACAAGAAAGTAAATAAGAACAGATATTTGAATAAGCCAAGCAAAAAGAGAGGCAGAGTTGGTATCTTATTAATCTGATAGGGAAAGTAAAGCATTACAGAGTCAGAGATAGAGAGTTAGAGATCTTCTTCATCTACCTGTGGTCCTGCTCTGTCAATCCTTTCTAGTTCTGCATTTACCTTCGCTCTGATTGAGGCTAGATCCCTCGGATTCTGATAATCAGCCCAATGGGGTGCAAGTTTGCAGTCCAAATAGTTTCTGACAGCTTCTGCAGAATTCTTGCCATTGAGAATCTTCATTCCATACCACATCTCAGCTTCTTGGATTGAACCACCATGGTTGATCTAGACAAGTCCATCACTGTTCATGAACAGATTCTCTCTTTGAAGAGGAGTCATCAGTTTCCTCATCTGTTCAAATTGAACTCTGTCTGGCCTTGACAGACCGCTCTTCATCCAATCATTGAGTGAAAAGGATGAGGTCTTTTTCTTTGAGCTTCTAGGAGGAGGAGTTGGGGGTCTGGTGCCTGTAGCAGCTAGTCTTTTCTGCCTGGTTGCATCGAAATATGGAGCAAGATCAACAGAGGGGGGTTCTCTGATAGAAAGGGCTCTGGTGCTGGGTCCTTCTTCTTCTCTGCTATCTTCCCCCTTTTTGGCATCACAAAGATCACCAAGTAGGAGCTCAATCTTTGAGAACTCAGAGGCTTGTGCATCTCTGATTTCGTCAAGGGTCTCTGGCAGAGTTTGAGTGACAGAGGCAAGTCCTTCAATCAGGCTCTGTTGCTTGTCTACTGCAGATTGAAGGTCCCTAGTGCTGACTTCTAGGAGCACCATCTTTTGGTACCTTTCCTTGTCAGACTTGAGGAGAGCTAGTCCTTGCTCTTGATGTTCCTTGCAGAGGGAGTGTAAGATAATGAGTTTCTGGGAGGAACTATCAGCAGATTTCTGAAGATTGTGAACAGAATCTGAGATCTTGTTGATAGTCTGGTTCTGGGCAAGCAGAGCTTGAGAGTGAGAGTGCAGAACAGAATTGAGACACTTAACATCTCTGGAGAAGAAGAATGCATGAAGTTGTGCAGATTTTCTGTCAGTGCAGCAACTTTATCTGTCAAATGTTGAAACCCTATAGTGATTTGCAGGTTGGTATGGGTAAGCTCTTCATGTTGCTTGTCATTCAATTCAATGATCTTGCTCAGATCATGAACCAATAGACCACCAAATGCTTCAGCAGATTTCACAAACTGGTTGAAGGGGATCTGGGGTTCTTCAGATGTAAATCCAGGCATTTCTAATCCTCTGCCCTTTGGTAAAGGAGGAGCTCTGTTGGATGGTGGAGGGGAAGGAACTCTGGGAGGTGTCCTTCTCCTTTTAGAGGTTTCATCAGCAACAATGGAGGAGGTGAGGAATCCATCATTGTCACTAGAAGAAGAGGGGACCCTGAAGATTGGTTTCTTCTTTGGTGTAGAGGCTGCTGAGTGATGTGAGGATCTCTGTGGTGAGGCAGATTTGGAGGGTGGTAAGGATTTCTGAGGAGGTGAATTCTGGGGAAAAGGGATGATAGGTTGAGGAGTAGGTTGGTGTGAGGGAGATGGTGGGGGTGAAGGTGATCGATTTCTGGTAATTGAAGGTTGTTTGCAGGGTGATGAGGGTCTCGAGTTAGGTTTCTGGTGAGATGGGGTTCTGGTGGAGGTTGAGGTTTTCTGGTCTGGTGAAGGGGTTTTCTGGTGAGGTGGGGATGAAGGTTTAGATGGAGATTTGGAAGGTGAAGGTTGAGAAATAGGAGATTTGGGAGGGGAAGGAGGAGGTGTAGGGATTACCTCAAGGACAATCTCAGAGAACATGGATTCTCTCCATTCCTTGATCAGCTTTTCCATGGTAAGAGCAATGTCATTTGCTGTGGAGGGTTCTCCTTCCTCAAGAGCACTATGACGAAATTTGATCATAGATTCTTTTCTTTTCTTCTCCATTAGCCATGCATCAAATTCTTCCATTTCTTCTTCTTCCAAGGCTTTGACATGCCTTTCTGGAGATAGGTCAGATGTTGGAACTTTACCTTGATATCTGTCTTTCTTCTTTTGTAGGACAGAGATCAGAAAGGTAAGGTTGAAGCATTTTGACACATCATCTGTGCCTACCCAGTGAAGAACAGCAGCTTCTTCTTCTTCATAGGCATCAAAGTACTGAATGATTTGTTGGAGAGGTCCCATTCTCAATCTTCTCCAAGCTAGGACTCTATCAAACTGCCTCTGCAGAATGATGTTGAAGTCAGTTTCTTGGTCCATCTCTGGTGAGGCTTCACGTTCTGGTGAGAGAGCAGAGTTTGGCAACTCTGGTGCAGAATCCTGTTCAGTCTCTGGTAGAGTTCCAGATTCTGGTGCAAGTCCCCCCTGAACTGCTGATTCCTTGGCAGGTGAGATTACTTTAGTCTTCCTCTTCTTCTGCCTTGGTTGAGTGCTTGAGTTGTCAGAGTCACCACTCTGCACAACCATCTTTCTTCTTCTCTTCTGCTTCAGTTTTCTGGCAGGAGATTTCCTGGTTGCCTTTGGGGAGGGCAACTCTGGTGCAACCTCTTCTGTTGCTTCCTTCTCTGGTAGTGACAGATTGTCACTTTTCTTCTTCTTTTTGACTTCCCTTAAAGCCTGTGACTGCTCAGGTTGTTTAGAAGTCTCACTGGGCTTCTTGGTAGCTTTCTTTGGAGCAGGTTTGGCCTTAGCAGCCTGTTCTTCTCTCTTCTTCTCCAGCCTTTCCTCTCTCTTAAGCTCAGAGGAGATGGCTATGTTGAACT
Organism: Cuscuta europaea; assembly: GCA_945859875.1. Lineage (NCBI taxonomy): Eukaryota > Viridiplantae > Streptophyta > Magnoliopsida > Solanales > Convolvulaceae > Cuscuta > Cuscuta europaea. The sequence goes on along the minus strand of CAMAPE010000080.1, from coordinate 1,586,858 downwards.
TTGGGGAGGCTGTGAGGAAGATTGTCTTGGAGTGATCAACTGGGATGTTATCCCTGAGTTGAACTCCTTTGGCAGCAAGAATGGCAGAGATGAGAAGCCCATGTCCCATCTTGGTTGAGAAAAGACCTGTTTCAGAGTCTTTCTTCTTGATGAATTCAGTTAGGGAGCCAAAAATTACCTCGCCCCAATTGATGTTCATGCCATGGTGAACTGCAAAGATTGCCTTGGCATTGTTTTTGTTCATCTCGTCTGTTGAAGCAGTTTTGCACCACAAGCACCGGTGCAGAATGCTGACAAGTTTCTCAAAGTCCTTCTTCAGCAGAAATTTCTTCATGTACAGTTTGTCCAGTCCGGCAGCCTCCGGACGACAGTATGTCTGAACAAATCCTTCAGTGGAGACTTCCACTGAGTCAAGAGCAAGAAGGTTGTTGGCTTCCGGGTCTTGGGAGTCAAGTTGAACTCCAAAGAACTCATTAAGTGCGTCTGCATTCAGAAAAATGCGTTGACCCTGTACTGAGGAATTGTAACACTTAAGAATTTGATTATTTAGATATAGTAATGTTTCGGGACGAAACATCTTTTAAGGAGGGTAGAATGTGACACTCCAAAAATTTAAAAAAAAAAATAATTTTTAGCCAGATAAATCATAAAATATTGCGGAAGTGACATTTTAATTATTAATTGAGTCAGACAAAAATTCAACAGTTGTAACATTCTAATCAGATAAAAATTTCAAAATTTATGACATCTTAGTCAGATAAAAATATTTCAGTAATAGGAACAACATTTTATGAAACAAGTGAACCAGACAGAAAATTAATAATCCGTCGGAAATTAATAAAATCAGAAAGTAAATTATTAAATTAATAATACTATATTTTTTAATACTATACGTATAACGCATCAATTACAATTTTTTTAGCCATATATAGTTTTTTTTAAATGCTATACGTTCTCCAAACGCATGTAACGTGCAAAAAGAAAAAAATAATCATGGGAGCAGGATTTTTAGGATCTGAATCAGAAGCTTTACACCCAACCATCTCTATAAATAGCAGAATAGTTGCCTGGCCTTTCATCCCAAAAATTCCGTCGGAAAATGCAAATATATATATATATATATATATATATATATATATATATATATATATATATATATATATATATATATATATATATATATATCTGAATTTTTCCAACCCATCGCTAGACTCAAAACCGAGCCCTGAAAACGCTTCCCAGACCTTCCCCTTCGTGAGAGGAATCCAACGGAGGAAGAATCATTGAAAACGGTCGTGAAACGAGGGAGAAAAAGCTCGCCGGAGTTTCGCCGGGAAAACTTTCCCGACAGAAAACGGAGGAGCAGGAGCCGCCGTCGCCGCCGCCAACCCTCCACCGGCCTTCGCCGTCCCGAGAGGAGTGCACCGCTACCCCGTTGGCCGTTTCCGACGAGGTAAGGCCTCTTCCCCGTTTTTTTCTTTTTCCCCCGTTTTTCCGGCGATTCACCGGAGAAGACAACCCAGCCAAGGCTGGGGTCTGTCTTGTGGGCCTAAACTTTGGGCCAGAAGAATTAAATTTGGGCCAGTTCGGCCCAGTTGCAATAAAAATTAAAAACAAAATAGTAAATGAAATAAATAAAATCTGGAAAACTATAAATTAAATACCTGGTGTAATTATACATGTTCGGACCAACCCGAATTGAAAAATAATATTTTTAGCTATTTTTAATTGATTTAATGGTAATTGGGCCAATTTGTACACAATTAGTAAATAAATAAATAAATGGTGAAATTAATTATGAAATAAATATTGGAGCAAACTAGGATAAATATAAGACTAAATAAGACATTATGGACCATTTATAAATAATAAAAAATTAATATTAGTATTTTAATTGTAAATGGACAGGTTATTTGATATACGAAAATAAATGAATAATTAAGAAAAATGAATTATAAAATAAATATTTGGACAACCTAAGCCAAATGTAGAACCAAAATATTGTTATGGACGGTTATTAATTTATAAAGTCGACTCTTGGCTATTTTATTAAATTGGACCATATAAAGCTAATTAGTTAAATAATAAAATTTTTATTATCGATAAAATTAATTTATAGTTTAATATTCATTAAAGAATATTATATTAAAATAATTATTTCGATTTGGTATCATAATTAGATTAAATAAATTGGTAGATTTTGTTTTCACTAATTATTGGACTAATTAAGGTAGAGTAATATAAAATTTAAATAATTTCGGACTTTAAAATATTAAATGTTTAAGTAATCAATAAAATCAGAATATATTAGTTAATTCGAATTTATTAAGGCTAATAATGTTAATATAAACTAATTTCGATATTTGATTAGTTAGATTAAAAATAATTCGGATATAATATTAAGACATACCAAATGCTTTAGGAGTTGAGTAAATAAAAAGATGATTATTAAATTAGAAATTTGATATTGTAATTAATTATATTCGTATGTTTTAGAATTTAAGTATTTTAATTAACGACGGAATTAATAAGGTAATTTAATTAATAAGAAGTGATTAACGCGGATAATAAAATAATTGAATTAGTGAATTCGAAAAATAAAATAAAAGGTAAAAACCGAGTAAAATAATTATTAAAGAGTAAGTGACTAATTATATTATCTTAATTAAAAAGGTGATTATTTAGAGACCGGAGTAGAAGAAGATATGACCGGATGTGGCGGTAACACCCATTTCCCTATTTTAGACTTCCGCTGTATTTCTTTAACTCTTTGATGAATGAATAAAGTATTTCTTTTAAATATATCATTGTTTTTGGGCGGGAAATTTGGGGGTGTTACAAATTGGTATCAGAGACTTTGGTTTTCCCGAAAGGACTAGAACACGAGGTAATAGGTCGTAGGGAGAAATTCTGTCACAAAGACGATAACAGTCTAAGCTGGTTGGTGCATAATTGAGTCTTTGCGCTCGTCCAACCAACTGGGAATTTCTCCTTGTGCTGAAACTTCGTTGTTCGAAATCTTTGACGAAAACTATGGGTTTGATGCGGGATTTTCAAAAATGTTTTCCTAAAATTAGGAGAATGAATATACTAGGAAAGAGGCCTTTTAGGAACGCGGTGAGAGGGAGAAACCTTGCGAAGTTATTGAGTTATGAAATGCATGGGATTCATGCCTCTGTGAAGTATGTGGAATATGTTATACACTATGTGTACTATTTGTTCTAAAAATCTGAAGTTAGTAGAGAATTTGTTTAAAATCCTTATGTATGCATTAATACTTAGTACGGGCTTTTCTTTATTAAGAAACATGCCGCCAAGAAGAAACCCCCATGCGACCCCAACTGTTGAGGAGTTGGCTCAAACTATTCAGCAGATGGCGCAACACATTGGAGCAGCTCAAACCCATAACCAAGGGGTTGACTATGCAGCGCGCGTAGCCGGAAGGAACCCCCCAAGATACCTGGGGGAGGAGGATCATCTGATTCTAGAAGACTGGATCCGAACCTTCGACAAGCTCTTTGATTCGCTCAATTGTCCGTTAGAGCAGCGGGTAAACATAGCGGTGTACTACTTGCACCAAGAGGCGGATCATTGGTGGGCTGCCACCGGGACAACTCTGCTCGAGCAACCGGAATTTTGTTGGGAAGACTTCAAGATAGCCCTACGCGACCGTTTCTATCCAGACCATGTGAAAGAGGCAAACTATGATGAGTTTGTCAACTTCAAGCAAGGAGATTTAACCGTCCAAGAGTACCACACGAAGTTTGTCCAACTGGCCCGCTTCGCCAAAGAGCTGGTATCCACTGAGGCCAGCATGACCCGAAGGTTTGTGAATGGGCTGAACTTTGGCGCCCAAAAGTTCGTAACCGTGGCAGAGCCGCGGAACATGAATGAGGCGTACCGGAAGGCCGGGAAGTACTACATGGTACATCAGAAGGAGAGGGAGGCGCAGAAGAGAGACCGGAAGATTGCCGAGGTAGAACAGCAGCAAAAGAAGGCCCGAACTGACCGCCCAGAGCCAAGACAGAACAACCAAAACGGTAGAACCTTCCAAGGCCAGGGTCAGGGAAGGAATCAGCCCGCTCAGGTACGACACTACAAATGCAAACTGTGCCCAAATAACCATCCCGGGAAGGATTGTGCGGGAAATGCGGTGAGATGTTACAACTGTAATCTCATGGGGCATCGGGCATATGAGTGCTGGAAACCTCCGAGCCAGGGTCAAGGCCAAGGGAACAACCAAACTGGGGACGGGAATAATCACGCTAACATCAACCGTGGTAATCCCGGTAATCGCCCAGCGGAGGCTAACCGAAACCAAGGTCCGGGAGGGCAAAACAACACTCAAGGCCGCATCTACGTCATGAACCAGGCGCAAGCAAATGCACACGATGTGGTGACAGGTACCTTTCTTGTAAACTCCAAACCTGCTTATGTGCTGTTTGATTCAGGTGCGTCCCACAGCTTCATAGCATCAAAATTCGTGGAAAGGACGAAGCTAGAACCTACCACTAAGCTTAGTCTTAACGTAAAAACGGCCTCCAACCAAGTGGTGGCATGTGGGAGTGTTTTCTCTAACGTTCCCATAATCATATCCGATACCGAACTACCCGGAGATCTAATCCAATTTGACCTGGAGGATATCGACGTGGTGTTGGGTATGGACTGGCTAGGGAAATATAAAGCCAAAATCCTATGCGACGAGCAGAAAGTGGTCTTGAGAGGACCCAATAAAAAACGTGTATCCTACAAAGCAGTTACATCTAAACCGGGAGTGAAGCTAGCAACCATGCAACAAGTCAAACGATATGCCCGAAAGGGGTATGAAGTTTACTTGTGCAGGATCAAAGACTTGAACTCCGAGGACCCGACCATTGACCAAATCCCAGTGGTCAATGAGTTTCCGGATGTATTCCCAGAAGAGATTCCAGGGATGCCACCGGAGAGGGAAGTCGAGTTTTCAATCGACCTTCTGCCGGGCACCGCACCCATCTCAAAGGCACCATACCGAATGGCACCGAAGGAGATGCAAGAACTGAAAGAACAACTTGAAGAATTATTGGAGAAAGGCTACATCAAACCGAGTATCTCACCTTGGGGTGCTCCGGTCTTGTTTGTGAAGAAGAAGGATGGGAGTCTGAGACTCTGCATTGACTATAGGGAGCTGAACAAAGCGACCATCAAGAACAAATACATGCTGCCTCACATTGATGACCTCTTCGATCAACTGAGGGGAGCTAGCACGTTTTCCAAAGTTGATTTAAGATCCGGGTACCATCAAGTGAGGATTTCTGAGAAAGATATCCCGAAGACGGCCTTTCGAACGAGGTACGGACACTATGAGTTCACCGTAATGCCGTTTGGCCTCACAAATGCACCTGCGGTATTTATGGATCTCATGAACCGTGTGTTCCGACCCTACCTCGATCTGTTTATTGTGGTGTTCATTGACGACATCCTGGTGTACTCCAAGACACCAACTGAGCATGAAGAACATCTGAGGATAGCACTGCAAACTTTGAGAGAGAATCAGCTATATGCCAAACTCTCAAAGTGTGATTTCTGGAGGGACCGGGTAGCATTCTTGGGCCACATCATCACCCGAGAAGGGGTATCCGTTGACCCGTCAAAGATCGAAGCAGTGATTGACTGGCCTGCGCCCAAAACTGTGACGGAGTTCCGAAGCTTTTTAGGTTTGGCGGGATATTATCGTAGATTCGTGAAGGATTTCTCAAAGATAGCAAAGCCTTTGACTAATCTCACGAAGAAGACTACGAAGTTCATATGGAGTGAAGAATGCAAACAAGCTTTCCAAGAGCTGAAGCAAAGGTTAACAACCGCGCCTGTCTTGACCCTACCGTCCGGTACCGAGGGGTTTGAGATCTACACCAATGCTTGTTTAAAAGGGTTGGGTTGCGTATTGATGCAAAATGGCAAAGTGGTGGCCTATGCATCAAGGCAACTAAAGACACATGAGGTCAACTATCCGACTCATGACTTAGAACTGACAGCGGTTATCTTTGCTCTAAAGCTGTGGAGGCACTATCTCTATGGGGTACACTGTAAAGTTTACACCGATCACAAGAGCCTGAAGTACATCTTCACCCAAAAGGAGCTTAACATGAGACAGAGACGCTGGCTAGAACTCGTCAAAGACTATGACTTGGAGATCCAATATCATGAAGGCAAAGCAAACGTAGTTGCCGATGCGCTGAGCCGGAAATCAACCCACTCCTTCAAAGCAGCATGGGTACTACCTGATGAACTTTACCGGGACTTTCAAAAGCTAGACTTGGAAGTTCGGGATTTCGGAGAGGTAGAGCGGGAAACATGGTTACTCACCATGACCGTTACCCCATCTATCTTCGACGAAATTCGTGAAGGGCAGCCTGGAGACATAAAGCTAGACCGAATCCGAGCAGGTATGACTAATGGCGTGAACGGTCCGTTCAAACTGTACGAAGACGGGAGCATTCGACACAAAGGAAGGTGGTGTGTCCCGATGAAATGTGAAGAACTTAAAAGAAAAATTCTGGAGGAAGGGCACAACACGCCTTACTCGGTACACCCTGGGGGCGATAAACTCTACAAAGACATCAAAAAGAATTTTTGGTGGCCAAAGATGAAGAAAGAGGTAGCCGAGTTCGTGGCCCGATGCTTAAACTGTCAGAAGGTGAAAGTCGAACGTTGCAAGCCCAAGGGACTCGTACAATCCTTGGAAGTACCAAAGTGGAAGTGGGATTCCATCTCCATGGACTTTGTTGGGGGCTTACCCCTAACCAAGTCTGGAAAAGACAAGGTTTGGGTCATAGTTGATCGGTTAACAAAGACCGCTCGCTTTATCCCAATGAACGAAACTTGGAGCATGGAGAAATTAGCCCGAGCCTACATCAAACACGTGGTTAAGTACCATGGAGTTCCACAAGACATCGTTTCTGACCGTGATTCTAGATTTCTATCTCAATTCTGGAAGGAATTGCAAGCCGCCATGGGGACGAAGTTGAAGCTGAGTACTGCCTTTCACCCGATGACCGATGGACAGACGGAACGAACCATCCAAACACTTGAGGACATGCTGAGAGCATGTATGTTAGACCTACAAGGGTCGTGGGACGAACACTTAGACTTAATAGAGTTTTCGTACAACAATAGCTACCATGCCAGTATCAAAATGGCCCCATACGAAGCTCTATATGGTCAAAAGTGTAGAAGCCCACTATGCTGGGGTGACATGGAAGATCAAGTGGTGTTAGGGCCGGATTACCTCCAAGACACCATAGAGAAAGTGAAGACGATTCAAGCAAGAATGAAAGCTGCACAAGATCGTCAGAAGTCTTATGCAGACCTGAGAAGGAAGCCAGCAGAATTTGAAGCGGGAGAAAAAGTCCTACTCAGAGTCTCCCCGACCAAGGGAGTAATGAGGTTTGGAAAGAAGGGAAAGCTAAGCCCGAGGTTCATTGGCCCATATGACATCCTCGAGCGAGTGGGAAGAGTGGCATATCGGCTAGCTCTACCCACCGAATTGGCTAAGTATACATACTATAAACCGCTCGCCAGTGAATACCTTAGTAAATATCTCTCAAAACCTAAAATGTGCTATGCGTAGGTACACAACGTTTTCCATATCTCCCAATTGAAGAAGTATGTCCGCGACGAATCCCATATTCTTAGCCCCGAGGTACGAATCGTAACCTTATGATAATTATTAGATCCAAGTATCACATCTAACCTCGACTTTTTAGGTGGTCGAGTTGGATGAATCGTTGACTTACAAGGAGAGGCCAGTCCAGATTTTGGATACTAAGACCCGTGAGACTAGAAGAAAAGCGGTTAAGATGGTGAAGGTGTTGTGGTCTAACCATTTGGCCGAAAATGCCACATGGGAGACTGAGGACGATATGCGCAAACGTTATCCAGAGTTATTTTGAATAAGGTAAAATTTGAGTTACGAGGACGTAACCTCTCTTTAAGGGGGGTAGAATGTAACACTTAAGAATTTGATTATTTAGATATAGTAATGTTTCGGGACGAAACATCTTTTAAGGAGGGTAGAATGTGACACTCCAAAAATTTAAAAAAAAAAAAATAATTTTTAGCCAGATAAATCATAAAATATTGCGGAAGTGACATTTTAATTATTAATCGAGTCAGACAAAAATTCAACAGTTGTAACATTCTAATCAGATAAAAATTTCAAAATTTATGACGTCTTAGTCAGATAAAAATATTTCAGTAATAGGAACAACATTTTATGAAACAAGTGAACCAGACAGAAAATTAATAATCCGTCGGAAATTAATAAAATCAGAAAGTAAATTATTAAATTAATAATACTATATTTTTTAATACTATACGTATAACGCATCAGTTACAATTTTTTTAGCCATATATAGTTTTTTTAAATGCTATACGTTCTCCAAACGCATGTAACGTGCAAAAAGAAAAAAATAATCATGGGAGCAGGATTTTTAGGATCTGAATCAGAAGCTTTACACCCAGCCATCTCTATAAATAGCAGAATAGTTGCCTGGCCTTTCATCCCAAAAATTCCGTCGGAAAATGCAAATATATATATATATATATATCTGAATTTTTCCAACCCATCGCTAGACTCAAAACCGAGCCCTGAAAACGCTTCTCAGACCTTCCCCTTCGTGAGAGGAATCCAACGGAGGAAGAATCATTGAAAACGGTCGTGAAACGAGGGAGAAAAAGCTCGCCGGAGTTTCGCCGGGAAAACTTTCCCGACAGAAAACGGAGGAGCAGGAGCCGCCGTCGCCGCCGCCAACCCTCCACCGGCCTTCGCCGTCCCGAGAGGAGTGCACCGCTACCCCCGTTGGCCGTTTCCGACGAGGTAAGGCCTCTTCCCCGTTTTTTTCTTTTTCCCCCGTTTTTCTGGCGATTCACCGGAGAAGACAACCCAGCCAAGGCTGGGGTCTGTCTTGTGGGCCTAAACTTTGGGCCAGAAGAATTAAATTTGGGCCAGTTCGGCCCAGTTGCAATAAAAATTAAAAACAAAATAGTAAATGAAATAAATAAAATCTGGAAAAATATAAATTAAATACCTGGTGTAATTATACATGTTCGGACCAACCAGAATTGAAAAATAATATTTTTAGCTATTTTTAATTGATTTAATGGTAATTGGGCCAATTTGTACACAATTAGTAAATAAATAAATAAATGGTGAAATTAATTATGAAATAAATATTGGAGCAAACTAGGATAAATATAAGACTAAATAAGACATTATGGACCATTTATAAATAATAAAAAATTAATATTAGTATATTTAATTGTAAATGGACAGGTTATTTGATATACGAAAATAAATGAATAATTAAGGAAAATGAATTATAAAATAAATATTTGGACAACCTAAGCCAAATGTAGAACCAAAATATTGTTATGGACGGTTATTAATTTATAAAGTCGACTCTTGGCTATTTTATTAAATTGGACCATATAAAGCTAATTAGTTAAATAGTAAAATTTTTATTATCGATAAAATTAATTTATAGTTTAATATTCATTAAAGAATATTATATTAAAATAATTATTTCGACTTGGTATCATAATTAGATTAAATAAATTGGTAGATTTTGTTTTCACTAATTATTGGACTAGTTAAGGTAGAGTAATATAAAATTTGCATAATTTCGGACTTTAAAATATTAAATGTTTAAGTAATCAATAAAATCAGAATATATTAGTTAATTCGGATTTATTAAGGCTAATAATGTTAATATAAACTAATTTCGATATTTGATTAGTTAGATTAAAAATAATTCGGATATAATATTAAGACATACCAAATGCTTTAGGAGTTGAGTAAATAAAAAGATGATTATTAAATTAGAAATTTGATATTGTAATTAATTATATTCGTATGTTTTAGAATTTAAGTATTTTAATTAACGACGGAATTAATAAGGTAATTTAATTAATAAGAAGTGATTAACGCGGATAATAAAATAATTGAATTAGTGAATTCGAAAAATAAAATAAAAGGTAAAAACCGAGTAAAATAATTATTAAAGAGTAAGTGACTAATTATATTATCTTAATTAAAAAGGTGATTATTTAGAGACCGGAGTAGAAGAAGAGAATTATGAGGATGATGTTGTCGAGTGATGATTGCTTGCATGGCCCGAGAGCGAGTTAGAAGTCGCCTTAGTTATACTAGTCATGAAATAAACATTTACTTTTCAAACACTTTACTTTTATTAAATTAGTTGTGATGTTCTAGTTGCCTGTGCATCCGGTTGAGAGATGACCGGATGTGGCGGTAACACCCATTTCCCTATTTTAGACTTCCGCTGTATTTCTTTAACTCTTTGATGAATGAATAAAGTATTTCTTTTAAATATATCATTGTTTTTGGGCGGGAAATTTGGGGGTGTTACAGGAATGAACTCCGGTCTTGGAGATGGTGGCGTTGAGGTAGAACTCAGCCACGTCCTTGATGCTGAAGTGCTCATAGGGATGAGAAACAACCTTTGAAAGTTGTGAGTCAGTCATCCCTTGGATGATCTTGGTCATCCTCTTCTGGTTTTCTGCCAGCAGTGGTAGAGACGACATGTCAACCTTCATGCCGGAGACAATGTTGGCGATGAGGGTCTTAGCTTCTTCCTTAGAAAGATCGTTGATGCTAAGGAAGTTCATTCTGAGTGACGGTTAAGAAAAGTTCTGGGGATTGAAAAGTTTAGGATCTGAAAGCTTTGAATGCTAGAGCAGTTTAAGAGAGAGATGAAGTTGCAGTAGGGATTTAGGTTGAAGACGGTGGATATAAAGGGGTTAGGAATAGTGGACGTTTGGTATATTGGCAGTTTCGAGGTAGCATTTAATGAAATGCGGGCGGAAAACGTTTCCGTTAGAAGAGTAACGATCAGGGGTATTTTGGTAAAAGACCGTTTCAGTTAATTAGGTCTTGCCCGTACCTCGAAATATTGCTAAGTCCACATCCGTATCTGCTGTTTCTCCGATAGGGATCTCTGGTCAGAGAAGGGGAGGTTCTCTGATGTGAGATTCTGATGAATAGAGATAGGGGTTCTCTGATCTGAGTTTCTGGTGAAGAAGCAAGCAGTTCTGGTTCAGTGAATCTCTGGTTCATGCATCTCTGGGAAGATCATCCATCATTCCCAGTTCTTCCCTTAGCTTGTTAAACCTTGCCTCAGGTAAAGGCTTGGTTAGGATGTCTGCAAGCTGGTCTTCTGTAGGTACATGCTCCATACAGATATGCTTCTTCTCAACATGATCTCTGATGAAGTGATGTCTGATCTCAATGTGCTTTGTCCTGGAATGAAGAACTAGGTTCTGAGTGATAACAATGGCACTGGTGTTGTCACACAACAACTTGATCTCCTTTGCTTGAATTCCATAGTCCTTCAGTTGTTGCTTCATCCAGGGTAGCTGAGCACAGCAACTCCCAGCTGCAATGTACTCAGCCTCAGCTGTACTTGTTGAGATAGAGTTCTGCTTCTTGCTAAACCAGGAAACAAGCCTTCCTCCTAGCAATTGGCAGTGACCAGAGGTGCTCTTTCTGTCTAGTCTGCAACCTGCAAAATCTGAGTCAGAATAGCCAATTAGTTCAAAGTTACCTCCCTTTGGATACCATAGGCCTGCATTTGGATTTCCTTTGTTGTATCTGATGATTCTCTTTGCAGCACTTAGATGGCTTTCCTTGGGCTTTGATTAGTATCTGGCACAGATTCCAACAGAGAATGAGATATCTGGTCTGCTTGCAGTCAGATACAGCAGAGATCCTATGATCCCTCTGTATGTTGTTGCATCCACATCTTTTCCTTCATCATCCGGACCAATTCCTTGTGATGTGTTCATGGGAATCTTCACTGATGATTTGCCTTCCACTCCAAACTTCTTGATCAGATCTCTGGTGTACTTCCCTTGATTGATAAAGATCCCTTCTGGAACTTGTTTGACTTGAAGTCCTAGGAAGTAACTGAGTTCTCCCATCATACTCATTTCAAATTGACTCTGCATCACTTGAGAAAATTACTTGCACAGTTCTGGATTAGTACTACCAAATATAATATCATCAACATATATTTGTACTAACAGAATATGATTAGCAACAGAGATTTGAAATAGAGTTTTGTCAACCTTTCCTTTAGTAAACCCATGGTTCACCAGGAAAAGGGACAATGTGTCATACCAGGCTCTGGGAGCTTGCTTAAGACCATAGAGGGCCTTTTTAAGCTTGTAGACACAAGAAGATTGAGTAGGAATGACAAAACCTGGTGGTTGTTCCACATAAACTTCCTCTTCAAGATCTCCATTCAGAAATGCACTCTTGACATCCATCTGGTAGACCTTGATGTTGTTGTAAGCAGCATAGGCTAGAAAGATTCTGATGGCTTCAAGTCTGGCAACTGGTGCAAAGGTTTCATCAAAATCAATTCCTTCTTCTTGGCAGTATCCCTTGGCTACCAGCCTAGCTTTATTCCTTACGATGTTGCCATCTTCATCTGCTTTGTTCTTGAATACCCATTTGGTTCCAATGACATTCTGGTGCTTTGGTCTAGGAACAAGTTCCCACACTTTGTTCCTTTCAAACCGAGTAAGCTCTTCTTGCATTGCATTGATCCAGTCTGAGTCTGCAAGAGCTTCCTCCACAGTCATAGGTTCCATTTGAGATATGTAGCAGGTAACCATTGCTTCTCTCCTTGATGTAGCAGATCTGGTCTGGACTCCACTTCTGATTTGTCCAATTACTTGATTAGGAGGATGATCTCTTAACCAAGTTAAATCAGGTTCAGATAAGGGTTGTCTTGGATTCTCTTGTTCTCCTTCTGATTCTTCATCACTATCTTTGCCTTGTAGGATGGGATTCTGATGGTGCATTGGTATGGTAGAGTTATTTAGCAACTCTGGTATATCCGTCTCTGGTGGATCTAGTTCTGGTGATTCTTCTAGATTCGCTTTCTCCAAGTTTTCAGTTATGCTCTCAACAGAGTTGAGATCATCAAACTTGACATGAATAGATTCTTCAACAAGTAGAGTTCTTTTGTTGAGTATTCTGTAGGCTTTGCTGGTGCTAGAGTAGCCTAAGAATGTTCCTTCATCAGCTTTTTCTTGGAACACCTTGAGGTGATCCTTCCCATTGTTGAGTATATATCATTTGCATCCAAATGCATGAAAGTAGCTGATGTTGGGTTTTCGTCCTTTCTATAATTCACAGGGGGTTTTCTGATGAGTTTTGTGAATCATGCTCCTGTTCTGGGTGTAGCATGCAGTATTGATTGCTTCAGCCCGGTATCTGTAAGGTAGCCCTGATTCAGCAATCATGGTCCTTGCAGCTTCCTTCAAGGTTCTATTTCTTCTTTCTGCAACTCCATTCTGTTGAGGAGTTCTGGCTGCAGAGAGTTGATGCATTGTACCATTCTGGTCACAGCATTCCTGTATGACCTTGTTGACGAACTCTGTTCCTCTGTCTGATCTGATGGCTTTGACTTTCTGATTCTGCTCATTCTGTAGTAGCTTTAGCAGAGATGGCAGTTTCTACAGAGTTTCATTTTTCTTGGTCAGAAAGATAGTCCATGTGAATCTGGAGTAGTCATCCACCATGACTAAGGTGTATCTCTTGCCACCAACACTTGGAGTTTCCACTGGTCCAAATAAATCCATGTGAATTAGATTCAAAGGACCAGTAGAGAGGTTTCCAGCAATGGGTTTGAAGGAGTTCTTCACTTGTTTTCCTTTCTGGCATGCACTGCATAAGTTCTCCTTTTTGTATACAAGGTTGGGTAGACCTTCAACAATGTGATCCCTTGCTAGCTTGTTGATTGTTTTGAAATTCAAGTGACTCAGTTTCTTGTGCCATTCCCAACTGAGTTTTGAATCTCCTTTGGCTATCAAGCAAATTCCATCTTTTGCAGTTGACCAATCAACTACATAGATGTTTTTCTTCCTTGTTGCTGTTAGAACCACTTCCTTAGTTGTCTCATGCTTGACAGAACATCCTTCCTTGGAGAATTCAACTGTGTAGCCTTTGTCACAGAATTGGCTAGCACTCAGCAAGTTGAATTTCAATCCTTTGACATAAGAGACATCATCAATGATTATCTGGTTCTTTATCAGCTTCCCTCTTCCTTTTGTCTGGCCATCTTTATCATTACCTTCAAAGGTAACTCTAGGCCCTTTGACTTTCTGGAATTCTGTTAGGCAACTCTTGTCACCTGTCATGTGTCTGGAGCATCCACTATCAATGTACCAATCTTGCTCAGAGATGGCTCCAGCACACAGTTCCTCATCATCAGATTGACCCATAAGGCATAGGTCTTCAGTCTCTGTATCCAGGCAACAGAATGCTTCATCAGATTCTGATTCCGAGCTGGACTCTGTCTCAGAGAGGGGGTCCTTCTCTGGTTGTTCAGTGATGAGTGCCTTCCTTCTTCGGTGCTCATATTTCTTTTCTCCTTCCTGGCCTTGCCTTTTGGAGACTATGGGGTGTGGACAGTTGACTTTGAAGTGCCCTGGTTGTCTGCAGTTGTAGCAGAGAAGCTCTCCACTACTTTCTGATGGTTTGGACTTCTGGTGTGGCTTTCTGCTAGAGAGTGGACTTCTGCTATCCTTCGGCTTCAAGAATTTCCTGAACTTCCTAGCAAAAGCCGCCATATACTCGTCAGTTAAAAGAATAGAAGGGTCAAAATTATTTACCTGAGAGGTGCTGGCAGTGAGGGCAGTAGTTGTTCTGTCCTCAACTTCTTCTTTCTCTTCTTCATTCATCTCAAACTCATAAGACTTGAGATCAGAGATGAGTTTCTCAGTGTTGTAGGTTCTGAGATCCTTGCTATCTCTCATGGCAGTGACCTTCATCTTCCATGTTGAAGGTAAACCTCTGAGAACCTTCAAGTTGATCTCCTTGGGAGTAAGTTCCTTCCCAAGTTCTGATATCTCAGCAGTGAGGGTGAGCAAGCGTGCATACATCTCAGCTATGCATTCTTTGGGTAGAAGTTTGAAATCTTCAAACTTCTTCATGGCAATGGTAAGTTTGTTGTCCTTTTCTTGCTCATCTCCGGCTCCTATCAGGGTAAGAGTATCCCAGATTTCCTTGGCAGATTTGCACTTCTTGATCCTTGTGAAGTACTTGTCATCAATGGCTTTGTAGAGGATATCCTTGGCAATGTTGTCAAGGTTGTACTTCCTCCTCTCTTCATTGGACCATTCATGGCGCAGTTTGGTGATCATCTGGGGTTGACCACTACCAGTGATGTATTCAGGGTTGACCTTGGTGAACTTTGTGAAAGGCCCTGCATCAAGAACTTCCCACATTTCATCATGGAGTGCGCAGAGGTGAGCTTTCATGCGGATCCTCCAGTCATCAAACTTTGTCACTGAGAACATAAGATTCTTTGAAAGAGTGTTATCCATAATATGAGATTAAAGAGGCTAAAACAAGTGGATCTCTTGTTTAGTAAGTAACCTAAAAGATTACAAGAACAAGGAGGCTGTGATACCACTTGTTGGTCCCATTTGTAATGGAAACAGTCTAGGGGGGGGGGGGGGGTGAATAGACTGTTTAGGAATTTAAACTTTTCTCTAAGTCAAGTCTGACTTATCAGAGATGGTCCAAATCTGGTGACAGAGATGGTCAAGTTCTGATGGCAGAACTAGACCAGGCAGCGAATAAGTTTCTGTCCGGGTAGCCTCTAGAAGAAAGCTAAGGCAAAATGCCTTTCTGATAACTCTGAAGGAAGATCTGCTGGACACAGAGTCCAACCTTAAGAGTTAGTCAGTAGAATCTTAAGTGCAGGAATTAAAAGTTTAAAGTAAATGACACCGGGGTTTTTATATTGGTTCAAGGAACAACTTGTTCCTCTAGTCCACTGTTCCACTAAGCTTGCAAAAACAACAGTTTACAACGCCTTAGTCCCTAGAACTTAAGAAGCACTCCTCGTCTTCTTCAAGTCTAGTTGCCACCCGGGATGCAGTCCTGCTTCCTGATGGCTGGTCTCGTTTCACTGAGTCTCTTGAAGTATCCCCACTTCACTTACTCCAGCTAGTTTGAGACGTCCCTTCTTTTTCAAGAAGTGTTTGATATAAAATCAGTTTTCTCCAACGTTGCTTCTTCACAAACGATGAGTATATGAAGCTTTCGAAGTGTTGAAGAACTGAGTAACTTTGCAGTTTGCTAGTTGGATGAAGGATAGGAAAGTATATCTTCCAACTGGAGCCTTTTCTTGTCTAAGGATGAGGTTTGAATCTCAAGAAGGTTGTTTTTACGCAAAGTTGTTCTCTTAGTTCTTCAGAGTGTATCTTATATACTGGGAGCAGTCTTCCCGTTGGAGTGTAGAAGACAGCTTCATTAATTTCATGTACTGTTGACTTGACCGGTTGGACCTTCGACTTGCTATTTTGGGGGCGTAAAGATACTCGCATGGTCAATCATCAGCTTTAAATATCTCTTCGTACGTACAACATTAAATGTGCATTTAATGCGTGTACAGTACCATGTTTCCGTTGAAAGGTTCGTAACCGTTAGGGGATTTCCCGTTAGTTTAACGACCGTTGGAAAGGCTTCCGGAATCTGGTGGGTTTAGCAGAGTCTTAAGAGGCTCTCTGGTCCAATCTCTGAAGTCCGTCTCTGTTGCCAACTCTGGTATCTTTCTGATGACCAGTTTCTGATGGCTTCTCTGGTGAGCAACTCTGGGAGCAACTCTGGTAGAGTCAAGATGGAACTCTGGCAGACAGACTAAGCTAAAACTTACAAAAGAAATTCTAATACACAATTTCTAATGGGGTACTTTCAAATTCTAATTAACCTAGCATCATCAAAATCTAAATACATTTATTCCTTACAGTTTTCATCTCAAGTTTATTGCTACTATCGTGTGAATATATGGCGCGTGTTCTATATTAACTCGGTAGTAAGTTTTATTAATGAACGCGTCTCATTATTAATAACTACCCTCGATGAACTGGATATACTCCTCGATTGAGTATTCGAGAGGAAGATAGTTAAAGATATAACCGGGATCGACGAACATTTCATTAAGTGGATAAAAGCAAAACCAAGTCTTCATCTCTATAAATTAAACTCATATAAGTCGTTTATCTTAGTGTTAATTAAATTCTATCAAATCAAACTTAAATCCCCCCTTATTACTATTTATATAAAAGAAAAGCATTCCTTTCCCTGTGGATACGAACTTTACTTCACTATACTACGTATTAGTGTTGTATTGATAAATTATTTTGAGTGCATCTCACGACAAGTGCACGTCAATTTGGCGCCGTTGCCGGGGGAAAGGCAATTATTTTTTCTTTTATTGTATTTCAAGAAAAACAAATATATAAAGAGTTCTTACTTTCTCTATTTCTGAGCTTGGTGAAGTATATGGTTAAACACCGTTCTATAAACGAGATCACCTATCAAAGAAACCCAGAAATAGAACAAACTTTCGAGCGGTTGAGAAGTAAATTTTCTAATACCGACTCGGAGGAATCATCTATCAGAGATTCATCCAGCGCTAGTTCTCATTCTAGCGAGGCCGAAGATTCAATAACCATGGCTCTTGAGACAAGAACACTACGGGAGCTCACTGCTCCAGATCTCAATCAACAACCATTATGTATTACCTTCCCTACACTCGATGAAGGTAATACATTTGAGCTAAAATCTGGGCTCATACATCTACTTCCATCCTTTCATGGCCTAAGAGGAGAAGATCCGAACAAACACCTTTCTGAGTTCCATATTGTGTGCACAAGCATGTGCCCCAGTGGTGTATCGGAAGAACAATTCAAATTGAGGGCTTTTCTATTCTCCCTCAAAGACACTGCAAAGGATTGGCTATTCTATCTTCCTTCGGGAAGTATAGACACATGGGCGGCAATGAAAAAATGCTTCTTAGATAGGTACTACCCTGCCTCCATCTCATCTTCTTTAAAAAAACAAATAAGCAACATTGAGCAAAAAGAAGATGAAACATTGTATGAATATTGGGAGCGTTTCAAAAAGTTGTGTGCTAGTTGCCTATATCATGGTGTAAGGAATATTTGTAATTAGATTTTGATGATGCTAGATTAATTAGGACTTTAGTGTACCCCTCTTTAGACTTAATGTATTAGAATTTTCACTTGTAAAGTTCTTAGTTTAATCGACTTAGCAGAAAGCCTCCAAACCTGAAGACCTCCTAAAGCAGAAGGGCTCCAAGGGCAGAAGACCCTTTATAAACCTTTAGTTGAACAGAGGACCCTTGGTTCTCTACTTCAGAACAGAAGACCTCAGGGTCTCTGTTAGCTTTTACTCTGACAGAAACCCTCCTGGTTCTCTGTTGGATATACTCTCAACAGAAGTGCTCCAGACCTTCTCTGATCATTTCTATGCCAAAGACACCAGAAGGCCTGACACTTAGAAAAATTCCACAAAGCCGGGAAATCAACGGGAAGATTCCTTCAACGGCTAGGAGACTTGAACGGAAACGCTACAGTGCACGCATTAAATGCACATTTAATGCTCCCCATGCTCCGTAGAGTAATTGCAGATGATTGGCCACAATGTCAGGATTACTTTATCCCAAAATAGTAACCCGCCAACTTTACCGGGTCCTACTGGTCAAGTCAACTGCTCGCTCATTTAATGCAGTTGTCCTCCTTCTCCTCCAACGGGAAGACAACCTCAGTATAAAAGATACACTACGAAGAACAACCGGATAACTTTGCCAACTTTGCAATTTTGCTAACCTTTGCTACAACTCTGCATACAAGAAATTCAAACGCTTAAAAAGCAAAAAGCCTCCTTGAGATTAACACTTCATCATCCTCTACAAGAGAAGGTAGAAGTTGGAAAAATCCTTATTTCCAACTCAAGCAAAGTTCCAAGTGTTCTTCAACTCTTCAAGCTCATCACATACAAACTCTTTGTAACGAAGCAAGTTGGAGGAACCCCTGTTCTAAATAGAACCTCTTCTTTCACAAGAAGGACGTCAAGTATTTGGAGCTGTGAAGTGGTGATACTTCTGGAAAAGCTCAGTGAAAGGACCAGTCTTAGGGAAGTCGGAAGTGCATCCAAGAAGACATCTACACTTGAAGAAGACGTGGAGAGCTTCTTAAGTGATAGGGCTAAGGCATTGTAAACGGAAGTTTTTACAGCTTAGTGGAACAGTGGACTAGAGGAACAAGTTGTTCCTTGAACCACTATAAAAAGCCCTGGTGTCATCTACTTACAGCTTTTCATTCATAGTTTTTATTTGAACTGTTTGACTCCAAAGACTTGGTATCTGTGTTCAGCAGAACTGGTCTTGTGAGTTAACAGAAGGCCTACTGCCTTTGCTTCTCTGAGGCTATTAACAGAACTCCCTACCAGAACCCTATCCGCTGCCAGTCTGTTCTGCCAACAGAACAGGCTATTCTGTTAAATCTGGTACTTAGCTTGAAAAAGTTAAAAACCAATACAGTCTATTCACCCCCCCTCTAGACTGTATCCAGTACAACTGGGACCAACACATGGGTACACCGAGCAAGACCTCATCCTCTATTTTAATGATGGTCTTGCGGATCAAGATAGACGCATGGTGAATGCGGCATGTGGAGGGGGAATTGTTAACAAAACCCCTTCTCAAGCAAGGAATCTCATCTCGGAGTTGGCCGAGAACTCCAGACATTACAGTGGGCGACCCTCAACTCGAAGGGTTTCCGCAGCAGAATCCAACACCTCGTTGGAAAGCCAAGTTGCCAGTTTGACTTCTCTGGTCAAAGAACTTCTTCTGAAACCAAAGACTTGGGAGGTCAAAGCTTGTGGCATTTGCACAGAAACCGGGCACCCCACTGATTCGTGCCCATCCCTCCAAGAAGAACAAGTCAACGCCTTGGGTTTCCAAGGCCATCAACAGAAGAGGTATGATCACTTCTCAAATTCTTACAACCCTGGATTGCGGGATCATCCTAACTTGAGGTATGGAAACCCTCAACAATCCAACTCATCTTCTCAATCTAGTATGTCAACTGATGACATGATCCGGACTTTGACCTCAAACATGGTTACCATGCAACAAAACATGGGACAATTTCAACAAACCATGATACAATTTCAACATGAGACAAGGTCAAGCATTAACAATTTGGAAACTAAAGTTAGTCAAATTGCAAATGCAGTGAACCGACTTGAAATGAAGGATTTGGGTAAACTCCCATCTCAAACGGATCAAAACCCGAGACAACATGTGAATGCCATCATGTTGAGAAGTGAGGCAACATGGAAGGAGGTAGATCAAGAAATTAAGGAGGTGGACCCTGAAGAAGAAGTTCAACCGGAGGAGGGGGTCATAACAGCCAAGCTCCCTCCACTGTCATCATATGAACCAGTAGCCCTGTTTCCTGAGGCACTGAGAGAGACAAAGAGGCCGGAGAAAGATTCTGACATCTATGAGACTTTCGCCAAGTGTGAGGTAAACATTCCGCTCCTTAACTCAATGAAAAGTGTTCCTCATTTTGCTAAATTTTTAAAAGAATTATGCAAAACAAAAAGGAAAAATAAATTGAAAGAGAAACAATAGGTTAAGGTTAGTGAACATGTCTCAGCTATTTTCCAAAATAAACTTCCCGAAAAATGTAGCGACCCAGACATGTTCACTATTCCTTGCACGATAGGGAGCACCACATTTCCTAGGGCCTTGTTGGATTTAGGGGCATCAATAAATGTCATTCCTTATTCCGTTTATAAATCCCTACAACATGGCCCACTACATCAAACCGGTGTAGTAATTCAACTAGCAGATCATTCTAGCACTTACCCGAAGGGTGTGATAGAAGATGTGCTAGTAGAAGTGGAAAATATGGTTTTCCCTGTCGACTTCTATGTCCTCGAAATGGGAAATGATGATCAAACAACACATATCCTGTTGGGTAGACCCTTCTTAAAGACATCAAAAACTAAAATTGACGTATTTAGTGGTTCATTGACCTTAGAATTCAATGATCAAAAAGTAGAGTTCAATATCTTTCACTCTATAAAAGACCAAATTAAAGATCACTCTCTGTGCTCTTTAAATATTTTTGAACCACATGAACCGATATTTTTGGAGAAATCTTATAAAATCCCAATTTTTCGAGAAGAGGAGAAAATTGAGCATAGAAAGTCATCATTGGTTGAGATGTTGACAAGAACGAAAGTTCGGCCTTACTGGAAAAGGCCGAAAAATAAAAATGAAAAATGGCCAAATAGGGCCTTCAAAAATGAAACAAGGGATGCTCATGATCCCACATAAAACAAAAAAGAGTGAATAACGTCGTGCCGCGACGTTAAATAAGGCGCTTCTTGGGAGGCAACCCAAGTTTATATTTTGTTATTTTCATTCATTTGTGTGTGTGTTTTTACATTTTCAAAAAAATATATATAAAAAAAATGGTGTGAGGCATGATGCCCGATCGGGCAACACATGTACCCGGTCGGGTATATGCAAAAAAATCGAATAAGCCTGGATCGGGTAACCCATACTCGATCGACTCAGGGGTTGAAAATAATAACATACCCGATCGGGTACCACTACCCACCCGGTCGGGTATTGTTCAAAAAATTCAAAAAAAATTCTCGTAGCAACTTACCCGATCGAGTACCCGGCCTATTCGATCGGGTATCAACTCCTGGGCTGAATTTAATAAAACAAGCACATACCCGATCAGGTGTATTTTGAAAAAGGCTATTTTAGTTCGTAGCAAAGTACCCGATCGGGTACTCCCACACACCCGGTCGGGTAAATTAAATTTTTAACGGAGAATTAGTTCGCACCAAATCGCCTGATCGAGTATACCCCAACTCGATCGGGTAGGAGCCCGGATTTTGAAAAAATACACGCATACCCGATCGGGTATGTCACGCCACCCGATCGGGTACACCAACTTTTAACCCAAATCAGACCCCAAAATCGGCCACTTCATCTTCTCCAACTTCCCAAATTCGAAACCCCTCTCCCAAACCCACCATTTTCGAACCTTCTTTCTTCAATTACTCCCTCATCTCTCACCCAAATCACCTCATACAACAACCAAAATCTTCCCCTCACTCTCCTCTACAACCTCATACCCACAAAACCATCTCTCTCACCATATACCACAAAAACCGAAACCCTACCCAACTCACCCCTTCTCCGAAAATCAAGCTTCAACAAGCACACCAATGGCACCCAAAAGAGACAGGGCTGAGAGTTCAACTGCAAGGGGACCAATTCCCGGATTTGAGGATGTCCGGTTCGGCCCGGGGAATCAAAGGCAACGGTTCTTGGCTCAAATAAAAAGGCAAGTAATCCCCTCCAAATTTCTATGTCATGATGCTCTCACTGCTTTAGGCCTGTTGAAAAAAATGCGCAATTTATTTCATGAGTTGGATATGAACTTGATTTTTGATATGAAGTATAATTGTAATGAGAGGGTGATTTATGAATTCTTGAGCTCGGATAAGTTTTTTGAACGTGAGGAAGGGGAGGAGTTCAATAACGACACACTCACGTTTCGTTTATTCAACAATGAATACACAATAACGAGACATGAGTTTGCCCAACATTTTGGCATCCCCGTGGCCCATGAGAGGGGAATAACGGAAAATACAATAGATGGACACACCTTATGGGCTAAAATGACCGGAGAATTGAATGTGAGCGCGTCTAAACTTTCCATTAGTCACGTTCAACATCCTATTCTCCAACTTTTCCTAAAAGTTTTGGCCAATTGTTTGCTCGGTCGCCCTAACAACCACCACACTCGGATGGGGGACGTGGCCATCCTCACCCTATCCCTCTTCCAAATACCCGTTCCATTCAACCTTTTCAACCTAATGTGGGATCATTTGGAGAAAACTTGCAACAAAACGGGTAAAATTGTTGTCGAGGGGGGGGGGGGGTCATTATGCATTTGGCCTCCAAATTCGGCTATGTGGATAATGAACCAATAGCCGATCATTGTTTGATGAATTTGACTTGGCTTGGGAACGCGGGGTGCATCTCCTTCGCCCACAAAGACTACAACGGGAGAAACCACTACACGTGGCATATCCTACCCAAACCAACCATCTACTTCCCCATCCCCTCCAAAGAAATACCTAAACTTAGGTATAAAAGGGCAAGTTTTGAAATCACACATTACCTACTTCCTAATGCCATACCACCACATTTTCAAGCCCAAGCCGAACAACCCGAACAAATTGAGCATCAAGAAGCCCAAGGAAATGCACAACATGATATTCCCGACCCCCTCAAACCCACCACCACAACACATCCCCAATCCTCCTTACAACCCTCCTCCAACCGACTATTTCCAACAACTCTTGGAGGGACAACAAGCACTACTTGCCGGGTTCAACAAAATGAACCTCAACTACACCAACATGGGTGAACAACTTGCACAAGTCCGAGAGGAGCAACGGGCGGGCTTTCAAAGAATGGAAGAGCTACGGCAAGCCGACCTCCACCGCTATGAAGAGGACTATCGTAGGACTTATGGTCCTATGTACTCATATATGTCCCATCACGGGAATTTCTCTTCTATGGCCACTCCTCCTCCACCACCGTCTTGGTATGACCCCTCTCAATGGGGTAACTTTGGAGGTTTGAGCTACGGTGGTGGGGGCTATGATGACGGGATGAGAGACGACACTACCATGGGTGAAGGGGGCAATGAGAGCGGCACCAGTGGAGGCTTTGGAGGAAGTTTTTATGGCGGTGAAGGCGGGCACTAAGGATAGTGCCTTGATCCAAGTGTGGGGGAGGAAGACTCATTTTTTGGTATGTTAAAATCCCTTTTGTTTTACCTCATACTAAGCATTATTTTCTTGTACTCTTTGTACACACACACACACCCAAAAAAAAACAAAAAAAAAACAAAAAAGGGAAATAAATGCTAGTTAGGTTGAAAACCCAAAAATGGGCAATCTAAGCAACAAGGGCTTGAAAAAAAAATGAGTGAGTCGGAAAGGAAGGAAAAACAAAAAGAGATGCTAGGATGAAAACTTGAAAAGGCTCCTAGGCAAAACGAGAGATATGAGAGAAATTTGTTTTTGCAGGACATCATCTATTGAAGAAAAAAAAAGAAGAAAAGGAGAAGAGGAAAAGAAGAAGTAAGGAGCATAGAAGACCCTTAAACCCAAGGAAATGTTGTTCTGTAAACTCATTTACAATACTTGGTGGTCTTAGTTTCTTATTTCTTACTATCTTTGAACTTATGATCTTTTGATGAACATTGTATAAACATTTGGTTTTACTCGAGGTCGAGTAAAGAAACTAAGTGTGGGGGAGTTGACATTCATGTAAATTACATATTTATTTCTGCGTTTTTAATTAGTTTTGATTGATTATTACTTTGGAAATTACACACTTTTGGTGTAATAGTTTAAGTTGTAAAAATGTTTGTAATTTGTTTAGATTAGGTTTATACTGAGCTCAAACAGGTCCAAGATCACTCTAGGGACCATTGGTGAACATCACAAATGGAAGGAAGGTGCAAAAAATCTCAAGATTCTGCTTTTTGGTGTTGTACCCGGTCGGGTATGACCTATAACCGATCGGGTACCTTGTTGAAAAATCAAATCGGATCGGATCCGGGACATGGCAACATGCAGGGGAGATTTTGGCACGATCGAGTGTTCATACCTGATCGGGTGGCCGACATACCCGATCGAGTATAACCCAGTTTTTTATATACCGCGAAGCAACCAAGTACCCGATCGAGTGCCCTTACAGCCCGATCAGGTACACGACCCTGCAAGCCTAAAAAGCCTATAAATATCCCCTTTTCCTTCCCACAAAAATCACCAATTCACATATACTTCTTAGCTCAGTTTAGACAAGTTCTTTCTTTATATTTTCTTCATGTTTAGTCTCCAAATGAGGAGCTAAACTCTTCCATCTTGGTTTTGCTACTTTGAAGCTTAATGAATTTGTAAGTTGTGAGTTATTCTCTTTAATTTTCTTCCTTCAATATTAATTCTTCCTTTAAAATACTATTTCTATATCAATGTTGGGGAGTGTTACTAAGATGACAATTAGTTAACATCTTCACATTAGTTATATTAATAGTTATTTCTTCCTCTATGTTAATATTGGGGAGTGTTACTAAGATGACAATTAGTTAACATCTTGATATTAACTATAGTAGGATGTATACTCTTTAATATTCTTCCTTGAGTATTAATTAATTCCTATTCATATTTCATATTAATATTTTGAGCATTACTTAAAGGATCAACTAGTTTTGTTTCATATATTAATTATTACTAGAATCAATCGGTTAATACGCTTGTTATTAATTCGGTTCTTTCAACGGTAGTAAACTTGGATTATTAATGCATGCGTCTCATGGTTAATAATCTAAGGGGAATTAATTATATTGATTAAACCGATAAACCGTTTGTGTTGAGGTTATCAATCTCAATCGTTTTCATCTCAAGTTTATTGCTACTATCGTGTGAATATATGGCGCGTGTTCTATATTAACTCGGTAGTAAGTTTTATTAATGAACGCGTCTCGTTATTAATAACTACCCTCGATGAACTGGATATACTCCTCGATTGAGTATTCGAGAGGAAGATAGTTAAAGATATAACCGGGATCGACGAACATTTCATTAAGTGGATAAAAGCAAAACCAAGTCTTCATCTCTATAAATTAAACTCATATAAGTCGTTTATCTTAGTGTTAATTAAATTCAATCAAATCAAACTTAAAACCCCCCTTGTTACTATTTATATAAAAGAAAAGTATTCCTTTCCCTGTGGATACGAGCTTTACTTCACTATACTACGTATTAGTGTTGTATTGATAAATTATTTTGAGTGCATCTCACGACAAGTGCACGTCACATTTGCCAGAAAGTTCAGGAAATTCCTGAAGCCAAAGGACAGCAGAAGTCCATCCTCAAGCAGAAAGCCACACCAGAAACCCAAAACATCAGAAAGTAGTGGAGAGCTTCTCTGCTACAACTGCAGACAACCAGGGCACTTCAAAGCCAACTGTCCACACCATATAGTCTCCAAAAGACAAGGCCAGGAAGGAGAGAAGAAGTATGAGCACAGAAGAAGGAAGGCGCTCATCACTGAACAACCAGAGAAGGACCCCCTCTCTGAGACAGAGTCCAGCTCAGAATCAGAATCCGATTAGGCATTCTGTTGCCTTGATACAGAGACTGAAGACCTATGCCTTATGGGTCAATCTGATGATGAGGTATCCTCTACTTCTAACTCTAGTTTTTCTTCGGTAGGCAAAGCTTTTGATTCTGATTCAATGTCAGAATTTTGGGAAGAGTTTCAAGCCATCCAAGCCACTTATTCCTCTGTTAAAGAAGAAAACAATAAGCTTAAGGTTGAAATCCTTGACTTAAGAAAGGAGGTTGGGGTCAAAATCAATCTTCTGATTAAGGAAAGAGACCAGCTGGAAGCTGAAAATGTTTCTCTTCTCAAGAGAATAAGGGAGATAGAGCCTCTTGAGATCAAGTATAAAACCTACCAGAAGGTCCAGGCCTCAATGGAAAGGTTTGTACTTGATCAACAAATTGGCACTGGTTTTGGTATTGGATATAGCTCAACAGAGTCAGTTGAGCCTTCCATAATGCCTAGCACCAGAGTTGCTAAAGCAGACAAAGTCATAGTGCCACTGATTCCTAGCCCCATTTGCCAAGCTAGTGTATCTGGTACCAAGGTTGTTAATGAGAAGGTCAGACCAGAAAAGGAAAAGATAAAGGTTCAACCAAAACAAGTTTTGAAAAATAATGAACCTGGCAGAAAACCTAACAACAGAAAAGGTGTTCAAAATAACAGAAAACAAGAACAGAACTTGACCAGACACTCTCATGACTACCCCACCAAAAATGATCACCAGAAAGGCAAATATCAAGAGAAGGTTAACTTTAGGCAGAAAAGGTTGGCTGGTCAACTTAAGAGGCCCAAAGCTAACCGCTCCTCTGCTCTTGATAGTATATGGGACTTCTACCCAACAAAAAAGGCTATGCAGAAGTATGTAAACCGGAAGCATGATCCTGACAAGCATCTGCCCAAAGTGAATCACACTTCCATTTACTATGACTACCAGGTGGACAATGGGTACCACCCACCAAGGCTTCACTTGATGAGACCAAAGTGGTACCGGCTTCCAAGACTGCATGACCCCCTAGGACCCAACATTGCTTGGGTACCTAAATCTTCCTTTTAATTGTTGTAGGAACTCTGCGCTGGAGCTATCTCTGAGCAAGATTGGTACATTGATAGTGGATGCTCCAGACACATGACAAGTGACAAGAGTTGCCTTACAGAGTTCCAAAGAATCAAAGGGCCCAGAGTTACCTTTGGTGGTAATGACAAAGATGGTCAAACTAAAGGAAGAGGGAATCTGATCAGGAACCAAATAATCATTGAAGATGTCTCCTATGTCAAAGGCCTGGAATTCAACCTGCTTAGTGCGAGACAATTCTGTGATAAAGGCTACACAGTTGAATTCTCCAAAGAAGACTGTTCTGTCAAGCATGTGACAACTATGGAAATGGTTCTGACAGCTACCAGGAAAAGAAACATCTATGTTGTTGATTGGTCTACTGCAAAGGGAAGAATTTGCCTATTAGCTAAAGGAGATTCAAAACTCAGCTGGGAATGGCACAAGAAGCTGAGTCACTTGAATTTCAAAACAATCAACAAACTAGGAAGGGATCACATTGTTGATGGCATACCTAACATTGTGTACAAGAAGGAGAGTCTGTGCAGTGCATGCCAGAAAGGAAAGCAAGTGAAGAACTCCTTCAAACTCATTGCTGGAGACCTCTCTACTAGCCCTTTAAATCTGATCCACATGGATTTATTTGGACCAGTGGAAACTCAAAGTGTTGGTGGAAAAAGATATACTTTAGTCATGGTGGATGACTATTCAAGATACACTTGGACAATCTTTCTGAAGAAGAAAAATGAAACTCTGCAGAAACTACCATCTCTGCTGAAACTACTACAGAACGAGCAGAATCAGAAAGTCAAATCTATCAGATCAGATAGAGGAACAGAGTTCGTCAACAAAGTCATACAAGAGTTCTGTGATCAAAATGGTACAATGCATCAACTCTCTGCAGCCAGAACTCCTCAACAGAATGGAGTTGCAGAAAGAAGAAATAGAACACTCAAGGAAGCTGCAAGGACCATGATTGCTGAATCTGGTCTACCTCACAGATACTGGGCTGAAGCAATCAACACTGCATGCTACACCCAGAACCGGAGCATGATTCACAAAACTCATCAGAGGACCCCCTATGAGCTTCGGAAAGGAAGGAAACCCAACATCAGCTACTTTTATGCATTTGGAGGCAAATGCTACATACTCAATAATGGAAAGGAACATCTCAAAGTGTTCCAAGAAAAAGCTGATGAAGGAATATTCTTAGGCTACTCAAGCACAAGCAAAGCCTACAGAATACTCAACAAGAGGACCTTACTTGTTGAAGAATCGATTCAAGTCAAGTTTGATGATCTCAACTCTATTGAAAACATAACGGAGAACTTGGAGAAAACGAATCTAGAAGAATCACCAGAAGTCAGAACATCAGAAGTGGTCACCAACTCTGCCATACCAATTCATCTTCAGAATCCCATTCTACAAGACAAGGATAGTGATGAAGAACCTGAAGAAGAGCAAGAGAGACCAAGACAACACTTATCAGAACCTGACCTAACTTGGTTAAGGGATCATCTCCCAAACCAGGTGATTGGACAGATCAGAAGTTGAGTACAAACCAGATCTGCTAAAACCAGAAGAGAAGCAATGCTTGCTTGTTACATATCTCAGATGGAACCCATGACTGTAGAGGAAGCTCTTGCAGACTCAGATTGGATCAATGCAATGCAAGAAGAGCTTACTCAATTTGAAAGGAACAAAGTATGGGAACTTGTTCCTACACCAAAGCACCAAAATGTCATTGGAACAAAATGGATATTCAAGAACAAAGCTGATGAAGATGGCAACATTGTAAGGAATAAGGCTAGGCTGGTAGCCAAGGGATACTGCCAAGAAGAAGGAATAGATTTTGATGAGACATTTGCACCAGTTGCCAGACTTGAAGCGATCAGAATCTTCCTAGCCTATGCTGCCTTCAACAACATCAAGGTCTACCAGATGGATGTCAAGAGTGCATTCCTGAATGAAGATCTTGAAGAAGAGGTTTATGTGGAACAACCACCAGGTTTTGTCATTCCTACTCACTCCTCCTGTGTCTACAAGCTTAAAAAGGCCCTTTATGGTCTTAAGCAAGCTCCCAGAGCATGGTATGACACACTGTCCCTATTCCTAGTAAACCATGGGTTTACTAAGGGAAAGGTTGACAAAACTTTATTTCAAATCTTTGTTGCTAATCATATTCTGCTAGTATAAATATATGTTGATGATATTATATTTGGTAGTACTAATGCAGAGTTATGTAAGAAGTTCTCTCAAGTGATGCAGAGTCAATTTGAAATGAGTATGATGGGAGAACTCAGCTACTTCCTAGGACTACAAGTCAAACAAGTTCGAGAAGAAATCTTCATAAACCAAGGGAAGTACACAAGAGACCTGATCAAGAAGTTTGGAGTGGAAGGCAAATCCTCAGTGAAGATTCCCATGAACACCTCACAAGGAATTGGTCCAGATGATGAAGGAAAGATGTCGATGCAACAACTTACAGAGGAATCATAGGATCTCTCCTCTATCTAACTGCAAGCAGACCAGATATCTCATTCTCTGTTGGAATCTGTGCCAGATACCAATCAAAGCCCAAGGAGAGCCATCTAAGCGCTGCTAAAAGAATCATCAGATACATCAAAGGAAATCCAAATGCAGGCCTATGGTATCCCAAGGGAGGTAACTTTGAACTAATTGGTTACTCTGACTCAGATTTTGCAGGATGCAGGTTAGACAGGAAGAGCACCTCTGGTCACTGCCAAATGCTAGGTGGGAGACTTGTTTCCTGGTTTAGCAAGAAACAAAATTCAATCTCAACAAGTACAGCAGAAGCTGAGTACATTGCAGCTGGGAGTTGTTGTGCTCAGTTACTCTGGATGAAGGAACAACTGAAGGATTATGGCATTCAAGCAAAGGAGATCAAGCTGCTCTGTGACAACACCAGTTCCATTGCAATCACTCAAAATCCAGTACTTCATTCCAGGACAAAGCACATTGAGATCAGACATCACTTCATCAGAGATCATGTGGAGAAGAAGCATATCTGTATGGAGCACGTATCTACAGAAGATCAGCTAGCGGATCTTCTAACCAAGCCTTTACCAGAGGCAAGATTCAACAAACTAAGGGAAGAACTGGGAATGATGGATGATCTTCCCAGAGATGCATGAACCAGAGTTGCTGTGGACCAGAACTGCTTTCTGGAACAGAAACCCTTACGTCAGAGTACCCCCATATCTGATCACCAGAGTACCCTTCATCAGAGAACCCCATTCTCTGATACAGGGATCCTTATCTGTAGTCCATCAGAGATCCATGTGGACTTAGTTATTTTTCGAGGAACGGGCTAGACCTTTTGACTTGAACAGGTCTTTTACCAGATTACCCCTGATTATTATTCCGTTAACGGAAACGTTTTTCCGCCCGCATTTCTTTAAATGATACCTCGAAACCGTAAATAATCTCAAACGTCCACTAACCCAAAACCATTTATACCCACCTTCTTCAACCTAAACCGCTACTGCTATTCATCTCTCTAAACGTACAACCTTCAAACTCCCAAATCTCCTGCTGCTCATCAATCACCCCCATCTAAAATCCCTTCACCCAGATCCCCCTCACTTCCCAAATCACCTTGAAAACCCTCATCCCCACTCAACCAGAAAACCCCTTCACCACAGAAAACCTCCTCTCCTCCACCATCCCCCATCAGAAATCCAACACCTCAGGAGACCAAATCAAAGTCTCCATCACCCTGCAAACAACCTTCACCTCCAAGAAACCAGTCACCCTCACCTCCACCCTCCCTCAAACCTCTGAAATCCATCACCCATCAGAGCTCCTCTCATCAGAAATCCCCTACTCATCAGAACTCTCCCCATCAGAACACCCCCTCTCACCAGAGTTCACCCCCACAGCAGAAACCCCTGTCCAACACCAGAGATGCATCATCCCAAATCTCTCCTCAGCTCTCTGTAGCTTCAATGCCCAAGAGAGAGATTCCCATCCACATACTCTCCTCAGATGCTGACAATGATGGATTCCTCACATCCTCTCTTGCGGCTGATTTCACATCCAAAAGGAGGAAGACACCTCCTATAGATCACTCTACTGAACCCACTGGCAACAATACTCCATTCCCTAAGGGAAGAGGTTTGGAGATGCCCGGGTTTGCTCCAGAAGCGCCTCAGATGGACTTCAACCAGTTCGTGCAATCTGCAAAAGAATTTGGTGGTCAGATGCTGGACAACATGAACAAGCTAATTGTCATAAATGACAAACATTATGAGCATCTGACTCACACCAACATCAATCTCAATCAGGGCCTACGAGAGCTATCAGAAAAGCTTGACACTCTGACAGAGTCCCTGCACACATTCATGAATTCATCCAACAAGAAGATTGATGCAGTCTCCAGAGAAGTAGATGGAATCAACTTTGTCCTCTACTTTCACTCTCAATCTCTGAATAATCAGAACGAGACACTGAAGGAGATCACTGAAGCCTTAGAGGTTCTACAATGGAATGCTGATCAAGCCTCAGAACGCTTTATGGAAATAGGAACTCTGTGTACAGAACACAAAGCGCAAGCTTTAGATCTTCTTCAAAAGGACAAGGAGCATTACAAGAAATTGGTACTCCTTGAAGCCAGTACTCAGAGCATCCATTCAACCATGGAGAGACAACAGAGCCAGATTGAAGGTTTGGCCTCTGTTACCCAGACTCTGCCAGAGGCTCTAGATGAGATCAGAGATGCTCAGGCATCAGAGTTCTCTAAGATTGAGCTCCTCCTTGGCGATCTTGTTGATGCCAAAAAGGGGGAAGACACCATAGAAGAAGAAGGTCCAAGCTCCAGAGCCATATCTATCAGAGGACCCTCATCTACGGTTGATCCTGCTCCCTATTTCGAAGCTGCAAAGAAGAAAAATCTAGCTACTGCAGGCACCAGACCTCCTCGTCCACCTCCCAGAAGCTCTAAGAAGAAGTCCTCCAACTTTACTTTTAATGAGTGGATGAAAAGTGGGATGTCTAGACCTGACAGAGCTCAATTTACTCAGATGAAGAAGCTGATGACTCCTCTGCAACAAGAAAATTTGTTTATGGACAGTGATGGACTCGTCCAAATTAATCATGGAGGATCAATACAAGAAGCCGAAATATGGTGGCAAATGAGAGTCCTATCTGGCAAAAACATATCAGAAGCAATCAGAAACTACTTGGATTGCAAGCTTGCACCTCACTGGGCAGATTATCAGAATCCAAGGGACTTAGCCTCCATCAGAGCAAAGGTCAATGCAGAGCTTGAGAGGATTGACAAAGCAAGACCCCAGGTAGATGAAGAAGAAACTTAATTTTATCCATATCTGTTTCTGTATGTAATCTTCTGATAATAAGATACCATCTCTGCCTCTAGTTTGCATGGCATCTTATATTATCTGTTCTTTCTTACCTTCTGTGACTTCCTTTCGTTTGCTCTGCTACCTTATTTCCTCTTATTGCTATCTGATTGTACTGTACTCTTACTATTTTCCTATGCCAAGTTGCCCACCAAGATTTTAATGAAAGTTTTTAACTTTATTCTTTTATGGTGAAAGGCACTTCTCTGGAAATAGTAAAAGGGTTTTGGCATCATCAAAAAGGGGGAAATTGTAAGGAATAAATGTAATTAGATTTTGATGATGCTAGGTTAATTAGAATTTGAAAGTACCCCTATAGAGATTTTGTATTAGAATTTTTCTTTGTAAGTATTAGCATAGTCGACATGCCAGAAACCCTCTTGGTCTTCCTTATCAGAACATCTCCCAGAGTTGCTCTCCAGAGAAGCTACCAGAGTTGGTACCAGAGTTGGCATCAGAAGCAGTCATCAGAGTTCGGACCAGAAAACCTCATCAGACCTGCTCTTACCTAGCAGAACTCGAAGGCTCTTAACAACGGTCGTTAAACTAATGGGAAATCCTCTAACGGCT
Organism: Cuscuta europaea; assembly: GCA_945859875.1. NCBI lineage: Eukaryota > Viridiplantae > Streptophyta > Magnoliopsida > Solanales > Convolvulaceae > Cuscuta > Cuscuta europaea. The sequence goes on along the minus strand of CAMAPE010000080.1, from coordinate 1,553,754 downwards.
AGGAGCCATTCGACGGGAACATGGTACTGTACACGCATTAAATGCTCAATTAATGCTGTACGTATGAAGATATATTTAAAGCTGATGATTGACCATGCGAGTATCTTCGCGCCCCCAAAATAGCAAGTCGAAGGTCCAACCGGTCAAGTCAACAGTACAAGCATTTAATGAAGCTGTCTTCTACACTCCAACGGGAAGATTGCTCCCAGTATATAAGATACACTTTGAAGAACTACCAGGATAACTTTCGCTACACAAACTTGCTCAAATTATTCACTCTGAACTAAATACCTTCAAGCTTTCTTGAGATCAAAGACTCTCCTACCTCAACAAGAAAAGCTCAAGTTGGAAGATATACTTTCTTATCCTTCATCCAACTAACAAGTAGCAAAGTTCCCCAGTTCTTCAACACTTCGAAAACATCATCTACACATCCTTTGTGAAGAAGCAACATTGGAGAAAACTGATCTTGAATCAAACACTTCTAGAAAAAGAAGGGGCGTCTCAAACTAACTGGAGTAAGTGAAGTGGTGATACTTCCAAGAGACTCAGTGAAACGAGACCAGCCATCAGGAAGCAGGACTGCATCCCGGGTGGCAACTAGGATTGAAGAAGACGAGGAGTGCTTCTTAAGTACTAGGGACTAAGGCGTTGTAAACTGCTGTTTTTGCAAGCTTAGTGGAACAGTGGACTAGAGGAACAAGTTGTTCCTTGAACCACTATAAAAATCCCCGGTGTCATTTACTTTACTCATTTATTTCTGCACTTAAGAACTTGACTGTTTAACTCAAAAGGTTGGACTCTGTGTTCAGCAGATCTCCCTTAAGAGTTATCAGAAAGGCATTTGCCTTAGTGTTTTCTGAGGCTACCCGGACAGAAACCAATCCGCTGCCAGGTCCAGTTCTACCATCAGAACTTGACCTTATTTGTCACCAGAATTCGACCATCTCTGATAAGTCAGTTGTGACTTAGAGAAAAAGTTTAAAATCCTGAACAGTCTATTCACCCCGCTTCTAGACTGTTCCCATTCCAAACGGGACCAACAAACATAACATTGGAATCTTTATTACAAGACTTCCCAAAAGTCCAAAATCACCATGTTCTCTTGAATGCTAAAAATGACAGACTGAAACAAGACATTAAGGCCATTCATTCTAAATTACTAGATGCCTTAAGCAAAAATGATGTCTTAGAAAAGGAGAACAAAGAGCTGAGAAACTCCAGCACAAATAGTAAAAACTCTCACCCTACTGCTGAAGTTACTCTGAATAGGAAGAGAAGAGGTCTTGGTTACTCATCCCCCACTAGACTCACTCAAAACTGTACATCTACAAGCCACAAATCATACACAAGAAAGCTAACCTACCAAAAACCCCATTCCCCAAATGTTCCCAAAAGAAGGAACCAACCTGCTCCCTAACCAAAATCCAAACACCTATATAAATCAACACCCCCTCACCATCTAAACCAAAGAACCTGTTGGCAACCAATCAATAAGACCAACCACAGCCAAAATACCAAGCAGATTCCTCAAATTAAGAATCCACTTCCCACCTCAAAGAGGAAAAGGATTAACAAGTATATAGCCATTCCTTTTGATTACAACACCTCAAATGGCTATAGACCAATCTGCTCAGAACTCAATGGTTCTAGATGGGCATGGATGCCTAAACTTGTACAAGGGAAGTCGCCCACTAAGAAGGACATGTACATTGTTGATTGGAGCTCAGCAAAGGAAGGAATCTGCTTAGTGACAAAGGCAGATTCAAACTTAAGTTGGGAATGGCACAACAAATTAAGCCATCTAAACTTCAAGACAATCAACAAACTGTCCAGAAAAGGTTTGGTGAAAGGACTCCCTGAAATCAACTTCAAAAAGGACCACCTCTGTGATGCTTGTAAAAAAGGGAAACAAACCAAGGTATCATTCAAATCAAAAGAAGTGGAATCATCAACTAGGCCCTTAAGCCTACTACACCTTGACTTGTTTGGACCAGTTGAACCAACAAGCTTAAGTGGTAGAAGGTACACCCTGGTTGTAGTTGATGATTATTCTAGATACACTTGGACCATATTCTTAAAGAAGAAGAATGAAACAGAGAAGAAACTGCCTGAATTGATGAGGCTAATTCAAAATGAGAAAAGTCTCTCAATCCAGAAGATTATGTTAGATAGAGGTACTGAATTTCTCAACTCCATCATAATTCAGTACTGTGAAGAAAATGGAATCCATCATCAAACCTCAACTGCAAGAACACCTCAACAAAATGGTGTTGCTGAAAGAAGGAACATGACACTCAAGGAAGCTGGAAGGACAATTTTAGAAGCAGCTGGATTACCCAAAAGATTTTGGGCAGAAGCAATCAACACGGTTTGCTACACTCAAAATAGAAGTCTTATTCATAAGACTCCCAAGAAGACACCATATGAGTTATGGAAGGAAAGGAAGCCTAATGTTAGTCATTTCCATGTGTTTGGATCCAAATGCTTTATCCTAAACAATGGAAAAGACTATCTCAAGCCATTTGATCCCAAATCTGATGAAGGGATCTTCCTGGGCTACTCAACAACAAGCAAGGCATTCCGGATCCTCAACAAAAGAACTCTGGTGGTAGAAGAATCAATTCATGTGGTATTTGAAAACCATCCCACTGCTCAATTAAAAGATGAAGGTGAGTCATCCAAATCAAGTGACACTGGAAAGGCTCCAAGCAGTCTTCCAAATAATAATGTTAAAAAGGATGGAAAGGCAGTTGACTCAAACGGCAGCCCACTGCCAGCAGTTGACTCAAATGGCAGCCTACTGCCAGCAGTTGACTCAAGTCTCAGCCCACTGCCAGCAGGTGACTCACCAAAAGAAAACCTTCCAAGCACTCATGACATTCCCAACCTTCCTATTCTACCAGATGATAGTGAAGAAGAAGAAGAGGAGGATGATACTCAAATTCTAACCAAAACAAAAACATCTGACATCAGATGGATGAATAAACATCCTCCTCACCAAGTAATTGGAGACATTAATACTGGGGTTCGTACCAGATCAACAATTCAGAGAGAAACACTATTCTCATGCTTCATCTCTCAAATTGAACCCAAGAAAGTTGAAGAAGCCCTGCTTGACTCAGACTGGATACGAGCCATGCAAGAGGAACTCAATCAGTTTGAGAGAAACAATGTTTGGGAGCTTGTACCCAGACCCTATCATCAACATGTGATAGGAACTAAATGGGTATTCAGAAACAAAATGAATGAGGAAGGCACCATAGTCAAGAATAAGGCAAGGTTGGTAGCCAAAGGCTACTGCCAGGAAGAAGGTATAGATTTTGATGAAACCTTTGGTCCTGCTGCCAGATTGGAAGCTATAAGAATCTTCTTGGCTTATGCTGCTCATAAGCAATTCACAGTCTATCAAATGGATGTGAAAAGTGCCTTCCTAAATGGTCTACTAGAAGAGGAGGTCTATGTGGAGCAACCTTGTGGTTTTGAAATCAATAGAGAGAAGGATCAAGTTTACAAATTACACAAGGCTCTTTATAGACTCAAGCAAGCCCCAAGAGCATGGTATGACACTCTCTCTGAATATTTAGTGAATAATGGATTCACTAAGGGAAAAGTAGACAAGACTCTGTTTAAAATAGAAGAAGGTCACCACATAGTGCTTGTTCAAATCTATGTTGATGACATAATTTTTGGAAGCTCAAATCAAGCACTGTGTGAAAAAATTTCAACTCTCATGCAAAGCAAATTTGAAATGAGCATGATGGGAGAGTTGAACTATTTTCTGGGACTACAAGTAAGGCAGACTCCTCAAGGTATCTTCATCAACCAAGCCAAATACACAAGAAATCTCATGAAAAAGTTCAAAGTTGAGAACAAGTCTACAGTCAAGATACCCATGAATACATCACAAGGTCTAAGTCAAGATGAAGATGGCAAGGATATTGATCCTACACTTTATAGAGGTTTGATTGGATCCTTATTATATCTCACCACTAGTAGGCTAGACATATCCTACTCAGTTGGTGTATGTGCAAGATTTCAATCAAAACCTAAGGAAAGTCATCTTCTAGCTGCAAAGAAGATTTTGAGGTATCTAAAAGGTAATCCTAACTCTGGATTATGGTACCCAACAAATGGAGGTTTTGAACTCTATGGCTACTCAGACTCAGACTTTGCCGGATGCAAAATTGACAGAAAAAGTACCTCAGGTACTTGTCAATTAATTGGTGGAAGACTTGTCTCTTGGTTCAGCAAGAAACAAAACTCAATTGCTACTAGCACTGTTGAAGCTGAATACATAGCTGCAGGCAGCTGCTGTGCACAAATACTATGGATGAAACAGCAATTGAGGGATTATGGAGAAGAGACAAAGGAGATTAGCATACTGTGTGATAACACTAGTGTTATTGCTATCACTCATAATCCGGTATTTCATTCAAGAACCAAACATATTGAGATGAGGCATCACTTCATCAGAGAGCATGTTGAGAAGAAAACCATCAAGCTTGAGTATATCCCCACATATAAGCAGTTGGCTGACATCTTCACCAAGCCATTAAATGAAGCTAGATTCAACCAACTAAGGCAAGAGCTTGAAATGTTAGATGATCTAGATCAAGATAAGGAATAATCATGCATCAATTCAGGGGGAACTTGATTCCAAATTTAAGGGGGAATTCCTAGCCACCTGCTGAGGGGGAATTTCTGCGAAGTACTCAGGAGTAGCCACCTGCTAAAGGTAGGCTACTCAAAACATAAAAGGAATGAAGCATCAAGTTCCAAATAAGTCACTATCAGGATATCAAGATCAAAAGGAGTCAAAATTCACAAAATTGGCTCAGCAGTTAACTGCATCCTAGCAAGCAGTGGGCTCAGCAGGCGACTGGCCACTAGCCCACTGCTACTTGTAAAAAGAAAGAAAATGCACACTTTCTCAACAAGGAGGAAAAGAACTAGAAAGGGAAGGAAAACGAATGGAGGTAAAAACCCTAGCTCAAGATTTCGCGCAGGTGACTACCAGCAGGTGACTGCCTCAGGAGCAGGGCACTGCTTCAGGCCAGCAGTTGGCTCAATTTCTGACAAATGCTCATGGAATCTCAACAAGTGACATACATCATCATGATCCCATAATATCAAGGATTCCAAAAAGCCAACTCTTGTTCTCAGAAACCTTCAAAATTTTACCCAAAATTGAGCCCCCTGCTAACAGTGTGAACACAGTTAATGCTGAAAACGCCAGCCGTATTCTCCAACGGCTATATTCCAACGGCTAGTTTCCGATAGCCTATAAATACTCCCTCCGTACAAACCCTTCACACTTTTCACTTTGCAATCTCTTTCTACCTATTCTAAAGCTCTCAAACTCTCTCTTACCATTCTTAAAAGCTCTCTCTTATACACTACCACCGCAAATCCTTCCTTTCCCCATCTACACAAAAATGGCCTCACTCATCCAAATAGCCAAATCGATCTTTACTGGATCCATCCTTAACACCCCCAAAATCCTTGAGAGGGCAACCAACAATGATCTCATGAAGGACCTCCTGAGAAAGCTAGAAAGAACCGGGCTAATGAAAATGGCCACCTATCCTTACCCCTTCTTCTACCCCGAGGTAGTGGCAGAGTTCTACACCAACTCCACTCCTGGGGCACTGAAGTCTGTGGTAATGGAGTTCGAGGTCGAGATAAAGGAAGAAGACATAAGGGAACTGCTCTCCCTACCTGGAGATGAAGCTCCAACTGTAGAGGACCTCAACCTAAATGAAGAGAACTTCAAAGAAACAGTATTCATCCCAAGGGCTCAACACCTAAACACATTGAAAGTCAAGAAAAAGATGATGGTTCCAGAATACGCCATCCTCCTAGACATTCTCTACAAGTGTGTCGACACAAGAACTACAGCCCTGGACGAAGTCAATGCACAAAGAGCCGAGCCATCGACGGCAATCATCTCAGGGGTCCCATTCAACTGGTCAAGGTACATCTACAACGAGCTCCTAAAGTACGTAAAGAAAGCTCACATAGGAAAAGGAGAAGATGGTACCCTACCACTACTAGGATACAGGTTTATGATAGGGGAACTACTCAAGAAGAAAGGAATAGTGGGGTCCATCAAGGAAGAAACAACTTGGAGAAAATTTCTCTATCAAACTTCTAAGGCAGGGGCACCTCAAGTTCAACAAGCAGAGGACTCCTTCCACTCAAATGACCCTCTCTTGGTCTCCTTCAAAGTGGACACAAAGACTGCCAAGAGACTTCGATCTGGATGCCACATAGTCCAATCAAAGAAGATGAAGACAAGCCTAACACCAAATCTGCCAAGGAATATCAATGATGAACTCGAAGCAGTGGCCTCCCCTCTATAAGTCATCCAAGAAGAAGCAGAGGCCTCATCCAACTCCTCAAATGCAAGCAACTGCTCAGCTATTCCTCTCCATTCTCATTCCAAGGATAACACATCAACAAGAGGAGCAGATGGCTCCCCAAGAAGCTGAGCAGGGGACTCAACCAGAGCAGGTGGCTCCCCTAGTTGAGCAGGCCCCTCAATCACCAGCAGCGGCCTCACCTGTCCTGACTCCTCTAGAGCAATTGGATGCAGAATTTGCCAGAGTCAAGGCATGGAGATCATGGAAGCTCTCAAGAATCCTCCATCAAGTTGAAACCATAGCACACTTCATCGACGAAGAAGAGTTTGTGGTGGAGTGGCTTGGGACTGATGACATGGCAGTTGCAACCGTTCTCCATAAAATAAACCAAGTATACTCCATGAAGAAAAAGGAGCTAACTGCAAAAGACAACATAGAGGACTCCAGTGATGATGATGATGAGGACGACAATGCACCTAGGGGTCCACCAAGCTCAAGAGGTAAGCACATTGTTTACTCCTCTTCCTCTAGTGACAAAGAAACTAAGAGGGTTCTGAAAAAATCCAGGATGGAAACTCATGGAGGAGGAGAATCATCCAAAGCTCCCCAAGAGCAGTTGGCTGCTACTCTCCCACAAGCGACCCAACTGCTGGACCTCAACTTGGAGCCTAACCAAGAAGAGAACACAGAACACGAAGCTACAACTTCAAAAAACGCCAAACATCCAATTCTCACTGATGGAGCTGAGGACACACCAACTCTAGCAGAGGTCTTCATCAATGAACGAAGAGCAACAATTAAATTTGTCAGCAATGCCGAACTGAGACTTCACAAACGCTTGATCAAAATGCAAAAGCATTTTGACAAACTTCTGGAAGCCAGATTTGCAGAAGTTCACTGCCACATCAAGAGCAACCTCATGATCCAATATGCAACATGTATTCAATGCAGAACAAAAGGCCCAGCTCAAAATGCAACTTTCCCAACAGCCTGTCCAGCTAGAAGATATACACAAGGAACTAGCAGCTCAAAGAGCTAAGGACTAGGAACTTGAACTGCAAATTCAGACTCTCCTAAAGCAACTTCATGATCATGAGCAAACCGGAGAATCTCTACATTCTCTGCCACCCAACATCGAGAAGGCTCTCCAACAAATCAATGCACATGAAGCCTACATCAACACTCAGCAAGGCCAGGCAGAAGCAGTTCAGAGAGGCCTTCAGGACCTTCAAGCTCTATGCTTAGAGCTACAAGGTCAGCTTCAAGCAATCCAGCAACCACAAATTGCAACACAGCCCTCTGCCCAAGCAGAAGCAGAGCCCTCTGCCCAGGTACTTCCATCTCTACCTTACCAACTAACCTTGAGCAGGCCCTTCAAACTATCCAGGTGCATGAGAGGTTCCTACACTATCTCAAAACCAAGGAGCTACCTGCTATCCTAAATCTCTCCAAGAAGTTGGTCACCAAACAAGTGGAGCACTCAGAGGCAATATGCAAGACTAGAGCAGATGTTGCTGATCATCTAGGCCGACTACACACAGCTACTCAAGAAGCTCTCCTAAACCAAGGAGATGAACTCAAGACACTGGGCCTACACCAACAAGCAACAACTCAACAGCTTCATAAACTTGACCAAGAAATCAATGAAGAAGTCAAGGTAGATGTCACTGATCTTCGGAACATAGTCACTACACTTGCCATCGAGTTCAACGATCTCCATCCAACAAGGAGAAGACAAATTGAGGTTGACTCTGACCTGGAGATAGAAGCACTATTCAGAGAAAGTGAGACCCCTGCTGATGCCAAAAAGGGGGAAAGAACAACACAAGCAGACCCCTCATCTACAAGGTCTCTAGCAGTCAAGAAAGCAGCTGAAACCAGAAAGAAGAACAAATGGCTACAAGAAGAAATGGAGATAAAAAGAAGAAAGGCAGAAGAGGCAAAGGCAAAGGAGGAAGCCAAGAAGAAGTCACAAGAAGACAAAAAAGAATAGAATAGATCAAAGTCCAAAACTGACTATAAACTATTGTACTCTAGACTTTAGAACAATGTACAAAAGAAAATTCAATGAAAATCAATAAACATATTTGGTTCTTGTGTTGTATAGTTTTGGCATCATCAAAAAGGGGAAAATTGTTAGTACCCAATTTTGATAGATTTTGATGATGCCACTATACTTAGCACGTGTACATTGTTTCTCAATATTATTCGTATGTTTGCATTCAAAATTATGTGACAAAAATAAATGTACAATTTTTGAGTCAATTTGAATATTACCGGAAACATTAAAATGCAATAAGGTAATTGTTATTCTACCTTAATAGGATATTTAGATCCTACCGGTATATATTATTTTAGCTCAAAAGTTAAATGTATGTCACATTATTAAAGAAAAGAAGCTCGGAAATTATATACATTGAATGTATATGATTGAAGACAAAATTGATCGGCATTTAATGCCAAAATCGTACTGGGGTCCTTGGTATTGAAGACACACATATGGGATTGTCGTTGAAGGGATGTTTCAGCGGCTGAATAATGCAGGACAATAAAATAATCCGGAAGTCAGCTCCAGCACAAGAAGACGAATGTACAATTTGTCCTAGTAAGAATTTCAACGTCAGAGATTAATTCATCCTAACCAATGGATGAGATTAATTCAAAGGAGAAGCCTATAAATATAGGCTGAAACGAAAGTTTCTAACCAAGCTTTGAGCATCCAAAGAGAGAAATTCTATCACGAGCATTCACGAGATATCTAGCAAAAGAGAAAATGTTATTCTAAACTTCTCTCTGCTTGGACTCATGCTTCACTAAACTTCCAGTTTACAAGCTTTTCATTGCTAAATCATAGAAGTTTAGTTCCTAGTTGGAGGTTAGAACTTTCTTGTAACAAATCACATATTGTTGTAAACACTTAGGAGAACAGTTGTTCGGATCCTACAGTTTAAGTAGATAGATAGTGTTGGTCCCGGTTGTACTGGATACAGTCTAGAGGGGGGGTGAATAGACTGTATTGGTTTTTAACTTTTACAAGCTAAGTACCAGATTTAACAGATTAGCCTGTTCTATTGGCAGAACAGACTGGCAGCGGATGGGGTTCTGGTAGGGGTTCTGTTAGTTTAGCCTCAGAGAAGCAAAGGCAGTAGGCCTTCTGTTAACTCACAAGACAAGTTCTGCTGAACACAGAGACCAAGTATTTGGAGTTAAACAGTTCAAATAAAACGATAAATGAATGCAGTAAGTAAATGACACCAGGGCTTTTTATAGTGGTTCAAGGAACAACTTGTTCCTCTAGTCCACTGTTCCACTAAGCTTGTAAAAACGACCGTTTACAACGCGTTAGTCCTATCACTTAAGAAGCTCTCCACGTCTTCTTCAAGTGTAGATGTCTCCTGGGATGCACTTCCTGGCTTCCTTTAAGACTGGTCCTTTCACTGAGCTTCCCGGAAGTATCACCACTTCACTGCTCTAGGTACTTGGACGTCCTTCTTGTGAAAGAAGAGTTTCTGTTAAAACAGGGGTTCCTCCAACTTGCTTCGTTACAAAAGGTTTGCATATGAAGTGCTTGAAGAGTTGAAGAACAAAGAGAACTTTGCTTGAGTTGTAAGTAGGAAGCTTTCCAACGTCTGCCTTCTCTTGTAGAAGATAATGAAGATTTAATCTCAAGGAGGCTTTTTGCGTTTTTAGCGTTTGAATGTTTTATATGCGCACTGTTGTAGCAAAAGTTATCTGGTTGTTCTTCGTAATGTATCTTTTATACTGAGGTTGTCTTCCCGTTGGAGGAGAAGGAGAACAACTGCATTAAATGAGCGAGCAGTTGACTTGACCAGTATGACCCAACAAAGTTGGCGGGTTACTATTTTGGTATAAAGCAATCCTGACATTGCGGCCAATCATCTGCATTTACTCTACAGAGTACGGAAGGCATTAAATGTGCATTTAATGCGCGTACTGTAGCTTTTCCGTTCAAGACTCCTAGCCGTTGAAGGAATCTTCAGTTGGTTTACCGGCTTGGTGAAATTCTCTAAGTGTCAGGCCTTCTGGTGTCTTCAGCAGAGAGTCGGTCAGAGAAGGTCTTGAGCACTTCTGTTGGAGAAAGTTATCAGAGACTCTGAGGGTTTCTGTTGAAGAAATGTCCAACAGAGAACTAGGAGGTTTTCTGTCCGTGTAAAGGCTAACAGAGACCCAGAGGTCTTCTGTTCTGAAGCAGAGAGCCAAAGGTCTTCTGTTAAAACAAAGCCTTATCAAGGGTCATCTGTCAGGAGGTCTTCTGTTCTGGAGGCCTTCTGCCAGTCGACTATACTAAAGAACTTTACAAGGAAAATTCTAATACATTAAACAAAAGAGGGGTACTCTAAAGCCCTAATTAATATAGCATCATCAAAATCTAATTACAAATATTCCTTACAATTTCCCCCTTTTTGATGATGCCAAAACCCTTTAACTATTTCCAGAGAAGTGTCTTCACCATAAAAAGTTTAAGTTTAAAATTTCCATTAAAATCTTGGTGGGCAACTTGGCATAGGAAAATAGTAAGAGTACAGTACATTCAGATAGCAGATAAGAGTAGAAAGAGAGCAAACAAACAAAAACAAAAAGTAGAGATAGATAAGAAGGAATTGCCTTACAGAGTGTGAGGCAGAGATGTTCTTTTATTAAGGATAGTTTACAAGGATATCCGATTACATAATAGCCCTTGCAGCTTCAGCTCTTGCTTGTTCATCCAATCCTTGTAACCTTTTCAACTTTGCATTCACCTCTTCTCTGATCCCAGTGAGATTTCCAGATCTCTGGTAAGAAGCCCAAACGGGTGAGAGCTTGCAGTCTAGGTAGCTAAGAACACCTTCATGAATGTCCTTTCCTGGAAGGATACTGTTATGGTACCAAAATTCTGCCTCCTCCAGAGATCCACCATGTCTGACCTTTACATGACCATCATTGTCCAAATAAAGGTTCTGTTGCTGTGTAGAGGTCATCTTCTGTTTCATTTCCTCAAATTGGGTTTTGATCATCACCTGAGATCCTCCCAGTCTCCATTCTTTAAAGCTCAGTGCTTTCTTCTTCTTAGTACCTTTCTTCTGTGGAGATGGAGGTCTAGGGATACCAGCTAGCCTTTTCTTCTGAAGGGCAGCTTCAAAATAAGGAGTGGGATCCACAATGGTACTAAGTTTTTGGCATCATCTAGATCACCAATCAGTAGGGAGAGTTTCTGGAATTCTGTGGCTTGTGTAGAGGCAATCTGTTCAAGGGTTACTGGCAAGGTTTGAGTAACAGATGTGAGGCCTTCAATCAACCCTTGTTGTTTCTGGATGGCAGAGAGGACATCTTTGTTGCTGGCTTCTAATAGGACCATCTTCTGATAACGTTCTTTGTCTGCAACTAGAAGAAGCTGTCCTTGAGTAGAGTGTTCTTTGCAAAGTGTGTTGAGCTCTTGTAACCTTGCATGAAGTATGGAATCAGATTTTTGAAGAGATGCAACTGCCTGGGAAAGGGTTGTAAGTGTGGTATGTTGGGAGTTCAAAGTCTGATTCATGGATGATAGGACTGTCTTGATAGTATCCACTTCAGTAGAGACAACATCAATCTTGAAATTTGATGAAGTCATGAAGTCCTGAAGAACATTTGTCAAAGTAGCAGACAAGTGCTTGAAGCCTGATTTAACATTGTCATCCACATGTGTCAGACCCTCATAATGTTTATCATTGATCATTATGAGCTTGTTCATGCCGTCTAACATTTGTCCTCCAAAGTCCTCTGCTGCAGCTACAAAATCATTGAAGGGTATCTGATCCTCTTGTCCAACAGAATGAGGCAGCCCTAAGCCTCTTCCCTTAGGCAAAGGGTGATGTTCTTGGACAGAGGAGAAGGATTGGACAAGCATTTCATGCTCGAGTTGAGTTTGAGGGGGGGGGGGGGGGTCTTCTATCTCTTGGAGGTAGCCTGGTTGGACTTGCTGACAATGAAGCCCTCCATGTCAGAGGAGTCCTCGTAGGAGGAGTAAATTGGGATTCTGTTCCGGATCACCTTTTTCTTTAAGCGAAAAGAGGGATTGGGGGCAGTAGAATGCCTAGAGTAGCCTTAAGGTGCAGAGATAGGGGAGACAGTTGTAGGATCAGAATCTCTTAGGAACCAGACTGGTTTTACCTGAGTTGGGGGTTGCTGTGGTGGAAGAGAAGCTTGTTGGGTATCCTGATGCTTAGACCTGTGAGGTGTTGGGGATTTCTGTTGAGATGGTTGAGGTGAGAGGATGATCTGTTGAGGTTGGGTTTGAATAACTTGGCGTTGAGGAGATGGGGGAGGGGAAGGGGATCTGTTCTTTAAGGGAGTGAACAGTTTGCAGGGTGAAGAAGGTTTAGATTTAAGGGTTGGAGATTTTTGGGGAGTGGGGGTTTTCTGTTCAGATGAGGGTTTCTGATGTTGTGAAGAGGTGTTCTGTTGGGGGGTTGGGAGTATGTGCACGGAGGGAGATTTGGGAATAAGGGGTTCTGTTGGAATAAGTACAGAGGGAGAAGAAAGTATTACCTCAAGTACGTGGTCTTCCATCAGAGATGTTCTCCATTCAGAAATGAGGTCCATCATTGCTTAGCCTTCTGTTTTTGGTACAGAGGGTTCCCCAGGGATAGAGTAAGGAACTATAGATTCATTTTCCTTCTTTGCAAACAGCCAGGCCTCAAAAGCATCAACCTCTTCATCTGCAAGAGGTTTTACTGGCTCTTCAGAGGGGGTAGAGATGAGGACATGCTTGCCCTTGTAGTTGGCCTTCTTCTTCTCAAGAACAGAGATGAGAAAATTCATGGCAAAACACTTAGATACATCATCAGTGCCTACCCACTTGAGTACCTCTGCCTCCTCAGATTCATAATAGTCGAAGTATTGAATAATCTTCTATAGAGGTCCCATCCTCCAGCTTCTCCAAGTTAGCACACGCTCAAACTGTTTGTCAAGAGTTGTTCTGTAGTCTGTCTGAGGTTCTTGGATAAGTGGGGTTAGGTGTTCTGGAGAGTGAGCATCCCCATGGTCTTCTGTCATGTTTGCAGATTTGACAGATGTCTCAGATTCCTCCTGAGTTGTGGCATCCTTCTCCATTAACTCACCCTTAGAGTCACTAGACTCGAAAGTAATCTTCTTCCCTTGCCATATAGAGTTCTTGGTCAGAAAGGGTAGAGCAGGTTCTTCTTGTCCCCCCTGAGTTTCTGAGGCAACCTTGGGGATAAGAGTTCTGACCTTCTGTTTCTTAGAGACTGGGGGTGCAGAAGGGGTAGATGATCTGGATTCTGAAGAGGATTTCTTCCTCTTTGGGTTAGGTTTTCTGGTCAATACCTTCTTGACCTTCTCTGGTGCAGCTTTCTTGACAACTGCTTTCTTCACAGCTTTTCTCACCAGGGGTTCTTCCTCAGAACTGCTGGAGGTGTTCTGTTGGGAGGGTCTCTGTTGGAGCTTCTGTGTATTAAGGTCCAATTTGGCTAACCTTTTGACTTCAGCTCTTATAGCTGCTTCTCTGTTGCTGGTAGTTGACAGAAAGATCACTTTGGAGTGATCTACCAGAATTGGCTTCCCAGAGTTGGAGCCCAGTTCCCCGTACTAGGAGTTCAGAGATAAGGAGGGCATGATCTACCTTCCCAGAGTAGATGCCTGTGTCCTTGTTCTTCCTCTTTGCCACCTTGACAAACTCTATCATGGACCTGACAATCACTTGGCCCCAGTTGATGTTTGCCTTGTGCAGCACACCATAGATGGCTTTGGCTTGTGAGATGGTGAATTCATCAGTGGATGTGTATCTGCACCATACACACCTGTGAAGAATGTTCACTAGAAGCTCGATGTCTCTTTTCAGAGAGTGTTTCTTCCCTGTCAACTTTGGAAGGTTGACACCTGGTCTGCCATAGTTCATGGCGAATTCCTCAGCAGTGAGGTCAACGTCTTCTAGGTCAAAGAAACCGCTTGATTCATTGACAACCACAATCTTGAAGAGACTATTGATGGCCCCAACATCAATGGTGACTTGTTCTCCATTTACAGTGGAGGTAATGACCTCGCCCTCATAATCAGCGTTGAGATAAAACTCAACCACTTCAATACTGCTGTACTGAGTGCAGTTGCAGGTGATAACCTTGGCCAGTTGGGAGTCGTTGATGCATTCCACAATCCTTTCCATCAGTGACTCGTCCTCAGCCAGTCTTGGGAGTGCGAAAAGCTCGCATTTCATCCCAGTGAGAACATTCTTGGTTAGGGTTTCCTGTTGATCCTTTGAGAGAGCGTTGAAGCTGATGGGAGCCATTAGAGCAGAGAAAGATTTTTGAAAGCTTGAGAGCTATGGAGGTTTGAGAGTTTGAGAGTAGTAACAGTTTAGATTTGAGAGACGGGAATATATGGCTTCAGGTTAGTGGGCGTTTGAGATTATTGGCAGTTCCGAGGTACCAATAAATGAAAATGGGGGCGCAGTAAATATTTTGCAGCTGTAATACCGTTTTAAGGGTAAAAGGGTAAAAGACCTTTAATAAGTTACTAGGTCACCCGGTTTTTCAAAATATTTCTAAGTCCACAACCTTCTGCTATAGGTAAGGGTTTCTGTGGGTAAGAAGGCAGGATTTCTATTGTTGAGGTGTTCTGTCTGGAACGGAGGTTGCCTGTTCAGGATAGAGAACAGAAGGGGTTCTGCAACAGGTATTCTGTTAGCAGAGAGTCTGCAACAGAAGGTCTTCCTTTTCAACTTTCTCTTGGAATTTCATCCATCATTCCCAATATATTCCTCTCTCAGTTTGTTGAATCTAGCCTCAGACAGAGGCTTTGTCAGAATATCTGCACGCTGGTCTTCTGTTGACACATGCTCCATGCATATGTACTTCTTTTCAACATGATCTCTGATGAAGTGATGTATGATCTCAATGTGCTTTGTCCTAGAGTGAAGAACTGGATTCTGAGTGATGGAAATGGCACTGGTGTTGTCACATAGCAGCTTGATCTCCTTTACTTGAATGCCATAATCCTTCAATTGTTGCTTCATCCAGAGTAGCTGAGCACAGCAACTCCCAGCTGCAATGTATTCAGCTTCTACTGTACTGGTTGAGATTGAATTCTGCTTCTTGCTAAACCAGGAAACAAGCCTTCCTCCTAGCATTTGGCAGTGACCAGAGGTGCTCTTCCTGTCTAATCTACAACCTGCAAAATCTGAGTCAGAGTAACCAATTAGTTCAAAGTTACCTCCCTTTGGATACCGAAGGCCTGCATTTGGATTTCCATTGATATATCTGATGATTCTCTTTGCAGCACTAAGATGGCTCTCCTTGGGCTTTGATTGGTATCTGGCACAGATTGCAACAGAGAATGAGATGTCTGGTCTGCTTGCAGTCAGATACAACAGAGATCCTATGATTCCTCTGTAGGTAGTTGCATCAACATCTTTGCCTTCATCATCCGGACCAATTCCTTGGGAAGTGTTCATGGGAATCTTCACTGAGGATTTGCCTTCCACTCCAAATTTCTTGATAAGGTCTCTGGTGTACTTTCCTTGATTGATAAAGATTCCTTCTGGAACCTGTTTGACTTGTAGTCCTAGAAAGTAGCTGAGTTCTCCCATCATACTCATTTCAAATTGACTCTGCATCACTTGAGAAAATTTCTTGCATAGTTATGGATTAGTACTACCAAATATAATATCATCAACACATATTTGTACTAACATAATATGATTAGCAACAGAGATTTGAAATAGAGTTTTGTCAACCTTTCCCTTAGTAAACCCATGGTTCACTAGGAATAGGGACAATGTGTCATACCATGCTCTGGGAGCTTGCTTAAGACCATAAAGGGACTTTTTAAGCTTGTAGACACAGGAGGAGTGAGTAGGAATGACAAAACCTGGTGGTTGTTCCACATAAACTTCTTCTTCAAGATCTCCATTCAGAAATGCACTCTTGACATCCATCTGGTAGACCTTGATGTTGTTGTAGGCAGCATAGGCTAGAAATATTCTGTTGGCTTCCAGTCTGGCAACTGGTGCAAAAGTCTCATCAAAATCTATTCCTTCTTCTTGGCAGTAACCCTTAGCTACCAGCCTTGCTTTATTCCTTACAATGTTGCCATCTTCATCAGCTTTGTTCTTGAATACCCATTTTGTTCCAATGACATTCTGGTGCTTTGGCCTAGGAACAAGTTCCCGTACTTTGTTCCTTTCAAATTGAGTAAGCTCTTCTTGCATTGCATTGATCCAATCTGAGTCTGCAAGAGCTTCCTCTACAGTCATGGGTTCCATCTGAGATATGTAGCAGACAAGCATTGCTTCTCTCCTTGTTGATGCTGATCTGGTCTGCACACCACTTCTGATATGTCCAATCACTTGGTTAGGAGGATGGTCTCTTAACCATGTTCGATCAGGTTCTGTCAGTTGCTGTCTGGATTGCTCTGGTTCTTCATCTTCTGAATCTTCATCTTCATTCAACAAAAGGGGGTTTGGTGCAGGTGTTGGAAATGCAGGATTATCTGCTACCTCTTCTGTTGGTTCATGTGTTCTGTCTTCTATGTTGACTTCTTTGAGGGTCTCTGTTACTTCTTTAATAGAGGTGCTATCATCAAACTTTACATGTATAGATTCTTCAACATGTAGAGTTCTTCTGTTGAGTACTCTATAGGCTTTATTGGTGTTTGAATAGCCTATGAATATACCTTCATCAGCTTTCTCTTGAAAGACTTTCAGATGCTCCTTTCCATTGTTAAGAATGTAGCATTTGCAACCAAATACATGAAAGTAATTGATGTTAGGTTTTCTACCTTTCCAAAGTTCATAAGGGGTCTTCTGGTGATTCTTATTGATCATATTTCTGTTCTGGGTATAGCATGCAGTGTTGATTGCTTCAGCCCAGTATCTCATAGGTAGTCCAGATTCTGCAATCATTGTCCTTGCAGCTTCTTTTAATGTTTTGTTCCTCCTTTCTGCCACGCCATTCTGTTGAGGGGTTCTGGCGGCAGAGAGTTGGTGAAAGGTTCCATTTTGATCACAGAAGTCCTTTATGACTTGGTTGACAAATTCAGTTCCTCTGTCAGACCTGATTGTCTTTGTAACACCCCGGGGCCCCACACGGACCCGAGGTAGTTACTCTAGACCTCTAGTACTGTCCCCACAAACCACCACGAGCCTTTACCGCGCACTTTGTCCTCACTCATGCGCGCCCTGAGAAACTTCCCAGGGGGTCACCCATCCCAAGACTACTCCCGTGCAAGCACGCTTAACTTTGGAGTTCTTGGGTGATGAGCTCCCTTAAAAGGAGATGCACCTCTGTTTGTATGAGTAGTACTATTAATCCTCTTAAATTAATCTCGGATATTACAATCACCCCCACTTAGGATCGCAACGTCCTCGTTGCGCCCTTAAACCAATCTCAATAAAACCCCAGAATCTTGCCCCGCTAAGCGCCCGCCCGATATCTAACGGGTCAGCACACTGTCGCAGGGTTGCTCTGATACCACCTATAACACCCCGGGGCCCCACACGGACCTGAGGTAGTTACTCTAGACCTCTAGTACTGTCCCCACAAACCACCACGAGCCTTTACCGCGCACTTTGTCGTCACTCATGCGCGCCCTGAGAAACTTCCCAGGGGGTCACCCATCCCAAGACTACTCCCGTGCAAGCACGCTTAACTTTGGAGTTCTTGGGTGATGAGCTCCCTTAAAAGGAGATGCACCTCTGTTTGTATGAGTAGTACTATTAATCCTCTTAAATTAATCTCGGGTATTACAGTCTTAACCTTCAAATTCTTCTCAGTCTGAAGTTGCTTTAACAGAGATGGCAACTTCTGAAGAGTTTCATTCTTCTTTGACAGAAAGATAGTCCATGTATACCTGGAGTAGTCATCAACCATGACTAGGGTGTACTTATTGCCACCAACACTTGGAGTCTCAACAGGTCCAAATAAGTCCATGTGAATCAGATTTAAAGGACTTGTGGAAAGATCTCCAGTAATGGCTTTGAAAGAGTTCTTCTGCTGCTTTCCTTTCTGGCATGCACTGCAAAGGGTATCTTTCTTGTAAACTATGTCTGGCAGTCCATCAACAATGTGTTCTCTTGCCAGTTTGTTGATTGTTTTGAAATTCAAATGACTAAGCTTCTTGTGCCAGTCCCAGCTTAGTTTTGAATCTCCCTTGGCTATCACGCAAACTCCATCCTTTGCTGTTTTCCAATCAACCACATAGATGTTCTTCTTCCTTGATGTTGTCAGAACCACTTCTTTTATTGTCTCATGTTTCACATAGCAGAAATCCTTAGTGAATTCAACAGTGTAGCCTTTGTCACAGAATTGTCACAGATCAGCACACCGTCGCAGGGTTGCTCTGATACCATTTGTAACACCCCGGCCTCGTAGGACCCGAGGTAGCTACTCTAGACCAATAGTACTGTCCTCACAAACCACCACGAGCCTTTACCGCGCACTTTGTCCTCACTCATGCGCGCCCTGAGAAACTTCCCAGGGGGTCACCCATCCCAAGACTACTCTCGTGCAAGCACGCTTAACTTTGAGTTCTTGGGTGATGAGCTCTCTTAAAAGGAGATGCACCTCTGTTGGTATGAGTAGTACTATTACTCTCGTACTGTTTGTAACACCCCCAAATTTCCCACCCAAAACGTTGACATAATTGAAATAAAACTTTTATTTATTCATCAAAGAGTTAAAGAAATACAGCGGAAGTCTAAAATAGGGAAATGGGTGTTACCGCCACATCCGGTCATCTCTCAACCGGATGCACAGACAACTAGAACATAACAACTAATTTAATAAAAGTAAAGTGTTTGAAAAGTAAATGTTTATTTCATGACTAGTATAACTAAGGCGACTTCTAACTCGCTCTCGGTCATGCAAGCAATCATCACTCGACAACATCATCCTCACCTGCACAAATAAAGTGCAAAAACAAAACAAGGAAAAGAAAAAAAAATTAGCTTTAGAGCTAAGTAAGTACTACCCAACCCCGTAAAATAATCATGTTTGACTAAGATAGATTTTTATATAATAATATATAAAAATACTCACACCATCGAAATTCTTTTCACTTTGATTTTTCTCAAGACTACTTCTTTACAAAAATCCTCAACTTCTCTATAAAACTTCATAATAACTCTTCTCTTTGATTTCCTCAAAAATCACTTCTTCTCTAACTTTCTAGTAATTTAGAAGGGCGGTGCTCAACCTTTCGGTAGAGCCCGGTGGACCGTGGTTACGGTCGGTCACCCCGAACAAGTGCCGGTACCACAACTGCTCTGTTGGAAACGAAACGACTACCTTAAGTGTGCACACCCCCTAAAAGGGATTCCAAGCCCTCCGAGTAGTGAGTCGTAACGAGTAGTCGGGACTCAGTCTACCAACTACCCCTGAATAAGATATTTTGAATGATTAGGGATTACTACTACCATAACTTCTTCTTAAAAGGGACCATCGATCCAAATATCACTTTAAACTCAAACTGTACTTCTTAGTAGTAGCAAACCTAATCACCCTCCACATTATCCGGACGTGGAAAACCGACACCTCGGATTACTCCCGAGATGTTCACTTGTTATGAAAATGTAAATTTTATCTTCAATAAATAATACTTCAAAAAATACTTCTCAATTTCTCTAAAAAGTCTTGAAGGTATTTAAAAATATTTAATACCCCAAAAGTACTTAATTTATATTTCTCAACTACCATATATATAATATCTCTTCACAATTCTCATAAACAAAATTCAACAATTCACACTTATTCACATAATGCGTAATAAGCATGTAATACGAGGAAACAATTTTAGATTGACAGAGAAACTTACCTCTAGTCCGGGTGCTCCTAATTCTCTTCTTCTACTTCGGTCTCTAAATAATCACCTTTTTAATTAAGATGATATAATTAGTCACTTACTCTTTAATAATTATTTTACTCGATTTTTACCTTTTATTTTATTTTTTTCGAATTCACTAATTCAATTATTTTATTATCCGCGTTAATCACTTCTTATTAATTAAATTACCTTATTAATTCAGTCGTTAATTAAAATACTTAAATTCTAAAACATACGAATATAATTAATTACAATATCAAATTTCTAATTTAATAATCATCTTTTTATTTACTCAACTCCTAAATTAAAGCATTTGGTATGTCTTAATATTATATCCGAATTATTTTTAATCTAACTAATCAAATATCGAAATTAGTTTATATTAACATTATCAGCATTAATAAATCCGAATTAACTAACATATTCTGATTTTATTCATTACTTAAACACTTAATATTTTAAAGTCCGTAATTATGCAAATTTTATATTACTCTACCTTAATTAGTCCAATAATTAGTGAAAACAAAATCTACCAATTTATTTAATCTCATTATGATACCAAGTCCAAATAATTATTTTAATATAATATTCTTTAATGAATATTAAACTATAAATTCATTTCATCGATAATAAAAAATTTATTATTTAATTACTTAATTAGCTTTATATGGTCCAATTTAATAAAATAGCCAAGAGTCGACTTTATAAATTTAATTTCTTTCTACATTTGTCTTAGGTTGTCCAAATATTTATTTTATAATTCATTTTCCTTAATTATTCATTTATTTTCGCATATCAAATAACCGGTCCATTTACAATTAAATATACTAATATTAATTTTTATTATTTATAAATGGTCCATAATGTCTTAGTTAGTCTTATATTTATCCTAGTTTACTCCAATATTTATTTCATAATTAATTTCGCCATTTACTTATTTATTTACTAATTGTGTACAAATTGGCCCAATTACAATTAAATCAATTAAAAATAGCTAAAAATATTATTTTTCAATTCTGGTTGGTCCGAATATGAATAATCACACCAGGTATTTAATTTATATTTTTCCTGATTTTATTTATTTCATTTACTATTTTATTTTTAATTTTTATTGCAACTGGGCCGAACTGGCCCAAATAATAAAAAAACACTATTTCAGCCGGCCCAAAAGACTGACCCAGCAAGGCTGGGTCGTCTTCTACCTCAACTCGCCGGAAAAACGACCAAGAAGGGGGGAAGAACCTACCTCGACGGAAACGACCAACGGGGTAGCGGTGCACTCCTCTCGGGACGGCGAAGGTCGGTGAAGGGTTGGCGGCGGCGACGGCGGCTCCTGCTCCTCCGTTTTCTGTCGGGAAAGTTTTCCCGGCGAAACTCCGGCGAGCTGTTTCTCCCTCGTTTCACGACCATTTTCAATGATTCTTCCTCCGTTGGATTCCTCTCACGAAGGGGAAGGTCTGGGAAGCGTTTTCAGGGCTCGGTTTTGAGTCTAGCAATGGGTTGGAAAAATTCAGATATATATATATATATATATATATGTATTTTCCGACTGGAATTTTTGGGATGAGAGGCCAGGCAGTTGATTCTGCTATTTATAGAGATGGCTGGGTGTAAAGCTTCTGATTCAGATCCTAAAATCCTGCTCCTATAATTTTTTTTTTCTTTTTGAACGTTACTTACGTTGAGGATCATCCTCCATAAATTTTTTAAAAAAAATTTTCCTTTGTTGGTTTTGTAACTGATGCGGGTTATACGTATAGTATTATACATAGGTTAAAATCTGACTAAAAATCTTGTGTTTTGTATAATATGTAATTTTTAATACGTATAGTATTATACGTATGTATAGTTTATATACTTAGGAGTAAAAATGGGAATTGTGTTTTGTAAAAATAAAATATAGCTTTTACTTCTTATGTCATATGTATAATTGGTACTTGATATAAAATATTTCTTCTTTTATCGGACCATTTTTATCTGACTAAAAATGTCACAATTGTTAATTTTCTGTCTGGTTCACTTGTTTCATAAAATGTTGTTCCTATTACTGAAATATTTTTATCTGACTAAGTCGTCATAAATTTTGAAATTGTTATCTGATTAGAATGTTACAACTGTTGAATTTTTGTCTGACTCAATTAATAATTAAAATGTCACTTCCGCAATATTTTATGATTTATCTGGCTAAAAATTATTTTTATTTTTATTTAAGTTTTTGGAGTGTCACATTCTACCCTCCTTAAAAGATGTTTCGTCCCGAAACATTACTATATCTAAATAATCAAATTCTTAAGTGTTACATTCTAACCCCCTTAAAGAGAGGTTACGTCCTCGTAACTCAAATTTTACCTTATTCAAATAACTCTGAATAACGTTTGCGCATATCGTCCTCAGTCTCCCATGTGGCATTTTCGGCCAAATGGTTAGACCACAACACCTTCACCATCTTAACCGCTTTTCTTCTAGTCTCACGGGTGTTAGTATCCAAAATCTGGATCGGCCTCTCCTCGTAAGTCAACGATTCATCCAACTCGACCACCTAAAAAGTCGAGGTTAGATGTGATACTTGGATCTAATTATCATAAGGTTACGATTCGTACCTCGGGGCTAAGAATATGGGATTCGTCGCGGACATACTTCTTCAATTGGGAGATATGGAAAACGTTGTGTACCTACGCATAGCACACTTTAGGTTTTGAGAGATATTTACTAAGGTATTCACTAGCGAGCGGTTTATAGTATGTAATACCTTAGCCAACTCGGTGGGTAGAGCTAGCCGATATGCCACTCTTCCCACTCGCTCGAGGATGTCATATGGGCCAATGAACCTCGGGCTTAGCTTCCCCTTCTTTCCAAACCTCATTACTCCCTTGGTCGGGGAGACTCTGAGTAGGACTTTTTCTCCCGCTTCAAATTCTGCTGGCTTCCTTCTCAGGTCTGCATAAGACTTCTGACGATCTTGTGCAGCTTTCATCCTTGCTTGAATCGTCTTCACTTTCTCTATGGTGTCTTGGAGGTAATCCGGCCCTAACACCACTTGATCTTCCATGTCACCCCAGCATAGTGGGCTTCTACACTTTTGACCATATAGAGCTTTGTACGGGGCCATTTTGATACTGGCGTGGTAGCTATTGTTGTACGAAAACTCTATTAAGTCTAAGTGTTCGTCCCACGACCCTTGTAGGTCTAACATACATGCTCTCAGCATGTCCTCGAGTGTTTGGATGGTTCGTTCCGTTTGTCCATCGGTCATCGGGTGAAAGGCAATACTCAGCTTCAACTTCGTCCCCATGGCGGCTTGCAATTCCTTCCAGAATTGAGATAAAAATCTAGAATCACGGTCAGAAACGATGTCTTGTGGAACTCCATGGTACTTAACCACATGTTTGATGTAGGCTCGGGCTAATTTCTCCATGCTCCAAGTTTCGTTCATTGGGATAAAGCGAGCGGTCTTTGTTAACCGATCAACTATGACCCAAACCTTGTCTTTGCCATACTTGGTTAGGGGTAAGCCCCCAACAAAGTCCATTGAGATGGAATCCCACTTCCACTTTGGTACTTCCAAGGATTGTACGAGTCCCTTGGGCTTGCAACGTTCGGCTTTCACCTTCTGACAGTTTAAGCATCGGGCCACGAACTCGGCTACCTCTTTCTTCATTTTTGGCCACCAAAAATTCTTTTTGATGTCTTTGTAGAGTTTATCGCCCCCAGGGTGTACCGAGTAAGGCGTGTTGTGCCCTTCCTCCAGAATTTTCCTTTTAAGTTCTTCACATTTCATTGGGACACACCACCTTCCTTTGTGTCGAATGCTCCCGTCTTCGTGCAGTTTGAACGGACCGTTCACGCCATTTGTCATACCTGCTCGGATTCGGTCTAGCTTTATGTCTCTAGGCTGTCCTTCACGAATTTCGTCGAAGATAGATGGGGTAACGGTCATGGTGAGTAACCATGTTTCCCGCTCTACCTCTCCGAAATCCCGAACTTCCAAGTCTAGCTTTTGAAAGTCCCGGTAAAGTTCATCAGGTAGTACCCATGCTGCTTTGAAGGAGTGGGTTGATTTCCGGCTCAGCGCATCGGCAACTACGTTTGCTTTGCCTTCATGATATTGGATCTCCAAGTCATAGTCTTTGACGAGTTCTAGCCAGCGTCTCTGTCTCATGTTAAGCTCCTTTTGGGTGAAGATGGACTTCAGACTCTTGTGATCGGTGTAAACTTTACAGTGTACCCCATAGAGATAGTGCCTCCACAGCTTTAGAGCAAAGATAACCGCTGCCAGTTCTAAGTCATGAGTCGGATAGTTGACCTCATGTGTCTTTAGTTGCCTTGATGCATAGGCCACCACTTTGCCATTTTGCATCAATACGCAACCCAACCCTTTTAAACAAGCATCGGTGTAGATCTCGAACCCCTCGGTACCGGACGATAGGGTCAAGACAGGCGCGGTTGTTAACCTTTGCTTCAGCTCTTGGAAAGCTTGTTTGCATTCTTCACTCCATATGAACTTCGTGGTCTTCTTCGTGAGTTTAGTCAAAAGCTTTGCTATCTTTGAGAAATCCTTCACGAATCTACGATAATAGCCCGCCAAACCTAAAAAGCTCCGGACCTCCGTCACGGTTTTGGGCGCAGGCCAGTCAATCACTGCTTCGATCTTTGACGGGTCAACGGATACCCCTTCTCGAGTGATGATGTGGCCCAAGAATGCTACCTGGTTCCTCCAGAAATCACACTTTGAGAGTTTGGCATATAGCTGATTCTCTCTCAAAGTTTGAAGTGCTATCCTCAGATGTCCTTCATGCTCAGTTGGTGTCTTGGAGTACACCAGGATGTCGTCAATGAACACCACAATGAACAGATCGAGGTAGGGTCGGAACACACGGTTCATGAGATCCATAAATACCGCAGGTGCATTTGTGAGGCCAAACGGCATTACGGTGAACTCATAGTGTCCGTACCTCGTTCGAAAGGCCGTCTTCGGGATATCTTTTTCAGAAATCCTCACTTGATGGTACCCGAACCTTAAATCAACTTTGGAAAACGTGCTAGCTCCCCTCAGTTGATCAAAGAGGTCATCAATGCGAGGCAGCATGTATTTGTTCTTGATGGTCGCTTTGTTCAGCTCCCTATAGTCAATGCAGAGTCTCAGACTCCCATCCTTCTTCTTCACAAACAAGACCGGAGCACCCCAAGGTGAGATACTCGGTTTGATGTAGCCTTTCTCCAATAATTCTTCAAGTTGTTCTTTCAGTTCTTGCATCTCCTTCGGTGCCATTCGGTATGGTGCCTTTGAGATGGGTGCGGTTCCCGGCAGAAGGTCGATTGAAAACTCGACTTCCCTCTCCGGTGGCATCCCCAGAATCTCTTCTGGGAATACATCCGGAAACTCATTGACCACTGGGATTTGGTCAATGGTCGGATCCTCGGAGGTCAAGTCTTTGATCCTGCATAAGTAAACTTCATACCCCTTTCGGGCATATCATTTGACTTGTTGCATGGTTGCTAGCTTCACTCCTGGTTTAGATGTAACTGCTTTGTAGGATACACGTTTTTTATTGGGTCCTCTCAAGACCACTTTCTGCTCGTCGCATAGGATTTAGGCTTTATATTTCCCTAGCCAATCCATACCCAACACCACGTCGATATCCTCCAGGTCAAATTGGATTAGATCTCCGGGTAGTTCGGTATCGGTTATGACTATGGGAACGTTAGAGAAAACACTCCCACATGCCACCACTTGGTTGGAGGCCGTTTTTACGTTAAGACTAAGCTTAGTGGTAGGTTCTAGCTTCGTCCTTTCCACGAATTTTGATGCTATGAAGCTGTGGGACGCACCTGAATCAAACAGCACATAAGCAGGTTTGGAGTTTACAAGAAAGGTACCTGTCACCACATCGTGTGCATTTGCTTGCGCCTGGTTCATGACGTAGATGCGGCCTTGAGTGTTGTTTTGCCCTCCCAGGCCTTGGTTTCGGTTAGCCTCCGCTGGGCGATTACCGGGATTACCACGGTTGATGTTAGCGTGATTATTCCCGCCCCCAGTTTGGTTGTTCCCTTGGTTTTGACCCTGGCCCGGAGGTTTCCGGCACTCATATGCCTGATGTCCCATGAGATTACAGTTGTAACATCTCACCGCATTTCCCGCACAATCCTTCCCGGGATGGTTATTTGGGCACAGTTTGCATTTGTAGTGCCGTACCTGAGCGGGCTGATTCCTTCCCTGACCCTGGCCTTGGAAGGTTCTACCGTTTTGGTTGTTCTGTCTTGGCTCTGGGCGGTCAGTTCGGGCCTTCTTTTGCTGCTGTTCTACCTCGGCAATCTTCCGGTCTCTCTTCTGCGCCTCCCTCTCCTTCTGATGTACCATGTAGTACTTCCCGGCCTTCCGGTACGCCTCATTCATGTTCCGCGGCTCTGCCACGGTTACGAACTTTTGGGCGCCAAAGTTCAGCCCATTCACAAACCTTCGGGTCATGCTGGCCTCAGTGGATACCAGCTCTTTGGCGAAGCGGGCCAGTTGGACAAACTTTGTGTGGTACTCTTGGACGGTTAAATCTCCTTGCTTGAAGTTGACAAACTCATCATAGTTTGCCTCTTTCACATGGTCTGGATAGAAACGGTCGCGTAGGGCTATCTTGAAGTCTTCCCAACAAAATCCCGGTTGCTCGAGCAGAGTTGTCCCGGTGGCAGCCCACCAATGATCCGCCTCTTGGTGCAAGTAGTACACCGCTATGTTTACCCACTGCTCTAACGGGCAGTTGAGCGAATCAAAGAGCTTGTCGAAGGTTCGGATCCAGTCTTCTAGAATCAGATGATCCTCCTCCCCCAGGTATCTTGGGGGGTTCCTTCCGGCTACGCGCGCTGCATAGTCAACCCCTTGGTTATGGGTTTGAGCTGCTCCAATGTGTTGCGCCATCTGCTGAATAGTTTGAGCCAACTCCTCAACAGTTGGGGTCGCATGGGGGTTTCTTCTTGGCGGCATGTTTCTTAATAAAGAAAAGCCCGTACTAAGTATTAATGCATACATAAGGATTTTAAACAAATTCTCTACTAACTTCAGATTTTTAGAACAAATAGTACACATAGTGTATAACATATTCCACATACTTCACAGAGGCATGAATCCCATGCATTTCATAACTCAATAATTTCGCAAGGTTTCTCCCTCTCACCGCGTTCCTAAAAGGCCTCTTTCCTAGTATATTCATCCTCCTAATTTTAGGAAAACATTTTTAAAAATCCCGCATCAAACCCATAGTTTTCGTCAAAGATTTCGAACAACGAAGTTTCAGCACAAGGAGAAATTCCCAGTTGGTTGGACGAGCGCAAAGACTCAATTATGCACCAACCAGCTTAGACTGTTATCGTCTTTGTGACAGAATTTCTCCATACGACCTATTACCTCGTGTTCTAGTCCTTTCGGGAAAACCAAAGTCTCTGATACCAATTTGTAACACCCCCAAATTTCCCACCCAAAACGTTGACATAATTGAAATAAAACTTTTATTTATTCATCAAAGAGTTAAAGAAATACAGCGGAAGTCTAAAATAGGGAAATGGGTGTTACCGCCACATCCGGTCATCTCTCAACCGGATGCACAGGCAACTAGAACATAACAACTAATTTAATAAAAGTAAAGTGTTTGAAAAGTAAATGTTTATTTCATGACTAGTATAACTAAGGCGACTTCTAACTCGCTCTCGGCCATGCAAGCAATCATCACTCGACAACATCATCCTCACCTGCACAAATAAAGTGCAGAAACAAAACAAGGAAAAGAAAACAAAAATTAGCTTTAGAGCTAAGTAAGTACTACCCAACCCCGTAAAATAATCATGTTTGACTAAGATAGATTTTTATATAATAATATATAAAAATACTCACACCATCGAAATTCTTTTCACTTTGATTTTTCTCAAGACTACTTCTTTACAAAAATCCTCAACTTCTCTATAAAACTTCATAATAACTCTTCTCTTTGATTTCCTCAAAAATCACTTCTTCTCTAACTTCCTAGTAATTTAGAAGGGCGGTGCTCAACCTTTCGGTAGAGCCCGGTGGACCGTGGTTACGGTCGGCCACCCCGAACAAGTGCCGGTACCACAACTGCTCTGTTGGAAACGAAACGACTACCTTAAGTGTGCACACCCCCTAAAAGGGATTCCAAGCCCTCCGAGTAGTGAGTCGTAACGAGTAGTCGGGACTCAGTCTACCAACTACCCCTGAATAAGATATTTTGAATGATTAGGGATTACTACTACCATAACTTCTTCTTAAAAGGGACCATCGATCCAAATATCACTTTAAACTCAAATTGTACTTCTTAGTAGTAGCAAACCTAATCACCCTCCACATTTATCCGGACGTGGAAAACCGACACCTCGGATTACTCCCGAGATGTTCACTTGTTATGAAAATGTAAATTTTATCTTCAATAAATAATACTTCAAAAAATACTTCTCAATTTCTCTAAAAAGTCTTAAAGGTATTTAAAAATATTTAATACCCCAAAAGTACTTAATTTATATTTCTCAACTACCATATATATAATATCTCTTCACAATTCTCATACACAAAATTCAACAATTCACACTTATTCACATAATGCGTAATAAGCATATAATACGAGGAAACAATTTTAGATTGGCAGAGAAACTTACCTCTAGTCCGGGTGCTCCTAATTCTCTTCTTCTACTCCGGTCTCTAAATAATCACCTTTTTAATTAAGATGATATAATTAGTCACTTACTCTTTAATAATTATTTTACTCGATTTTTACCTTTTATTTTATTTTTTTCGAATTCACTAATTCAATTATTTTATTATCCGCGTTAATCACTTCTTATTAATTAAATTACCTTATTAATTCAGTCGTTAATTAAAATACTTAAATTCTAAAACATACGAATATAATTAATTACAATATCAAATTTCTAATTTAATAATCATCTTTTTATTTACTCAACTCCTAAAGCATTTGGTATGTCTTAATATTATATCCAAATTATTTTTAATCTAACTAATCAAATATCGAAATTAGTTTATATTAACATTATCAGCATTAATAAATCCGAATTAACTAACATATTCTGATTTTATTCATTACTTAAACACTTAATATTTTAAAGTCCGTAATTATGCAAATTTTATATTACTCTACCTTAATTAGTCCAATAATTAGTGAAAACAAAATCTACCAATTTATTTAATCTCATTATTATACAAAGTACAAATAATTATTTTAATATAATATTCTTTATTGAATATTAAACTATAAATTCATTTCATCGATAATAAAAATTTTATTATTTAATTACTTAATTAGCTTTATATGGTCCAATTTAATAAAATAGCCAAGAGTCGACTTTATAAATTAATAACCGTCCATAACTATATTTTGGTTCTACATTTGACTTAGGTTGTCCAAATATTTATATTATAATTCATTTTCCTTAATTATTCATTTATTTTCGCATATCAAATAACCGGTCCATTTACAATTAAATATACTAATATTAATTTTTATTATTTATAAATGATCCATAATGTCTTAGTTAGTCTTATATTTATCATAGTTTACTCCAATATTTATTTCATAATTAATTTCGCCCAATTACCTTTACTTATTTATTTACTAATTGTGTACAAATTGGCCCAATTACCATTAAATCAATTAAAAATAGCTAAAAATAATTGTTTTCAACTCTGGTTTGTCCGAATATGTATAATCACACCAGGTATTTAATTTATATTTTTCCTGATTTTATTTATTTCATTTACTATTTTATTTTTAATTTTTATTGCAACTGGGCTGAACTGGCCCAAATAATAAAAAAAACACTATTTCAGCCGGCCCAAAAGACTGACCCAGCAAGGCTGGGTCGTCTTCTACCTCAACTCGCCGGAAAAACGGCCAAGAAGGGGGGAAGAACCTACCTCGACGGAAACAGCCAACGGGGTAGCGGTGCACTCCTCTCAGGACGGCGAAGGTCGGTGAAGGGTTGGCGGCGGCGACGGCGGCTCCTGCTCCTCCGTTTTCTGTCGGGAAAGTTTTCCCGGCGAAACTCCGGCGAGCTGTTTCTCCCTCGTTTCACGACCGTTTTCAATGGGAAGGTCTGGGAAGCGTTTTCAGGGCTCGGTTTTGAGTCTAGCGATGGGTTGGAAAAATTCAGATATATATATATATATATATATATATATATATATATATATATATGTATGTATATATATATGTATGTATGTATGTATGTATTTTCCGACGGGAATTTTTGGGATGAGAGGCCAGGCAGTTGATTCTGCTATTTATAGAGATGGCTGGGTGTAAAGCTTCTGATTCAGATCCTAAAATCCTGCTCCTATAATTTTTTTTTCTTTTTGAACGTTACTTACGTTGAGGATCATCCTCCATAATTTTTTTTTTAAAAAAATTTCCTTTGTTGGTTTTGTAACTGATGCGGGTTATACGTATAGTATTATACATAGGTTAAAATCTGACTAAAAATCTTGTGTTTTGTATAGTATGTAATTTTTAATATGTATAGTATTATACGTATGTATAGTTTATATACTTAGTAGTAAAAATGGGAATTGTGTTTTGTAAAAATAAAATATAGCTTTTACTTCTTATGTCATATGTATAATTGGTACTTGATATAAAATATTTCTTCTTTTATCGGACCATTTTTATCTGACTAAAAATGTCACAATTGTTAATTTTCTGTCTGGTTCACTTGTTTCATAAAATGTTGTTACTATTACTGAAATATTTTTATCTGACTAAGACGTCATAAATTTTGAAATTTTTATCTGATTAGAATGTTACAACTGTTGAATTTTTGTCTGACTGAATTAATAATTAAAATGTCACTTCCGCAATATTTTATGATTTATCTGGCTAAAAATTATTTTTATTTTTATTTAAATTTTTGGAGTGTCACACGTAGTTGGTACCATTTTGGTCTCATCAGGTGAAACCTTGGTGGATGGTACCCATTGTCCACTTGGTAGTTATAGTAAACTGAAGTGTGATTCACTTTGGGCAGATGCTTATGAGGGTCATGCTTCCTGTTTACGTACTTTTGCATAGCTTTCTTTGTTGGAAAGAAGTCCCATATACTATCAAGAGCAGAGGGACGGTTAGCTTTGGCTTCTGAAGTTGACCAGCCAACCTTTTCTGCCTAAAGTTAACTCTCTCTTGATATCTGCCCTTCTGGTGGTCATTTCTGGCATGGTTATCATGAGGTTGTCTGTTATACATCTTGGAGATGCTTTCACCAGGAAGAAGCTTGAAGTCATCAAACTTCTTGTTGGCTATTCAGCTAGTTATCCTTCTCTTGCTCATCACCAGCTCCAATGAGCTCAAGAATATCCCAGATTTGCTTGGCAGTCTTGCACTTCTTTATCCTGTTGAAGTACCTATCATCGATGGACTTGTAAAGAATGTCTTTAGCAATGTTGTCCAGATTGTACTTCCTTCTTTCTTCAGTAGTCCACTCAGATTTGGCCTTATTGATCATCTGAGGTCTGGTGTTGTCAATAGCATGCTCTGGGTTGACTTTCTGGAAGCTTGTGAAAGACCCAATGTCAAGTACTTCCCACATCTCATCATGCAGAGCACAGAGATGTGCCTTCATTCGGATCCTCCAGTCATCAAACTTAAGATCTGAGAACATAAGATTCTTGGAAAGGGAGTGATCCATTATATCATTACAGATAGAGTACCTTTTGATCCCCACTGGTTCATTAGAGAAAAGTCTAAGGACTGAGTAACTTTGAGTGGTGCTATACTCATCGTGAAAAACCTTCAATCTAGGCCTAAGTGTTGTAAACGCTAGATTGGCACTAAGTGTATTGAGCTTAATACTTTAGTGAAATCCATCTGAAAGAGGGTGGGACTGGACGTAGGAGGATTACACCACATCTGAACCAGAATATACTGTGTGTTGATTTACTTTCATTCAACAAAGCACACACTTAGCACCTCTTACAAAAAGATTTAAGTTTGCCAGCAGAATCCTAAGCAGTTGTCTTAACTGACTCGACTGCTTATCCTACTGCTTAATTACTTACCTTCTTTAAGATCATTTTCATACAAGAGAAGTGCACCAAAGAGGATTAAAATGGGACCTCCATTTCAGTGCCGATGGGCCCTTGCGATTCCAATCTAAAAGTTTTTTTGACATTATTTTCTAATTTTGTTAATCTTCCTTTTGAGCTGGAGGAAGTCATGCACTCGGAGCATGACAATTCGGACGATTCTGTTGAAATCACCATTTCCAAACTCATTTTTAATTATGAAGTCCAGAGAGCCTTCAACGAGAAGCAAGAACTCCTCTCATTGGACAAACAACCACAAATCCCGCTCCTCCAGGTCCACTCTGATGCCTCAGACAGCTTTGACCACTCCGATGACTCTTTCTTTTCAGACGATTTTCTTGGACATGCAACCGAAAGCGATCGTCGTCCCCCATTATCAACCCAGGAAGAAATTAAGAACTCCAAATTCAATAGAGCGATTTGCCGCAAATCAAACCTGGTCACATCTGAAAATTCTATGCCAACAGAAAACCTCAACACACAACTCAAAATATACAGGAAATCTCAGAAAAATAAGAGGCGTCATAGCATGAGGACCAGATCACAGTCCAGAGATTTTCCTTGGGTCTAGTTTGTTTGTATTTATTTTACCTTACTTTCCTCTTTTTTTTTTTCTTTTTCTTCTTTTATTTTCTTTTTGCACTATAATCTTATTCTGTTTTTGAATAAAATTGTTAAAAAAAAGAAGTGCACCAATATCACCAAAAGGCCTATTCTAATATTTCCAGAAACTCATAGCAGGTGCCTCAGCAGTTCCCTGAAATTCACCTAATTGCTGAGCCCTCTGCTCATACATACTTGCTTCTTGTCAACATCTCAAACATCACCAGATTGTCACTACATCATCAAGAAGTTTGCTTAACCCAATAAGCTTTTGACTCAAGCAGGTGCCTCAGCAGTTCCCTCACATTCACCCAACTGCCGAGTCCACTGCTTTAGTAAAAAATTATAGTTTCTTTTCTATTAAGCATACTTACTAAAAGGCCTTATCATACTCATCAATCAACTATCCTTACCTTCATCATATACTCTGCATTTCCTGAGCAGTTGCCTCAGCAGTTCCCTGCTCTTAGCCACCTGCTAAGCCAACTGCTAGCATTCTAAGCCAAATACTCTCCAAGTTAGAAAGTGGCTAAACACTCATTACATAAAGGGTAAAGACTTCCGCTGTGCATCTATGAAACTCTCAAAAATTTATAGATTAACTCTTTTAGAGGGAAAACTTTTAAAAGTCGAAAAAGATTTAAAAGTCTATTCACCCCCCCCCCTCTAGACTTTTACCCTATCCGGGACCATCATAATTAACCTAGCATCATCAAAATCTAATTACATTTATTCCTTGCAATATCTAAATAGTGCAAAACAGTGTCACACAGTGTCAAAACATTGTAGTCAACAGTAAAATTTACCCTCATTAATTTACACCTCAAAGTGTGACTTTCATTTAGAAACGGAGCAAGTAGTTGATCTAAGTGAACAAAAAAAGATGAATCGTAAATTTCATTTTCCACCTAAAATGAAGCTGGTCTTACAGGGATCCTGTCAGGGTGGCGGCTGGCCTGATACGAACGTTATTCTTCTATATAATATTATTATTAATCATTAATATATTTTTAATCTATATATTACTTCCTTCGTCCCACTCTAATTGTCCCATTTTTTCTTTTCTGCCTGTCCCACTAAATTTGCCTCATAGCAAATATTTGTGTGCCTCTAATTCATTCTTACTTTATTCCCACTTTATCAATTTATTATCAACCACATAACTTTACTCCTCCTAAAAATCACATCACTCTCCTTTGTCCCAATCTTAGGGGGGCGAGGTAGTATCATTTATTATGTGGGATTAGGCGGAATTAACAATGTTACATATATGGTTATTTTGTACTACTTCCATGTCAAAATGATTTGTAAATTAAAGTCAACTTTTTTTGATCAACACGGTTTTACTTAAATACTTATAGATGGAGTATATGGCCCAGGGCTCACCAGCAAGCTTGTAAAAAGGGGGACGAATCGATCCTACATGTGGTATCAGAGCCTAGGTCACAGGTTTGACCCCCGACAACAGTATATATTGTGTAGTTGAGACTGGCAAGTGCGGGGGGGGGGGATTGTTGGGTCACGGGATGCGTCGCCGGCAAATCTGCTAATCTACTAGTGCAATCGAAACGTGGCGCTACACCTCGTCTATAAGGGGGAAAGGCTTGCTACACTATGAATGATGTGCAAATTACCCGAATAGTTAAATTTTATGTCCCCAATATCATTTATGTCCCTCTTAATTTCTCTTTTCATTTTTAACTTTTATATTTTCAAATTTTGGTTTTTTATTTCAGTTTTAGACAGGTTCCCCATTTCCGCTAACTCCCGCGTCTATTCATACTTCCGTCTCCCGTCTCGTCTAGCCACATGTCCCTAATATTTGGTTTTCCTCTCTTATAATCTAGGATATCATCTAGAGAGATGAGATCCACCGCTTGATTGGGAGTGAAGCTCCTGACCGGCGATTTCCGTCGAATCGGTGGCTCCATTTGAGAAACTTATCTGAGCGATTGGAAGACAACCGAGACACGCCATTGGAGCAGAGTCTGGGACAGCGATGGACTTCTCAACATCGCGACAGGGATACTCCGTGGGTGAGCAGTCCAACTTTCAATCGTCCTTGCGTCCGGCGATTCCTCCGTTACCGTTTAGGGCTGCGACCTTCCGGCGATTGGGGGCTAGTTTTGGAGAGCAGCGAACAGAGACGGTTCTGGAATTCAAATCGATGCAACTCCAGGTGTGGATTTCTTCGTACCTATAAATGTGAACAATATTGCAGTATTCCGATCTTTTTGCTCTAAAATAATAACCAGTTTATTCTAAGCTTTTCTCTTGAATTTCATTCATAGTTTGTGTTCAAATACTCTTCATTTGTATTTCTGGTTAGTTTGCTTATGATTTGGCATCTAGTGGTGTAGTGTTGCATCTGGACTTTCAGAGTAAATTTATTTATTTTCATCAAACTTCTGATTTTGTCTAGGATTAAACAATGTTTTTCATTTTAGTACCTTTTGCTATGTTTATGTACAATGCTTTAGTATCTGTAATTTGGGTCATCCTTATTCAAATATTTAATCAGTTTGGGTGATAAATAAAAATCCTTCTTTGTCTGCTATGGAGTATTTGCTATTTGCTATGATTTTGCCTTCATTCAGAAGGAATAAATACCTGTTGTGTTTTTCAAACTTTGCACATACTATGGTTTCTGGGTCAAAGAAAGGCTCTACAGGAAAACCTAAAGTGAAGCCTCTCATGAAAGACCCTCCAAATAAAGCTGAATCAATGGCTCAATACTCTGCAAGTTCTATATCTGAAGATGCCAAGTCGCACAGAGTTAATGCACTTCCAAGCTATGATTTCAGTTTCAAGTGTAATGAAAGTGCTGAAGAAAGGGAAAGAATTCTACTCTAAGCTAGAGGAAAAGATCCATGCAAAGGAAATGGAACATAATAATTTGCAAGCAAAGACCAAGGAATCACAAGAAGCTGAGATCAAAATGTTTAGAATGTCATTAACATTTAAAATGTTTAGAAAGTCATTAATATTTAAAGCAGCTTCAATGTCAACCTTCTATCAGGAACCTCCACCTCCCAGGTGGAGCTGAAAAAAGATTCCTACAACAAGAGCAAAATATCCCAAGTTTGGCCGCAAAAAGGACTCTCCTTATAGAGAAGAGGTCAATGACAATGAAAATGACGACATTCAGTCTAGCCAGTAGGTTCAACTTAGATGAAAAGGTGTCCTCGGGGGGAGGTAACCATGCAAAGGAGCATTCTCTTGATACTCCTACAAGGACTCATCGTAAGTATCTTCCTAAGTTGTCATCTCATAATACCAATTTATTATTTCGTCAAACGAAGAAATATTCCCATTCTAAAAGATTGATATTTTGCAGGGAAGAAGTACCACCGTCAACTGGTATGGAAAAAGACAATGATGTCTCTTTGGTGAGGCACACTAGCACTTGTGTCACTACAAGCGACATACCGGAGAAGAAATGATAAAGTAAAGCGAAATAACATAATGGATAAATGTAATAATTTGAAATGATTGATTGAATTGTGTATTTATTGTGATACTATTATCTATTATTTTTTGTTTCTTTTTGTTGTATTACATGTATTGCACTTTGTTGCATCGTGTTGCATTTTGTTGCATCTTGTTACTTTTTGTTGTTTATTGTTTTTTATTATTGTTTATTGTTTATTCAGTTTTTTGTTATTTATTTGGATTTCTATATATTTTTCTAATCCTTAAAATTGAAATATCTATATAGACAATATGAACAAACACAAAAAAAATGTTAAATATCAATTAATGAATATGAACAACAAGAAGAAACAATAAAAAACCAGAATTTCAAAGTTATCAACAAAAATAAACACAAAGAAAAATAGGAAACAAACACACCTAAAATAATAAATTTGGACTTATGAATAAACAAAAACAAATTTGAAGAAACAATAAAAACCAAAAATTGTAAAATTATCAACAAAGGGAAACACAAAGAAACAATATGCAACAAAAGTAAAAGTTAAGTGATAATGACATAATAAAAATAAATTTATGTCCAGGGGTTCTAGATTTTAATGCTTATTAATTTAATCTAGTTCTCTGTTTTTTAAAAATTCAAAGAATCTTATCTTCTAATTTTATTTACTTATTAACAGTAATTTTGAAGTTTTAGATGTTTTCAAACTTTCTATATAAACTTGAGTTTTTTTATGTTTTTCAAATCTCAGAATTCATCGTCTTTATTTTTTGTTACAATTTGTTTTAGCTTTAACGAATTTTAATTTTTTTTATCTTAAATGTTTAAAATTTTTGTTTTCGAAAGGGTTAAAACAAAACCAGTTTAACACTTTTTTTAGTTTTTTGAAGTTTCTGATAATTCATATATTTTTTATTTGAATTGTTTGCTTTCCTTCATTCTTTTTTAATATTATGATTTTTTTAAAAAAAATATTTTTATTATTTTTTAGACTTTTTGACTCTTTTGAAAAAATAAAGCATGTTCATATATTTAATTGTTTGAAAAATATTTCGTGTTATTTTATTTTCTATAATATGTATACTTTTAATATTTAAAGATCATCCGATTTATAAAATTTCCTCCTTTAATGCATTTTTATTTTTATTTTTACAAAAAAAATACTTTCTAATTTACATTTTTAAGAGTTGAATAAAGTTGGAGACAACACTTTTG
This sequence comes from Cuscuta europaea, assembly GCA_945859875.1. Taxonomy (NCBI): domain Eukaryota; kingdom Viridiplantae; phylum Streptophyta; class Magnoliopsida; order Solanales; family Convolvulaceae; genus Cuscuta; species Cuscuta europaea. The sequence goes on along the minus strand of CAMAPE010000080.1, from coordinate 1,516,238 downwards.
CTTACTAACGTGGCATCAGTGCAAACTTTCCTTTTTAATAACCTAACTGCACTTTTAAGGAATCAAGATGCGCATGACTGGAGCTCTATGTACAAAAGTCTATTTATGAAAGGAAAACTTTACTGGTCTATTTTTGAAATGAACTTTCAAAAGTGAAAAAAGTGATATTATTTTCAATTTTAGGTTATTTGTGAAAATTTCCCATGAATGATTGCTATTAGTGTAGAATAAATGCATCGATCTTACATAATATAATTTATAGCCCACTCTCTAAGAGGCCCCTCTATTTCAACCAAAGGCAGGTACGATAGACAAGTTGAACATGGTACAACTCTTGTTGTACACCAACCTGGAATAAGAAGAGCTTCAAATAAGAACATGGCTGCATGGTGTCTATCTTAAAGGTAGATGTGTGTGAGAATTTTCCCCACACATTAGGGATTCCCAACTTACTAAGAAGTTGGGGCTGATCCGAGACATCCTTGTCTCAAAATTTGACTCTATTGAGAGCACAATTAATGCCCTCTCTAAACTTATCATAAATGGGAAATTGTGCTCTTCAAAAGTGTATGACTTTCTTAGAGTCGAGGGCACCAAGCAGGTGTGGATGCCCTTTATTTGGAAAGCTTACATACCCCATAAGTTCTCATTCATTGCTTGGCTTGCCTTCTACAACCGCCTTGCAACGTATGATAATCTTAGTAGGCTTGATGTGATTAACATATGTCCTTTTTGCAAGGGTGATCCGGAGACGGTGCCACACCTTTTCTTTGGTTGTCAATTTACAGGCACAATTTGGAGCAAAGTAAGAGCATGGCTTGGAATGCCTAGGCGGATGTCTACAATGGATACCTCAGTCAACTGGACTAGGACGGATCATGTAGGTGCGGGGATCAAGGCCAAGGCAGTCAAGATTGCATTCATCTATACTATCCACTTGATATGGAGAGTCCAAAATGCCATCAGATTTGATGATAAGAAGACTCATGAGGAAGATGTTTTTGCAAGTATCCAATACATGGTGTATAAGATCTTTTATAGTATTTACCCCCATGAGCTTATTACCTTTTGACATTCGATATGGTGCGGCTGAATGCCCTATTTTGTGTGTGAGTTGGGACTGATTGTGTTGGTCCCAGTTGTATCGGATAGAGTCTAGAGGGGGGGGGGGGGGGGTGAATAGACTGTATTGGTTTTTAACTTTTTCAAGCTAAGTACCAGATTTAACAGAATAGCCTGTTCTGTTGGCAGAACAGACTGGCAGCGGATGGGGTTCTGGTAGGGAGTTCTGTTAATAGCCTCAGAGAAACAAAGGCAGTAGGCCTTCTGTTAACTCACAAGACCAGTTCTGCTGAACACAGATACCAAGTCTTTGGAGTTAGACAGTTCAAATGAAAACAATGAATGTAAAGCAGTAAGTAAATGACACCATGGCTTTTTATAGTGGTTCAAGGAACAACTTGTTCCTCTAATCCACTGTTCCACTAAGCTCGTAAAAACTTCCGTTTACAATGCCTTAGCCCTATCACTTAAGAAGCTCTCCACGTCTTCTTCAAGTGTAGATGTCTTCTTGGATGCACTTCCGGCTTCCCTAAGACTGGTCCTTTCACTGAGCTTTCCCAGAAGTATCACCACTTCACAGCTCCAGGTACTTGGACGTCCTTCTTGTGAAAGAAGAAGTTCTATTTAGAACAGAGGTTCCTCCAACTTGCTTCGTTACAAAGAGTTTGTATGTGATGAGCTTGAAGAGTTGAAGAACGCTTGGAACTTTGCTTGAGTTGGAAATAAGGATTTTTCCAACTTCTGCCTTCTCTTGAAGAGGATGATGAAGTTTTAATCTCAAGGAGGCTTTTTGCTTTGTAGTGTTTGAATTTCTTGTATATGCAGAGTTGTAGCAAAGGTTAGCAAAGTTGTCCGGTTGTTCTTCGTAGTGTATCTTTTATACTGAGGTTGTCTTCCCGTTGGAGGAGAAGGAGGACAACTGCATTAAATGAGCGAGCAGTTGACTTGACCAGTAGGACCCGGTAAAGTTGGCGGGTTACTATTTTGGGATAAAGTAATCCTGACATTGCGGCCAATCATCTGCAATTACTCTACGGAGCATGGGGAGCATTAAATGTGCATTTAATGCGCGCACTGTAGTTTTTCCGTTCAATACTCCTAGCCGTTGAAGGAATCTTTCAGTTGATTTCCCGGCTTGGTGGAATTCTTCTAAGTGTCAGGCCTTCTGGTGTCTTTATCAGAGAGTTGATCAGAGAAGGTCTTGAGCACTTCTGTTGAGAATATAACTAACAAAGAACCAGGAGGGTTTCTGTCAGAGTAAGGGTTAACAGAGACCCTGAGGTCTTCTGTTCTAAGGCAGAGAACCAAAGATCTTCTGTCAGGAGGTCTTCTGGTAGTCGATTATACTAAGAACTTTACAAATGAAAATTCTAATACATTAATTCTAAAAAGTGGTACTCTAAAGTCCTAATTAATCTAGCATCATCAAAATCTAATTACAAATATTCCTTACAATTTCCCCCTTTTTGATGATGCCAAAACCCTTTAACTATTTCCAGAGAAGTGCCTTCACCATAAAGAATTAAGATTTAAAACTTTCATTAAAATCTTGGTGGGCAACTCGGCATAGGAAGATAGTAAGAGTACAGTACATTCATATAGCAGATAATAAATCAAAGAGCAAACAACCAAACACAAACAGAAAGCAAGGAAAAGACAGAGATTGAGGAATTGCCTTACAAAGTGTGAGGCAGAGATGTTCTTTTATTAAGGTGGATTACAAGAGTATCTGATTACATAATAGTCTTTGCAGCTTCAGCTCTTGCTTGTTCATCCAGTCCTTGTAGCCTCTTTAGCTCTGCATTCACCTCTTCTCTGATTCCAACCAGATTTCCAGTTCTCTGATAAGAAGCCCAAACGGGTGAGAGTTTGCAGTCTAGGTAGTTTAGAACACCTTCATGAATATCTTTTCCTGGTACAATGCTGTTGTGAAACCAGAATTCTGCCTCCTCCAGAGATCCACCATATTTAACCTTTACACGACCATCATGGTCCAGATAAAGATTCTGTTGTTGTGTGGAGGTCATCATCTGCTTCATTTCCTCAAATTGTGTTTTAGTCATCACCTGAGATCCTCCCAGTCTCCATTCTTTAAAGCTTAGAGCTTTCTTCTTCTTAGTTCCTTTCTTCTGTGGGGATGGAGGTCTAGGGATACCAGCTAGCCTTTTTTTCTGGAGGGCAGCTTCAAAGTAAGGCGTGGGATCCACAACTGGTTCAGCAGATGATGAGGTTCTGGTGGTCCTGGGTTTTGGCATATGAGGGCCTTCTTCCCCCTTTTTGGCATCATCGAGATCACCAAGCAGTAAGGAGAGTTTCTGGAATTCTGTGGCCTGAGTGGAGGCAATCTGTTCAAGGGATTCTAGTAAAGTTTGAGTTACAGATGTAAGACCTTCAAGCAGCCCTTGTTGCTTCTGGATGGCAGACATGATATCTTTGTTGCTGGCTTCTAAGAGAACCATCTTCTGATATCTCTCTTTGTCTTGAGCAAACAGAGTCCTGTTTTGATCACGGTGGACTTTGCAGAGTTCCTCTATGTCCAACAGCTGTTCTTTTGTTTTTGTATCAGCCCATTGGAGATCTTCAATATTCGAGGAGATGGTCTCAATTGCTTTGCCTTGAGCTATCAGAGTCTGATGAAAAGTGAATAGGGTCTTATGTATACCTTCTACTTCAGTTGACAGTGCATCTGTTCTGGCGTAGGAGGATGCCATGAAGTTGTGGAGGGATTTTGTGAGGTTTTCAAAACGATCTGAGATAAACTGCATCCCAGAATTGAGATTATCATTCACATGAGCAAGGTGCTCAAAGTGCTTGTCATTGATCTGGATGAGTTTGTCCATGCCTTGGAGGACTTGACCACCAAATTCTTCTGCTGTTTCAACAAACTTGTTGAAGGGAATTTGATTCTCTTGTCCATCAGATTGAGGCAGCTCTATACCTCTTCCCTTAGGCAAAGGGTGATGCTCTTGGACAGAGGAGAGAGATTGGACAAGAAGTTCATGCTCAAGTTGAGTCAGAGGAGGGGTCTTCTGTCTCTTTGAAGTAGCTTTGTAGGACTTGCTGACCATGAATCCATCCATGTCAGAACAGACTTCATACGAGGAGTAGATTGGGATTCTGTTCCTGATTACCTTCTTCTCCCGGAGGGAGGGATTGGGGGCAGTAGAATGCCTAGAATAACCTTTTGGTGCTGAGATGGGGGAGACTGTAGTAGGATCAGAGTCTCTAAGGAACCATTCAGGTTTTAGCTGAGCTGCAGGTTGGTGTGGTGGAAGGGACTCTTGTGGAGTGACTTGATGTTCAGACTTGGTAGGTGAAGGGGATTTCTGTTGAGGTGGTGGTGATGATGAGATGATCTGTTGGGGTTGGTATGGAATAATTTGTCTTTGAGAGGGTGGGGGAGGGGAAGGGGATCTGTTCTGTGGAGGAGAGAACGGTTTGCAGGGTGAAGGAGATGGAGATTTGGAGATTGAGGGCTTTTGGGGTGTGGCAGTTTTCTGTTGAGAAGAGGGTTTCTGATGAAGTGAGGAGGTGATAGAGTATATCTAGAGAGAAGTGAGAGCTAGAGAGAGAAGTGCAGTAATATGCTTCAATAGAATGATTTTGTAACCCCTATAACTACTCCCAAGGGGAGTATTTATAGAGAAAATTATTGTTGGGCTCCCAAGCCTTGGGCTTGGGAGGCCCATTTACAACTGGACCGCTACTGGGCCGAATACAAAGCCTCTAATGGGCTGTACAAATGAGTAAGTATAGAATCCGGTTCTGGGAGGTCTTCGTGGCCGACGAGGGCGTGGCCGACGAGGGCACGGCCGACGAGGGCGCGGCCGACGAGGGCACCCGAGTCCCTTAAACTCAGGACCGTAATCTGAGTTGGCCCCTTTTCGGCCGACGGGGGCGTCTTGGCCGACGAGGGCGCCACTCTGTTGTCTTGTGCTCTGTTCTTCCGAGTATGTGGGTCCTGGGGCTCAGACCCATATACTCCATCAGGAGTCCCCCACTCTCTAAGCTGAGACGTAGACGAAGTGAAGGAGAGTAGATTTCTGTGCTTTGTTGCTTTTGGCCGACGCGGGCATTTCCAGGTCGTTAGCCGTTGCGGTATTGGCGCTGTTTCCATTTTGGTGATCATGTTATGTGCTTTGGCCGTTACCTGCTCCTCGCTGTGGGCGGGGAGGCCGTTGTTTCCTTGACGCGTTCGTTTGAGGACGCTGAGTGTCTTGTTCCGTTGTCGGCCGTTGAAGGCGCGCTTTCCCTTTCCTGGACGTTGGTGGTTGAAGTTTATGTTTGGGCCGGTGAGGTTGTTCCTTGCTTTGAGGACGATGGCGTCCTCTCCTTTGGGTGGCCGATGAGGTTGTTCCTTGCTTTGAGGACGATGGCGTCCTTTCCTTTGGGTGGCCGATGAGGGTGCTCGCGCACTCCTTTTAGCCGTTGCTGGTTGGCCTTCGTGTTCTTGGCCGAAGGGCCCGTCAAGATTAATTGTTGGCGGAGGACGATGAGTGTCCTTGCCTCTAGTGGCTTGTTGGCCGTCGCTAATGACGTTTTGGGCCTTTGGCCGATGAGGTTCCGTTGTGCTGTGTGGATGATGTGGCCATGTTTTGTGGTTACCTTGTTTATACTCTTTGTTTCGTTGAGGCCGGTGTAGTCCCCCAGTCCCCCACTGCTTCAGGCCGAGGAGTGCGAGGGGTGAAGGAGTTGCTTGAGTCCCTGGCCGAAGCGGCATCTCCGTAGTCCCCCTGAATCCAACTCTCATGGCGATTTTCTGGCCAAGGTAACCCTGTGGGAGAACCCTTGTGCGCAGATCGCTTGTAGAGAGTTATCATCAAGGGTTATTACGAGGAGCCGAAGGCTGTGGGCTATTTGTCCCCTTTGTTCTGTGGCCGTTACGTTCCTGGCCGTTGCCATCTTCTTATTGTTTGGCATTTGTGATCTTGGCGAGCAAGTGGGACGTTGTGGGCGCTTGCTGGCAGTTGTAAAACCGCTGAGCGTGTGTAGGCCGTAGAGTCTGATTTGCCGGTGGGCCGTTGATATGGGTTGGTCCTGGCCCGTTGGTGACGTGGTGGCCTCCCAGTGGTGGCCGTTGATGTGGCCATTGGGAGAGTGCCACGTGTAGTGACCGTTGGTGGGGGGGTCTATAAATACCCCTCCCCCCCCGACGAGGAATCACATTTGCATTCTGAATTTGTCGAAGTGCTGGCCGATTTTCTAGAGAGATAAACTCCCAAGCCTGTTCTTCGTGTTCTTCGTTGTTCGAGGTTAGTGTTCATCACGATCTTCCTCGCTTTTCATACTTTGCTTCCTAGGTAGTTGATCTAGTGTTAGGCGTTTAAACACCTTTAGATCTTAAGTTGTTCTCCTTAAGCCCGTAGTAGTAGTAATGAAGAGCTTGAACGAGGACTACTACCCCTACGACGACCAGCCCTCCACGAGGTCGCTTGACTACGAGGTGCTCGAGGAGTTTGAAGAGGAGATAGAGCGTTTGAGCCCCTACAAATCCGGAGAGCTGATGGACGAGGAAGGCGAGGACGAGGAGTCCGCCTCCTCTTCAGAGGGTGAGGACGTAGGCGCGTCCCGAGCGGTGGACGGGGCGTCCACTTCTGCTGCCGTTCCGTGCCCGAGGCCGGTGTCTGCCGTGAAGGGAGCAGCTAAGCCGAAGAGGGTGAGGAGGCCGAAGAATGGGCCGGGCCTCTCCTACCTGGACCTCACCAACATATTCCTTATCAAGCCGGAGAGCAGTGCGGCCGACTATCTTGTCGCCCAGATGTACGTGGGGCCGTTCGGGCGGGTTAGGGCACCCAGGCCGACGGACCATGTTCTACTTCCGCCACCGGGATACTTTGGAGTATACCCGATGAGTTTTGCTAAGGGGTTGAGGTTCCCCCCTTCACCCTTTCGTCATTGAGTATCTGGACATGGTGGGGCTTCCTCCGGCCTTGCTGACGCCGAACAGTTATTCCTTGATGGTGGGCTTTTTACTTCGGTGTGAGGAGTTGGGCTTCAGGCCGACCACGGCCTTATTCATGAACTTGTACCAGATCGGCCGAGGAAGCCACAAGAACTGTGCGGCCTATGCTACTCTTCAACAGCTGCCGAGGAAGAGGAGCTTCACGGATTTGCCTACGTCCATTCATGGGTGGAAGAGCAAGTTCGTGTTTGTGTCCATTGGTGAGAGTGGCACCGAGTTCCCCTCTCTAGGCCATACCGGGAGGTTCAATCTCCATGACCCGCCGAAGAGCTCTATTTTGGACGCTCAGGTGGAGGCTTTCCTGGAAGGGGGGCCGAGGAGCGTGAAAGATTACGTCACTGAATACAAGATGACCGCCCTCGGCTTCTTCAGATATCACCTGTATGGAGATAAGGAGGATGACCTCCAACTCTGGCCGAGGATGACCACCACCTTTGAGGAGGCCGATGGCCCGGATTTGGGCATTCCTGCTGAGGCCGATGGTAATTTTTTCTTCGGCTTTCTGTCTTTATGTTTTGTCCTTTGCCTTACTAATCTGTTTGTTTTTCCTTTGTAGACTTTGTCATGGACCGGCGTTCCATAATGGCTGTTACCAAGGCCAAGGCGGCCGAGGCGGCCCGTCGTGCCGCTGCTGGTGGGAGCGGGGCTACTGCTGATGCGGCCCCAAAGCCTGCCCCATCTAAGAAAAAGAGACCGGCCACTGACGGCCAGAAAAAGTTGACTGAGGCCGGCGTGAGCGTCTCTAAGAAGACGAAGAGGGCTCCTTCCCCGTCTCCGGCTAGTGAGGCCGGTACTCTTACTGCCCCCAGCGTGGGCGATGGTGGTCCCGTCGTGGACCTTACTGTTGCTGACGATGCTGCCCCAGCGCTTCCTCTCGTCCAAGAACCACGGACGCAGAGGGCCGGCAAGGAGATTGCCGGTGCCACCTACCAGAAGGTGATAGAATATCCCGTCGGCGGGGGCGTGTTTAATGATCTCGTTCCCGGCCACGTCGTCCTGGCCAAGGCCATGCCGGCCAAAGATCGGGCTCACTTGAAGAAGCTCGAGGACCCGAAGATTTACGAGGGCGGCATGGACCTCCTCGTCCAAGTAAGTTACTGTCCTTATATTTTTGTCTCTCTTCGTCTGTGTAGAGTTTTTTGCCTGACCTTTGTTTTCCTTCTGCAGAGTGCCTTCATGCTTATGGAAAGCCATAAGAGGCAGTACTGGGAGATAGCTCGCCTGCAAGCGCTGGAGCAGAAGGCTGCCTCAGCCGACGAGGCGGTAGCTTGCCTTGACCGGCTCCGGGAGGATGCCAAGGCGCTGCAGGCCAAAGCTGATGAAGCCGCCGCGGCCAGGGACGATGCCCTGGTCAAGCTCGAGGAGAGCAAAAGGGAGCTCGAGGAGTCCCAAAGGGCGCTCGAGGCCGAGAGGCGCAGGAGCGAGGAGGCCGCCAAGGCGAAGGCTGAGGCCGAGGCCGCCGTCGTGAAGGCTGCCGATGAGGCCGTCGAGAAGTTCCTGGCCGAGGGGTGGAAGGCCGATGAGAGGCTCCCCTGGTGCTACGAAGTGGTGGCCGCCAGGCTTGAGAATTGGGGGATGAACTCCCCTGCCGGCCGGGAGTATTTCAGCCGGGAGATGTCCGTTTATTACAACCTGGGCCAGGAGCGGATGCAAAGGCTCCTGTGTCGGCGGCTATCCCGGGCGTTGAAGGCCATGAATTACACGTCTGGGTGGGCTAGACGGAACCTGAAGCTGCCAAAGCTGATGAAGGATCCAGAAGAGCAGACCAAGCTTCCGCTGTCGGAGCGAGAGTCCCCCATAGAAAGCTCCGGCCTTGGCGAGCCGGATTATACTGAATTCGACTTCTTAGACGATGCCACCAGCGCCGCTGCCGGCCAAGAAGCTGAGGCCGATGAGGCCGACGAGGAGGGAGCCGACGAGGTTGAAGAGCCCGCCGCGGATGAAGGTGCCCCGGAGGCTTGATCGGCTATTCCCTACTGTAATTAGCTTTTCATTTGTTGCCAAATTATGTAACGGCCGAAGTGCCCCCAATTGTAATGAACTCACTATCAATTGAAGAAATTTTTGCTTTCCTTTTCGGCTTTGAATCCCTTGTATGGTTGTTTGCTTTGTCATTTCGTTTTTGAAATTTTTTCTCAAGTGTCAAGGTCAAAACTTGGGTTGCCCGCGATTGTCCGCTACGTCCATGGGGTAGTCCACCCTGTCCGGTGACCTGGTCGGCTTGTTCGTCGTCGTTTAACACTTAGGAATTTTTTCAAAAATTTCCTAAGTGTTTTGGGCTCACTGAGCTGCTTTCTTCCCTGGCTGGCGGCCTGATCGGCCTGACCGTCATTTCTGTGCTATCCTAACACTTAGGATTTTTTTTTTTTGAAAATTTCCTAAGTGTTTTGGATTCGTGTAGTTGCTTCCCTTCCGGCCTGGTGGCCTTGTCGGCCAAAGATCGGTGGTTCTAACCATGATACTTAGGATTTTTTCCAAAAATTTCCTAAGTGTTTTTGGAACCACGAAGTTGCCTTCTTTCCGGCCAGGTGGCCTCGTCGGCTTGACCGGTGTTCCTTTGCTATCATAACACTTAGGATTTTGTTTCAGAAAATTTCCCAAGTGTTTTTGGGTCCATGTAGTTGTTGTCTTTACGGCCTAGTGGCTTGATCGGCCTGGACGTAGTTTCATAACACTTTGGGATCCACTTAGGCGCTTTCCTTTCGGCCTGGTGGCCTTGTCGGCTTTTGGTCCTTTTGCCCGTGATCGTGGTGTCCGCTACGTCCATGGGGTTTAGTCTCTCCCCATTATTGTCAAATGGTTGGGGTGACTTGCCAAGTGTTGAACCAGTGTCATTGTCGGCCTGCATCCCTGTGTTGTGGCCGACAAGGGCACGTTCGCCATAGTCTTGTGGACTTTGATTTTTTCCCAATTACATATACAAGGCGTAGGTAGCTAATGGCCTTGGAATATATATGTACCCGCTTCGTCCAGAATTCTTCCATTTGAGTACTTAGGTAAATTTCCTAAGCATAAATGTTAATCATTTACTTATTTGCGGTGCCGCTGCCGGCCAAGGTCCTGCCTTCGTCGGCTAGCCATGGTTCCTTGTTGAGGAACTTTCCGTCGACCAACGGCCTTGGTTCCAGTGCCTGCGTCGGATAAGTGGTTTCTTGTTGCTTGATCCTTTCGCGGGTGTGATAAGTGCCCGCTTCGTCCTGGTCATCCTCAGGATTGCGATGCCTTGTTGCATACCAAGCGTTGGTGCTTCAAAGGACTGTGGCTGATGAAGGTCACCTCTTGCTTGTCACCCAACCGATGCGGTTAGGGTTTTATAGGCGTGTGTCGGCCTCGATCATTTCCTTGTGGTGCGTGGACGCGGCGTCCATGTTACCTGTTTGTGGTACTATACTTGTGTTCGACTGATATGTACCTGGCCAAAATGGGCCTGAATTGTGGGGATTTTATTTTTTCATTGCTCGAGGCCGGCAAGTGTGCACGGCCGTCGGCTTCCCTCTTTTTCCCTTATATATATTTTGTTTGTTTTTTTTTCTTTTTTTTTTGTTTTTTTTTTCGTTTCGGGGGGTATCCTTCTTTCAGGCTTCGGCCGAAGGGTGTGCTCGTCCTTCGGCCGGTTCGGACTTCGTTTATAACGTCCGTGATCTCAGGGCGGGTCCCGTCGCCTATTTATGACGCGGGCTAGACTTTTGGTCGGTTTCCAACGGCTGTCGTTGCCCATCCCTGAGTTTTGGGATTTTGTCACCTCGGCCATGATTTCAGGCCTGTCGTCCTGTGTTCTGGCGTGTGGACGACGCGGTGAGCTTCCCGTTTCAAGACGTGGGCCGTTTGCGGGCCCTTCGTCCTGGGGACATCGTCGGCCATACCTGAGTGTTTCACTTCTAGGCTTTCGGGGCCAGGACGACGTGCTCTCTCAGCTAGGCCTGAGCCCTTCGCTGATACAAAATACAATGGAGTGCCTGAGCTTGTCGCTCGTAGGCTGCAAATGCAAGGGGCCATGTCAGCCAGACCTGAGCCTTTCGCTCTAAGGTGGCCGACGAGGGCACCTGCTAATGTTTTACTTTGAATTTCCGGAGAAAAAATCAGAACATGATTTTATTCATAAGTGGCTCGAGGCCGAGGGTGGCGTTCAATCAGTAACCCGTTAAGGGGTGAGGGCTTCGCCGTCTGCACCTCCTTCGGATTACTGATAAAACTTCACCAAATAGTGTACATTCCATGTTCGTGGTACATTGGACCCATTCGGGCGTTTAAGCTTGTAGGTGCCGGGTTTGACCACGGCACTGACGATGTAGGGCCCTTCGTACTTCAATGCTAGCTTGCCACCCTCTGTCGGCTGGCTTGCTTCCCTTCGGCGGAGGACGTAGTCCCCCACCTGAAATTCCCGGGAACGTACCTTGGCGTCATAGTATGATTTCACTTGACGCCAGTAGTTCTCTGCTCGGACGTAAGCTTGCTCACGCCTCTCATCAACCAGGTGCAGGTCAATCTTCATGTTCTCTTCATTGGTGTCAGGCTCATATTGCTCCACTCGTCGACTGGGGATGGCTACCTTCGTGGGTGCCTTCGCCTCAAAGCCGTAGCACAGGGCGAAAGGTGTTTCACCTGTCGCCCTCCTCGGCGTGGTTCTGTAGCACCACAGGATGTTGGGGAGCTCGTCGACCCAACTACCTCCTGCGGCCCGGAGGTTCTTCTTCAGCCCCTCCATTATTGTTCTGTTGGCGTTCTCGACCTGCCCGTTGCCCTGAGGATAGGCAACGGAGGAGAAACGGTGCCTCACCCCAAACTCCCGGAGGAGCTCCTGGAAAGGGGCTTGTAACACTTGAGATTTAATTTAAATGGATTAATAGTACTACTCATACCAACAGAGGTGCATCTCCTTTTAAGGGAGCTCATCACCCAAGAACTCCAAAGTTAAGCGTGCTTGCACGAGAGTAGTCTTGGGATGGGTGACCCCCTGGGAAGTTTCTCAGGGCGCGCATGAGTGAGGACAAAGTGCGCGGTAAAGGCTCGTGGTGGTTTGTGAGGACAGTATTATTGGTCTAGAGTAGCTACCTCGGGTCCTGCGAGGCCGGGGTGTTACAGGGCTGCCTCGAATTGGGTGCCGTTGTATGATATAATCTCCTGGGGGACGCCAAAGCGTGTAATGATGTTCTTGTAAACAAATCTTTGGCATCTGGCCCCCGTGATGCTGGCCAAGGGTTCCGCCTCGACCCACTTGGTGAAGTAGTCGACGGCGACGATGATGTAGCGGTTATTCCCGGCGGCTCTGGGCAGGGGGCCGACCAGGTCAATCCCCCATCTGGAGAATGGAATTGCGGTGCTGACATGGGCATAGTTGACAGCTGGCCGACCAGGGGCCTTCTGGAGTACCTGGCATGTGGTGCACTTCCTGGCCAGGTCAGCGCAGTCCCGTGCCATCGTCGGCCAGAAGAAGCCCTGGTCGACGAGACGCCGGGACATGCTGAAAGGACCCTGGTGCGAGGAGCAGACGCCACAGTGAACTTCTTCCATGGCGGTGTCGGCCTCGTCCTGGTGCAGGCATCGGAGGAGAGTGCCATTGTAGGACCGTTTGTAGAGTTTACCATCTTCTATGGTGTAGCTTGGGGCCCTGAGTTTGGCAAGTTTGGCCCTCTCCTCGTCCTGGGGCAGCTCCCCCGTGGTGATGAAGGTGGCGATGTCGGAGATCCAGTCCTCTGGTCGCTGTTGGACGCACAAGACGGGGCTGGCATGGATGCTGGACATGCTCAACTCCTCGATCTTGGCCAAGTGGGAGATGTGCTCCGGGGTGTCCGAGCTGAGCTTGGAGAGGATGTCGGCTTCAGCGTTCTCGACCCTTGGGATCTGAGTGATCTCGTGGGTTTCAAACGCTTTCAGCAATTCCTCCGCTGCTTGTTTGTACTGCTTCATCCTGCCTTCCTTTGCCTCGTAGGATCCCTCCACCTGGCCCACTACCAGTTTGGAGTCGCACTTGATCTTGAGGTGCTTGGCCTTGAGGCCGGCGGCGAGACTGAGACCGCTGAGGAGGGCCTCATACTCGGCTTCGTTGTTGGATACCCTGAAGTTGAAGCGGATGGCATAGTAAGCTCCGAACCCTTCAGGGGATATGAGGACGACGCCGCCGCCGCATGATTTCGCGGCCGACGAGCCGTTAGTGAACAGGGTCCACGTGTCGTCCGGCTCCGGCCCGGGGTTGGCGACGGCCATCTCCCTTGTTGTGCATTCGATGACGAAATCGGCCAAGGCTTGCCCTTTGATAGATGGCCTTGGCTTGATCTCAATCTGAAACTGGCTGAGGAAGATCGCCCATTTCACCATCCTCGAGGAGCTTGTGGGGCTCCTCATGAGCGCGCCAAGAGGCTGCTGGGTCAGCACATGGACGGTGTGGGCTTGGAAATAGTGCCCCAGCTTCTTCACGGTGTGGACGATGGCCAGCACCGTCTTTTCAATGGGGGAGTACCTGAGCTCGGCCTCCCTAAGTGTCTTGCTGATGTAGAAGATGGCCTTCTGCACCCCTTCGTCCTCGCGGATGAGCACGGAGCTGATGGCCGACGTGCTCACCCCTAAGTACAAGAAGAGGGTTTCGCCGGCTTTGGGCTTGGAGAGCACGGGTGGGGACGACAAGTACCTTTTCAATTCGTCGAATGCTTCCTGGCACTCCGTCGTCCACTTGAAGCTGTTGGCTTTCCGCATGATCTGAAAGAAGGGGAGGGCCCTCTCGGCGGACCTGGAGAGGAACCGGTTTAGGGCCGCCAGGCGCCCCGTCAGTCGCTGTACCTCCTGGACGTTGCGGGGCGGCTCCATGTTGATGATAGCCTGCGTCTTCTCCGGGTTTATCTCGATGCCTCTCCGGCTAACCATGTAGCCGAGGAACTTGCCACCCTGGACGCCGAAGGCGCATTTCTTGGGGTTGAGGCGGAGCCTGAACTCCTTCATTATCTCAAAGATTTCCCAGAGGTCGTCGGCGTGGGAGGTGGCCTGCCTGCTCTTGACGATCATATCGTCGACGTACGCCTCCATTGTCCGGCCAAGGACCGCTCTGAATATCTTGGCCACCATCCTAGTGTAGGTGGCGCCGGAGTTTTTGAGTCCGAAGGCCATGACGACGAGGTAGCAAAAGATTCCCTCTGAGGTCATGAATGCCGTTTTCTCAGCGTCATCTTCATGCATGGAGATTTGATGATACCCTCTGAAAGCATCGAGGAACGACATCAACTCGCACCCCGTCGTCTCGTCCACCAGCTGATCAATGTTGGGGAGAGGGAACGGGTCCATGGGGCACGCCTTGTTCAGGTCAGTGTAGTCAACACACATTCTGAACGTCGGCGGTTTTTGTGCGAGGACGACGTTGGCCAACCATGTCGGGTACTTCACCTCTCTGATGTGTTTGATTGAGAGGAGCATGGCGACCTCCCCTTTGACGAAGTCTCGCCTGTCGGCGGACAAGTAGCGCCGCTTCTGTTTGACCGGCGCGGAGGCCGGATCGACGGTCAGCCGGTGAGTGATCACCTGGCGGCTGATGCCTGGCATATCGTCCGGGCCCCACGCGAAGACAACGGCGTATGACCGTAGGACGAGGAGGATGGCGTCTCGTTGGTCCTGGGGGAGTTGCTTTCCGACCCTGAGAACCCGCTCCGGCCGGGAGATATCCAGGGGGATCTCCTCGACCTCTTCGGCCGGCTCCGTATGTGGCCTCTCCTCGTCCATGGCGACGGTGGCCGTAATGGTGTCTATCCGCTGTCCTTCCCTTTCGGCCGGCCTCGTTAGCTTGAGGTAGCAAGCTCTGGCTATCCTCTGATTTCCTCTGGCGTAGCCGATGCCGTCATTGGTGGGGAACTTCAAACATAGGTGCTTCATGGAGATGATGGCCTCCAAGTCCTCCAGCGCTGGCCGGCCCAAGATCACGTTGTGGGCGCACTGGAGGTTGACCACCATGAACTCCATGTCAATCTTGGCGTGGTGGGGGCCGTCACCGACCTCCACGGGGAGGACTATCGTGCCCTCGGCGTCGATAGAGTCCCCGGTGAAGCCGGATAACGGGGTCTTGATCGACCTCAACAAAGCTCTGTCCAGCTTCAGCTGCTTGAAGGTGTCCAGGTACATCACGTTGACGGAGCTCCCCGTATCGATGTAAGTGCGGTGGATGATGGAGTCACCGATCTCACATCGGATGACGAGGGCGTCCCTGTGTGATTCCGTACCCGGAGGCAGATCCTTGTCGGTGAAGGTGATCGCCTCCGTTCGCTGCTTCTTCGGCTGGGGGGGGAACGTGGGACACCTCCCCAATGTAAAGGGATTGGGCCCATTTCTTTCTCTGAGTGGCGGAGTCCCCCCCGGTGTTCCCACCTACGATGAGGTGGATGTGATTCTTCTTCGGCGGAGGCTCCTCGAAGTCCTCGTCGTCGTTGAGCCTACCAATCTCGCGTTTCTTCGCAGAGGGTTCGCCCCCATGTTTGTCGGTGTTTACCCAAGTGTTTTTACGTGGGCCACCTTTGACAAAATGGGAGAGTTCCCCCTGGCGAATAAGACGCTCGATTGCCTTTTTCAATGTGATGCAATCGTCGATGTTGTGCGACGAGTTCTTGTGGAACCGGCAGTATGTGCCGCCCTGCTGGATGGCAAGGATCTCCTCGGCCGGCCGAGGAGCCTGCTCGATGAGGCCATGCTTCTCGGCATAATCGAGGATGGTGCCGACCGGGTGGGTGAGGGTTACCCCCGGCCGTTCCAGCCTCGGCCGCCAGTGGCGGTCTTTCTTACTTTGTCCACCAGAGCCGTGGCGGCCCTGGGCACCCTGGCCGGCCGGGGACGGACCCGAGGCCGGCGAAGGATTTGTCTTCTTGGGGGGATGGCCCCCCTCTCTCTTGTGATTGTGGAGCTCGTCGGCGTCGGCATACAAGCCTCCGCATTGGAGCGCCTTGGCGTACGACCTCGGGGGGTCAGTGATGAGGCTCCTGGCGTACGGGGAGCTGCGGAGGGCTCCCTGGTACAAGGCGAGGAGGGTGCGCTCATCGGCCCCCTCGACCTGCTCGGTCTCCCTCGTCCACCGGTCGATGAATGACCGGAGGGACTCCTCGTGCTGTTGTTTGACGGAGAGGAGGTGGGTGAAATACTTCTTGGCGCGCTTTCTTCCGGCAAAGTGAGTGAGGAAGCGCTGGGCGAGATCTTGCCATGAGTCAATGCTTCCCTCTGGCAGTCCGTTGAACCACTCGTACGCTGGCCCCTCGAGAGTAGAGAGGAACCAATGGCAGAGGTATTCATCGGACGCGTTCACCATCAGCATGTTGTTTTGATAACGGCTGAAATGCTCCTGGGGGTCTGATCGGCCATCGTAGGACTTGATGGCGTTCCCCCTGTACTTCTCAGGGATGGGGGCCGAGAGGACCCTGTTGGTGAAAGGGGTCCTAGTCCTGACCTGGATGATGGGGTCACCCCGCCCTTCGGCCAGCTCCCTCTCCAGGGCGCTGACTTTGTTCATGAGCGCGTTGAGGCCGGGGTCGTTGGAGGCGCCGGCCGTAGGGATGTTGGCCGACTGCTTGGCCTCCATCTGAGCCAACCTCCTTTCCAGCTGGGCGATGACCTCGTCCCGGGGGTCCCTGTCGGCCGCGGCAGCACCCAGCTGGTTCCTCAGGCGCTCGTTGTGAGCCGCGTTGATCTGGTGACGCACGTCATCCTCGTGCAACTTCCCCTTGCCCTTGTCCAGGCGGGGCTGGTCCGCTGTCCGGGACACAGACCCCAAACTCTCCCTTGGCGAGCCAGGACGAGGATCACCAATCCGTCCCGCCATCCTCTCCGAAACCGAACGACGGCGCGTGTCACCCAGCCTATTGAAGGCAGAGGCTTTTCCACGTGCTGGGGTCTGCCCGGGCCGAAGAGGGGAAGCAGGGTGGGAGTGGGACGACGCCGTGTCCTGGGCCACAACCCCCTCATTGTTGCCTATCTGGTCGGCCAGTGGTTGGGGATGAGGAGGTGGAGTGACGTTTCCCCCGGTCCTTGGCAAGAGTGCGCTGAGGACGGTGGGATTCTGAGCCAAGCTGGCGATGATAGCCGACAGTGCGGCCTGGACCTGAGGATCTACGGACGGAGAGGCCGCGGCCATAGGCTGGGCCGGGGCGTGGTCCGCTTTCTCAGCTCGTTTCTTTTCCAGGCCGAGGCGGGCGTCGGGGACTCCGCCGTTGAGTTGGTTGCGGAGGTCCGTCGTGAGGTTGAAGGCCTCCTGGAAGAGGTCCCCTCCGCCGACCTGGTCGGCTGTGGCGTCCTCATCATGCTCCCTGGGCTCTTGGTCCTCAGGGATGACTTTGCTGACGAGGTTGCGGTTTGACTTAGTTCTCCCCATGATCAGTGGTTAGCTGCGCTTGGTAGCGACGAAGGGTGCTATCTTGATTGTTCTAGCTCTCAACGAGAGCACCAAATGATAGAGTATATCTAGAGAGAAGTGAGAGCTAGAGAGAGAAGTGCAGTAATATGCTTCAATAGAATGATTTTGTAACCCCTATAACTACTCCCAAGGGGAGTATTTTTAGAGAAAATTAGGGTTGGGCTCCCAAGCCTTGGGCTTGGGAGGCCCATTTACAACCGGACCGCTACTGGGCCGAATACAAAGCCTCTAATGGGCTGTACAAATGAGTAAGTATAGAATCCGGTTCTGGGAGGTCTTCGTGGCCGACGAGGGCGTGGCCGACGAGGGCACGGCCGACGAGGGCGCGGCCGACGAGGGCACCCGAGTCCCTTAAACTCAGGACCGTAATCTGAGTTGGCCCCTTTTCGGCCGACGGGGGCGTCTTGGCCGACGAGGGCGCCACTCTGTTGTCTTGTGCTCTGTTCTTCCAAGTATGTGGGTCCTGGGGCTCAGACCCATATACTCCATCAGAAGGTGTTCTGTTGGGGGGATGGGAGTGTATGCACAGAAGGGGATAATGGAATCAGAGGTTCTGTTGGAATAGGTGCAGAAGGGGTTTTCTGGTGAGGAGATTGGGGTGGAGTGGTAAAGGGAGTTGGCATTCTGGGTGAGAGTGGAGGTTCAGGAATTACCTCAAGTAGAGTTTCTGTGAACTGTGAATCTCTCCATTCCTTGACCAGTCTCTCCATGACCAAGGGTAGATCATTTGCAGTGGAGGGTTCCCCTTCTCCATGAGCACTATGTCGAAATTTGATCATAGATTCCTTCCTCTTCTTTTCAATCAACCAATCATCAAAGGCTGCCACCTCATCTTCTGTCAGAGCCTTGACATGCTCTTCTTTTATGACATCAGTGAGCTTGCTCTTGCCTTTGCATTCCCCCTTTTTCTTCTCAGCAAGAACAGATAGAAGAAAGTCCTTGTTGAGGCATAGCTCAACATCTTCTGTGCCAGCCCACTTCAGAGCTTCAACTTCCTCTGTGATAAAGTTGGGGAGCAATCTGAGTAGTTCTGGGAGAGGTCCCACTCTCCACTTCCTCCAAGCCAGAACCCTGATAAATACTTTGTCTAGATCAGAGGGAGTATGCACCTGGGGTTCTG
Source organism: Cuscuta europaea (assembly GCA_945859875.1). Classification (NCBI taxonomy): domain Eukaryota; kingdom Viridiplantae; phylum Streptophyta; class Magnoliopsida; order Solanales; family Convolvulaceae; genus Cuscuta; species Cuscuta europaea. The sequence continues at coordinate 1,497,722 of CAMAPE010000080.1, read as the reverse complement.
TGGGCTCAGGGGTTCTGTCTTCTTGATGGTGTTCTGATGAAGTAAGTATCATAGGTTGATCAGGCAAGGTTGCAGAGGGAGATTTGTGAGATTCCCCCTGAACAGTAGCATCCAGTACTGCTACATCTTCTTTAGAGTCACTAGACTCAAAAATAATCCTCTTGCCTTGCCAAGCATTTCTGTTGGCTGGGGCAGAAGTGACAGAATCCTCCAGCTTCTCCTGTACTACAGATGTCAGAACCTTTGCCTTCTTTGCAATGGGGGAGGCAGAGGGGGTGCTTTCTGTAGAGACAGGGGAAGGTGCCTTTCTCTTTAGAACAGATTTCTTAGCCACTAGATTCTTAACTTTAGCTGGGGCAACCTTCTGCAGAACAACCTTCTTCACAGGTTTTCTGATCAGAACTTCTTCTTGTTCAGATTCTGAAGGTATAGAGGGTTTTTGCTGTTTCTTCACAGCCTTTTTGGGCTTGATGGCCTTCTGTTAGAGCTTCTCCCGGTTAAACTCCAGAGTCCTCAGCGTCTTCTGTTCAGCCTTGAGTGCAACCTTTCGGTCACCAGAGGTATTGAGGAAGAGCAGTTTAGTGTAATCTGCCTCAATAGGGTTCCTCAGCCCTATCCTTGCCTTGAGCAGGGTTTCAGAGATTAAGAGGCCATAACCCATGGGGGTTTTGAACAGTCCAGTTTCCTTGTCCTTTTTTTTGATGAATTCAACTAGAGATTTGACGATTACCTGTCACCAGTTGATGTTCATCCCATGATGAACTGCAAAGACAGCTTTTGCATTGAGCACATTCATGTCATCAGTGGAGGTGCTCTTGCTCCAGACACACCTATGAAGAATGTTCACCAGCTTTTCATAGTCACTTTAAAGAAGGTTCTTCTTCATATACAGTTTGGGAACTCTACCCACTTCAGGTCTGCAGTAGATTTGGACAAAGTTGTCCACAGTGACCTTGACACTGTCCAGTGATAGGAAGCCTTCAGTCTCTTCTTCTTGAGGGTCCTCCACTACGCCAAACAGGGCGTTGAGAACTTCAGGAGTGAGGGTTATGTTCTCACCATTGACCTTTGACCGGATGGTCTCCCCTTCGTACGTAGCGTTGAGATAAAACTCTGCCACGTCCATCGTGCTGTAGGAATCAAAGTGATATCCTACTACCTTGTTGAGTTGGGAGTCTTCCATTCCCTTGATGATTTTCACCATCGTTTAATGATTAACTGCGAGTTCAGGGAGTGCGGAGAGGTCGCAGTTCATCCCAGTATAGATGTTCGAGACCAGGGTGTTGATTTCTTCCTCTGTGAGGTCATTGATGTTGATGAAAGCCATTAGAGCAGAGAAAAGTTGCAGAGAGCTTGAGAGCTATGGAGGTTTGAGAATTTGAGAGTAATGAAAGCAGTAACGGTTTAGGTTTGCGAAAGGGGAATATATGGGTTCGGGTTAGTGGACGCTTGAGATTATTTACGGTTCCAAGATACTAATAAATGTAAAAAGGGGCGCAGTAAATATTATGCGGCTGGATACTGTTTTAAGGGTACAAGAGTAAAAGACCTTCAATAAGTTACTAGATCACCCGGCTTTCAGAATTTTCTAAGTCCACAACCTTCTGTTAGATATAAGAAGGGGTTTTCTGAAGAGAGGAAGGGAGGGTTTCTGTTGCTGAGGTATTCTGTCAGGATAAAGATCAGAAAGGGGGATTAACAGAAGGGGTTCTGCAACCGGTATTCTGTTAGCAGAGATTTTGCAAACTGGTCTTCTGTTGGCACATGCTCCATGCAAATGTGCTTCTTTTCAACATGATCTCTGATGAAGTGATGTCTGATCTCAATGTGCTTTGTCCTGGAGTGAAGAACTGGATTCTGAGTGATGGCAATGGCACTGGTGTTGTCACACAGCAATTTGATCTCCTTTGCTTGAATGCCATAATCCTTCAACTGTTGCTTCATCCAGAGTAACTGAGCACAGCAACTCCCAGCTGCAATGTACTCAGCTTCTGCTGTACATGTTGAGATTGAATTCTGCTTCTTGCTAAACCAGGAAACAAGCCTTCCTCCTAGCATTTGGCAATGACCAGAGGTGCTCTTCCTGTCTAATCTGCAGCCTGCAAAATCTGAGTCAGAGTAACCAATTAGTTCAAAGTTACCTCCCTTTGGATACCATAGGCCTGCATTTGGATTTCCTTTGATATATCTGATGATTCTCTTTGCAGCACTAAGGTGGCTCTCCTTGGGCTTTGATTGGTATCTGGCACAGATTCCAACAGAGAGTGAAATGTCTGGTCTGCTTGCAGTTAGATACAGTAGAGATCCTATGATTCCTCTGTATGTTGTTGCATCGACATCCTTTCCTTCATCATCTGGACCAATTCCTTGTGAAGTATTCATGGGAATCTTCACTGAGGATTTGCCTTCCACTCCAAACTTCTTGATCAGGTCTCTGGTATACTTCCCTTGATTGATAAAGATTCCTTCTGGAACTTGTTTGACTTGTAGTCCTAGGAAGTAGCTGAGTTCTCCCATCATACTTATTTCAAATTGACTCTGCGTTACTTGAGAGAATTTCTTGCACAGTTCTGGATTAGTACTACCAAATATAATATCATCAACATATATTTGTACTAACAGAATATGATTAGCAACAGAGATTTGAAATAGAGTTTTGTCAACCTTTCCTTTAGTAAACCCATGGTTCACTAGGAAAAGGGACAATGTGTCATACCATGCTCTGGGAGCTTGCTTAAGACCATAAAGGGCCTTTTTAAGCTTGTAGACACAGGAAGAGTGAGTAGGAATGACAAAACCTGGTGGTTGTTCCACACAAACTTCTTCTTCAAGATCTCCATTTAGAAATGCACTTTTGACATCCATCTGGTAGACCTTGATGTTGTTGTAAGCAGCATAGGATAGAAAGATTCTGATGGCTTCAAATCTGGCAACTGGTGCAAAGGTCTCATCAAAATCTATTCCCTCTTCTTGGCAATAACCTTTAGCTACCAGCCTTGCTTTATTCCTTGCAATGTTGCCATCTTCATCGGCCTTGTTCTTGAACACCCATTTGGTTCCAATGACATTCTGGTGCTTTGGCCTAGGAACAAGTTCCCATACTTTGTTCCTTTCAAATTGAGTCAGCTCTTCTTGCATTGCATTGATCCAATCTGAGTCTGCAAGAGCTTCTTCCACAGTCATGGGTTCCATCTGAGATATATAGCAGGCAAGCATTGCTTCTCTCCTTGTTGAAGCTGATCGGGTCTGCACACCACTTCTGATATGCCCAATAACTTGATTAGGAGGATGGTCTCTTAACCATGTCACATCAGGTTCTGTCAGTTGCTGTCTGGGTCTTTCTTGTTCTTCATCTTCTGAGTCTTCATCTTCATTCAACAGAAGGGGGTTTGGTGCAGGTGTTGGAAATGAAGGGTTGTCTGCTACCTCTTCTATTGGTTCTGGTGCTTTATCTTCTATGCTGACTTCCTTGAGGATCTCTGTCACCTCTTTAACAGAGGTGCTTTGATAATCCCAGAATACTAACAATCATACAACATAGTAGTGATAAAGAAGCAGATAGAAAGAAATCGACAAGTTTATACCCAAATCTGGTATACCGTATGAAAACCGGCCGTTGCTCTCCCTGGAGAAGGAGAGCAGCGGCAAACCTAAACTTTCTCTATCTTTACGCCTCTGAACTCTCAGCCTCTTTCGATCGTTAGGGTTCCCATAAGTTAGCCTCCTTTTATAGGAGAAGTTGGCTAACTTACGGGTTACAAGGAAGCCCACGGGCTGATACACATTTGTGGCCCGTATTACACGATTAATTAATAACTACACAAATACAAAGATAACTAACTAGATTGAACACCATAAAATATTCCCAACAATCTCCCCCTTGGTGATCAATCGTGTTGAATCAGCATTGCAGCGCAGATATCTTTGTCTTTGTTGTTATTGAGCTTCCTTTGTCTTTGAACTTGACTTCTGAGGAAGGCTATCTGAAGAAATCCTTGCAATCTCCCCTTTGATGTCTTCTTGACAATTTGATCTTTGATGCCGGGGGTTGAGGGACCTTCAGTATCTTGCATGTAGTCCTTGCCTTCCAGAAGTTGCTCTTGATTAGCTTGGATGAAGTCCGGTGACGCCTCTAGAATGAATATTCTTTGGAGAAACAGGAGACGCCCATGGAATTCATCTTCAGGACACGAGTATTTGACCTCTGTCTCCTCCACAATGTAGTCTTTTTGACTATTTGGAATGAATGCATTTGAGGAGAACTTGTCGGTGGCACAGCGGAACATAATGATTGTTGATTTGTGAGTGTAGCTGACCATTTGATTTGAGTTGTAGAGATAGCAGAGAAGGTGTTGAATTTTGTGATGGAGGAGTGAAGTGTCCCAGAATGATTTGTTCAGTGTTAACAGCACATGGACCACTCTCCCCCTCATGACGATCCGATGAATCGGGACGTCATGCTTTTATTCTTTTATTCTGCGGAAATAAAAACATGAAAAACAAGCAGAATCTAAAAAAGATAACGTAGCCTCCCGGGGTCGTGAAGACGCCCGTTATCATCACTATAGAGATAAACTCTTAAGCAATGGCCTGAAAATGTTGGTGATTCTTATGTTGCAACAGCAGGACTTCCTTCCAATCATTAGTCTACATCTGCAATAGATGAGACCTATGGAAGTTCTCGCGGGTCATGTAGACCTGCAACTGACTCTAAAAGTGCGTCCGTGTCCTAGAAAATTTCAAAACATTTGGGAGTGAGTAACTAGACTCGACGTGATCAATGAAAGTTCAGTGGCATGGGGCTGAGGCCACTGTAGTCAGTATTACTTGCCTCGGAAGGAGACAGTAATGAGAGATGCGTTTCCCCGTGAACTATGATTAAACACCTGTCTGTTGGGAGACAAGTGAGTGGTCTAGGGTAGGGTTGTGCATGCGCCGTTTGGACAAAATGCAGCGACTTCTACCCGGGATCTGAATAAATTCAGTCCTGAACCTATGGGGATAGTCCAGAGTCTTTTAGTGGCTAGGAGCAAATGTTCAATTCATAGCAGGCAATTGAGGTAGCAGACTCATCATTGATAATTGTTTTTCTTCTCACTTGAGCCTTCTGCTTCCTAATGCTCATAATGTTCACTCACTCACTCGCTCACTCACGCACTTACGCTCGGCTTTGTCCCTTGGGTAGGCTTAGTTGGGTTTACTAAGCCATATGGACATGTTCTCTCATTACTTTCTTCATTTTCTCTCTGTACTCCCCCTCAACTGGAGCACTCGGTATGCTTTGTCATTGTTAGGCACCGGGAAGGATAACATTGATCACTCCCCCTAGAATGTTGCATCCGTTGAGAGATTCCTTGCTTTGACGGTGTAAGGTGCCAGGAGGAGAAAACTGAAACTCCCCCTCAGAATGTGCAAGGTTTGATTGCTCACAGCTTGTCATACCCGCCATGTGTGTGGAGCAATCTGAACAAGTACCACACATGACGGTTCCCTGAGCTCACCATGTAGAATTTCAGCATATTGATGATCACATAATGTTGATGAGTCAGGGGAGGCTTCAGCAGTTGATTGTTGATTGTTGTAAGATGACCGTTGACGCGAGGTTGATTGAATTATCTACGATTTTCAGACCTTTACATTGAAGTTTAGAAAATGTTTGACCTCAGGGTTGACTTTGAAAGAATTTGAACAGATTTGCCTAAGTTTTGACCTGGACATCGGTGATTTACAATGTTGATAAATGTAGATCTTTTCGTTAGATTTCCAACAAAAAAAAGTTTGCTCAAACCGGATCACCGAGTCAAAAGTTATGGCCAAAACAGTGCGGTGTCACAGAAAATCTCAAATATTGAGTTTTTGAGGAAAATCTTCGAGGTTGAGGTTCTCGATGTTGAGTTTCGAGAGTAGGTGAATTTAAACAAAATTCTAAGGAAAAAAACTCGAAATCCAAATCAGGAGATTTTAATTTCAAGCGTGCCTTGAAGAGTAATGACGAAATCCTCCTGCAAAACAGACCTCAGAATGACGAAATCTTCAGAATTTCCAAATGTTTGGAACCTCGAAAACTTTGGAGTTTCGAAAAACCTCATAATCTCGAAAACTTGCTGTTTGAAAAACATCAGAACATCGAAAACTCCTGAAACATATATATAAGCAGGGAATCATTCAGAGATCCTTATAATGTAAAGCTTCGATGAACTGCAAAGGATGTCAAGATTCGAATTATGAGTTCCAAGAAACTGCAAACTTTGAAAGATTCAAAACATCGAGAAATTCCGGAAATTCTGAAATTTTTTAGAATGTCGAAATCCAAAACATCGAGTTCCTAAAACTCGAAATAAAATCCAAAACTCGCAATTCCAAAACTCTCAAATTCTTAAAAACTCGAGGTTTAAAACTCGAGTTCATGACCGCGAGTTTACAAACTCGAGTTCATGACCGCGAGTTTACAAACTCGAGTTCATGACCGCGAGTTTACAAACTCGAGTTCATGACCGCGAGTTTACAAACTCGAGTTCATGACCGCGAGTTTACAAACTCGAGTTCATGACCGCGAGTTTACAAACTCGAGTTCATGACCGCGAGTTTACAAACTCGATTTCATGACCGCGAGTTTACAAACTCGAGTTCATGACCGCGAGTTTACAAACTCGAGTTCATGACCTTGAGTTTACAAACTCGAGTTCATGACCGCGAGTTTACAAACTCGAGTACATGACCGCGAGTTTACAAACTCGAGTTCATGACCGCGAGTTTACAAACTCTCGGTTTTAAAAACTGTCGAATTTTGAGAATCTGAAAACTGTTCTGAATAGCCCTGAAGGTCGCGATCCCCCTGTATCTGTTTCAAGTCAAAATCGTTTCTGCAGCAGTGTTAAAAGCATAAACTCGAGTTTTCAATGAGAGTTTTTTCGAAAATGAAAATTTGTAGAAAACGAAAAAGAAGATATGCTGTAGAATCAGTTTTGAGAGGCGATTCCAACAGTATAATTTTTACAGATTTTCGTTCACAAACAAGATTACAGGAGCAAAACTCTATATGAAGAAAAAGAGAAGAAAAGCAGAGCATTCTTCGTTAGATCCAAGAAAATCGCAGATACATTCAACCTGTTTCACGCCTCGGCTCTGATACCAATTGATAATCCCAGAATACTAACAATCATACAACATAGCAGTGATAAAGAAGCAGATAGAAAGAAATCGACAAGTTTATACCCAAATCTGGTATACCGTATGAAAACCGGCCGCTGCTCTCCCTGGAGAAGGAGAGCAGCGGCAAACCTAAACTCTCTCTATCTTTACGCCTCTGAACTCTCAGCCTCTTTCGATCGTTAGGGTTCCCGTAAGTTAGCCTCCTTTTATAGGAGAAGTTGGCTAACTTACAGGTTACAAGGAAGCCCACGGGCTGATACACATTTGTGGCCCGTATTACACGATTAATTAATAACTACACAAATACAAAGATAACTAACTAGATTGAACACCATAAAATATTCCCAACATGTTTTCATCAAACTTCACATGTATAGATTCTTCAACATGTAGGGTCCTTCTGTTGAGTACTCTATAGGCTTTACTGGTGGTTGAATAGCCTATAAAGATACCTTCATCTGCCATCTCTTGAAAGACTTTCAGATGCTCCTTTCCATTGTTAAGAATGTAGCACTTGCATCCAAACACATGAAAGTAGCTGATGTTGGGTTTCCTTCCTTTCCAGAGTTCATAAGGGGTCTTCTGGTGATTCTTGTTGATCATGCTTCTGTTCTGAGTATAGCATGCAATGTTGATTGCTTCAGCCCAATATCTCATAGGTAGACCAGATTCTGCAATCATTGTTCTTGCAGCTTCTTTTAAAGTTCTGTTCCTCCTTTCTGCTACTCCATTCTGTTGAGGGGTTCTGGCGGCAGAGAGTTGATGAAAGGTTCCATTTTGATCACAGAAGTCCTTTATGACTTGGTTGACAAATTCAGTTCCTTTGTCAGACCTGATTGTCTTAATCTTCAAGTTCTTCTCAGTCTGAAGTTGCTTTAACAGAGATGGCAACTTCTGAAGAGTTTCATTTTTCTTTGATAGAAAGATAGTCCATGTATATCTGGAATAGTCATCAACCATGACTAGGGTATATTTCTTGCCACCAACACTTGGAGTTTCAACAGGTCCAAATAAATCCATGTGGATCAGATTTAAAGGACTTGTAGAAAGATCTCCAGCAATGGGTTTGAAAGAGTTCTTCTGTTGCTTTCCCTTCTGGCATGCACTGCAGAGGGTCTCTTTCTTGTAAACTATGTCTGGCAGTCCATCAACTATGTGTTCTCTTGCCAGTTTGTTGATTGTTTTGAAATTCAAATGGCTAAGCTTCTTATGCCAGTCCCAACTTAGTTTTGAATCTCCCTTGGCTATCAGGCAAACACCATCCTTAGCTGTGTTCCAATCAACCACATAGATGTTATTCTTCCTTGATGTTGTAAGAACCACTTCCTTTGTTGTCTCATGCTTCACATAACAGAAGTCCTTTGTGAATTCAACAGTGTAGCCTTTGTCACAGAATTGGCTAGCACTCAGTAAGTTGAACTTCAGTCCTTTGACATATGAGACATCATCAATGACTATCTGGTTCTTGATCAGCTTTCCTCTTCCTTTTGTTTGACCTTCTTTGTCATTACCTCCAAAGGTAACTCTAGGTCCTTTGCATTTCTGGAACTCAGTTAGGCAACTTCTGTCACCTGTCATGTGCCTGGAGCATCCACTATCAATAAACCATTCTTGCTCTGAGATGGCTCCAGCACACAGTTCCTGCAAGATCAAAAGTAAGAGTTGGGTCCTGGGGGGTCATGGAGTCTGGGTAGTTGGTACCATTTTGGTCTCATCAGGTGAAACCTTGGTGGGTGGTACCCATTGTCCACCTGGTAGTTATAGTAAACTGAAGTGTGATTCACTTTGGGCAGATGCTTGTGAGGGTCATGCTTCCTGTTTACATACTTTTGCATAGCTTTCTTTGTTGGAAAGAAGTCCCATATACTATCAAGAGCAGAGGAATGGTTAGCTTTGGGCTTCTGAAGTTGACCAGCCAACCTCTTCTGCCTAAAGTTAACTCTCTCTTGATATTTGCCCTTCTGGTGATCATTTCTGGCACGATTGTCATGAGGTTGTCTGTCACTGAATGGTCTTTTATTTTTGTTATCCTGAAAACCTTTTCTGTTGTTAGGTTTTCTGCCAAATTCATAATTTTTCAAAAAGGGTTTCTGTTGAACCTTTATCTTTCCCTTTTCTGGTCTGACTTCCTTATGAACAACTTTGGTGCCAGATACACCAGCTTGACAAATGGGGCTAGAAATCAGTGGCACTATGACCTTATCTGCCTTAGCAACACTGGTGCTAGGCATTACAGAAGGCTCACCTGATTCTGTTGAGCCATAACCAAGACCAAAGCCAGTGCCAATCTGTTGATCAAGTACAATCTTTTCCATGGAAGACTGGGCCTTCTGGTAAGCTTTGTACTTAATCTTGAGAGGCTCTATTTCTCTTATTCTCTTGAGAAGAGAAACATTTTCAGTCTCCAGCTAGTCTCTTTCCTTAATCAGAAGATTGATTTTGATCTCAACCTCCTTTTTCAAGTCAAGAATTTCAGCTTTCAACTTACTGTTTTCTTCAGTGACAGAGGAATAAGTGGCTTGGATGGCCTTAAACTCTTCCCAAAATTCTGACATTGAATCAGAATCAAAAGCTAAGCCTACCGAAGAAAAACTAGATGCAGAAGTAGGGGTTACCTCATCATCAGAATGAGCCATGAGGCATAGGTCTTCTGTCTCAGTATCAAGGCAACAGAAGCCCTCATCAGAGTCTGAGTCAGAACTGGATTCTGCTTCTGACAGAGGGTCTTTCTGAAGCTGTTCTGTCACAAGTGCCTTTCTCCTTCTGGAGTTGTCTTCATACTTCTTCTTTTCTCCATCATGCCCTTGTTTCTTGGACACTCTTGGTGTGGACATTCTGCTTTGAAATGTCCAGGTTGTCTGCAGTTGTAACAGAGAAGCTCACCACTGCTTTCTGTTGTTTTGACCTTCTGGAATGGCTTTCTGCTGAATGATGAACTTCTTGAATCTCCTAGCAAAATCAGCCATATTTTCGTCAGATAAAAGTACTGAAGGATCAAAATCATTTACCTTTGATGTGCTGGCAGTGAGGGCTGTAGTGGTCCTCTCTTCTGGTACATCTTCCTTTTCTTCAATCATTTCAAACTCATGAGCTTTGAGATCTGAAATGAGCTTATCAGCGGGATAAGTCTTTACATCCTTGCTGGCTTGGACAGCAACCACCTTCATCTTCCATGCTGAGGGCAGTCCCCTCAACACCTTAAGGTTGATCTCCTTGGTGGTGAGCTCCTTGCCAAGCTCAGAGATTTCTCCAGTGAGAGTGAGGAGCGTGTCATACATCTTGGAGATGCTTTCACCAGGGAGAAGTTTGAAGTCATCAAACTTCTTGTTGGCTATTGTTAGCTTGTTGTCCTTCTCTTGCTCATCACCAGCTCCAATGAGCTCAAGAGTATCCCAGATTTCCTTTGCTGTTTTTCACTTCTTTATTCTGTTGAAGTACCTATAATCGATGGACTTGTAAAGAATATCCTTAGCTATGTTGTCCAGATTGTACTTCCTTCTTTCTTCAGTGGTCCACTCAGATTTGGCCTTATTGATCATCTGAGGTCTAGTGTTGTCAATAGCATGTTCTGGGTTGACCTTCTGGAAGCTTGTGAAGGGTCCTATGTCAAGTACTTCCCACATCTCATCATGAAGAGCACAAAGATGTGCCTTCATCCGGATCCTCCAGTCATCAAACTTAAGATATGAAAACATAAGATTCTTGGACAAGGAGTGATCCATTATATTAGATAAAAATGAGATAAAACAGAAAAACAAGTGGATCTTTGTTCAGCAAAAAACCTAAGAGATTATTAGAACAAGGAGGCTCTGATACCACTTGTTGGTCCCGGTTGTACTGGATACAGTCTAGAGGGGGGGTGAATAAACTGTATTGGTTTTTAACTTTTTCAAGCTAAGTACCAGATTTAACAGAATAGCCTGTTCTGTTGGCAGAACAGACTGGCAACGGATGGGGTTCTGGTAGGGAGTTCTGTTAATAGCCTCAGAGAAACAAAGGCAGTAGGCCTTCTGTTAACTCACAAGACCAGTTCTGCTAAACACAGATACCAAGTCTTTGGAGTTAGACAGTTCAAATGAAAACAATGAATGTAAAGCAGTAAGTAAATGACACCAGGGCTTTTTATAGTGGTTCAAGGAACAACTTGTTCCTCTAATCCACTGTTCCACTAAGCTCGTAAAAACTTCCGTTTACAATGCCTTAGCCCTATCACTTAAGAAGCTCTCCACGTCTTCTTCAAGTGTAGATGTCTTCTTGGATGCACTTCCGGCATCCCTAAGACTGGTCCTTTCACTGAGCTTTCCCAGAAGTATCACCACTTCACACCTCCAGGTACTTGGACGTCCTTCTTGTGAAAGAAGAGGTTCTATTTAGAACAGAGGTTCCTCCAACTTGCTTCGTTACAAAGAGTTTGTATGTGATGAGCTTGAAGAGTTGAAGAATGCTTGGAACTTTGTTTGAGTTGGAAATAAGGATTTTTCCAACTTCTGCCTTCTCTTGAAGAGGATGATGAAGTTTTAATCTCAAGGAGGCTTTTTGCTTTGTAGTGTTTGAATTTCTTGTATATGCAGAGTTGTAGCAAAGGTTAGCAAAGTTGTCCGGTTGTTCTTCGTAGTGTATCTTTTATACTGAGGTTGTCTTCCCGTTGGAGGAGAAGGAGGACAACTGCATTAAATGAGCGAGCAATTGACTTGACCAGTAGGACCCGGTAAAGTTGGCGGGTTACTATTTTGGGATAAAGTAATCCTGACATTGCGGCCAATCATCTGCAATTACTCTACGGAGCATGGGGAGCATTAAATGTGCATTTAATGCGCGCACTGTAGTTTTTCCGTTCAATACTCCTAGCCGTTGAAGGAATCTTTCAGTTGATTTCCCGGCTTGGTGGAATTCTTTTAAGTGTCAGGCCTTCTGGTGTCTTTATCAGAGAGTTGATCAGAGAAGGTCTTGAGCACTTCTGTTGAGAATATAACTAACAGAGAACCAGGAGGGTTTCTATCAGAGTAAGGGTTAACAGAGACCCTGAGGTTTTCTGTTCTAAGGCAGAGAACCAAAGATCTTCTGTCAGGAGGTCTTCTGGTAGTCGATTATACTAAGAACTTTACAAATGAAAATTCTAATACATTAATTCTAAAAAGGGGTACCCTAAAGTCCTAATTAATCTAGCATCATCAAAATCTAATTACAAATATTCCTTACAGATTGTATAGCCCACAGGTTTATGGTATATCCCATGTTGGGATAGTCCCATTTTTGTCACCCATTTTTATTCCTTACTTGTACATAAACTCTTTTGGATGATATATATAATACTCTTATTTTTTGGGTATTACTTATACATAATACCCTTTATCCAAAAGAAGAGCTTCAAATAAGTTGGTAAAATAATTACCTTGATAATACTCTCTTGGTCCCTTAAAACTTTGTCAACTTTCATTTTTTGGATGTCTCCACTAATTTTGCCAATTTTCCTTTTAATTAAATAATTCATGGTTCCTGTTAATTCTCTCTCATATGTACAAACCCTAACCTCACTGTTTTTACTTTATTAATCTTTGTGTAGGTCAAACTTGACAAAGTTTTAAGGAACGGGGGAGTATGTGTTCATGTGTGTGAACTAGTATGTGATATTGTATTTTTACTAACATACGACTCCTTCTTCTAAACAAAAAATAACATTTTTTTCATCATTCATCAATGAGATTTCTTCTATAAATTAAGGGTAGTTGGCTATATAAATAACTATTAATTAATAATATAAAATAGTGAACTTAATCATTGTGAAACATAATTTAGGATTTCATGAAAACATGAGTATATGGAGACATGAGTACATGCATTACTTCGATTAAGTAATAGATTGACAATGTCAAATTATGTTCGAAGACTATACGAAGTCATAATCAAACAGATCGGATCTCAAATGCAACACAGGCAATCAAAGTAATAAGAAAAGTAAAAGACACACGATATGTTGACGCAGTTCGGAAGAAAACCTTCCTAATCTGCGGGTTTTCAACAGGCGAAACCCGGTCCCAATATTCCAATAGCTCAGATAAAATCAGTCTACAATCAAGATGGTTGCAAAGGAATCAAGGTACAGTACATGCAATCGGTCAGAAATATCACTCAAGAAACAAATAAAAGAAAAAGTTCAGAGTTAACCGAATGAAACTCTAAGGCTTCAGAGAATAACTGCTCGGCTCCCAGTTCTGGAACTCGCATCAAGCCTTCCTCTTATTCCTCATATTTCCAGGCATCCTCCTCTTCCTTTCAACGTTCTTGTTAAGTTCAGGCTCTCGCGCAGAAAACCAGCAGCGGAACAACGCTTTCTCACTCTAGAACTCAAGGTTCTCAGACTCTCTCTCTCTATCTAGGGTTGCAACGTACAACTCAAGATTGGAAGGCTCTAGAGACAGAAGCCACTTATATACTTAGGGTCTCCCAAGTATAAAGTGTACCGGAACTCTAATTACACAAGGCCCAGTCCAGAAATAACCCGAGACCAAGAAAAGAAGGAGAACATAAAAGCTCTAAGCCCAACCCAATAACATAATACAAAAAATGATTGCTTTGCCATCCTATCTAAAATTGTAAACTAGGAAACAATTAGAGAATTAGGATTACTAATCTCAACAATTTTCCCTCCTAAGACTCATTCTCAATTCATCTTAGTCATTAGGTATCATCATAGCTAGTTGATTGGAATATGGAACTAGGTCTCACACCATTCATCATCAACCCAACTCAGTGACCTACAGTTCAAGGTACCTCAAAGATTTTGAAGAATTTCCTGCAAAACAAGAACTTATCAGTTTGGACAATTTTAGTTCCAAAATCAGCAGGATTAACATCTCCAGTAATCTTTTCAATAGAAACATTTCCCTTTGTAATTTCATCCCTTATATAATGAAATCTAACATCTATGTGTTTAGTTTTTTCATGATACATGGGATCTTTACAAAGATAAACGGCACTCTGACTATCAGAAAAAACAACAGGGGTCAAATTTTTTCCTAAAACTTCACCCAGAATACCCTTAAGCCATTTGGCTTCTTTAATAGCTTCAGTGGCTGCAATGTATTCAGCCTCTGTAGATGACATGGCTACAACAGATTGCAACTCGGATTTCCAGGAAATACAATTTCCAGCCCAAGTAAAGAACTAGGAAGTAGTAGACTTCCTTGAGTCTTTACAACCTCAATAGTCAGCATCTACAAAACCTTTAAGGTCTAAAGATTTGTCAGAACTGTACTTCAGTCCTAAATTTCTAGTTCGGACAGGTATCTCAAAGTATATTTCATAGCAATCCAATGTCTTTCCCTAGGGTCAGACATAAACCTGCTAAGAACACTTACAGCAAAAGCCAAATCAGGTCTAGTACAAAGCATAGCATACATCAGTGATCCAGAAGCAACATCATAAGGCACATTTTCCATTTTCTTAGATTCTTCAAAAGATATAGGATAAGGATCTCTATGTCATTCTAAATGCCCTCCGAAAGGGATAGGTGTCATTTTTGAATTATACATATTAAACTTATATAATATTTTAGAAAGATAATCACATTGAGATAAGAACATGCTTCTTTCAGATTTGTTCTTTAATATGTCAATCCATATTATTCTTTTAGCAATGCCAATATCCTTCATATCAAAATGCAATTTAAGATCATCTTTCACACTTAATATCAGCATTTTACAAGAACCAATAAGAAGGATATCATCAACATAAAGCAGAACATACAATGCATTTTCAATACCCACATGCTTAAAGTACAAACATGTATCATATTTGCTCCTAAGAAATCCCAATTCATTCATGCAGGCATTAAATTTCAAGTTCCACTGTCTTGGGGACTGTTTTAATCCATAAATTGATTTCTTAAGCAAATAGCATGATCGGGTTTATTTTTGCAAATAAAACCAGGTGGTTGAGACATATAAATGGTTTCATTAATATCTCCATGCAAAGAGGTAGTTTTTACATCCGTTTGCACAAGTTCCCAGTCAAAAACAGTAGTCATGGCAAGTAAAAGTCTCAGAGTTTTGAATTTAACCACAGGAGCAAAAATATCTTGGTAATCAATCCCTTGTTTTTGTTTAAAACCTTTTGCAACTAACCTAGCTTTAAACTTAGGTGGTTCAGTGGGATCAAGACTATCTTTTATCCTGAAAATCCATCTACAATCTATGACTTTAACACCCTTAGGTTTAGGGACCAGTGCCCAGGTTTGATTTGCAAACATGGACTGCATTTCTTCTTGCATTGCCGTAAACCAATCATTTGACTTAGAACTTCTAACAGCTTGTTCAAAGGTGTTAGGAACATAGTTTTTAACTACTTCCGAGGCTAACAACACAAACTCAACAAGGTTTGACATATATCTCCTATTAGGAAAAATTGTCCTAGGTTCTCTATCTCTTATAAGTTGATAATAAGCTAAGTTTGGTTCAACAAAGTCATTAGAATTTTCATTTGATGTAACATCTAAAGAATCAGACATATGCATATCACTTTGAACATGAACATCATGCAATTTTTTCAGAATCATTAAATGAGGGGGAGTTACTACCTTGTTGATCTCTATAATGATTAGGATACACATTACCTTCAGATGAATCATTCGAATCATTCCCAGATAATGAATGATCATCATTTACATTGTGGAAAACTCCACTGTCATAGTCCTCATCAGACAGATCATCATTGTCTAGTGAATCAAAAAAGTTTCCATCAGAGTCACCTGTCAAGTCACTTGAAGGAGTGTTAGTTTTTTTATAATGGAATTTAACTTCATTAAACACAACATCTTTGGACACAAAGCATTTATAAGCTCCTGGTTGAATAACTAAGAGCTTATAACCTTTAACATCCTCAGGATAGCCTATCATTACACATTTGATTGCCCTAGGTTCCAGCTTACCTTGGGACACATGCGCATAGGCAGTGCACCCAAAGGGTCTCAAATGAGTAATGTTAGGCTTGATTCCAGACCACATCTCTTCTGGAGTGTTAAAGTTCAACACAGAAGATGGTGATCTGTTTATCAAGTAAGCAACAGTTACTACAGCCTCATCCCAAATAGAATTTTTAAGACCAGATTCAAATAACATGCACCTAGCCTTTTCAAGTAGGGTTCGGTTCATCCTCTCAGCAGTACCATTCTGCTGAGGTGTTCCAGGGAAAGATAAAAGCTTTTTAATCCCATTAGTTTTGCAAAAATCATTGAAAATAGTATTGCAAAATTCAAGTCCATTGTCAGTTTTCAAAGACTTCAGTTTTAAATTAGATTGAGATTCAACCAAGCTCTTCCCGTTTTTAAAACTTTCAAAAGTTTCATCCTTTGTTTTCAGTAAGTATACCCATACTTTTCTTGAAAAGTGATCAACAAAAGAAAGAAAGTATTTCCTTCCTCCTATTGTTCCAACTTTAGAAGGTCCCCATAAATCAGCATGAATTAGTTCTATGGGTTTAGAAGCAGTATAAGTAGACTTACAAAAGGAATGTCTGATTTTCTTTCCAAAGATACAGTTTTCACAAAAATCAACAGGGCTAGGTTTAAAATCAATCAATCCATTTTTAAACAGTTTGTTCAAACCCACATTACTAATATGACCCAACCTCTTATGCCATATTTTAAGTTTTTTATAGCATCATTAGGGACAGGGGCAACAAGATTAAGTTCAGAAGTACCTTCAACAATATACAAACCTCCCCTTTTATTAACTTTAATAAGATTGTTCCCATTTCTGGAAACCATCTTAACACCAACCTGTGTAATGATACTGTGTGAATTATGCCCAGATTTCAACAGTCAAATAATCTAATAATAATTGAAAGAATTATAACAGTAGAAGAGAAATTTCACCATTAACGTATATCGGGTATATAGAATAATGAATCCATGAAGAACAATACACAGTACTCGAACGAATAAGCTAGAGAGATAATTTCTATTCTACGTGCTCTACAGAGAATAATATGCGGAAACAGAATGTGTAGAGACTTAGCAGTTTTCGGTCATCTCAACCTATATTTATAGGAGAGATGTTCGAACTGCCTAATACAATTAGGAAACATAGTGGGCCGTGTGTGTGGGCTATGTAGAGCAATTAATTCAGGCCTAATTCTCTCTCAGCTAAACTAATTAATTACAAAGACTCATTAATTAAAATACAATTAATTTGAACACAATAAAATAATATTCTAACATTCTCCCCCTTTGTGTTCAAATGTCGATGAAGCGTGGATTATCTCTAAGTCTTTGACAATGACTTCCGATAGCCAAGGATGACTTCATAATGTCTGAGAGTCCTTCTGAATTCAAGTCTAATTCCTATGGCTTCAGCAAAATCTGCAATAAGAGCAATCTGGATCGGGTCATCTCGATCTTCTGAATTTTGTAGCTTCAATGCAGCTTCTCCCAAATGGTCTTCAATAATTCTGAGCGTTCCATCGCAGTACTTATGAATTTCTTCCATGAGCAGGACTCGCTTGATGCCCTTGTAGTCTTTGTAGATTAGTCCTATCTCTGGTTGTATAACGATGGTGCCTTCTTCAAAATTTTCCAGGGAGCTCTGTTTCTCGGAGCAGACATGTTCACTTTCGGAAAATTGTTTTCTATGGCCATTTGCAGATCAAAGAGAGAATAATATTTGACTTGTCTCATCATGAATGTCTTGAGTGCATTTAGACCTAGATCTTTGTCTTTTTGCGGTAGATCCCTGGTATTGATGAATCTGTACTCGTAGAATAACTGTATCAGATCTTTCGCAACAACATAGTACAGATCAGCTTCAAATTCTCTTTGGATCATGCCGTTTTGTCTTTCAAATTCATACACTAGATAAAATGTTCTGCCAATGTTATGGATCTCTACGGCTCTAATCCCTATGATTGGTGAATCAGAATGCTTGGCCAATCTCTTTCGGTGTCCATGAGGATCATTATGATCAGCTGACATGTTCCGTAGCATCCATATGTGTCCAGATGCGGCAGTTCCTTCCAGATGTTCAAGTCCCCTTAGCTCAAGTTCGTCAATCTTCTTGATTCCTTTCTCACTTCTCCAAATCTTTGGTCTCAGATCTTCTTGATATGGCAAGATTATCTTGACGTTCTCCCAAGGTGTCTCAAACTTGTCTTCTATTTTGGATTCCCCTGGGTGCGTCTTGACCAGATCTTTGACTAAGTGAAAATCAGGAAGTGGACCGTCATAAAATTCTCCTTGAGCATACTCCTCAGGTTCCAGTCCCATTAATTTTTCTGCAGCTGTTCTCTTAACTTCTCGAATGAAATTCAGTTTCTTGAGAGCTTCTTCATTATTCAACTCGTGAAGTTCGTCCTTTTCATTGACTTCTATCCAGTCAAGTAATATCAGATCAACAACTTTCTTTTTGAGTTTTCTTTCTTTTCTCTTTGAAACTTTCTTTCTTAATGATGATGGTGGTTCATCGGCTAGAATTGGGATAGAAATGGACTTAGAAGAATATGTTGCTCTTTCATCTTGTGGAACCTGGGGATCATTGGGAACAAATGTAGTAGCAGTGGGTAACATAACGCCGGAGTCACAGAGACTTACCGTTTTCATCATACTAGAGACTAGCTTGTTCTGATGGCCTGAAGACGATGGTATTTTCGATGTTGCATTGTCAGGACTTTCTTCCAATCCTTGGTCAACATCCATGAAGGATCAGCATATAGAAGTTCTTGAGAGGACACAGAGTCCTGGCTCAGTATTAAGAGGCACGGAAGGGTGAAAAACGGTTAAGGCTAGTGAGTCATTTGGTGCGGTGGAGGATGATGGTTCAGGTTGAGAGGATGTAGATGGTTTAGAGCAAATGGAGGATGGAATGATGGATTGTGAAGTGGTTTGCTCACAAGTACGTTGCCTTTTCTCCCCCTCATGATGATCTGAATCATCGGTGTCATCACGCTTACGCTTAGGCAAGTGCTCTTGATCACGACAAGTGGTGGTAGGGATGAATGGTGGGGTTAGGGCTAGGATATTGCGTACTTGGATCAGGTGAGATGGAAGGTTTCATTCAGATAAGAGTCTATCAACAAAGTACTCGGATAGGTCAATGATATTCATGTGGGTTGGGTCAGGGTGTGAGGTGGATGATGTGGATATGGTAGATGTGGGTATGATGGTAGTGGGTGTGGTTGTTGATAAAAGAGTTCCTATGGAGGGAGTTGGGTGTGATCCTTGGTCTGCTACGTCTGTTAGGTCTACAGAGCGTAGGTCTTGTAAAAGTGAAAGCTTGAAGGCTAGAAGCTCAGACCTCAGATCCTCTCTAGTTAAACTAGCGAATGAAGAAATACCTGACCTAAATGAAGTATCGGTTCTCACAGCATCACTAAGAATAGTGGTGCCATGGCCTGCTGGGGAGTTTAGTGTGGCAGGACTTCCAACCATCATAGCGTATCTGTGGTTGTTAAGACAAGAGGTAATGAGCCTGCATCAGTGTGTGCTGTAGAATAAGGTTGTGCCCTAGGAAATGAAATATTCTGGGATGGTGGACACAAGACCTAACGTGCATTGGCTTGCAGTGTGGGGCGGTTCACTGATGGGTTCCCCTTGTTGGGTTTAAACAACCATCTGTTGGGAGACGATTGAGTGGTCTAAGCTTGGCTCATTTTGCACTGTTGAACTCAATGTAGCATCTTCTACTCGGGAAATGACAACGTCGGAACCTGTGCCTATGGGCTGAGTTCAGATTATTGTAGTGACTGGGGATGATGAAACAATTACAGCACTTGAGGAGAAGACATCATCTCTCTTGGACTGAGTCTCACCTGCCCTCTTCTTTGGTTTAGTCACTCTTGGACCCTTACTTCAATTCCACTGGGGTAGAAGTCCCTTGGGTAGACATAATGGGGTTTGATTGCGTCGTAGGGATGGAAGAGATATTAAACTTGTATTCAACAACGTGTGGATCGTTTGGAGCAGCAAGGTTGAGTAGAGCATCAGGGATAGGCATGGGCTGCATCTCAGGAGTGTTGTCAGTGTTCTTGAAGTAGAGTAGCTGAGGAATTTCTTGTAGCTCAGTTGATGGCCTTTGTGGGATGCTGACATCTTCTTTCATGAAGTAATCGATCAGAATGGAGAACCAACGTACATATGGGATGTACTTGGTCTTCTTGTTTGATGCCCTTGTGCTCAGTTGCTCTAAGATCTCCAGCCAGATGAGTTGTGCTCAGTCATAATTCTTTGAAAACATAACACCGTGGACCAGCTTTAGGATTTGAATGTTGCATTGATCATGGCAAGTTTGCTTGAATGATAGGCACTTGTTGAGAATTCCAAAGAGTGTTTTCCACGGTCTCGGCAACTTGTTGCCAATGAATTGTGAGGATGAGGTCAGAGGTGGTAAATGGCCTATTTTTAGCATGTCAGAGAAGATTGTGGGATTTTCAGGGGATGGGTCGTATTCAGAACATATGGGTAGGTGGAGGAGGGTGCAGAAGGTATCTTGTGTGATTGTGATGGAGGAGTTGGCTAGTGTGGCTTTGAGAGTAGGTGTGGGGTTATCAGTGGTATGCATGGTTCCCCAGAGCTGTCTCAGGTAGATTTTCAGGGCTTTGACAGAAAGTGTGAGTGCTGGCCATAATGGATGTCCTTTGAGTATGGAGATCATGACTTTATCTTGGCATTTGAAAATGGTGGGGTCCAACACATGGTTGTTGTCTTTAATATCAATCCAGCTATCCTTTGGATACACTTCGTCATCAGATACAAAAGCCATTGTGCCTGAATTGCACAGATAAACACACTTGTGATTAGAAAAACTGGTTATGGGCTTGGGAATTGGGCATGGTCTTGAGTGATTTTGGGATGTGAGCTTGAAATGTGTTATTGGGCTAAATGGGTTTGGGTTGAGACCAAAGATTTCAGTAAGGTAGGATTTCGGGTGTCCGTCTTTCAGGAAAGATTTCGGAAGAAGGAATTCGGGTGCCCGACTAAAGATTTCGGATGCAGGATTTCGGGAGTTCTGTGAATAAGATTTCGGGCTTCCACTTAGTAAAAGATTTCGGGACGGACAATTTTGGATGCTCGTTTGAGAGAAGGATTTCGGATAAGATTTTCGGAGATAGGGATTTCGGGAGAGGATCTCGGGGGCCCGATTTTAAAGATCTCGAAGAGATTTTCTTGGGAAGGGATTTCGGCTGGGATGGTTTCCGAGAATGGGAATTCGGAAGGGTGTACTGATGAAGATCTCGGGAGCCCTGAACAGAATAATTTTGGCTGGTGAGTTTTTGGCTATGGCGGATTAAAGTTTCAGAGGAAGGTGAAAGAGTCTTGGGAAATAGAAAGATGGTGATGACGACGCACGGCGAGGGTGGTTTCCGGTGGTTGGGGCCGGTTTCCTCGTCGTCGATTCCAAGCGAACCTGCAACAAAATAATTAAAAAAAATATACACATGCAATTAACCAAGAAGAAGTAACCACCTTTGAGACCCTTGAAAAGATGAACGATGAAGAAGAAGGTGAAGAATTGAGAACTTGAGAGAGTTTGAGTGCTATGAGAATTTTGAAGTGGAGAGGGAGAGAAGATGAAACCGTTTCTTACTTTTAAGTACCCGCGAAAATAAGAAAGTAAAATCTTTTTGGCTTTTTCTGATTTTTAGAAACTGACTCAATTTAATTGACAAAATTCCTAAACTGACTCAATTAAAAGAGAAAAATATTTTTGTGATTTTCTGATTTTTTTTTTAAAATGCGGATACTAAAAGAAATAAAATTAAATTACTCTCCCTCAATTGTAGCACTCAGACCAGACTAATTTTTCTCCCCTCAATGTTTGCACATTTTAGGGAAACAGACTACGAAACTGATTCAAAAAAATTAAAAACTGACACGACAACAAAACAAAAAAAACAAAAAAATGAAACCCCCTATACTTGTGCACAGTATTAAAATTCCAAATTCAGCATTCCCAGTTTAGAGACCAAGAACTGAAATCTTTCCTCGTCCAGAGCTTTTGTGAAAAGATCAGGCAGTTGAAGCTCAGTGCACACAAAGTATAGACCCACATGACATTTTTCAATATGATCTTTGATGAAGTGGAATCTTTGGTCAATGTGCTTAGTGCGAGAATGATGAACATGGTTGCATGAGATAGCAATCGCACTTTTCGAGTCACTGTAAATCGGAATGTGGTCAAAGTAGAATCCAAAGTCGTGTAGTTGAGTCCTCATCCATAAAACTTGTGAACAATAGCTAGCAGCAGCAACATATTCAGCCTCCGCTATAAATGTGGACACACAATTTTGCTTCTTTGAGGACCAACAGACCAGCTTTTCTCCAAGAAATTGAGCACTACCAGAAGTACTCTTTCTATCCATTTTACATCCAGCAAAATCTGCGCCAGTAAACGCAATCAGATCAAATGCAGTCTCCTTAGGATACCAGAGTCCTAGATTAGGAGTTCCTTTCAGATAACGCAGAACTCGTTTCACAGCCAACAGATGGGATTCTTTTGGATTTGCTTGAAAGCGAGCACAGAGACATGTAGCAAACATAATATCAGGTCGGCTCGAGGTCAAATACAACAACGAACTAATCATTCCCCTATAGGTGGTAACATTCACAGGCTTTCCTGATGGGTCAATATCAAGCTTGCATGCATGAGTCATCAGGGTTTTCACAGGGGTGATATTCCCTTGACCGTATTTCTTTAGCAAATCATGAATGTACTTGGACTGATGAATAAAGATTCCTTCAGGCAGTTGTTTAACTTGCAGTCCAAGAAAGAAATTCATTTCACCCATCATGCCCATTTCGAACTTAGATTGCTTCAGACTTCCAAATGCCGTGCATAGGGCCGGATCAGTGGAACAAAAAATGATGTCGTCAACATAGATCTGAGCCAAGATGATGTCAGACCCATGACGCTTAATGAAGAGAGTAGTATCAATTGTTCCTTTTGAGAAGCCAGAATCAACCAAGAAATCAGATAATTCCTCATACCAAGCTCTTGGGGCTTGTTTGAGTCCATACAAAGCTTTATCCAAACGATAAACATGATCTGGATATTTTTCACTGATGAAGCCTTCCGGTTCATCAACATAAACTTCTTCTTTCAGGATCCCATTCAAGAATGTTGTTTTGACGTCCATTTGATAGATGGTGTAGTTCTTGTGTGCAGCATAAACCATGAACAGTCGAATGGCTTCAATGCGTGCAACTGGCGCGAACGTGTCATTGTAATCGATGCCTCTTTGTTGATTATAGCCTTTTGCAACCAGACGGGCCTTATTGCGAATCACGATCCCATCTTCATCTTTCTTGTCCTTAAAGATCCATTTTGTGCCTATGATTTATTTTCCAGGGGGATGAGGCACAAGTGACGAGACTTTTAGTCTCTCAAACTGATTGATTTCTTCTTGCATAGCGATTATCCAATCAGGATCAGCTAACACTTCATTGACATGAGTAGGCTCAGATTGACTTAGGAAACATGAAAACAAACATTCATTCTCGGTAGTAGATCGTGTGCACACTCCACTTGAAGGATTTCCAAGTAGAAGATCAAGTGGATGAGCACGTGCCCATTTTCTGACAAGAGGGAGTGGCTGAGCATTGTTGTTTGGTTGCTGATCAACATAAGGACTATCAGTATGAGGAATAAATGAAGATGTAGGATCAGTGGACGGAGGCGTTGTAGTTTCAGTAGTGGTTTCATTCTCAGTTGTGGTTGCAGAAGATGATGGAGTCGATGTAGAAGTGGGAGTTGCAGCTGTAGAAGCAGTAGTGGGTGGAGGAGATGGATCGTGTGGTTGTGGATTCTTGTATATTTGGTCAAACAGATGATCGAGATCCACAGTGTTAGAATCAGGTGAGGGAGATGAGGCAGGTAGTTGTGCTAGAACACCAGTGATATCGGATTCTGAACTGATGTGTCCAGAAGCATGTTCTTCCTTCTCGTCAAAGGTCACATTGATGCTTTCAATGACCTTCTTTATGTCTCTGATATATACTCGGTAGGCTTTAGACAATGAAGAATAGCCAATAAACACGTCTTCAATAGCTTTTGGATCAAATTTGCTTCGTTCTTCCCGATCATTGGCCACAAAACATTTGCATCCAAAAACCCTTAGAAAAGATACAATGGGAATACGACGGTTGATCAGCTCATCCGGTGTCTTTCCAAACCTTTTGTGAATTGAGGTTTTGTTCTGAGTGAAGCAAGCAATGTTGATAGCTTCAGCCCAGAGAAAATGTGGGAGTTTGGAATGGATCAGCATTGTTCTTGCAGCCTTAACAAGAGTTCTGTTCTTTCTTTCAACCACCCCGTTCTGCTGTGGGGTCTTTGCTGCAGAGAATTGCTGAATGATGCCTAAAGACTCATATAATTCACTGAGTTTCTGATTTTTGAACTCAGTGCCGTTGTCAGATCGTATGAGGAGGGTGGTTGCCTGCAGAGGATTCTGTGTAGTACGGATGAAGGTGATGATGATGTCTGTTGTCTCATCTTTGGAGCGTAAGAACCGGATCCAAGTGTATCTTGAGTAGTCATCTACTATTACCAGAACATATTTCTTCCCGTTGATACTTTGTGTACGCATGGGCCCACAAAGATCCATGTGAAGCAATTCAAGAGGACGTGAAGTAGATGCTGTCATTTTTGCCTTGTGAGAAGCTCTTTTCATTTTTCCAAGTGCGCAGGAATCACACATATGATCACATTTGCTTTGTAGTGCCGGCAGACCAGTAACGAGCTTCTTTGATGACAATGTATGCAGATCACAGTAGTTCAGATGAGACATCCTCTTATGCCACAGTTGATATAGTTCAGAGGATGCTCTTGACAGTAGGCAAACATCGGTATTGGGAAACACAGTTTTCAGCACAATGGTGTAGAGGCTGGATTTGCGTCTACACCTCAGAATGGTGTTTCCTTGATAATCCTTTATGCAACACTTGTTAGCTCGGAAAATGACTTTCATGCCCTTGTCACAGAATTGCCCGATGTTAAACAAGTTGTGCGTTAACGCAGCAACATAAGAAACGTCTTTGATTGTGACCCTGTTGTTACAGATATCTCCGTATCCAAGGATAGGAGCAGAGTCACTGTTTCCAAATCTCACTTTCCCACCAAATTTGTCCACGTAGTTGCTCAACAGCTCTTTCTTCCCAGTCGTGTGTGTGGAGAAACCTGAATCTAAGTACCACACATGACTGTCCTGCAAAATTAAGCAGCTTTAGGTACCCATTTAAGGACGGGTCCATCCTTTTATGTGAAGAAAGAATTGAATCTGTTTTGATTGAGTCACTTTTAGGAACCCAGACTTGCTTGACCTTGTGAAAGTTTTTTGAGTGGTTCTGGAATCGTGAGTGTGATGTTTCAGAATTTATGAAAACTTTCTCTCTTTCTAATCTTTTGAGATGTTTGACAGAATATACCTAGAGAGGATAATTCAGACATACACCATTACATAAAGAGAAAGTAACACAATCATTATCAGCATTCACATCACACACATCATGCTTGAAAAAAGGAGAAGAATTTAATTGATCACACTTAAAACAATCACTTGAATGAGAATTCATAGAGCTGGAGTGAGAAGTATAAATCTTAGGAGAATAGTTAGAAACAGAACTAGAAGAAGTAGCAGAAGAACTAGAACGAAAACAATTTCTAAATCTATTACAAGACTTTTCCACAAAATTAGAGATTTTAGAAATCTTCTTTGTCTGCTCAGGTCTTGTATCCTTGATTGAAGGCTTCTTTGGAGTCCAGGCCATCCTTCCTGCAGTGGATTTAGAAAAAACTTTTCCTGTATGTGGAGCAGAAGATAAGTTCCTTTTCTTTTTAAAATGAGTTTTCTTTTTATGCTCATTAGAAAAAGAAGTCTCAGGAGATTTTGAGCCTTGAGAGAATTCGTCAGACAATTTAGAAACTTTCTTTAAAAGATTTTCTTTTTCAAGTTTAAACTTTTCACGTTCCTCTTCAAAAGATGAGTGAAAGTCAGCTATTTTCTTAATGAGAGGAGGAACGTAGGGTTCTGAAACTTTTGAGGTTGAGGCTTCTTCCTCATTGGACTCGTTTTGATTCTCAGGAGGAGAATGGGTAAGATAGTCATTTGACAAAGGAAATTCTCTAGTGGCATAACTTTTATTGAGAGCAGTATAATCAAAACTAATCTCAGCTTTAGCCCTATTTTTCCTTTTCTCCTCTTCTTCCTGAATGGTTTCAGAAGCACCAGTGAATTTCATAAGTTTAGTCAACCCTAGGTTCATATATCTTATGTCGTAAAGCTGAATGAAATCGACTATCTTCAAATTTTTAGGGTTTTGAAAACCTAATCCTTCTCTAGGGTTGTAAACCTGAGTATCCTTGATTTTTGCTATTCAAAAGATGAGTTGTCTGTTCGGTTTGACCTTTCTTGGCTAAGATGTCCTCTAACTCCTTTATCTTAGAGTAAAGTTGACCTCTTTCTTTGTTAATTAGGTCATATCGAATAACAGCTTCAGAACGTCGTCGTTTATTATCATCACGTTCCTTAGTTAAGTCACTAACAGTTTGCTTAAGCTTAGTTACTTCTGACTCTAACTTAGAAACTTTTTCACGTGAGTCTTTTAAGCGTGCAGTTTCAAAAGTTCCTTCTAACACTTGCTTTTCCAGAACCTTTTGATTGTTATCAAGTCTGTCTTCAAGTTCCTTTATCTTGTTTTTCTCTCTTTTCAGAGAAGTAATTAACTCTTTCATTTTGTCATTTTGTTGAAAGATTAAAGAGTTTAAGTTACTTACCTCATTTTCAGCAGATGTAGGAGCATTGTCTTCTTCTTCAGAGTCTTCACTTTCACTTCCAGATTCAGTTACCCTTGCCATCAGTGCCAAATTCTATGGCTCACTATCTTCAGAATCTTCAAGCTAGCTATCATGTTCAGCCATTAGGATAACCCCTTGCTCCTTTTGTTTAAGCGAGTTGTGCCTTCTGCATGTAGTAGATGAAATCCTTCTGCTTGGAAGATCGACACTCTTTAGCAAAGTGTCCAGGCTTTCCACATTCAAAGCACTTCATTGGGTCATTGCTGACTGCCTTATCTGATGGTCTGCTGACTCTTTCAGAATATTTTGAGGAAGAAGTTCTTTGTTTGTTGTTTGTAGCAGGATTTCTGAACTTAGTGAACTTCTTGTTTATTTTTCTCGTCATGTTGGTCAACAGAGCCAGCTTCTTCTTCAACTCATTAATCTTAGGGTCAGAATCAGACATGTTCTTCTCTTCATCGGATGAGTCATCTTCAAAGGTAATTTTAGGAGCTTTTTCCTTTTTCTTCTTCTTTTTTTTGGATAAACTGTAAGTATATATATCCAGAAAAATAGCATAGTACAATGCATCACGTGTACAATCAAGGTGCATATCCCATAACCCGGTGATGGAGTATTAACTCCTAGAGAGAAGGGAGAGCTAGAGAGATAAAGTGACATATATAATGAATTTCCAACCCTTTACATGACTCCCTTAGGGAGTATTTATAGGAGAAAAGCGGGCTGGGCTTCCAGGCTTGGGCCTGGAAGGCCCATTTACAATAAAAGGCCAATAAATGGCTAACAAATGGTATTTAATCTATTCTAACGGGTATACATGAATAAAATGGAGTGTACAACGAAATAAATGCTATCTACTGAGCGTATGTGGGCCGCTGTCCGGGTCCAATAGTCGTGAGACCCAGGGGCCCGAGTCTATATACTCTATCAGGAGTCCCCCACTCTCTGAGTCGAGAGTATTCGAGGCGAAAGAGAGTAGAACTGTGTGCTGATCTGTCGTCGTCTGGTGAGTAAACTTCGTAATCAAAAATTTGAATTTCTGCTTCTTTGGTTAACGGAGGCGCTAAGTCCCCCGCTCTTCCAGTCCCCCACTCCTTGAGGCGAGTGTAATGAGGTGAAGAGGAGTAGAGTAATGCGTTTCGGATGATGTCTTCAACAGGGGGCCGAGGGTTGACACCTTTTGATCCACGATGGGGAGATGCCTCGTTAAAAACCTCATTAGGAAAAACCCTGTGGGAAAAAATCCTAATGAGGGAAAAAGAGTACACCGGATGCCCCCAAAATGAAACAAAAGGTGCGAACCCTTCGGCCTGGAGATGGAGCTGCAACGGTGCCCGTCTGCTGGGGCGATGGTTGAGGCCGATCTCTAGATGTGGGTAGTTCATCATGATCAGTAGTCCTAGTCATCAAATAAAGATGACTAAGGGATGAGTCGAGCGACCGTCCACAATATGATGTCTGGTTCATCAAATAAAGATGACCAGAACGTAAGGCCAATGGGCCGAGAGGCCTGTACGAGAGCTCCATCTTGTCGAATAAGGACGACGAGGCGATGTATGGCCGAGGGGCCTGCATAAGAGCTCCACATCGTCAAATAAAGACGACGGGGCGATGGTGCGGCCGAGGGGCCTGCATAAGAGCTCCACGTCGTCAAATAAAGACGACGGGGCGATGGTGCGGCCGAGGGGCCTGCATAAGAGCTCCACGTCGTCAAATAAAGACGACGGGGTGATGGTGCGGCCGAGGGGCCTGCATAAGAGCTCCACGTCGTCAAATAAAGACGACGGGGCGATGGTGCGGCCGAGGGGCCTGCATAAGAGCTCCACGTCGTCAAATAAAGACGACGGGGTGATGGTGCGGCCGAGGGGCCTGCATAAGAGCTCCATGTCGTCAAATAAAGACGACGGGGTGATGGTGCGGCCGAGGGGCCTGCATAAGAGCTCCACGTCGTCAAATAAAGACGACGGGGCGATGGTGCGGCCGAGGGGCCTGCATAAGAGCTCCACGTCGTCAAATAAAGACGACGGGGCGATGGTGCGGCCGAGGGGCCTGCATAAGAGCTCCACGTCGTCAAATAAAGACGACGGGGCGATGGTGCGGCCGAGGGGCCTGCATAAGAGCTCCACGTCGTCAAATAAAGACGACGGGGCGATGGTGCGGCCGAGGGGCCTGCATAAGAGCTCCACGTCGTCAAATAAAGACGACGAGGCGATGGTGCATACTGAGCTTCGCGTCATCAAATAAAGATGTCGGAGCAAGATGTGGCTCAGAGGCCTACAAATGAGTTCCTCGTCATCAAATAAAGATGACAGAATGATATATGGCCGATGGTCCTACAAATGAGCTCTTCATCATCAAATAAAGATGACAGAGCGATATATGGCCGATGGGCCTACAAATGAGCTCTTCATCATCAAATAAAGATGACAGAGCGATATATGGCCGATGGGCCTACAAATGAGCTCTTCATCATCAAATAAAGATGACAGAGCGATATATGGCCGATGGGCCTACAAATGAGCTCTTCATCATCGAATAAAGATGACAGAGCGATATATGGCCGATGGGCCTACAAATGAGCTCTTCATCATCAAATAAAGATGAGAGAGCGATATATGGCCGATTGGCCTGCAAATGAGCTTCGCGTCATCAAATAAAGATGACGGAGCGATATATGGCTGAACTCTGGGCTCCTTTAGTCTTTCGGCCGCAAGATGTTCGCTATATCTGAATAGGGGGACGAGGCGGTGGACGCCTGTCTGAATATGAGGACGACGACGCTGATGAGTCGGTCCGAATATGAGGACGACAGTGCTGACGAACCGGTCCAAATATGGGGACGAGGCGATGATAAGCCATGCGTCATATGAAGGCGACGGTCACCATCCAGGAAGGGAATGGAGAGCATGGTCGCTAGATAAGGACTTCGGCGCTGGGGCCGGTCTAAATGTGAGGACGAGGCGATGATGAGCCGTGCGTCATATAGGGGCGACGGTCGCCGTCCGGGAAGGGATGGCGAGCCCAATCGCTATAACAAGACTTCGGCGCTGGGAGACGGTCTTGAGAGAAATAATCACGTCGCGGCCGAGAGGCTGATCGCGATGTGCGGATGACAATGATGAGGAGCCAGTCCGAAATATGATGACGAGGCGATGATGGAGCCGATCGTCATATAGAGGCGATAGTCACCATCCAGGAGGGGATGGTGAGCCTGATCGCTAGTCCAACACACTCGGTGCTGATGAAGCCGGTGTGTGGGATAGGGTGTGACGTCGTGGCCGAGGGGCCGATTGTGATGCGAGGTCGTCAGCACTATGAGGCTAATCCAAAAGTCCAAGCAGCGGTCGCGCGCCATCCGATGAAGGAATGACTGAGACCGGTCTTGGGGATAGATAATCACGCCGAGGCCGAGGGGCCGATCGTGATGTGCGGACGGAGATGATGAGCCGATCCGATAATATGATGACGAGGCAAGAATGAAGCCAATCGTCATATAAGGGCGATGGTCACCATCCAGGAAGGGATGGCGAGCCCGATCGCTAGCTCAAGACTCTCGGCGCTGAGGAAGCCGGTCTTGAGATAGATAGTCACGCCGAGGCCGAGGGGCCGGTCGTGATGCGCGGATGGCGATGAAAAGAGCCAATCCGAAATATGATGACGGGGCAATGATGAGCCGGCCGTCATACAGAGGCGATGGTCACCATCCAGGAAGGGATGGTGAGCCCGATCGCTAGCTCAAGACTCGCGGCGCTGAGGAAGCCGGTCTTGAGATAGATGATCACACCGAGGCCGAGGGGCCGGTCATGATGCGAGGACAACGTCGATGAGGAGCCGGTCCTATAATATGAGGACGAGGCGCTGATGAAGCCGATCGTCATATAAAGGCGATGGTCACCATCCGGGAAGGGATGGCGAGCCCGATCGCTAGCTCAAGACTCGCGGCGCTGAAGAACCGGTCTTGAGATAGATGATCACACCGAGGCCGAGGGGCCGGTCATGATGCGAGGACAACGACGATGAGGAGCCGGTCCTATAATATGAGGACGAGGCGCTGATGAAGCCGATCGTCATATAAAGGCGATGGTCACCATCCGGGAAGGGATGGTGAGCCCAGTCGCTAGCTCAAGATCGCGTTGAGACCGAGGGGTCTGCCGTGATGTGAGCATGACGGCGATGATGAGCCGTTCCAATAAATGATGACGAGGCCATGATGGGCCAATCGTCATATAAAGGCAACGGTCACCATCCAGGAAGGGATGGTGAGCCCGATCGCCAGCTCAAGACTCTCGGCGCTGAGGAAGTCGGTCTTGAGATAGATAATCACGCCGAGGCCGAGGGGCCGGACATGATGTGAGGACGACGGCGATGAGGGGTCGGTCCGAATAATGATGACGAGGTGCTGATGAAGCCGATCGTCATATAAAGGAGATGGTCACCATCCGCGAAGGGATGGCGAGCCCGATCGCTAGCTCAAGACTCGCGGCGCTGAGGAAGCCGGTTTTGAGATAGATAATCACGCCGAGGCCGAGGGGCCGGTCGTGATGTGAGGACAACAGCGATGAGGAGCCGGTCCTATAATATGATGACGAGGCGCTGATGAAGCCGATCGTCATACAAAGGCGATGGTCATCATCTGGGAAGGGATGGCGAGCCCGATCGCTAGCTCAAGACTCGCGGCGCTGAGAAGCCGGTCTTGAGATAGATAATCACGCCGAGGCCGAGGGGCCGGTCGTGATGTGAGGAAGACGACGATGAGGAGTCGATCCTATAATATGATGACGAGGCGCTGATGAAGCCA
Organism: Cuscuta europaea; assembly: GCA_945859875.1. Lineage (NCBI taxonomy): Eukaryota > Viridiplantae > Streptophyta > Magnoliopsida > Solanales > Convolvulaceae > Cuscuta > Cuscuta europaea. The sequence continues at coordinate 1,465,994 of CAMAPE010000080.1, read as the reverse complement.
ATCGTCATATAAAGGCGATGGTCACCATCCGGGAAGGGATGGCGAGCCCGATCGCTAGCTCAAGACTCACGGCGCTGAGGAAGCCGGTCTTGAGATAGATGATCACGCTGAGGCCGAGGGGCCGGCCGTGATGTGAGGACAACGGCGATGAGGAGCCGGTCCTATAATATGATGACGAGGCGCTGATGAAGCCGATCGTCATATAAAGTCGATGGTCACCATCCGGGAAGGGATGGCGAGCCCGATCGCTAGCTCAAGACTCACGGCGCTGAGGAAGCCGATCTTGAGATAGATGATCACCCCGAGGCCGAGGGGCCGGCCGTGATGTGAGGACAACGGCGATGAGGAGCCGGTCCTATAATATGATGACGAGGCGCTGATGAAGCCGATCGTCATATAAAGGCGATGGTCACCATCCGGGAAGGGATGGCGAGCCCGATCGCTAGCTCAAGACTCGCGGCGCTGAGGAAGCCGGTCTTGAAATAGATAATCACGCCGAGGCCAAGGGGGTCGGTCGTGATATGAGGACGACGGCGATGAGGAGCCGGTCCTATAATATGATGACGAGGCACTGATGAAGCCGATCGTCATATAAAGGCGATGGTCACCATCCGGGAAGGGATGGCGAGCCCGATCGCTGGCTCAAGACTCGCGGCGCTGAGGAAGCCGGTCTTGAGATAGATGATCACGCCGAGGCCGAGGGGCCGGCCGTGATGTGAGGACAACGGCGATGAGGAGCCGGTCCTATAATATGATGACGAGGCGCTGATGAAGCCGATCGTCATATAAAGGCGATGGTCACCATCCGGGAAGGGATGGCGAGCCCGATCGCTGGCTCAAGACTCGCGGCGCTGAGGAAGCCGGTCTTGAGATAGATGATCACGCCGAGGCCGAGGGGCCGGCCGTGATGTGAGGACAACGGCGATGAGGAGCCGGTCCTATAATATGATGACGAGGCGCTGATGAAGCCGATCGTCATATAAAGGCGATGGTCACCATCCGGGAAGGGATGGCGAGCCCGATCGCTGGCTCAAGACTCGCGGCGCTGAGGAAGCCGGTCTTGAGATGATGGACGGCGTTGGGCGCTCGTCTGAGAATGAGGGACGGCGCTGGGCGCTCGTCTGAGATGATGGACGGTGCTGGGTGCTCGTCTGAGATGAGGGACGGCGCTGGGCGCTCGTCTGAAAATGAGGGACGGCGCTGGGCGCTCGTCTAAGATGAAGGACGGCGTTGGGCGCTCGTCTGAAAATGAGGGTCGGCGCTGGGCGCTCGTCTACAAATGGGGGACGGCGCTGGGCGCTCGTCTACAAATGGAGGACGGCGCTGGGCGCTCGTCTAAGATGAGGGACGGCGCTGGGCGCTCGTCTGAAAATGATGGACGGCGCTGGGCGCTCGTCTAAAAAATGAAGGACAGCGCTGGGCGCTCGTCTGAAAATGAGGGACGGCGCTGGGCGCTCGTCTACAAATGGAGGACGGCGATGGGCGCTCGTCTAAGATGAGGGACGGCGATGGGCGCTCGTCTAAGATGAGGGACGGCGCAGGGCGCTCGTCTAAGATGAGGGACGGCGCTGGGCGCTCGTCTAAGATGAAGGACGGCGCTGGGCGCTCGTCTGAAAATGAGGGACGGCGCTGGGCGCTCGTCTACAAATGGAGGACGGCGCTGGGCGCTCGTCTAAGATGAGGGACGGCGTTGGGCGCTCGTCTAAGATGAGGGACGGCGCAGGGCGCTCGTCTAAGATGAGGGACGGCGCAGGGCGCTCGTCTAAGATGAGGGACGGCGCTGGGCGCTCGTCTAAGATGAAGGACGGCGCTGGGCGCTCGTCTGAAAATGAGGGACGGCGCTGGGCGCTCGTCTACAAATGGAGGACGGTGCTGGGTGCTCGTCTAAGATGAGGGACGACGCTGGGCGCTCGTCTGAAAATGATGGACGGCGCTGGGCGCTCGTCTAAAAAATGAAGGACGGCGCTGGGCGCTCGTCTAAGATGAGGGACGGCGCTGGGCGCTCGTCTAAGATGAGGGACGGCGCAGGGCGCTCGTCTAAGATGAGGGACGGCGCTGGGCGCTCGTTTAGTATTTGCCTGATATGTACTTAGTATTGTTGTGGGGATTTCATTTTTTCATTGCTCGAGGTCGGCAAGTGCGCGCGGTCCTCGGCTTCCCTCTTTTATTTTTTCTTTTTCCTTTTTTTTATTTCCATTTCTGTTCCCTATTTCGGGGAGTATCCTTCTTTCAGGCTTCGGCCGAAGGGTGTGCTCGTCCTTCGGCCGGTTCGGACTTCGTTTATAACGTCCGTGATCTCAGGGGGGTCCCGTCACCTATTTATGACGCGGGCTAGACTTTTGGTTGGTTTCCAACGGCTGCCGTTGCCCAACCCTGAGTGGGGAGATTTTGCCACCTCGGCCATGATTTCAGGCATGTCGTCCTGCGATCTGGCGCGTGGACGACGCGGTGAACTTCCCATTTTAAGACGCGGGCCGTTTGCGGGCCCCTCGTCCTGGGGACATCGTCGGCCATACCTGAGCGTTTCACTCTAGGCTTACGGGGCCAGGACGATGTGCTCTCTCAGCTAGGCCTGAGCCCTTCGCTGATACAAAATACAAAGTGGAGCAGACCTGAGCCTTTCGCTCGAAGGCTGCTGATACGACACGTGGTATCTTCTATTTACATTTCCAAAAAGTAAGCGGAATACAATAGGTGCGTTGTTCATGGCAACGGCTTTTGGGCGACGCGATTAGCATCTCGAAGAACGAGGTGTACCGTTTACCGCTCTCGGGCATAATGCCATGTGCGGCCGGTAGCGGCTCTCATTTTTAGATGCCCGAGTCACCAAATAAAGGTGACTAGGGTAGGTCAAGGGACCCAAATATAATTCAAATCATCAAATAAAGATGTTCAATAGACTAGAGCTTCGGTTGCACTATTTTAGGGATTTTAATCGGCATCAAAGGTGGTCATAATAATAAGAGTAGTAATTTTTATTATTACTTCATTTTTCTTTTGAATAGTTAAACCATTTTTTTGAATAGCAGTAAAACTATTTTGCTCCATACTTAATGCATAAAGTAGGAGGGAAATTTAGTGGCACTTACCTCTCATTTGGGCCGAAGCCTGTGGTGTTTAGAAATCCAACAGCCTGCTTGAGAAATAACTCATCGGGCCGGCTCTTTGAGAATCCAGCCCACATACTGTTAGCCCACCATTTTGATTGTGCAATCCCTGATTTCACCCACAAGGATGAGAAGCCTGTGTGCGCCTGAATCACGTTCGTTGTATCCCGAGGCCAAAGCGGAAGACTACCTCCAGGGCGGGGTGCGCCGTTGCCCCACCGCCATCCAGCTGGGAGACCAACGACGTTGGACGACGGGCCGCGATTTGGCCGATGGGGAGCAAGGGTGACAAGGTGGACGAGGGTCCTCCTCCGGCCGGTGGTCTGCTTATATGGCCGCCCATGATAACCGAGGACGAGGAGGGCCTCAATTTGGCTGAGGGTCCGCTGATTGGTTGCCATTCCTGAGGACCTGCTGCTGGACGAGGAGCTCCGATTTCGACTGGTCGAGGGTGACCCTGGACGAAGGAGGCGCAACTCTCTTCGCCGGTGGTTCACTTCTGGCCGATGGATCCGCCCAATGGCCGGTGACGCACTGTTGGCCGATGGTGCTGGACTGGCCGAGGGCGTGCTGTTCTCTCCTCTGTTTAGGTTTAGCCGAGGGAGCCATGGTCCAGACGAGCGCCCGGTGCCGTTGTAGACGAGGGGTGGCAAATTTTTTCTCCCCTTGTTCAGTTCTGGCCGACGAATTGCTGGCCGGTGGCGTTACCGGCCGCAGCGTTGCTGTCCGATGGCGTATATGCCGAGGGTGTGCCGGCTGACGGTGTGTCGGCCGATGCGTGCCGACCGATGTGGAGCAACTGTGCCGAGCAGCTTAGCCGAGGAGTGGAGCACCACTATTGCTCTGTTGTTTCCCTTTTCCTGCTCACCTTGGCCGAGGAGGACCGCTGCAGACGAGGGGGCCGACTAGCTTTCCTTGGCCGGGAGTGAAGCATGTGGATTATGAATTTGGCCGATGCGTGGTGCACTGTTGGCCGATGGTGTAGCAGGGGTGTTGTTTGACCATGGAGCCTTAGTATAGTTTGACCAGTGGATTGGTGCTTCACAGGTGGGCCATATTCCTCCCGCTACGGCCGAAATGTTATCATGTTTAGTGGACTGGACTGTGAACTTAGAGCTGCCACATGGCCGTTGAACTGCCACCGAGAGAGCCAATGGAAAACTTGGCTAGGGTGGGTAATTTAGCCACACATTTGAATGTGTGCATTGGGTGTCACGTTGCTCAGCTGATGGGACATGTTGACCGGCTATGGCCGAGGTGTGCCCCTTTCGTCATTCACTTGAAGTTTTATTGGCGGGGGAGGTTCTCACTTGATCTATCCTAGCTCTCAACGAGAGCACCATTTGATGGAGTATTAACTCCTAGAGAGAAGGGAGAGCTAGAGAGATAAAGTGACATATATAATGAATTTCCAACCCTTTACATGACTCCCTTAGGGAGTATTTATAGGAGAAAAGCGGGCTGGGCTTCCAGGCTTGGGCCTGGAAGGCCCATTTACAATAAAAGGCCAATAAATGGCTAACAAATGGTATTTAATCTATTCTAACGGGTATACATGAATAAAATGGAGTGTACAACGAAATAAATGCTATCTACTGAGCGTATGTGGGCCGCTGTCCGGGTCCAATAGTCGTGAGACCCAGGGGTCCGAGTCTATATACTCTATCACCCGGGATACCACAAATTCAAAAAAACTCACACTCACACAATCAACGTTTTGAACACAAATCACAAACGGAACCAAACAATCCAACAAACCTAGCACAACACAAAATAGGTATTCCTAACTCAACATCCAAAGAAAAGTCGGAAGGGAGTAGTAAACTTTGAGGCAAAGCAAACCTCCCCTTTTTTCTTTTTAACTCCCGGTAATCTCTCAAGACATTCGGTGGTGAAAGTTAGGCCTTTTTTGTTCAAGTCATCCGTAAGTCGAAGAAAAGAGTACACTCTAATCACACTGACTTCCACACATTTAAACGGTTTAACAAATAACCTGAACTTCTTTCCATTCATCACCTCACATTTGGTTACTACATCGTCTCGATGCAACTCGGTCTCATCCATTACTACTCTCTCGTTGTCTTCCAAAAAGACCTCGTCGTCGTCATCTTCAGAAGCCTCATGTTCCATTCGCGTACCCTTTAACCCCTGGGCAGTGACAGAAACTGTTTGGGCTATTTCAGCCCCCTGGGCAGTAGGCCCGGTCGGGTCATTCGTACCCCCGGGCGGGTGAGGGGCCGTTTGGAGCTCCTGGGCAGTGGCAGTAACTGTCTGGGCAAGAGACCCGGTCGGATCATGGGCTAACCCGGTCGGGTAAGACCCCTGGGCAGCAGCAGTTTGTGGCTTTTCAGCCACCTTCCCTATTTTTTCATTTTTCTCAATGCACTTTTCCTTGTCTCTTTCTCCATCGTCCCGTTTGGCAAGCTTCTTACAGATAAATGGGTGGTGCCCAAATTCTTTGCAATGAAAGCAAAAGTTAGGAAAAGTTTCATAAAGCACACTTTGTTTGATTACCTTTCGGGAAGGTAGCCGTATAGGAAAATGAAGTGGTGGTGGCTTTGAAACATCAACCTCAATTAAAACTCTAGCATAATCATTGTTTGTCCTCTCCGGAGTAATCTTGTTCGTGGTTATTGGAACCCCGACCATAGATGCCACCTCACTCATAGCCTCCTCGTTCCATAAACTCATAGGTAGTTTAGGGAACTTGACCCAAATTGGTATTTTTAGGAATTCTTCATCCTCAAAAGTGAAGTCCTCCGCAAGTTCTTTAAGCATTATGAGTTTACCAAACACGGTGTAAGGTCCCTCAAGTAGTACCTTGGATCTATCCTCTTCATTTTGAAATTTAAAAATTATCCAATCTTTATTATGAGATCTTACAAGGCATCTTACTCCCCATTTAGCTCTCAAATCATGGACCGCTTTGAGTCCGGGGAATCTTCCCGTGAAGTGTCCAACTAGACAGTGTCCCCACATTTCAACCATCGAGGGTAGTACTCGGTCCCCAAAGTCCAGTGTTTCACCTTTCGGTGGGACAAATTTCAACTTAATTCCATTATTTGGATCATGGTTGTCTTTAAACAAGGAGTTCCATGGTGCATCCTTTTTTCTGCAGCAGTTGGTTGAGTTCCCCCTGCAGCATTTAGTGCTCCTACAATAACATGTGTAGGTAAAGTCCCAGTTACAGAATTCCCTGCATTAAATGCCCCAGCATTCTTAACTGCCCCAGATTTAGCAGCAGGTAAAGTAGCAGGTTTCCCAGCAGCATGTTTTTCTGGTTCATTAGCCATATCCGTAACAGGTTTCCCAGAATTGGAGACCTCTGCAGGGTTCTTGTTCACGCCAATTGGTACAGCAACACTGCTACTTTCTTTGGGGGCCAAACCAGTACCCATAGTATTCTTTCCAGCCTCAGTTATCTTCCCATAAAATTGCAGGTTAGTAGCAGCAGTTACAGCAGCTCTAGCCTTGGTCTTCTTCACCGCAATTCCAGGCAATAAGGCCGGGAATTCCACATCGGAATCCTGAATGACTGCGAAACTCGACCCTGTAAGTCTGGCCTGGGAAGCATCCCCGATCCCCTGAGTATTTCTCACAGACATAACAGAGTAATTTCGCAGCAATCGAGAACAGTAAAATAGCTCAATACAGGCTCGATTCTAGGGTATTAAGGCACAGAAAATCCGTGTAATCTCAAAATTGGTAGCGAAAACGAACTGACAGCAGCGAAAACAAAAAACAGACAAGAAATCCCAGTTCGAAAATAAAATCGTACTCACAATGTTGATGCAATTTCCACCCCTCAATCTGAAATTCAAGAAAATAAATGAGATGACGCTGTGATTTCGACTGCGAAGAGCAAGATACAGCAAGTTCCAAACATCAAAATCGTAGCAACGAGCCCTGAATCCATGGAACGGAAGAAACGAGCTAGGTCGGAAGAACGACCCAGGAGAGAGACTCTCTCAAACGTTTCTCTCGGTTTTTAATAACATTCTTTCCCTTTGAAGAGTTTACCCATCATCATGATTATGCATCATTTCCACTTCACCTTCTTCTTCACAACTTGACCATCATTTCTGTGGATGGTCAGCTCATCCAGATCTTTGTTTTGTGTGATTCGTTTGGCTATTTTCTTCCATTCGGGCTTGAGAGACCTCAGGAAGCGAATGTTGACTTCCATATTGGTTTTCCGAATGTTAATCTTCTTCATCTCGTTAAGAACCGTGAGAAAATGTTGATATATATCTTCCAGCTCTTCATCAGGTCTAGCAGCAAAGGAGTCATATGCAGTCAGGGTGTGTGCTCGTTTGGATTTGATTCCAACATCAGTGCCTTGCATGATCTGATGAATTTCATCCCACAAATCCTTAACAGTGGTGAGACTATCAATTTGCATAAACAAGTCATTGAGAATAGCTTGTAGTAGATAAGTGGTGGCAAGTAGATCAGCCTTTGCTCTAAGTTTCTCAGGTTCAGTGTAATCATCCTCAGAATTTAATGCTTTACTAGCTGGTGTGGGAGGATTATTTGTTGTAATTGCTAGAACATCAACCCAAACTTCGAGTGGTCCTTTATTAAGAGAGATAAGAATGTTCTTTCTGTTATCTCGGCTTCGAATGAAATTGAGAAAACGGACTTTCCAGGCAACAAATTCTCCCCTTCTAAGCAGAGGAGGTCTTGAATCACTTCCAAGTGTGTATGCTTCCATGATTGCTGTTTATCTTAAGGCGAGAACTGTTCGTGTAAAAAAAATTCGGGTTTGCTAATTAACTGAATTCGGACGATGAGGATTTCAGAAGTATATAAGAATCTCGGACTAGAGTTGATTTTGGGTCTGTAGATCTCGGATGCTGATGTCTATTTAGATCCGAAATCCAGAACTCGGAAGCAGATTACGGATGATGATCTCGGGTCTTCAAATCTCGGATGTGGTCCGAATTTGAGATTTCGGATTCAAAACTCAGAAGGTCTTCGAAAGTTGATTTCGGATGAGCGAAATCCTAACAGGATCCGAGATCTTCACCTGCTAAAATTAGATTTCGGATGGGCGAGAAAGTCAGTTACCGAATTTATCTGGGATTCTTCTTTCGTGACTTTCCTTGTAGTAGCAGACTTCCAAAACTAGCAAATTTCCAAGAAGAGATCTAACAATTAATTCAACCAAAAATTGTGATTTTGATCAAAATAATTCCAGAAAAATTCAAGGAATCACAGGAACAGAATTGCGTCAAGGCTCTGATACCAATTGTGTGAATTATGCCCAGATTTCAACAATCGAATAATCTAATAATAATTGAAAGAATTATAACAGTAGAAGAGAAATTTCACCATTAACGTATACAATGTATATAGAATGATGAATCCATGAAGAACAATACACATTACTCGAACGAATAAGCTAGAGAGATAATTTCTATTCTACGTGCTCTACAGAGAATAATATGTGGAAATAGAATGTGTAGAGACGTAACAGTTTCCGACCATCTTAACCTATATTTATAGGAGAGGTGTTCGAACTGCCTAATACAATTAGGAAACAGAGTGGGCCGTGCGTGTGGGCTATGTAGAGCAATTAATTCAGGCCTAATTCTCTCTCATCTAAACTAATTAATTACAAAGATTCATTAATTAAAATACAATTAATTCGAACACAATAAAATAATATTCTAACAGATACTACAACCCATCTCATCAAATATGGACTCAGAAAGTAAATTCCTTCTCAAATATGGAACCCACCTAACATTCTGCACAACTCTAACAACACCATCAAACATTCTCAATGGAACATTACCAATGCCTTTAATATCTAAAGCAGTATTATCTCCAAACATAGCATTTCCCCCATCGAATAAAGTCAATGAGGAGAAATATGCCTTGTTATGAGTGGCATGCAAAGTACAACCAGAATCAAGAATCCATTCATATTTCAAAGAAGAATCAGAACAAACAAGTAACTCATGTTGAAAGACATTAGCAGATTCTATGTTAGAGGTAGGATTAGGATCAGTGTTATCACCTTGTCTATCCCTCCTTGTCTTCCTACAATCCCTATCAAAATGTACCTCTATCCCACAATAATGACATTTAAAGCCCTTCTTTTCAGGATTATCTTTCTCAGTTTGTTTCTTCTTCTTAGAACCCTTCTTCTTATTCTTAGGTTCACCCTTCACAAGTAAAGCCTCAATCTTAGTCTCAGTTCTTTCATTAAAGGTTGAGTCAGACTTAGACTTAAACACCTTAAGGCTCTCATTCTTTTCAATAATAGAATCTATTATCTTGTTTGATGTTAATTCCTCATTAGAATATTGAATTACATCCTTAAAGGTGTCAAATTGGGAGGGTAGGGAGTTCAAGAGAATCACATCTTGATGGATGTACTTAATTTTTTCATCTACTTTCTCAATTTCCTGTGTCATCTTAAGAAAATTGTCTAAATTATCTTGCAAAGAAACAAACACATTCATTTTGAAAGTGAACAATGTACATAATAAGGATATCTTCTTAGACATGGTTTTCTTCATCTAAGTTGATTCAAGAGTTTCCCCAGAATCTTAGGCTCAGTTATACTAGAAAACTTTCTAGCCACATTGTCAGACAAGTGTATAATCAACTCAGAATAAGCAGCATTTTCAATTCAAGTTGCTCAGACTCAGATAGACCAGGTATAGGGTTATGCGTAATAGCAGTGAAGCATTTATGCTTCATCAACAAAGCTTTCATCTTAAGTTACCACATTGGGAAATCATTGGTGCCATCAAACATTCAGATTTTTGACACCAGACTCACACATTGTCCCAATATGTTACTCAAGAACAGACAGATTATCAATAGCAGACAATTCAAACAGACAAAGAAAAAAGGCACTAACAAACACAAGTACTGCAGTCAAGAACAAGCCAGAGGATAATGGTTCAGATATAAGACAGACCAAGAACTAGGGTTTCAAGAAATCCAAGATTTAATCAAAGATTGCAATTAGGGTTTCAAGAACACACCAAGCTCTGAAACCAATTTGTCCACAGACTATACAAAGTCACAATCAAACAGATCGGATCTCAAATGCAACACATGCAATCAAAGCAATACGAAAAGTAAAATACACACGATATGTTGACACAGTTTGGAAGAAAACCTTCCTAATCTGCGGGGTTTCAACAGGGGAAACCCAGTCCCAATATTCCACTAGCTCAGATAAAATCAGTCTACAATCAAGATGGTTGCTAAGCAATCAAGATACAGTACATGCAATTGGTCAGAAATATCACTCAAGAAACAAATAAAAGAAAAAGTTCAGAGTTAACCGAATGAAACTCTAAGGCTTCAGAGAATAACTGCTCGGCTCCCTGTTTTGGAACCCACATCAAGCTTTCCTCGTATTCCTTAGATTTCCAGGCATCCTCCTCTTCCTTTCAACGTTCTTGTTAAGTTCAGGCTCTTGCGCAGAAAACCAGCAGCAGAACAACGTTTTCTCACTCTAGAACTCAAGGTTCTCAACCTCTCTCTCTATCTAGGGTTGCAACGTACAACCCAAGACTGGAAGGCTGTAGAGACAGAAACCACTTATATACTTAGGGTCTCCCAAGTATAAAGTGTAACGGAACTCTAATTACACAAGGCCGAGTCCAGAAATAACCCGAGACCAAGAAAGGAAGGAGAACACAAAAGCTCTAAGCCCAACCCAATAACATAATACAAAAAATGATTGCTTTGCCATCCTATCTAAAATTGTAAACTAGGAAACAATTAGAGAATTAGGATTACTAATCTCCACAAATTATCAAAGAAAGAAGACTTAGAGCTCGAATCGATAGACTAAATGAGAAGCTCTCAGAATACGGCTCAATCAAACTGGGTTACATACACAAAGTGTTCTAAAAGGTGCTAGGCGCTAGTCGGACGCCAGCCCATCGCTTACTGTCTAGGCGGCTAGACGGACACTAGTCGGGGACACAGAAATTGTATTTTTATCAATATATTGGCACAAATATGAGAAGTAATGTTGTGTTTGTGGGTAAACAAATTTTTTGCTTGATTTGACATAAAGTAAGGGGTATATTTTGAAAAGTGTGAATAAAAAATACACACATTAACATGCATGGATGATAGAATTGTGATATTTAATAACATATGATAATTAATCACTTAAATCCATTATGTTATAGATACTAAATAATACGCGATGATGAAATTTGAGTATACATCCAATCAGGTTTCTTAATTTACAAGTACCTTTCTTCATATCCGTAATTAAAGTTAAAGATTCAAATCCCTTGAAAAAATGAATTTACAAAGTAAGAAAAATATTCGGTGAAACAAGAGGCCCTACGCGACCGGTTAGGCGCTCTGGACGGGTAACTAGGCTCCCTGGGCAGCCGACTAATTCACTTAGGCGCCAAATTAATTAGTCAGGGTGACTAGTCGAACGCCTAGAGCGATTTTTAGAATAATGCATACACATATGCATCTGATATATTTGAACATAGTACGAGAGATATGTTGCTTACAGTTACGAAAGTGACACACACTTTCCTATTCTTATTAAGTAAATGCATAATGGGCTAAATACATAAAAGACCTAATAACTAAATTAAATACACATTTACAAGGATAATAATGTAAGAGGACACAATAAAATTATTTGTAACAATCTTTCCCTTTGTGTCAATTTGCATTGTAGCACGAGTTATCTTTGTCTTTGTGTTGACTAGTTTCCCTCCTCTCTGTCCAGAACTTCAGAAAAAGATCAAAACATCTTTTCATGCTTTGATTCCGAGCAGTCTCCCCTTTGATGGTAAAGGATGCAGTCTCCCCTTTATTTTAAACCATCTCCCCTTTGATTACTTCGGAAGGACACTCAAAATTTTGATCGAAATACCAGCCTTCAAGAAGTTGCTCTTGATTAGCATGAATGTAGTCTTATGTCGCCTCCATAATTAATATTCTGATGGAATCCAGACACGCACTAGCTTCATCTTTCTGTTTCAGATTATCATTTCCAAGTTTCATCAAGAATGTAATTTCTGACTATATGATGTGAAAGCTCTTGAGGAGTCCTTGTTAGTAGTACATTGGAAATGATGCGTGATTTTCATAGTGTGTTAACCATTTGAGTTGAGATGATTTGGTATGGTGTGTAACACGTGGGAGTGCTGAGTGAGTAGGGAATCCAAGTTAGTTCTCTGCTAATAAATTGGAGCTCAAACTCTTTGATATGTTTTTATGGAGGCATTCAGCTCTTCTAGTGAATTCAAGAATGATTTAGCAAATGAAGTAATCAAGGAATGCAAGTGTTGATGAGCTGGAGAAAGTCATCCCTTTTTTTACAAGAGAGATGTGTCTGATAATCATGTGTTGAATTTCAATGCACGTGGACCATTCTCCCCTCATTATGATCTGATGCATTGGGACATAATGTTTATTATGCTGAAAAACAAAAGGTAAAAAGCATGAGACACCTTAGTGTTCCGTTTACACATCATCAATGAAAACACTTATATGTGCCCTGCATATAATAATGAAAGCGTTAAAAGCGTTGGTAGGGCTTCCAAATCATCCATAAAGGTTGCTACTTTGGTTGTTATCGGTGTGATCATAGATCGAGATCAACAGAAGAAACTGTAACTTCAGGATCACGTAGATGGCTTGTTTGCATCGCTCCAGTGACAAACTCTAGATGGTGGCCTGATCATGCTGTTAAAAGAGATGTTGCAGTGTAAGAACTTCCTTCCAATCCTCGGGCTACATCAGTAGTAGATGTGCCTATAAAATAAGTGCTCCCATGGTCACAAAGACCAGCAAATGACTCAAAATGTGTCTGTGTCCTAGAAAATTTAAAATCATTTGGGAGTCAATTTACTCGACACAACATGATCAATGATAGTTCAGTGGTGTGAGGATGTGGAGAACTATACTCAATATCACTCATCTCAAAAGGAAACAATAATAATAGATCAGGTTTCTTGTGATGAAGTTGAATCACTTGTCTATTGAGAAACAAATGACTAGTCTAAGGTAGAGTTATGCATGTGTCATTAGACAGATGAGGTGATTTCTACCGGGTTATGAATAATTCAGTGATATACTTATGGGGTTTGTCCAGGGTCTTTTGAGTGACTTTTTGTGTTTTCTTGATTGATAGCTGATAAGTCCATATTTTGATAGGCATTTGATGTGTGTTGAGATTGATTTTTATTATCTTTCCTAGCTTAAATGTGTCACGAAGCGCCTGATTAGCTCAAGTCACAGTTTACCGGGTTTTTGGTTTGTGTTGGTTGTTTTTATATTTAAATCAGGAGTTTGAGCCCGACATTGACACCAGAGAGTTTCTTGTGGAGACTTGAGATGCGTTCGTGAGTTGTTGAGAGAGATCAGAGGTTCATGAGACGTTTAAAGAGCACTTTTAGAACCAAAGGAGCTCAAGGAATGAGTTCAGGATCGATTAGGATCAAACGGGGAAGAAAAGAGCAAGAAAAACGGTATAGAAGAGGTCTGCACGCCGTGCGCACTTTGCCTGCACGACGTGCGCACTTTGCCTACACGTCGTGCGGATAAATCAGAGAGGGTGCATTTTGATTTTCTGAATCGCACGACGTGTGCGCGTGTCTCTGCGTCGTGCGGTTCAAACATGGCTGCAGGAAGGTCCGCACGGTTTGACTATGCGAGGTCTACACGCCGTGCGGACGACCGACGATATGAGCGATGGAATTTTTAAGGAAGTCTGCACGGTTGTCCCCACACCATGCGCACCCAAGTTCAGCTATTTTTCCCCGTTTTCTATTTAAAAAGCTTGTTTTTATCAGTTTTAGATGCAAGCTTTGAGACATAGAACCCTAGGAACGAGATTTTCACCTTTTTATCAAGATTCTTTTTAATCAATGATAACTAATTCTTTCCTTCTCAATTATATTGTTAATTCAATTATGAATTGTGGGTAGTTTTATTAGTGATTTGAGATTAATGAAGGGTTAATTATGATCTAAGATTAGTTTCTTGATGGTTTAATTGCACGATCTTTATTTAATTTGTGTTTGAATAATATAATTCCTATATTTTGTAACCTAGAACGGCTGCTAGGATTATAATTGCACATAGAATAGTTTAAGAGAGATTTAAATTATTCGAGGACACATTCACACACACCTAATCGTTCGCTAAGAGATAAGTAGTAATTACGGAGTCGTATGCTCGCTCGTTTTGGCAATAGTTTAGAAAGATGTCGCATGAGAGATCTATATGGTTCTCTAAATTATTGTACTCTATGTCGCGAGGACGGTAAGAACTTAGTATTGACTTGCATTACTTAATTAAATAACTTTTATGCGATTAAGTCTGATCAGCCCCAAAATTTGACTACCTCAGTATCAATCCCTATTTCCTTTAGTAATTAATTAGAAAGAGCCTTTTAAGTTGGATGTTTATTCGCACTTGATTTTCCAAAAATCTAAATCTCGCACTCGCATTTAATTTATTTTAGTTTTAATCATTAAGTTTAATTAATTCTTAATTCCCTTTTTTCGTCCCTGTGCATATCATACTCATATTTGTCACTATACTTTTGAAGTATTTTAAGTGCGAGAAAACGACACATCAGTGTCTGGTGCCGTTTCCGGGGACGGTGTTGGATTCAAAGGTTGTTTATTTTCAGCGACTAGTTTTAGTTTTTATTTTTTTCGTAGGATTTTTTCTGTCATCTCACTGTGCAAGTTAGATTTTTATATATACTCGTTCTAAGAGGGAAGAACCATTTGTCCCTTTTAATCTTGAGATTGAGAAGCTAATCAAACAAAACATGAGAGCTCATAAAGAGAACAAATAAGTGAACATGGACACTTCCTCATCCAGTACAACTGCAACATTTGATCTCCCTATCACCACCACCCCAGTCACCACTCAGCCTGACTTCTACGTCAACACTTCTCCACAAGACACTCCACCACTTTCACCGGGTTTCAAAATTATTGCCGTCCTTCCATCTTTCCTCAAAACCTCCAAACTCCACAATTTAACCTTCCTCCTCTATATAAGCTTTTCTGAAATACCACCACTCCTCCCGAAATTCACTTCCCAAATCCAAATGTTGGATTACGAGGAGTAGGCAAAAATGCTCAGAACCCGGATTTTCAAAACCCGAATTTCCCAAATGAGCAGCGTCCTCCCACCAATCCCTTCCATAACCAGTACCAGATTCCTCACTTGCGCCAGAGGCCAAATCGGTAGCCAAGACAACAACCTCCTCTATTCCAAGCCTATGTCCCGCATGACAACCCTCTCTACCAACGGCAGACCATAGCAGAGTACCTGACGCCTGAAGTTTCAGAACACGACAACATCCATGTGTCAGGCATTACTGCTAACCACTACAAAGTCAAGCCATCAGTGACCAACTGAAGACCCTGTAGCACACATCACTCATTTCCAGAGTGAGATTGATTCTTTTCCCGTTCTCATTGAGTGATGATGCACAAAGATGGCTGGGCAACAATCCACACCACCATATACAAACTTGGTACCAGCTGCACAATGCCTTCATCAAAGAATACTTCCTAACATCTAAGGCATTGAATTTGAAGAAACGTGTGCAAGAGTTCAAGCAAGGGTCATTAGAGTCCGTGTCTGAAGCATGAAAGATATTCAAGGTGCTAAGAAGAGCTTGCCCTCAAGGCAAGATTAATAATTGTGAGATCATAACTTATTTCTACAGTGGCATTAATGAAGAGGGAATGATGTTGTTGGATGCTTCTGCAAATGGTTGTTTTCCTGAAATGCAAGCTCAAGATGCCAACTATGCTTCCTGGTACAATTGAAGGAGTTCCACCTAGCGAAAAACTCCCGACCTCTATGAAATTAGTGACAATTCAGCTCTATCTGCACGGATGGGTACTCTAGCAAATATGGTGCCGAAGCTCACAACAACTGTGGAAGATCTAGGAAAGAAGGTACAACATGCTAACTCGGTGGCTAGCGTGAACATGGTAGCCCTTGGACCCATTAGTCGATCTTGCAATTTATGTGGGGCCTCCATTTCCAAATGAATGCAATATGATGGCCATAACCTTGGAGCCACTGGAGTGGAGCAAGTACATGAATTTACAGAGACGATGCTATTGCAATCGGCCCTACAATCAGCAGCAGTGGGAGAATTATGGAAGTGGAAATAAACAGTGGAATATCTTCAATCAATCCGGACAATCCCCGGTACCTCAGGCCTCACAACAAGCACGTCAACAAGGTCAAGGGGTTCCCAAGAATGAAACCGAACAAAAGGTTTCTGGACTGGAAGAGGCACTCATAAAGCTTACACAAACAACTGTTGCTGGATTTCAAACCCTGCAGAATCAAGTGTGTCTCCTTGCAAAGGCCCGATCTAAGAGGCCTAAGGGATTCCCTTAGCAATAAAATGTATGAACCAAATAGTCTGGCATGATGAATAATTAAAGAACAAACATATAATTGAAAGTTAAGTTAGCTTAAAACAATACTTATCTAGTTATCTCTTTTGAATGTCTGCAATTGGTACAAGCATTTCCGAAAAGTAAACCTTCAAAACAGATAAATGAACGGCAATATTATTCATATAATATAGTTATTGTTTTACATTTGACAATGTAATTTAAATTGAAATGATTTAATAAGATGATGAAATCAGGGCATCACCTAATAATATTTTTCAATGATGCTCCTGATTTGCGAAACTCACATTCTTCTCTGTAAGTAACAACAGCCCAAAAATAAAAGGAGCATATCTAAACTGACTAAGATCCATGAAAAACTTTTTCTTCATAAAATTAGAAAAGAATAAATGAAAACTCATACTGAGACTTGGTGAAGAGTGAGAATTGATATGTTTTGAGAATCTCTCATAACATCCGGTTTGGTTGCTCACTAAATACTATTGAGCAAAATACTCTTTTTTTATTGAGCAAAATACTCTTAAAATTTGAAAACAATATTGATATTTTTCATTCCGAGGGGCGGACAAGAAAATTAAAAATTTGTAGGGATCTCACCCCGTGCAGGGTAGTTTGAGGCGGGGATTGAAATGTTCATCCAAGAGTCCCTACAACAAGGAAATTCAAATTGTAGTAAAAATTACAACGACAGGGCAATATGGTAACGAGATTCATTGATCAAAATTGAAAATTGTTTATTAAACATAGAAGTAGAGAATATGAAGATGATCAATGAATAATTTGGGCTGGGTGGGCTGTGTATTGGGTTTAAATAAAGTGTTTTTTAAAGTTGGTTTGGACTTTTCCTATATTACACCTGGGGTTATCCGGTTATGTACTTTAATTGGGAAATTGTAAATACAACTCATTTTTTTATTAAGTACAACCTCTTTTTAAAATTAGAAATTGCTCTATGTAAGACTAAAAGTTCTATAAAATGCACAAATAGGACTACTACATTTTAAACCCTCCCAAACAGGACTTAAGATTGATTTCTACCATAAATACCCCTAAGGATATTTTTTCATAATGAAATGTTTTAATTCATACTCCGTAATAAAATCTTAAAAAATTATAAAAATCATAAAAAATATTAAAAAATCGTAAAAAAAATTTAAAAATATTTTTGTTTTGATTTATTAAAATACATTAACAAAAAATAGTAAAAACCCATAAAAAATTAAAACAATTATGGATACCTTTCCCACCGCCTCCCAGCACCACCACATCTGATAGGTAAAAATTCTGCCTTTTTATATAAAAAATTCCATTTTTCCCGAAAATGCCAAGAAAATTGCATTATTACTCTTCATAATGCCAAAATTCTCATTAAATGTGTCATTATTATGGCATTACTAAACATGTTGGTAGATTTTTTTAAAAAACAAATTAATAAAAAATAGTAAAAACCCATAAAAAATATGGATACCTTTCCCACCGCTTCCCAACACCACCACCTCCGATCGCTGAAAATTCTGCCATTTTTGTAAAAAAATACTTTTTTCTGAAAATGCCAATAAAATGGCATTATTACTCATCATAATGCCAAAATTTTCATTGAATCTGCAATTATTATTGCATTACTAAAAATGTTGGCAAATTTCCAACCGGTGATGTGAACTTGTGGTGCTGGGGGTGGCAGAGGCGGCGGCGTTTTTTTACGTTTTTTTAAATTCTTTAATTTTTTTTGACGTTTTTTATTAATTTTTATGCGTTTTATCATTTTTTATGATTTTATTATTAATTAAGACATTTCAAAAGCTACAAGGATACATTTATCCAAACACACATACTTAGTCCTACTAGGTGGAATTAAAAAGATGTAGTCTTATTTGTGCACTTTGACTATTTATTGTCCTATTTAGATAATTCACTCTTTTAAAATTTGTTTCAAACAACCTGATTAATTTTACAAATTTATCCTCCCTGAAGTGCTTTCTTCTTCTTCAGCCGTAGTGACTTGAAATTTCTGTACGACCTTTTCACACATGTAATTGAGTCTACTAACGAGTTTTTTGTCGAGATGTCCATGAGTGTACCACGGACCGCTGGTGAGTTCTACTGATGGTTCAAACCCAGCGGCTATAAAGGTCTTTCAAGATTTGTTCTCTATATTCTCGACCGGTTTTATGAGGTTCTTCATCGGGTTGAGTTTTGAGCTCTCATTCATTATGGGGTGAGTCCTCGAGACCAAAGCTTCCAGGGAATCTCGTTGGAAGAATAAGCAGCAACGACTGTCAAGCACTAGAGAGGACGGTGAGAGTGTTTCTGCGAGTGGCACAACAGGCTCGGTAGATGGCCACCGGAATCACAAGAAACAGAAACATCAACCGCCTCCGCCGCAAGAGCTTTGCAATCTAAGGAACTTTGCCACTAGGCTCGTCACCAACGAACAGGGGCGGCCGTTGTGGCTTGTATACGTAGCTGGCGACGCAATCAAAGACCGGACTCCGCGTTGTCAACCAAAGCCAGGGATTTGTCAACCACAGGGAGATAGTAGACTTGCAGGTAGAGAGTGGGCGCGGGATCCGCCAGAACTTTTCTTCTTCGTTGTGCATTCTCTGCCTCAATGAAAACGTAATTCAGATAAATGGGTACAATATAGGGATATAAGAGACATTAAATTAATTAGGGGTATGAATAGAAATTGTGTAGCTGTATTTAGAAGCACCCATCTTAATTTTGTTCAATTCAATTGTTTCTGTTTTTCATACTTTTCACATTATTACCTTACAAAAATAAATTTGTTATGAGATTCACAATTTGTTAATAGACTGTTTCATGGGCGGTTTGAGCACTTTAGAGACCCCAGGCAAAAAATCGCTTAATACTCCGTATTAAACAAATCAATGTATTTTCTATAATATAAAAGTCATTAAAATTGAGAAACAAATATATTCAAATCATTCGAATCACCAACAATTAAATGGTCACTATGATTATTAACATTCTCATTTAATTTTAATTATTATTCTCATTCTCATAAAGAAGTTTGGGTTATCATTGCCAACCACAATATCAAGGAATGATTTGCATACTGATCCACAAATCAGTGAACAATTTTATATCACAAATCTTTTATTTGCGCCGATTGCGCGTTATGACAATACTTAATACGGAGTATTTATACATATTAAAGAACTTTGTATGTATAGAATATATAGAATAAAATTATTAGTGACAATCTCATAAATAAATAAAATATATAGAATCAATTCAAGTAAAATTTGCTTCAGAATTTTACTAGCTACAAGCAAAATTACTTCCGGTAATTATCATTTATAAATATCAATATACGAAGTACAAAATTACTTAAATTACCAACCCGGAACTACCGAATAAGAAATAACTCAATAAACTTTAATTATATTCCTTCTCAAATTCACCCATTTTTAAACAAGCATAAGTCACACAAATCAAGAGAATAAGACTAATGATATAACTAAAATCAGGCGTGTGACGAAGAGCATAAGGCGGCGAGCAGTTGCGCCGTCCGGCTCACCGGTTGGCGTTGCCGCGTTGGTGCACAGGTGGTTCTCTTTTACTCTTAGAGCATCTTTAACCTGAAGGTGTGCACATTAAAAAATACTGCTACGTCACAAAATTTAACATTTTGAAAAAAAATTGGTTTCCAACGCAGTGAGTTTAACTTCATGTGAAGCTGAGCTGTTAAATATTTATTTTGACATTGTAGACACCACCGTCTTCTCACAACATTTCCCTTGACATGATGACTCAGCACACGTGAAGCAAATATAGGGCCAAAACCGTAGAAATTATCCACGAACTCATCCCGCGAAAAAATATATGCCCGCCAAAATATTCATTCACCGCTTTCATTCACCTTCCCCGTTTGGAGTAAAGCTTTTGCGAGTCCTTGAGTAAAACTGCCGCAGAGACCAAGGTAACAAATATCTCTTCTTCAAATTAACACATATGCTTTTACAGCTTTATTTCTTTCCATGGAACAACAGTACTTCCGAGTGATTGGTTGTGTAATTTCATTCTATCATCTAATCATGCTTTTCATATTCTTGTAACACTTGCTTGTTGATGGTATTGTTGGAATATGCGCTGTTCTCGACTTTATTAGTGATGGGAAAGGAGGGCGTCTGGGTATGTTATAGAAAGCGAAGGCGGAAGCATCGAATGGCGAAGAGAGGCGGCTCGGCAGGGAAGGAGTCTGAAAGACCAAGAAAAAAGGAATATCCGTAATTGGAATCCCGCTGGGCCCAGATGCATCCATCATCATTCACTTGAGAATTCGAATCTCTAGTTCTGAATGCGAAGGGTTCATGTCAAATTAACTCTGCAAAGGTTAATTTGAATTCAAACAATTACATCACACATATAGCAATTTAGGTTCAATTTAAGCTGAAACTTAGCCAATTCAAATAATTTAAGTTGACTGGATAAAAAATAATTACTAGATTTAAAACATTGTAAATTTTAGTCTAGTCGAGTTTTGCCTCATATGTCTTGATTTGGTCTGAAGCTCAAGTTTTCTGATTGTTAATTTTGAATTTTCTAGTTTTAATTCTTACTCCTATTATTATTAGAAGCTCAGTTGTAGTTGGTTATTTGATTATTAGGAAGATTATAATGAGCCAATCCAACAGAAACTTCGTTTGATTCATTCTTTTCCCATTCTACACTGATTTAACTTCACTACAAATAGACTCTGCTTTGTTTATGTTTTTGGCACTACCACCTTGTTTTTCCAAATAGTATTTTCATACTGTGTAGCTTGTAGGATCAGTTCACAGCCAAAAGTCACTTATGTGTTTATAAGTAGCTTTTAACACAGCAAGATCTACATGGATTACCTCCACCATGAAGGGAAGTTCATACTAGCTAACAAATTAAAATTCATTAGCATACTATCTCTCAGCATATGGGCAAGTTAAAGTGTTCTCACATTGGGCAAGTGTCTGAGGATGGCTTAGAACTCTTGTTTAGAGCTAGAATTAAATGTAATCACATTGGGAAAATGTGATTAGGTTCCTACCATCATTAGTAAGGTAACATATAAATTCATCACTCCGTAGTAAGTTCATCCTTCTTTAGAGCTAGAATCTGATTCATTCGCTTCTAATTCTACGCTAACATGAACCTCACTGCCAGTAGAGAACAAGTTTAAAAACTACATATACACACACCCGCCAGGAACAGTAATGACTATTTTTTGTTTTTTTTAAACCTACTCTCTTTGAGTTCAAAGAATTACATTTGTTATAAGGTTTTGAATCCAAAGTGAAACAGATGTTTTCTCTGCATAGCTAGATAGTCTATAATCCCCATATTATAAGTTATGATAGTTTAGTTTGATAACAATTTGTTGGCTTATAGCTACATTATGCTTACTTCTTTATTATGCAGATATATAAAGCAATGGATTCACAAGACCCTGAGACCTTCTCTTCTTCTCAGTACCAGTATATTCACCCAATACCAGCTCAACACTCAAGCCAATCACTTCACTCAATCCCACCAATTCAACCAGCTTATAACTTCAACCAAAGCAATGGAATGTATCCTTATTATGTTGATCAATATGGATCTAAAATACCATTCCAAAGTCTATTGAATTCTCCAATATTGAATACTCCAATGGGAAATGCTCAGTCTGAGAGTTCACCAAAAAGACCAAAAAAGAAAAGCACTGATAGAGGGATAGTATCTGAAGCTGCAATTATGAGAAAAGAATGGACCAAAGAAGAAGATGTAGCATTGACGATGGCGTGGTTACACGTATCAATGGACGCAGACATTGGAAATAATCAAAAAAGTACTGCTATGTGGGTGAGAATTGAAGAAGTCTTTAAGGAGAATACGGGGGCTAGATGCAATCCTCCTAGAAACAACAACAGCTTGCAATGTCATTGGGGAAAAATTCAAACTGCGGTGAATAAATTCATTGAGCATTACGAACGATTGGATAGACACCCGCAAAGTGGCACAAACGTGGACGATTTGGTAAGAATATTACATTTTGAGCTTGCAGTTTTTGTTCTTGTATTATTTCAACCTAATAATGACTTTTAGTATTCCAGCATGTGTAATGCTTTAAGACTGTTGTTATTGCTTGAATATGTATATGTACTACTTCTCTTTTTAGATTTTGATATTAGAATAAAGTCATGACAGAATAAAGTCATGAGACTGTCACAGTAAAACTCCTATTTCCAGTGAAAACTCTTATAAAAAATTGGCAATGAGACTGTAGGTGTAAAATTCAAAAGCTTCTACAGCAGGCTTATTTGCTTCTAGTTGGTGTAAAATTTAAAAGCTTCTATTTCTTTAATATTTAAAACTGTTTGTTATTGAAGGTTAGCTAAATTTTAAATTTCATTTTTATGTTTTAGATAAATAAGGCGATGGGATCGTATGAAGACATTCAAGGAAGCCCATTCAAGTATCTTCATTGTTGGGAAGTAATGATAAAAAATCCAAAATGGTACTCACAACATGTGAAACCGCCTAAAACAAATAAAAAAACTGTTGATATCTCCAACTCCCCGGTAGCAGAAGATGATGGACTGAATATTAATGAAGAAACTATGCCTTCTGGAGGTAATAACTCAGATGGGCTCATGCGCCCTCAAGGAAGAAAAGGCTGCAAGGATAAAAAAAGAAAGTTGCATGAGGAAAAAGGTGTGGTGGATGCACTGAACAAGCTACAAAGCACTTTAGACAAACAAGTTAGTGCAAATATTACAGCTCTAGAGATAAAAAAAGAGAATGACCAAAAAGAATTGCAATTGAAAGAGCAACTGATCAGAAAAGAGATTGAGCTAAAAGAGAACGCTCAGAAGACGAAGTTAGAGCGGCATATTATGAATCAAGATTTAAGTAAGCTCTCACCAATTGCTCGAGCGGCATATGAAGACATGCAAGCAAATATTCTAAAAGAATGGAAAAAAGACGGTCTCTTTGGATCTAGTAGGTAAATAATAAATACATAGTTTATCTGTTTTGTATTGACTTTGAATGAATTGTGACTAAACTAATAATGATCATTTCTTTTTCTCCATGTCCAGCGCTTGACGTTCAAGACTACTGCACTTCTTTGGGAAGTGTCTCTTATAAAATCTAGCCATTTGTTTATTGTCAGGGATGTTTTCTTTTCAAGTGGGTTGTGAACTAGTAGATTATTGGTAGTAGTTTTTTAATCAGACAGTTTTAAATGTATTTCTTGTTTTTTCCCTGACTCCTCATGACTATTATGAATATTTAATGAGCAACAATTTATCTTGAAGGCATTGTCTTTCTATGGAGTGATGAATTTATTTGTGTAATATTATCACCACAAAAAGGCATTCTTTTACTTATAGGTTCAATTCATAATAGTTTTTAAAACTCATGCCAGACTTTAAATACACAAGACTAAAAAGTTGTTTAATGCAATACTTTTTCCATTTGCAGGGAACAATGGTACTTAGAACAAAATAAAGAAGATAACGTCCCTTTATTTTTGAAACAGCACTAAAGTGTGAGCCTGTGAGGTTATGGCTTTATTTGTCCTTTGATACAGTCAAAGATGATGGAACTGTACAATTTGAAAAAATCATCATCGTTAGTCTTTTCCATGGAAAACCAAATAATTCATTAAAAAATTGTATGTAGTACTTTGATCATGTCAATTACACATTACACATTCAGATTAGATGATAGGACTTAATTAGCCAGTACTGAAAAACAAAGCTCGAGAGTTTAACTTTGTGAACAAAGATTATGTATGTCAAACCCAATAATGATTTTGTTATGATATTAGAAGTAATTAGATGTCTGGAAGATTTATATCAGTAATTCAAATGTAGTATATATGCCAAAAAGAAAAATAATGCAATAAAAGAGAACATCTTATAATAGTCAAAATTAAATGTAGTGCACGTGAAAAGATCCATAAATTAAACGCTCGAACGTAGTATTTGAAAACAAAGAAATATAAATGATTTTCCAGCTGTATGAGTAGTTCAAATAAGATATATGAAGTCAATTTAATAAAAGATTAATCAACTTGTTGGCCACCATGTAACTCCCACAAATGATTTATGAGATCGATCTTTAACTCTCGGTGCAATCTTTTATTTTGTATTTCCTTCATCCGAGTGTTCATCCTTGAAAAAAGGAAGGTAAAATCATGATCCGGAACAACATTGTCACTTGTATCTTTTCCCTCAGATTGCCAACTTTGAGGATCAATGCCTTGACTGTTTTCACTTTCAACAATCATGTTATGTAAAATGATACATGTTTTCATAATCTTTCCTAAATCCTTTGGGTTCCACATACGTGCTGGACCTTTGATAATATGCCACCGACTTTGCAGTACTCCGAATGCTCGTTCTACATCTTTTCTCACAGACTCTTGATGCCTTGCAAATAATTTTTCCTTGAGAGAAGATGGATTTGAGATAGTTTGGATTAAAGTGGCATATTCTGGATAAATCCCATCTGATAGATAATACCCCATATTGTAATGATGACCATTCACTACATAATTGCATAGCGGTGATCTATCATTAACAAGGTCATCAAATAAGGGAGATCTATCTAAAAAATTAACATCATTATTTGTACCGGCCATTCCAAAAAATGCATGCCAAATCCACAAATTTTTAGAAGCTACAATTTCCAAAATAAGAGTTGGAACTCTTTTGAAACCGTTAGTATGTGTCCCGTGCCAGGCTGTTGGACAATTTTTCCAATGCCAATGCATACAATCTAAACTACCAAGCATACCTGGAAATACACGGTCTTCTCCCTCTTTCAAAAGTTTTGCGACATCATCTTTGTCCGGTTTTCGTAAATATTGCTTTTCGAAAATGCCAATTACAGCATCGCAGAATCGTTTCAAGCTCTCAATTGCCGTGCTCTCTCCAATTTGGACATACTCATCAAGAATATCCGCTGCACAACCATATGCTAACATACGTATTGAAGATATGATTTTTTGTAAAGGACTCAGCCCGGGATTTCCGATCGCGTCAACCTTTTGTGTAAAATAATCATCATAGGCCTCAATTGCTCTCAAAATTCGTTGGAATAATTTGATGTCCATCCGAAATCGTCGACGAAATTTCTCAGGTGTATACTTTGAGTTCTCACCATTGAAATAATCATTGACAATTAGATCATGACGTTCTTTTCTATCACGATTTATATATCGTCTACCACTCATTGAACCGCCATGAGAACCTTTGCTACATATTAACATAGGAGACAATATCAATGGGACGTGAACTGCACATGTGTCAACTACATCAATGGTCATTTCGGCATAAACGTCATCATCCCTCCTTAACTCATTGAGCATTTGTGTAGATAATATAGGTGAATCATCGCTAGATGATGAGCTATTGGAATCCGAGTCATAACTAGGTGTTGTCATTATGGTCAAAATTAACCTGCTTACAAAAAGTATATATTATTGTAAATAAATCATCAACAGACTAAATCAAAATCAAAATAATAAACGAAGACCAGATATTTGCTATACAAGACCGGACAATACTTAATCAGATCGCACCAGACCAGACCAAACTAAAACAAATCAATCGAATTAAAAAACATCCTTATTAAAAAATTCACGATTTCATATGTTTAATTACAATAAGAATTATCGTAACATTTATAAAACATTTAACCATAAGTATGTTTTTCCAACATTAACCATATGTATGTAATTACTTTTTCTATGTACAAGAAAATTAACTAATTTGTTAAAATATTTTAACCTCAAGCACTTGCCTGGAAAGTTCTTCACGGATGTATGTGATCTCCCCATTAAAAACAATAGATTGACAAATTATGTACTCAATTGATGAATTTGTTAACAAAACAAAAGAAAAATCAAGATGAAATTGCTTACTGAAACAAGGCATAAACGATGAAATTGTTGGCAATAGGGTAGAGCTCGATCAATGAAGTCTTGATTGGATTTCGAATTAGGGAAAAATCAGATCATATTTAATTTACTATTTATTAATTTGACTTTGAAATGTTCCACTTGTGCAATCTGTTGCAACGTGGAGAGCATTTCGGTGCTTCATTAGATTCCCATTGGAGAGCATTTCGTTGCTGTATCAATATGTTGAAAGGTGGGTTTTGACATTGTTCCTACATGGATGAACACTCCAATAATGTATTGCCATGTGTCACAATTTTTTTAATGTTGACACCCTCCCATTAAAGATGCTCTTAGAACTCTTGTTTAGAGCTAGAATTAAATGTAATCACATTGGGAAAATGTGATTAGGTTCCTACCATCATTAGTAAGGTAACATATAAATTCATCACTCCGTAGTAAGTTCATCCTTCTTTAGAGCTAGAATCTGATTCATTCGCTTCTAATTCTACGCTAACATGAACCTCACTGCCAGTAGAGAACAAGTTTAAAAACTACATATACACACACCCGCCAGGAACAGTAATGACTATTTTTTGTTTTTTTTAAACCTACTCTCTTTGAGTTCAAAGAATTACATTTGTTATAAGGTTTTGAATCCAAAGTGAAACAGATGTTTTCTCTGCATAGCTAGATAGTCTATAATCCCCATATTATAAGTTATGATAGTTTAGTTTGATAACAATTTGTTGGCTTATAGCTACATTATGCTTACTTCTTTATTATGCAGATATATAAAGCAATGGATTCACAAGACCCTGAGACCTTCTCTTCTTCTCAGTACCAGTATATTCACCCAATACCAGCTCAACACTCAAGCCAATCACTTCACTCAATCCCACCAATTCAACCAGCTTATAACTTCAACCAAAGCAATGGAATGTATCCTTATTATGTTGATCAATATGGATCTAAAATACCATTCCAAAGTCTATTGAATTCTCCAATATTGAATACTCCAATGGGAAATGCTCAGTCTGAGAGTTCACCAAAAAGACCAAAAAAGAAAAGCACTGATAGAGGGATAGTATCTGAAGCTGCAATTATGAGAAAAGAATGGACCAAAGAAGAAGATGTAGCATTGACGATGGCGTGGTTACATGTATCAATGGACGCAGACATTGGAAATAATCAAAAAAGTACTGCTATGTGGGTGAGAATTGAAGAAGTCTTTAAGGAGAATATGGGGGCTAGATGCAATCCTCCTAGAAACAACAACAGCTTGCAATGTCATTGGGGAAAAATTCAAACTGCGGTGAATAAATTCATTGGGCATTACGAACGATTGGATAGACACCCGCAAAGTGGCACAAACGTGGACGATTTGGTAAGAATATTACATTTTGAGCTTGCAGTTTTTGTTCTTGTATTATTTCAACCTAATAATGACTTTTAGTATTCCAGCATGTGTAATGCTTTAAGACTGTTGTTATTGCTTGAATATGTATATGTACTACTTCTCTTTTTAGATTTTGATATTAGAATAAAGTCATGACAGAATAAAGTCATGAGACTGTCACAGTAAAACTCCTATTTCCAGTGAAAACTCTTATAAAAAATTGGCAATGAGACTGTAGGTGTAAAATTCAAAAGCTTCTACAGCAGGCTTATTTGCTTCTAGTTGGTGTAAAATTTAAAAGCTTCTATTTCTTTAATATTTAAAACTGTTTGTTATTGAAGGTTAGCTAAATTTTAAATTTCATTTTTATGTTTTAGATAAATAAGGCGATGGGATCGTATGAAGACACTCAAGGAAGCCCATTCAAGTATCTTCATTGTTGGGAAGTAATGATAAAAAATCAAAATGGTACTCACAACATGTGAACCCGCCTAAAACAAATAAAAAAAATGTTGATATCTCCAACTCCCCGGTAGCAGAAGATGATGGACTGAATATTAATGAAGAAACTATGCCTTCTGGAGGTAATAACTCAGATGGGCTCATGCGCCCTCAAGGAAGAAAAGGCTGCAAGGATAAAAAAAGAAAGTTGCATGAGGAAAAAGGTGTGGTGGATGCACTGAACAAGCTACAAAGCACTTTAGACAAACAAGTTAGTGCAAATATTACAGCTCTAGAGATAAAAAAAAGAGAATGACCAAAAAGAATTGCAATTGAAAGAGCAACTGATCAGAAAAGAGATTGAGCTAAAAGAGAACGCTCAGAAGACGAAGTTAGAGTGGCATATTATGAATCAAGATTTAAGTAAGCTCTCACCAATTGCTCGAGCGGCATATGAAGACATGCAAGCAAATATTCTAAAAGAATGGAAAAAAGACGGTCTCTTTGGATCTAGTAGGTAAATAATAAATACATAGTTTATCTGTTTTGTATTGACTTTGAATGAATTGTGACTAAACTAATAATGATCATTTCTTTTTCTCCATGTCCAGCGCTTGACGTTCAAGACTACTTCACTTCTTTGGGAAGTGTCTCTTATAAAATCTAGCCATTTGTTTATTGTCAGGGATGTTTTCTTTTCAAGTGGGTTGTGAACTAGTAGATTATTGGTAGTAGTTTTTTAATCAGACAGTTTTAAATGTATTTCTTGTTTTTTCCCTGGCTCCTCATGACTATTATGAATATTTAATGAGCAACAATTTATCTTGAAGGCATTGTCTTTCTATGGAGTGATGAATTTATTTGTGTAATATTATCACCACAAAAAAGGCATTCTTTTACTTATAGGTTCAATTCATAATAGTTTTTAAAACTCATGCCAGACTTTAAATACACAAGACTAAAAAGTTGTTTAATGCAATACTTTTTCCATTTGCAGGGAATAGTGGTACTTAGAACAAAATAAAGAAGATAGCGTCCCTTTATTTTTGAAACAGCACTAAAGTGTGAGCCTGTGAGGTTATGGCTTTATTTGTCCTTTGATACAGTCAAAGATGATGGAACTGTACAATTTGAAAAAATCATCATCGTTAGTCTTTTCCATGGAAAACCAAATAATTCATTAAAAAATTGTATGTAGCACTTTGATCATGTCAATTACACATTACACATTCAGATTAGATGATAGGACTTAATTAGCCAGTACTGAAAAACAAAGCTCGAGAGTTTAACTTTGTGAACAAAGATTATGTATGTCAAACCCAATAATGATTTTGTTATGATATTAGAAGTAATTAGATGTCTGGAAGATTTATATCAGTAATTCAAATGTAGTATATATGCCAAAAAGAAAAATAATGCAATAAAAGAGAACATCTTATAATAGTCAAAATTAAATGTAGTGCACGTGAAAAGAGCCATAAATTAAACGCTCGAACGTAGTATTAGAAAACAAAGAAATATAAATGATTTTCCAGCTGTATGAGTAGTTCAAATAAGATATATGAAGTCAATTTAATAAAAGATTAATCAACTTGTTGGCCACCATGTAACTCCCACAAATGATTTATGAGATCGATCTTTAACTCTCGGTGCAATCTTTTATTTTGTATTTCCTTCATCCGAGTGTTCATCCTTGAAAAAAGGAAGGTAAAATCATGATCCGGAACAACATTGTCACTTGTATCTTTTCCCTCAGATTGCCAACTTTGAGGATCAATGCCTTGACTGTTTTCACTTTCAACAATCATGTTATGTAAAATGATACATGTTTTCATAATCTTTCCTAAATCCTTTGGGTTCCACATACGTGCTGGACCTTTGATAATATGCCACCGACTTTGCAGTACTCCGAATGCTCGTTCTACATCTTTTCTCACAGACTCTTGATGCCTTGCAAATAATTTTTCCTTGAGAGAAGATGGATTTGAGATAGTTTGGATTAAAGTGGCATATTCTGGATAAATCCCATCTGATAGATAATACCCCATATTGTAATGATGACCATTCACTACATAATTGCATAGCGGTGATCTATCATTAACAAGGTCATCAAATAAGGGAGATCTATCTAAAAAATTAACATCATTATTTGTACCGGCCATTCCAAAAAATGCATGCCAAATCCACAAATTTTTAGAAGCTACAATTTCCAAAATAAGAGTTGGAACTCTTTTGAAACCGTTAGTATGTGTCCCGTGCCAGGCTGTTGGACAATTTTTCCAATGCCAATGCATACAATCTAAACTACCAAGCATACCTGGAAATACACGGTCTTCTCCCTCTTTCAAAAGTTTTGCGACATCATCTTTGTCCGGTTTTCGTAAATATTGCTTTTCGAAAATGCCAATTACAGCATCGCAGAATCGTTTCAAGCTCTCAATTGCCGTGCTCTCTCCAATTTGGACATACTCATCAAGAATATCCGCTGCACAACCATATGCTAACATACGTATTGAAGATATGATTTTTTGTAAAGGACTCAGCCCGGGATTTCCGATCGCGTCAACCTTTTGTGTAAAATAATCATCATAGGCCTCAATTGCTCTCAAAATTCGTTGGAATAATTTGATGTCCATCCGAAATCGTCGACGAAATTTCTCAGGTGTATACTTTGAGTTCTCACCATTGAAATAATCATTGACAATTAGATCATGACGTTCTTTTCTATCACGATTTATATATCGTCTACCACTCATTGAACCGCCATGAGAACCTTTGCTACATATTAACATAGGAGACAATATCAATGGGACGTGAACTGCACATGTGTCAACTACATCAATGGTCATTTCGGCATAAACGTCATCATCCCTCCTTAACTCATTGAGCATTTGTGTAGATAATATAGGTGAATCATCGCTAGATGATGAGCTATTGGAATCCGAGTCATAACTAGGTGTTGTCATTATGGTCAAAATTAACCTGCTTACAAAAAGTATATATTATTGTAAATAAATCATCAACAGACTAAATCAAAATCAAAATAATAAACGAAGACCAGATATTTGCTATACAAGACCGGACAATACTTAATCAGATCGCACCAGACCAGACCAAACTAAAACAAATCAATCGAATTAAAAAACATCCTTATTAAAAAATTCACGATTTCATATGTTTAATTACAATAAGAATTATCGTAACATTTATAAAACATTTAACCATAAGTATGTTTTTCCAACATTAACCATATGTATGTAATTACTTTTTCTATGTACAAGAAAATTAACTAATTTGTTAAAATATTTTAACCTCAAGCACTTGCCTGGAAAGTTCTTCACGGATGTATGTGATCTCCCCATTAAAAACAATAGATTGACAAATTATGTACTCAATTGATGAATTTGTTAACAAAACAAAAGAAAAATCAAGATGAAATTGCTTACTGAAACAAGGCATAAACGATGAAATTGTTGGCAATAGGGTAGAGCTCGATCAATGAAGTCTTGATTGGATTTCGAATTAGGGAAAAATCAGATCATATTTAATTTACTATTTATTAATTTGACTTTGAAATGTTCCACTTGTGCAATCTGTTGCAACGTGGAGAGCATTTCGGTGCTTCATTAGATTCCCATTGGAGAGCATTTCGTTGCTGTATCAATATGTTGAAAGGTGGGTTTTGACATTGTTCCTACATGGATGAACACTCCAATAATGTATTGCCATGTGTCACAATTTTTTTAATGTTGACACCCTCCCATTAAAGATGCTCTTAGAACTCTTGTTTAGAGCTAGAATTAAATGTAATCACATTGGGAAAATGTGATTAGGTTCCTACCATCATTAGTAAGGTAACATATAAATTCATCACTCCGTAGTAAGTTCATCCTTCTTTAGAGCTAGAATCTGATTCATTCGCTTCTAATTCTACGCTAACATGAACCTCACTGCCAGTAGAGAACAAGTTTAAAAACTACATATACACACACCCGCCAGGAACAGTAATGACTATTTTTTGTTTTTTTTAAACCTACTCTCTTTGAGTTCAAAGAATTACATTTGTTATAAGGTTTTGAATCCAAAGTGAAACAGATGTTTTCTCTGCATAGCTAGATAGTCTATAATCCCCATATTATAAGTTATGATAGTTTAGTTTGATAACAATTTGTTGGCTTATAGCTACATTATGCTTACTTCTTTATTATGCAGATATATAAAGCAATGGATTCACAAGACCCTGAGACCTTCTCTTCTTCTCAGTACCAGTATATTCACCCAATACCAGCTCAACACTCAAGCCAATCACTTCACTCAATCCCACCAATTCAACCAGCTTATAACTTCAACCAAAGCAATGGAATGTATCCTTATTATGTTGATCAATATGGATCTAAAATACCATTCCAAAGTCTATTGAATTCTCCAATATTGAATACTCCAATGGGAAATGCTCAGTCTGAGAGTTCACCAAAAAGACCAAAAAAGAAAAGCACTGATAGAGGGATAGTATCTGAAGCTGCAATTATGAGAAAAGAATGGACCAAAGAAGAAGATGTAGCATTGACGATGGCGTGGTTACATGTATCAATGGACGCAGACATTGGAAATAATCAAAAAAGTACTGCTATGTGGGTGAGAATTGAAGAAGTCTTTAAGGAGAATATGGGGGCTAGATGCAATCCTCCTAGAAACAACAACAGCTTGCAATGTCATTGGGGAAAAATTCAAACTGCGGTGAATAAATTCATTGGGCATTACGAACGATTGGATAGACACCCGCAAAGTGGCACAAACGTGGACGATTTGG
Source organism: Cuscuta europaea (assembly GCA_945859875.1). Lineage (NCBI taxonomy): Eukaryota > Viridiplantae > Streptophyta > Magnoliopsida > Solanales > Convolvulaceae > Cuscuta > Cuscuta europaea. The sequence goes on along the minus strand of CAMAPE010000080.1, from coordinate 1,432,930 downwards.
TAAGAATATTACATTTTGAGCTTGCAGTTTTTGTTCTTGTATTATTTCAACCTAATAATGACTTTTAGTATTCCAGCATGTGTAATGCTTTAAGACTGTTGTTATTGCTTGAATATGTATATGTACTACTTCTCTTTTTAGATTTTGATATTAGAATAAAGTCATGACAGAATAAAGTCATGAGACTGTCACAGTAAAACTCCTATTTCCAGTGAAAACTCTTATAAAAAATTGGCAATGAGACTGTAGGTGTAAAATTCAAAAGCTTCTACAGCAGGCTTATTTGCTTCTAGTTGGTGTAAAATTTAAAAGCTTCTATTTCTTTAATATTTAAAACTGTTTGTTATTGAAGGTTAGCTAAATTTTAAATTTCATTTTTATGTTTTAGATAAATAAGGCGATGGGATCGTATGAAGACACTCAAGGAAGCCCATTCAAGTATCTTCATTGTTGGGAAGTAATGATAAAAAATCAAAATGGTACTCACAACATGTGAACCCGCCTAAAACAAATAAAAAAAATGTTGATATCTCCAACTCCCCGGTAGCAGAAGATGATGGACTGAATATTAATGAAGAAACTATGCCTTCTGGAGGTAATAACTCAGATGGGCTCATGCGCCCTCAAGGAAGAAAAGGCTGCAAGGATAAAAAAAGAAAGTTGCATGAGGAAAAAGGTGTGGTGGATGCACTGAACAAGCTACAAAGCACTTTAGACAAACAAGTTAGTGCAAATATTACAGCTCTAGAGATAAAAAAAAGAGAATGACCAAAAAGAATTGCAATTGAAAGAGCAACTGATCAGAAAAGAGATTGAGCTAAAAGAGAACGCTCAGAAGACGAAGTTAGAGTGGCATATTATGAATCAAGATTTAAGTAAGCTCTCACCAATTGCTCGAGCGGCATATGAAGACATGCAAGCAAATATTCTAAAAGAATGGAAAAAAGACGGTCTCTTTGGATCTAGTAGGTAAATAATAAATACATAGTTTATCTGTTTTGTATTGACTTTGAATGAATTGTGACTAAACTAATAATGATCATTTCTTTTTCTCCATGTCCAGCGCTTGACGTTCAAGACTACTTCACTTCTTTGGGAAGTGTCTCTTATAAAATCTAGCCATTTGTTTATTGTCAGGGATGTTTTCTTTTCAAGTGGGTTGTGAACTAGTAGATTATTGGTAGTAGTTTTTTAATCAGACAGTTTTAAATGTATTTCTTGTTTTTTCCCTGGCTCCTCATGACTATTATGAATATTTAATGAGCAACAATTTATCTTGAAGGCATTGTCTTTCTATGGAGTGATGAATTTATTTGTGTAATATTATCACCACAAAAAAGGCATTCTTTTACTTATAGGTTCAATTCATAATAGTTTTTAAAACTCATGCCAGACTTTAAATACACAAGACTAAAAAGTTGTTTAATGCAATACTTTTTCCATTTGCAGGGAATAGTGGTACTTAGAACAAAATAAAGAAGATAGCGTCCCTTTATTTTTGAAACAGCACTAAAGTGTGAGCCTGTGAGGTTATGGCTTTATTTGTCCTTTGATACAGTCAAAGATGATGGAACTGTACAATTTGAAAAAATCATCATCGTTAGTCTTTTCCATGGAAAACCAAATAATTCATTAAAAAATTGTATGTAGCACTTTGATCATGTCAATTACACATTACACATTCAGATTAGATGATAGGACTTAATTAGCCAGTACTGAAAAACAAAGCTCGAGAGTTTAACTTTGTGAACAAAGATTATGTATGTCAAACCCAATAATGATTTTGTTATGATATTAGAAGTAATTAGATGTCTGGAAGATTTATATCAGTAATTCAAATGTAGTATATATGCCAAAAAGAAAAATAATGCAATAAAAGAGAACATCTTATAATAGTCAAAATTAAATGTAGTGCACGTGAAAAGAGCCATAAATTAAACGCTCGAACGTAGTATTAGAAAACAAAGAAATATAAATGATTTTCCAGCTGTATGAGTAGTTCAAATAAGATATATGAAGTCAATTTAATAAAAGATTAATCAACTTGTTGGCCACCATGTAACTCCCACAAATGATTTATGAGATCGATCTTTAACTCTCGGTGCAATCTTTTATTTTGTATTTCCTTCATCCGAGTGTTCATCCTTGAAAAAAGGAAGGTAAAATCATGATCCGGAACAACATTGTCACTTGTATCTTTTCCCTCAGATTGCCAACTTTGAGGATCAATGCCTTGACTGTTTTCACTTTCAACAATCATGTTATGTAAAATGATACATGTTTTCATAATCTTTCCTAAATCCTTTGGGTTCCACATACGTGCTGGACCTTTGATAATATGCCACCGACTTTGCAGTACTCCGAATGCTCGTTCTACATCTTTTCTCACAGACTCTTGATGCCTTGCAAATAATTTTTCCTTGAGAGAAGATGGATTTGAGATAGTTTGGATTAAAGTGGCATATTCTGGATAAATCCCATCTGATAGATAATACCCCATATTGTAATGATGACCATTCACTACATAATTGCATAGCGGTGATCTATCATTAACAAGGTCATCAAATAAGGGAGATCTATCTAAAAAATTAACATCATTATTTGTACCGGCCATTCCAAAAAATGCATGCCAAATCCACAAATTTTTAGAAGCTACAATTTCCAAAATAAGAGTTGGAACTCTTTTGAAACCGTTAGTATGTGTCCCGTGCCAGGCTGTTGGACAATTTTTCCAATGCCAATGCATACAATCTAAACTACCAAGCATACCTGGAAATACACGGTCTTCTCCCTCTTTCAAAAGTTTTGCGACATCATCTTTGTCCGGTTTTCGTAAATATTGCTTTTCGAAAATGCCAATTACAGCATCGCAGAATCGTTTCAAGCTCTCAATTGCCGTGCTCTCTCCAATTTGGACATACTCATCAAGAATATCCGCTGCACAACCATATGCTAACATACGTATTGAAGATATGATTTTTTGTAAAGGACTCAGCCCGGGATTTCCGATCGCGTCAACCTTTTGTGTAAAATAATCATCATAGGCCTCAATTGCTCTCAAAATTCGTTGGAATAATTTGATGTCCATCCGAAATCGTCGACGAAATTTCTCAGGTGTATACTTTGAGTTCTCACCATTGAAATAATCATTGACAATTAGATCATGACGTTCTTTTCTATCACGATTTATATATCGTCTACCACTCATTGAACCGCCATGAGAACCTTTGCTACATATTAACATAGGAGACAATATCAATGGGACGTGAACTGCACATGTGTCAACTACATCAATGGTCATTTCGGCATAAACGTCATCATCCCTCCTTAACTCATTGAGCATTTGTGTAGATAATATAGGTGAATCATCGCTAGATGATGAGCTATTGGAATCCGAGTCATAACTAGGTGTTGTCATTATGGTCAAAATTAACCTGCTTACAAAAAGTATATATTATTGTAAATAAATCATCAACAGACTAAATCAAAATCAAAATAATAAACGAAGACCAGATATTTGCTATACAAGACCGGACAATACTTAATCAAATCGCACCAGACCAGACCAAACTAAAACAAATCAATCGAATTAAAAAACATCCTTATTAAAAAATTCACGATTTCATATGTTTAATTACAATAAGAATTACCGTAACATTTATAAAACATTTAACCATAAGTATGTTTTTCCAACATTAACCATATGTATGTAATTACTTTTTCTATGTACAAGAAAATTAACTAATTTGTTAAAATATTTTAACCTCAAGCACTTGCCTGGAAAAGTTCTTCACGGATGTATGTGATCTCCCCATTAAAAACAATAGATTGACAAATTATGTACTCAATTGATGAATTTGTTAACAAAACAAAAGAAAAATCAAGATGAAATTGCTTACTGAAACAAGGCATAAACGATGAAATTGTTGGCAATAGGGTAGAGCTCGATCAATGAAGTCTTGATTGGATTTCGAATTAGGGAAAAATCAGATCATATTTAATTTACTATTTATTAATTTGACTTTGAAATGTTCCACTTGTGCAATCTATTGCAACGTGGAGAGCATTTCGGTGCTTGATTAGTTTCCCATTGGAGAGCATTTCGTTGCTGTATCAATATGTTGAAAGGTGGGTTTTGACATTGTTCCTACATGGATGAACACTCCAATAATGTATTGCCATGTGTCACAATTTTTTTAATGTTGACACCCTCCCATTAAAGATGCTCTTAGTATGGTTTGAAATCTTAGGACTTGGGAGAATGGAATTGGAGTTTGCTAGGTCTTTCAATTTCTAATTCTTGTTATTTATAATAATACTCCCTCCGGTCCTTTGACTTCACACATATTAAGGAAATAAATTTGACTTTACTGTAAAGTACACTGTTTGACATTGTTTGGCATTGTTTGGCACTGTATGACACTGTTTTGCACTGTTTGGTATAGATTTGTTTGCCAAATAAGGTAAATAAGAAAGTGTAAAGTTTAATATGAGACGATCCAAAATGGAAATTGTAAAGTTAATAAATTTGACTTTACTGTAAAGTACACTGTTTGACATTGTTTGGCACTGTATGACACTGTTTTGCACTGTTTGGTATAGATTTGTTTGCCAAATAAGGTAAATAAGAAAGTGTAAAGTTTAATATGAGACGATCCAAAATGAAAATACATAGTGACCATTTACCAAATGAGCCATTATTTGGCAAGTAATGGTTCCTGACTTGCTGTTAATCATGTTTTCTTGTTTAAACACAACTTGTTTTTGAGGCCCTCTAGGCATTTGCCTTATAGCCGGCTCTGGACTGTTTCATTGTATATGGAGTAACAGATTGTCAGATTGTCTTTTCTACTACGTATTTGAATAAAATATTTCCAATGCATCGCATGATTGAATTACTAGTAATATGAATTAGAAAATACAAAAACTGGTTTTAAGCACTAAAAATTACTTGTAATGCTTGTTTAAGGGAGCACCAAATAACTATTCTCCAAAAACAAGTTGTGTTTAAACAAGAAAACATGATTAACAGCAAGTCAGGAACCATTACTTGCCAAATAATGGCTCATTTGGTAAATTCACTAGGTTGAAACGGTTGAAGTTTATTGAAATTACTCCAAATTTGGGAATATGGTTTTCAGCTATAGTAGAACATGTTCTTGATCCCGTTCTGGTGGTTCTAAACCTTCATTCCAGTTTCACATCAGTTCCGATTACTATTCCAATGTTTGCCCATTTTAAGAACAAAATCCGATTTAATTTAGCCCAATTCATGTCTCTAATAGTAATAAATAACCGAAGACCAACACAGGCCCTAGTAGGGGTGGACCTGGTTGGCGGTCCCATAGCAAACCAGAACCGGGCTTGGACTGGTTACCTGACCGGGCGAGGGCAATCTTGGGCTCGGGTATTGGCTTTGGGGACCGATCCGGGCAGTCCCGGTTCCAGTCTCAACGGTCAAAGTTTTTTTTTTAAATTAGGGTGGGGGAGCTGAGGGGCTGGGGGAACTACCAGTTCCAAACGGCTAGTAACGAACATATAGCCGCTGGGAGGGGGTTGGAGGTGCCAATTTTTTCTCTCTATAAATACCTAACTATTTAATTCATTTTTTCCTACAATTCTTCTTCTAATGAATCTCTGTACTCTCAAATTCTCAATCTCTAATCCTACATTATTGATAATTATATACATATTTATTTATGATCTCTAATCCTACCTAATTAATATACATATTTTTTTAATGTGTAAATTTATTTTTAATTCATTTTTAATTAAAAAAATTAAAACATATCCGAAGCAGTCGGGGATCAGCTGGGTCGACCGGACCGGAACCAGCTAGGTACCGTACGTCCGTACTACCTCGGGTCGCTTCCGGTCTCAATATTGGCCTATTGGGGAACCAGGACCAGCCGGTCTACCACCAGACCGGGTCCACCCCTAGGCGCCTACCGCCTAGGTGAGTCATGTACTTATGTTGCATATTCTGTCTATTTGCAAATTAGGCCAAAAATCATTGTGACTAGTGCCGAACCTAAAAACGTCAAAAAAAAAAGATGCACTAGAGAAGCTTTTAAAATTTTCTAAACTTCAAAAAGAATAAATGGTATTGCCCTAAATAGGAGTTAAACAATGATATTATTCCAAAATAGGAGTTCCTATTAATTTATTCCCAGAATAGAAGTTTTTAGTTGACCGGTCCATTTGTTTTACCGGTTATACCCCTCTTTGTTAGACTATCTTTTTCTGTCAGGCTTTTCCCACATTTCACACCTTTTTCTCACGCAACCTTCTTCTCATCCCCTTTTTCATCCCCCGTTTCCTCCCATCTTTATCTCATCCATTCGAGACTTCTCCGCCGATCAACTACTTCTGCAGCAGACTATAACAAGTATGAATGGTGAATGTTTATCCCCAACTCCAGCCACCGACGGGCAGCGGCGAGTCCGGCGACCACCATCAGTGAGTTTTTATCTTTCTCTTCTCCTTCTCTTCTCCTTCTCTTCCTCCTCTTCTTTGTTCTTCTTCTTCTTCTTCTTTTCCCTTCTTTTAATTCACTCGATGGCAACATCTTATGTTGTTTGCTGCGTGAAGTTACAACCAATTTTTTAATTTGATGTTTGCTTCATTTTCCTCTCTTTCCAGATCTCCTTTATCGTTTTTCTTGATTTTTATGTTTTCTCTTTCAATTTTCTTGCAATAATTTTACTAAAATTATTTCAGACTTTGATTTTGATGTTTTCTCTCAACATTTTATTAAAATTCTACTCCGTACAATACTGATTACAATTTTTGACATTTGATTTCGATCAACTTTTATAACTTTTCAGACTATTTTATTTATTTGAATCTAAAATTTTCATAATCTCTTTTAAAGGTTTTTTATTTGAAGATAAAATTTTCGTAATCTCTATTTTAAGCTAATGCTTATAGTATTAAGATAAAAATAAAAATATTACTCTGCATACAATGCCAATAATGACATTTTTTCCCATTTGAAAATATTATTTTGCCACATATTGCCATTTTTTTACATTAATTCCATCAGGATGGTAATTAAATACAAGTCATAATGTCATGTTTTTCATATGAAAATTTTGATTTTTGCATATAATGCCATGTGTAAGATGGCAATAACATTCATATCTCAGTTTAAATACAAATGTCATTAACATACATTCAAATGACCAAATTATATTATAGATTGGCGGTAGTGGACCCAAAAGTGGTGGTGCGGATCTGGCGACAGCCAGCGGTGCTATACAAGACTGCGGCGGTGACTGACGGCGGAGGCAGAGGTGACAATGGTGGCACCACCGCCGACGTCAGGTTGTGGAAGAGGCAGCTCCGGCAATGACATGAATGGCAGAGACATGTAGGAGTGGACTCGGGCCGGGCCAACCGGCCCGAAACCGGACCGGCCCGCTATTGTACGTGTCCGGACCGGCCCAGAACCGGCCCGGCCCGCTACTGTGTGGGCCCAGACCGGCCCGGTGAACCGGTTGGTTGACCGGTTCGGGCCACCCGGCCCGGTAGGATGGCGGTTCGGGCTCGGGCCCTTCAAAAGGTGAACCGGCCCGGCCGGTTCAGGCCCGGGCCGCGCCAATTTATTAGTTTTTTTTTTTGTTTTTTTTAAGTTTTTTTGTTGGACTGGGTATTTTAGGCCATTTGAGGTGGTTAGGGTTAGTTTGAGGGTGAGGGTTGGGGGTTATCTAGGAAAAGCCAAAAAAAAAAATTAGAACCGAGACCCGGCCCGGACCGGACCGGGGTTACCCGGGCCGGTTCCGGGCCTCCCCTTCATGAACCGAGGCCCGGCCGAGCCCAGGCCCGAACTGGGCCCCAACCAGAACCAATCCACCCCTAGAGACTGGTGGATGACCACTGACGACGGCGACGGATGAAGCAGCGACAGGGGTGGCGGATGATGGGGTGGCCTAGGGTTGTGTCGTTGGTTGTCTGGTTGTACATTTTGTTTTCTACATTTTGATTTAATAAATTATTAATAAACATATGAGCTTGAGATTTCATCAAGGCATTTATGTCAGCTGACCTCCTTTTTACTCCTACTAAATCGGACGGGAAGCCCAACTCCTGTTTGTGCATAATTTTTATTTTTTAGTCCCATATAGGTAATTATCTCAAAGAATAACTATTTGTAAAACAAATAAGAGAGATGCGCTTTTTGACCCCTCACTTTCTTTGGCACGGCTACCAAACACATCATACACAGACAACTTCAGCATCATATGCATATTAGTATATGTTATTAGGACGTAGATAGTGCCATTCAGCTAATACAGCACAGAGTTAGATGATCTTAGACTAACGAAGTAAATAAGAATAGCACAGGAAAAGCAGAGTAATAAAGCAAAAAACTTAGTGGCCTCATTCATAGTCAAAATATATTGAAATAACAAGCCGTTCCACAATATCCTACCAAGAAGTCTTAGTTGGGAAAACTAGACCACAACAAGAGCAGAAATCTGAGTGTAGACAGGGGCTGCATAAGATGAACCATCTAGCAGTAACCTGCATGGATAGAATAGGAGTACCCTACATTAATCAAACAAATAGCACAATGTTAAACATGCAATGTTCATGTTAAGCACAGACTTGCACAAAAAAACAGAAAAGGAGTACCCTCTATTTGGGATTTCGGAGGACAATGATCACAGAATCTCCACGAAGAAACATCTTGCTAATGAACCTATCCTTATTAACAGGTTGGGCTTTCTTTTTCCCTTTGCCAGTTTTGGGAACCTGCAGAGAAAATGAATACGTAAAAAAAGAGAGTAAAACAACACAAAGGAAAAACATGTAAAATCAGTATAGAATAAGATACCACCTCAGTCCACATCTCTCTAACATTTTCGAGCACCATGTTGCAATGGCGATCAAAAGCCCTCACACGACCTAGAAGCTTTCTGTTATTACGACAGTTGATGAGCACCTAAATTCCATAAAAAATCAAAATCATTTCACAGTTCTAGAAAAAAATGTTTAGGTTAAACTATTTCGGATGGCTTGGTTTTATTTGGCTATAGGCTTGAAAAAAATATTTCAATCATCATTTAAGTTGGATAATACCTGTGTATTGTTTCTGACACTCATCATGAGAACAGACAGTGGCCCTGTGTTGAATTCCTCTTCCTCATTCTTCCCCTGTTAAACACATTTGCATAGAGAAAGATGCACAAAACTTAAAAAGGAAAAATGATTTTTCATCTTTATATGAAACAAGTAAGGAACATACACATGTAACACTAAAATAAATTAAGTAGACAGACAAATGGTTTATTTGGTGGTTATGCACCAATGGCGTCATACCCAGGAACATTACAGAGTATTACATTAAAAAAATAAAAAGCAAGTGTATTGTCGCATGACTTCAAGACATACGTGTAGAGGATATGCAAGTTTTCGCATGCATGAAATTTGATTAACATGTATATATGGCGCTTTCCAATGGCAATGTGATCTTTTATTTGTTTGATTGAAAGATTCTATTTATCTAGATTGACTAATCGCTCCAAAGCCTTACACTCCAAACATAACATAAAAAAGACACTAAGTGATGCTTAGGAGCAAGTTTAGAACAACTAATTACTACGTAGTATTTTTATAACAAAATGAAATTTTCGCACCAGGATCTTCTAAATGCAGAGCAACCTATGATTTCCTTCATAAACACATAAGATAGCAAGGTCATGAATGAAGAGAATATGCAAGTTTTCGCATGCATGAAATTTGATTAACATGTATATATGGCGCTTTCCAATGGCAATGTGATCTTTTATTTGTTTGATTGAAAGATTCTATTTATCTAGATTGACTAATCGCTCCAAAGCCTTACACTCCAAACATAACATAAAAAAGACACTTAGTGATGCTTAGGAGCAAGTTTAGAACAACTAATTACTACGTAGTATTTTTTATAACAAAATGAAATTTTCGCACCAGGATCTTCTAAATGCAGAGCAACCTATGATTTCCTTCATAAACACATAAGATAGCAAGGTCATGAATGAAGAGAATATTAAAGGAAACATTTATAGATTATGCACAACTGACGAGAAGGAAAAGAAGTTGCTAAACATAAAAGACAAAACTGGTGAGGGATTTGGATAACTTACAGGGGCACCTTCTTCCATTGCTCAACTGTTTCATTGCAAAAAAAAGTACATGAATTAGCAACACTCTTTGTATCTTATAAAAAAGCTTTTAAGAAAATAATAAACAGTTTACTAGGCCTGGGATCGGTTTGATACTTCAACTCTGGTTAAGATTTAATAAAACCTTTTTAAAAACATAGTTGTTAAACTCGGTCCACTTCTAGTCTAGTTAAAAAAAGTAGAACTGTTTTAGAACCGCAAAAGTATAAACTGTTTGGTTCTTACCTTCTTTTGTTTCTTAACAAGTAATGATATTGCGCTAAATAGCAGTAAAAACGATTTTGAATTCCAAAAACGTTATGGCCATTCCTTACTTCCAATGTTCAAATATCATACAAACATCCAACTGATCCAAGTGAAAACATTCAGTAAAACATCAAAGTTTATCATAACAAAAACATAAAGGTTTTTATATATTTACTCATTTTGTAAACTTATCATGATATATTTCTCTACAATTGAATTAAAGCACAAGTGAATCTATAAATACCCAAACTGCAGAAAATATATATTATCCAGGAAATGAATTAGGGGGAAATGAACTAGTAATATTAGGAAATTAGTAAAACAATCAGCGTCAACATTCATTCTGAGGTGGACTAAAATAACAGATACTAGTACAAAGATGGGCGACATTAAAAAGGTGATTTTTTAGCTTTATAAACCTTCACACTGAAAACATCAGATTGAAGGTTTTATTCGTTCAATTGACAACACCAATCTAGGGAGGCAATCTCGTGACATGCCAGAATTCATAATTCAGAATTCACAATTCACGACAACCTGAACTGTATCGAACTAAAGACCTAAAGTTGAAGGCAAACAAGTCACAATATTCACATTAAATCAAGTCACAATTCCTCAAACTAAATGTGAGTTGAGGATTCAAAACAACCTGAAAATTCACAGAAAGTAAATTCCAAAAAATCTAGGGGACAATTTTTCGGAATTCACAACAGAAACCCTAAAATTCCAGAAATAGTGGCATAAAGCTGAACTAAATAAAATATAACAAAAATAAAACTGAAAAGTAAAATACATACCTGGAAAATACGATGACCAGAGACTCAGAGAGAAGGCAGGGGAAGGCCGGAGATAGCAGCCGCGCGGGGAGGGACTCGGGAGCGGACGAGGACGCAGCCGCACGGTACAGTAGGCTGTAGGGCACTGCGGTATGCGAAGAGAATTAAAGAATTGCAAAGACGACTCGGCCGATCCGAGCTTTCCGGCGAAGTGGCGAACGCCCACGGGCGTGAGTGGCAGCAACTAGGAAATTATACTTACTTGAAATAAAAATTAGGGAGTATAATAAAACTATGAGAAAATACTTTAAATAGGACTAAAAAAGTATGTATATTCCAAATTAAGATTATCATGTTTTTATCACTCAAATAGAAACAATTAATGTCATATTTTGACAGTATCATACTTTACACATGGTATTATTTTCCAAACATGGACAATAATTGCTCCTATTCATAAAATAAACACATGACAATCCTTTTTTGGAATTCTCAAAAAAATTACTTACAACTATTTAATAAAGGTTAATAAAATAAGGATGAAATTCATCTTCATATTATTTGAAATAAATATTTGGACAAAAGTAACAACACAAGTATCACAAAACACTTTGTGAAGTAAAATCATCAATAATTGCTTTATAATCAATCTTTCCCAAGATTACATGTGCAATGTTTAAAATTACTAATCAATTAAGTTTTTTGAGGCATAATAGATAATTGGGATGAAGTTTGATAATTGGGAGGCATTGGCATCCCAAAGACAATAATATAAATTGGTAATTTTGTAATTAAAAAGAATAAAAAGTCTTAAAGGTTAAAAATATGTGAAGATACGTGTTTTTATTGATTCCACAACGAATGTGTTGACCGACAACCAATCTATTTAAAAATCAAAACTAAATTTACATTGTTTTTTAAAACTTGTCTAGCTCCATTCAAGACTTTTTACTTATATTTTAAAAATTTTAAATTGTCAACAAAAATTACTCATTGGTCCTAATTAATTAATTGAAATTATAAATAAAAAAGAAGTCTACTCAGATTTCATATAAAGAAAATAACTTGAGCCTAATTTGCTTTCTACTTTTTTCGGTCCTAGGGCGATCGCCCCTGCTGCCCTGCCCTAGGACCAGCCCTGGCTTCGATAGTTCGGCTGGCGGTGAAGATGGACGAAGATGACCGTTGATTACTAATTTAGCTCTTCAGGACTTCAGGTCTTCAGTGCTTCGCTTGGGCCGTCTTTATTTATTTGGGATCTCTGGACTCGAGCCTTTTTCTAGTACCAAATTTTTAGTGTCAGGCTTATTTTATTACTCTTTTTTTCTAAATTAGCTTTCAATTTTTCTTTTTGTTTGTGTTAAAATAATTTTTTTATATGAATTATTTTTCAATTTTTTTATGTTCTTGCCAAAATAATCTTATATTTCCCCTTTGACAAGGAAAATATATCTTATATATTTATACCCATTTCTCTCAATTCATGTGCAAAACTAAAACTCTATTTGGAGGATAATTCAGGAGTGAAAACAGTATAAAATTGATTTCTTTTCAATGTGGGCCTCAGCCTTGACTGCTCCAAGCCTGATCCGCCCCTGAAAAGCTAAGTGATACCAATCATTTAATTTTGTTAATATAGGGCATCCAAAAATAAGATTTCATGTGTTTTTTTTAAATGAAATAATTGGAAATACCAAATTTATTGTTACATGGAGCTTTTAGGACGTATAAAGCATTTCTGATGGTCTAGACGATTAGGTATATGTCAAAAAATAACATATTTTCTATTAAGATACTGTATCTATCCATTCATTTCGGAAAAATAGAAATAAGATTTTATCATTTCACACTTTACTACTCAAATCTCAAAGAGATGTTTTCTTTTAACTTCATTAATTAGAATGTAAATCGAAGCAAAATGTCTAATCGAGGATGTAACTAAATAATAGAATATTATTAGGAAGATTTGTTTCCTAGTTTGTTGTAAATTCTTTTAATATAAATATACAGGCCAGGACTCCTGTTGGAGTACCTTTTCCCATTATCTCACATGGTATCAAGAGCCTAGGGTTAATTTTTTTTTTCTTCTTCGGCGGCCGTCCCTCTCTTTCCTTCTTCCGCCACAGCCGAGTATGGCCACCACCACGACGGCAGAATCCTCTGTTCCGACCACAACTTCTACGCTGGAGCCCATCTTCGTTCCCCAGGTATCGTCCATCCCCTTGTCTGTTGCGTCTCACACAACGCTGATGAGCCATCCAATTTCAGGCGTTGTTCCTCCTCCAACGCCGCAGCCGCAGAATTCCTTCTCAGCACCGGACGTCTCTTCTTCGTTCTGGTCACCGCCTCAGACGCATCCCGTCTGCAACCGCCTCCCGCCGCATCTGCCATGGGCCTCGGCGGGTTCTCCGATCTTCTCTCAGCCAGCAATGCCACCGCCGCAATCTACTCAATTTTTTGGACCCTCTTTTGCTGGCTCGCCGGGAGTCATACAGCCAGTCAACGACAATCTTCTCTCAGGGTCTCATATGGCATTCTTGGCACAGTCCCTATCTCATGGAGTTAATGTCAGTCAAATTGTCACCATAAAGCTAAAAGCTGTTGAAGATTAGCTCACCTGGCGCACTCAATTCGAATACGTTTTGGTGTCTCAGGGACTTTTTGGCATCGTTGATGGATCCATTCAGGTACCTCCCATGTACACAGTGAATTTTAATAATCAGCAAATCATTAATACCGACTATTATCATTGGCTTAGGGTAGATCAAACAATTCGTTCTTGGTTGTTTGCTACTCTTACTCGGAACGTATTAACTGATGTGCATGATATTAAACATTCAGCTGGTATATGGAATCGTTTGCAAACACGTTTTATGTCTGCTAGTTTACCTAGAGCCATGGCACTTAAGCGTACCTTGAATTCCATTAAAAAGAAGGACACTCAGTCTATGGAACAATACTTACTTGATATTAAGAATTTAGCTAATGCCTTAGCTGCAATAAATTCCCCTGTCACTAATAAAGAATTACTGCAAAGTACCCTCTATGGATTGGGCCCTGAGTATGAGTTTGTTGTGGGCACTATATCCATGTTCCCGGATGAATTTCCACCTGACATTCTTCACCATAGACTACTTGAAGCGGAACAACGTGTCCTTCGTCAGCGCCATCAGGAATCCTCTAACTTGCAGCAAGCTTTTGGGGCGCAAGCTGGTCCCGGACAGCAGGGCCCACCGGGCCAACCACACGCATACCGCGGTAGAGGAGGCCACGGTAGAGGCGCACGGGGCAGAGGGGGCCGCGGCAGGGGCCGTCACCCGCACAAGCATGTATACCAGCCAGTTCCTAGGCTGGGCAGCTTCCCTATCCCGCACCAGGGGCAGCAGCCGCACCAGGACCATCAACCACAGGGGGTGTGTACCATCCGAGACCAAACAATGCTCCGTCGGGTAAATCTGTCATGTCCATTTTAAATATTAATGCTAAATCTACTTCTGGTACTCACTATCATTATGCAGGTTTCCCGTCAGCCGAGGGTATTCTTGGTTCAGTCCCTCCTCCTGTTGTGTGTCAAATTTGTTTCTCTGCAGGTCACTCTGCAATGCATTGTTCGTCTCGTTTTTCACAGGCTTCTGCACCTGCTTTGGTTTCTCCAACTGGGGAATCAAACGATGTTTTGTGGTATCCGGACTCTGGTGTCTCTGCTCACATGACTTCATCTGAAGGTATTCTGTCCAATAAATCCTCTTATTCTGGCTCCATGACTGTCAGTGTTGTGAATGGTACCAAACTTCCTATTGCTAATGTTGGAAATATTACTTTAAATACTCTTAGTCGCCCGCTGACATTAAAATCTGTTTTTCATGTGCCTCGAATTAAATTTAATTTAATTTCCATTCAAAAATTATGTGCTGATAACAACAGTGTTGCTGTTTTTGATAAAAATTATTTTTTTGTAAAGGACAAAACTTCGGGGGCGGTTCTTCTTCAGGCGCGTCGTAATGGTCATCTTTATCCTATCAGTCTCAATCCGACTGCATCCTTAGCTTTAGCTTCTATCACTATCTCTGGTCCTGTGTGGCATCGTAGACTAGGTCATTGTGGTGAAACTATTTTGCGTTTGTTACATCGTAGAAAGCTTATCTCTAGTTCTTCTAATTTCGAACATGATTGTGTTTCTTGTCGTTGGGGTAAATCTCACCGATTACCTTTTTCAGATGCTGGCCATACTTCTTCTGCACCATTACAATTAATTCATTCTAATGTTTGGCAATCCCCTGTATTGTCTAAGTTAGGTTTTAAATATTATGTGTGCTTTATTGATGATTTTTCTCGATTTACTTGGATATATCCCTTGCGAACTAAAAGTGAAGTCTTTCATCAATTTTGTTTATTTAAAGCTTTAGTTGAAAATATGTTTCACTCTAAAATTAAAATTTTTCAAAGTGATGGAGGGGGTGAATTTGTTAATTCTAATATGCAGCATTTTTTATGAACATGGCATTTATTTTCAAAAATCTTGCCCTCATACTCCTCAACAAAACGGTGTTGCTGAACGCAAGCATCGTCACCTTTTGGAATTTGCTAGAACTATGCTTATTACAGCCTCTATCCCTAGCACATTTTGGGTTGATGTTATTTTTACAGCTGCATATATTATTAATAGACTCCCTACTCCGTCACTTAATGGTGTTTCTCCTTACGATATTCTTTTTCAAAAACCTCCTGACTATAGTTTTTTAAGAGTTTTTGGGTGTGCGTGTTATACAAATTTTTCTGCCTCTCCTTCAAATAAACTTTCTCCACGTTCTGTCCAATGTGTTTTTATTGGTTATGCATCCAGTTTTAAAGGATATCGTTGTTTGGAGCCCAAGTCTGGCAGAGTTTTTATTAGCAAACATGTTCGTTTTCATGAATATATTTTTCCTAGTACCACTTTGACTTCTTCTACGGGTCATACTTCCTCTCCTACTACTCCTCTTGTCCATGACCTAACTCTCACAAATACCACATCCCCACATCATATTTCCCTTCCCGCCGATCCCATAAATCGGGTCGTGCCTGTCTCCTCACATCCAGCTGAAACATACCAGCCCACACAAGACTCTCTCACTTTCAGGCCTTCAAATCACTCTCCCGCTTCCCTGCCACTTGACCATCCTCCAACATCACCCACCTCCTACCATTCCCCAACAACCTCATCCACTGCACCAGACCAAACTCCCAATTCCACATCCGTAAACCCTACTCTTCCCATGACCGACGTTATTATTTCAGCCCCCACCGACCACTCGTCGTCTGCTATAACCATGGAAACCGTACCTTCGTCCACCGTTAGTCACGACAACACCGTTAATACTCATCCCATGCAGACGAGGGGGAAGTCGGGGATTTTTAAACCAAAACCCATATTTAGTTTAAACACTGTTGTTTTATCAGCTGATCCTACATGTTTTTCGAGGCTAATAAACAGTTAAAATGGCGTGCGGCAATGGCTGAGGAATTTAATGCTCTTATTTCTAATAATATGTGGGACTTGGTGCCGTTTGATAATTCTAAAAATGTTGTGGGCTCTAAGTGGATTTTTAAGACTAAATATAATTCAGATGGGTCCATTGAGCGCCATAAAGCTCGGTTGGTGGCTCAAGGATTTAATCAACAAGCAGGTGTAGATTTTTCTGAGACTTTTTGCCCAGTCATTAAACCCACCAATGTTCGTATTGTCCTGACATTAGCTATTTCTTTTGGGTGGGTCATTCATCAATTAGATGTCAAAATGCTTTTTTGCATGGTCACCTCACAGAGGAAGTCTATATGCGTCAGTGACGTGCACTTGTCGTGAGGTGCACTCAAAATAATTTATCAATACAACACTAATACGTAGTATAGTGAAGTAAGGTTCGTATCCACAGGGAAAGGAATACTTTTCTCTTTTGTCAATAGTGACAAGGGGGGTTTTAAGTTTGATTTGATTGAATTTAATTAACACTAAGATAAACAACCTATATGAGTTTAATTTAATGAGATGAGGACTTGGTTTTGCTTTTATCCACTTAATGAAATGTACGCCGATCCCGGTTATATCTTTAACTATCTTCCTCTCGAATACTCAATCGAGGAGTATATCCAGTTCATCGAGGGTAGTTATTAATAACGAGACGCGTTCATTAATAAAACTTACTACCGAGTTAATATAGAACACGCGTCGTATATTAGCCCGATAGTAGCAATAAACTTAAGATGAAAACGATTGAGATTGATAACCTCAACACAAGCGGTTTATTGGTTTAATCAATATAATTAATTCCCCTTAGATTATTAACCATGAGATGCATGCATTAATAATCCAAGTTTTACTACCGTTGAAAGAACCGAATTAATAACAAGCGTATTAATCGATTGATTCTAGTAATAATTAATATATGAAACAAAACTAGTTGATCCTTTAAGTAATGTTCAAAATATTAATA
Organism: Cuscuta europaea; assembly: GCA_945859875.1. Taxonomy (NCBI): domain Eukaryota; kingdom Viridiplantae; phylum Streptophyta; class Magnoliopsida; order Solanales; family Convolvulaceae; genus Cuscuta; species Cuscuta europaea. The sequence continues at coordinate 1,415,269 of CAMAPE010000080.1, read as the reverse complement.
TGAAATATGAATAGGAATTAATTAATACTCAAGGAAGAATATTAATAAGTATGAATCTTACTATAGTTAATATCAAGATGTTAACTAATTGTCATCTTAGTAACACTCCTCAATATTAACATAGAGGAAGAAATAACTATTACTATAACTAATGTCAAGATGTTAACTCATTGTCATTGTTGGTCCCGTTTGTAATGGGAACAGTCTAGAGGGGGGGTGAATAGACTGTTCAGGAATTTAAACTTTTCTCCAAGTCAAGTCTGACTTAACAGAGATGGTCGAAGTCTGGTGACAGAGATGGTCAGGTTCTGATGGCAGAACTAGACCAGGCAGCGGATAAGTTTCTGTCCGGGTAGCCTCTAGAAGAAAGCTAAGGCAAACTGCCTTTCTGATAACTCTGAAGGAAGATCTGCTGGACACAGAGTCCAACCTTAAGAGTTAGTCAGTAGAATCTTAAGTGCAGGAATTAAAAGCTTAAAGTAAATGACACCGGGTTTTTATAGTGGTTCAAGGAACAACTCGTTCCTCTAGTCCACTGTTCCACTAAGCTTGCAAAAACAACAGTTTACAACGCCTTAGTCCCTAGAGCTTAAGAAGCACTCCTCGTCTTCTACAAGTCTAGTTGCCACCCGGGATGCAGTCCTGCTTCCTGATGGCTGGTCTCGTTTCACTGAGTCTCTTGATGTATCACCACTTCACTTACTCCAGCTAATTTGAGACGTCCCTTCTTTTTCAAGAAGTGTTTGATATAGAATCAGTTTTCTCCAACGTTGCTTCTTCACAAAAGATGAGTATATGAAGCTCTCGAAGTGTTGAAGAACTGAGTAACTTTGCCTTTGCTAGTTGGATGAAGGATAGAAAAGTTTATCTTCCAACTGTAGCCTTTTCTTGTTAGGAATGGAGTTTGAATCTCAAGAAGGCTTTTGGTAAGTTCGTTCGGCAGATATTGTGGCAAAGTTATGGCAAAGTTATGGCAAAGTTATGGCAAAGTTATCTTTTTAGTTCTTCAGAGTGTATCTTATATACTGGGAGCAGTCTTCCCGTTGGAGTGTAGAAGACAGCTTCATTAAATGCATGTACTGTTGACTTGACCGTTTAGTCCTCCGACTTGCTATTTTGGGGGCGTAAAGATACTCGCATGGTCAATCATCAGCTTTAAATATCTCTTCGTACGTACAACATTAAATGTGCATTTAATGCGTGTACAGTGCCATGCTTCCGTTGAAAGGTTTGTAACCGTTAGGGGATTTCCCGTTAGTTTAACGACCGTTGGAAGGGCTTCCGGAATCTGGTGGATTTAGCAGATTCTGAAGAGGTTCTCTGGTCCAATCTCTGAAGTCCGTCTCTGTTGCCAACTCTGGTATCTTTCTGATAACCAGTTTCTGATGGCTTCTCTGGTGAGCAACTCTGGGAGCAACTCTGGTAGAGGCAAGATGGAACTCTGGCAGGCAGACTAAGCTAAAACTTACAAAAGAAATTCTAATACACAATTTCTAATGGGGTACTTTCAAATTCTAATAAACCTAGCATCATCAAAATCTAAGTACATTTATTCCTTACAATTTCCCCCTTTTTGATGATGCCAAAACCCTTTAACTATTTCCAGAGAAGTGCCTTTCACCATAAAAAAATAAAGTTAAAAACTTTTCATTAGAGTCTTGGTGGGCAACTTAGCATAGGAGAATAGTAAGAGTGCGATACAATCAGATAGCAATAATCAATTACGATAACAGAATAAACACAAGAAAGTAAATAAGAACAGATATTTGAAGAGAGCCAAGCAAAAAGAGAGGCAGAGTTGGTATCTTATTAAACTGTTAGGGAAAGTAAAGCATTACAGAGTTAGATAAAGAGAGTTAGAGATCTTCTTCATCTACCTGTGGTCCTGCTCTGTCAATCCTTTCTAGTTCAGCATTTACCTTTGCTCTGATTGAGGCTAGATCCCTCAGATTCTGATAGTCAGCCCAATGGGGTGCAAGTTTGCAATCCAAATAGTTTCTGACAGCTTCTGCAGAATTCTTGCCATTCAGAATCTTCATTCCGTACCACATCTCAGCTTCTTGGATCGAACCACCATGGTTGATCTGGACAAGTCCATCACTGTCCATGAACAGATTCTCTCTTTGAAGAGGAGTCATCAATTTCCTCATCTGTTCAAATTGAACTCTATCTGGCCTTGACAGACCACTCTTCATCCAATCAGTAAATGAAAAGGATGAAGGCTTTTTCTTTGAGCTTCTAGGAAGAGGAGGAGGAGGGGGTCGTGTGCCTGCAGCAGCTAGCCTTTTCTTTCTAGTTACATCAAAATAAGGAGTAGGATCAACATAGGAGGGTTCTCTGATAGAAAGAGCTCTGGTGCTGGGTCCTTTTTCTTCTCTGGTATCTTCCCCCTTTTTGGCATCACAAAGATCACCAAGGAGAAGTTCAATCTTGGAGAACTCAGAGGCTTGAGCATCTCTGATTTCATCCAGGGTTTCTGGCAGAGTCTGAGTGACAGAGGCAAGTCCTTCAATCAGGCTTTGTTGCTTGTCTACTGCAGATTGAAGATCCCTGGTGCTGACCTCTAGGAGCACCATCTTCTGGTACCTTTCTCTGTCAGATTTGAGAAGAGCTAGGCCTTGTTCTTGATGTTCCTTGCAGAGGGAGTGTAAGATGTTGAGTTTCTGGGAGGAACTATCAGCAGATTTCTGAAGAGTGTGAACAGATTCTGAGATCTTGTTGATTGTCTGATTCTGGGCAAGCAGAGCTTGAGAGTTAGAGTGGAGAACAGAGTTGAGTCCACTAACATCTCTGGAGACAGAATCAATCCTTGAGGTAGACGAATGCATGAAGTTGTGCAGATTCTCTGTTAGTGCAGTAACTTTATCTGACAGATGTTGAAATCCTATAGTGATTTGTAGATTGGTATGGGTGAGTTCTTCATGTTGTTTGTCATTTAATTCAATAATCTTGCTCAGATCTTGAACCAATATACCACCAAATGCTTCAGCAGATTTCACAAACTGGTTGAAGGGGATTTGGGGTTCTTCAGGTGTGAATCCAGGCATTTCCAATCCTCTGCCTTTAGGGAATGGAGGAACTCTGTTGGATGGTGGAGGGGAAGGAATTCTGGGGGGTGTCCTTCTCCTTTTGGAGGTTTCATCAGCAGCAATGGAGGAGGTGAGGAATCCATCATTGTCACTAGATGAGGAGGGAACCCTGAAGATGGGTTTCTTCTTTGGTGTTGAGGCTGCAAAGTGATGTGAGGATCTCTGAGGTGAGGCAGATTTGGATGTTGGTAAGGGGTTCTGAGGAGTTGAGTTCTGGGGAAAAGGAATTATGGGTTGAGGAGTAGGTTGGTGTGAGGGAGATGGAGGGGTGAAGGTGATCGATTTCTGGTAAATGAGGGTTGTTTGCAGGGTGAAGAGGGTCTGGAGATGGGTTTCTGGTGAGATGGTGTTCTGGTGGAGGGTGAGGTTTTCTGTTCTGGTGAAGGGGTTTTCTGGTGAGGTGGGGATAAAGGTTTGGATGGAGATTTGGAGGGAGAGGGTAGAGAAATAGGAGATTGGGGAAGGGAAGGAGGAGGTGTAGGAATTACCTCAAGAACAATCTCAGAGAACACAGATTCTCTCCACTCCTTGATCAGACTTTCCATAGTCAGAGCAATGTCATTCGCAGTGGATGGCTCTCCTTCCTCAAGAGTACTATGGCGAAATTTGATCATTGATTCTTTTCTCTTCTTCTCCATCAGCCAAGTATCAAATGCTTCCATTTCTTCTTCTTCCAAGGCTTTGACATGCCTTTCTGGAGAAAGATCAGATGTTAGAGCTTTACCTTGATATCTGTCTTTCTTCTTTTGTAGGACAGAAATCAGAAAGGTAAGATTGAAGCATTTTGACACATCATCTGTGCCTACCCAGTGAAGAACAACAGCTTCTTCTTCATAGGCATCAAAGTATTGGATGATTTGTTGAAGAGGTCCCATTCTCCATCTTCTCCAAGCTAGGACTCTGTCAAACTGCTTTTGCAGAATGATGTTGAAGTCGGTTTCTTGGTCCGTCTCTGGTGAGGCTTCACGCTCTGGTGAGAGAGCAGAGTTTGGCAACTCTGGTGCAGATTCTGGGTAAGTCTCTGGTAGAGTGCCAGATTCTGGTGCAAGTTCCCCCTGAACTGCTGAATCCTTGGCAGGTGAGATTACTTTAGTCTTCCTCTTCTTCTGCCTTGGTTGAGTTGTTGAGTTGTCAGTCCCCACTCTGCACAACCAACTTTCTTCTCCTCTTCTGCTTCTGTTTTCTGGCAGCAGATTTCCTGGTTGCCTTTGGGGAGGGCAACTCTGGTGCAACCTCTTCTGCTGTTTCTTCCTCTGGTAGTGACAGATTGTCACTTTTCTTCTTCTGTCTGACTTCCCTTACAACCTGTGATTGCTCAGGTTGTTTGGGCTTTTTGGTAACTTTCTTGGTAGCAGGTTTGGCCTTAGCAGCCTGTTCTTCCCTTTTCTTCTCCAGCCTTTCCTCTCTCCTAAGCTCAGAGGAGATGGCAATATTAAACTTTGGAGAGGCTGTGAGGAAGATGGTCTTGGAGTGATCAACTGGGATGGGATCCCTGAGTTGAACTCCTTTTGCAGCAAGGATGGCAGAGATGAGAAGACCATGTCCCATCTTGGTTGAGAAAAGACCTGTTTCAGAGTCTTTCTTCTTGATGAACTCAGTTAGGGAGCCAAAGATTACCTCTCCCCAGTTGATGTTGTTGGAGATATTTAATTGTGAATCAAGTTGGTCATAGATTAGCTTTATATTTAATCCTTGTATTTAAATAGTGCATAAATTAGATAGAAATCAGGCCAAGTGTTAGGCCCATTTAAACAGGCCAAAAGCCTGGTACGCCTAACCTAAACCTCTCCTATAAAAAGGGAGCCGAGGTTTAGGAAAAGGTTGAACGTCGTACTTATTATTCATAGCCTTACGCTTATCATTCTGCTGTACGTTCCACGGTTTATCAAAGAAGGTTTTACGGTGATTCATTCTGTGTTCATCTTTACGTTTAATCTTCCTTGTTAGATCGATTATTCATTGCTGTTACAGAAACAGGGACTAACAATTGGTATCAGAGCCGATCGAGAACGATCAGAAGAACTCCTGCAGAATACTCTGTTTTTGTTAACGTAGTTCATTCTGTCGATTTTTTGCTCTGTAATTTTGTTTCTTGTTCAAAAGTTGTAAAAGTTACACCTTTGGAATCGCCTTTTCAAAGCGATCAAAGGGTATACTTCAGTTTGTGTTTTACGCAATTTTGGATTTCGAGATATCTCGAGCTAGGCATCTCGACATCCTACTTCTTCACAGGTTCTGCTACGTTTTTCGAGCTGAAAACTTTACCAGAAGATCTCGACTTTCAACTCTACAGGAAGCTATCTTCAGATTTTGTTTATATGATTTTTACAGGTTGCAGGATTTCGACATTTAGGATTTCAACATCTAGGATTTCGAAATCTTGATTTCGAGAAAAGGACTCGACATCTGGTCTCGACATTTGACTCATCAGATTAAGATTTCGAGAGATTAACTTCTCGATATTTCAAATCTCGAGATCAGCATCTCAAAATTTGAAATCTCGAGATCCCTAATCTCGAGATCCTTAATCTCGAGCCCAAATCTTGATACCGGGCCTCCTTTATCGAAATCTGAGATTTCGATATTCAGATCTCGACATCTGATTTTTCGAGATTCTGCCTCTGAAAATCTTTTGATCAATTTTCTCGAACGGTCAGTTTAGTACAGCAATGGGTTCAGAATACAATGCACAAGGGAACAGCAGTACCCCTCCTAGCCTCAGGAAGGGAGAATATCAAATGTGGAGGAACAGATTTCTAAACTTCCTCGAGCACAAAGAGAACTCTTCTGCAATGCTCGAATCTTTGCTTGAAGGACCAGCTGAACTCTTGATTTCAGTTGGTGGAGATCCAGAGAACAATCCTCCTATTTTTCCAGAAATAAGGAGAAAAGTGCCGTCTGAATACACAGAAGCTGACAAGCTCAGACTTCGTGGTGATCTTATGGCTAAAACGTACCTCCTTCAAGCAATACCAAATGAGGTTTATGTTCTCATAGATAGCATGCAGACAGCCAAGGAAATGTGGGATGAAATAGAGAAGCTGCTACAAGGCACAAGCATCAGCCTCAAAACAAAGAAGACTACGATTCTCATCGCTTATGACTCCTTCAAAGCAGGTCCAGGAGAACCATTGAATGAGACTTACAACAGACTTGTTCAACTGGTAAATGAACTCAGAAAGATAGAAGTATTCAGGTCCAATCTGGAACTGAATATTAGATTTTTATCCAGCCTGCATCCTGCATGGGAAAAGACAGTGAAGGATGTCAGATCTCGGATAGATTTGGACGAAATTGACCTCTGCACACTCTATGAACATCTGAAGCAATTCGTCAACGAGGTCGCCTGTGCTGAGGATCATCACACCACTAACCCCTTAGCTCTTGTAATGGATGCTCAGCCAAGAAGAACAACCACTTCACTGAAGAAGAAAAAGAAGAAGGTGGTGGTTGAATCAGATGATGATGAGAGTGATGATGTCAAATCTGACCTAGAGGCTGAGCTAGCAGGCTTACAGAAGAAGATGGCACTGCTGGCCAAAAGATTTGCTAAGAAGAACACCTCCTCCAACAGGCTGAGAACTTCCTCCTCAAATTACAAGCAGAAGAACCACGATCAAGGATCTTCTAGGAAGGCATCATCAGCAGAAGAAGCTCCCAAATGTTATAATTGCGGCAAGCCTGGACATGTGATCAAAGACTGCCGCCTCCCAAAGAAGAAAGATGCTAACTTCTACAAGCAGAAGATGCTGTGGAATAAGCAGAAAATGCTGATGGTGCAGAAAGAAGAAGAAACCTCTGCCATGATTGCTGAAAATGAGAATTGGGCAGAAGATTCTTCTGAGGAGGAGGAAGAGGAAGACAACTATGCTCTTATGGCAAGTGTGGAGGGAGATGAAATAAAGGGTGATGCTGCGATCCCCGAAAGCAAGTGCTCAACAAGCTCTGTAAGTACCTCCCATACTTCTTTAAATAATCAAATGCAGTCCTTACTTGAAAAGGACAATCTAATCAAAGAACTGAAGGAGAGACTAGACAATAATCATAGAGTTCTGAAACAGAATCTAGACCAAAAGTCTTCCTTAAGTATTCAACTTGAAATTGCAAAAGATCAAGTCAAAAAGGTGTCCTCAGATTTTGAAAGCTTTGAACTTAAGATAGCTGAATTAACTAAGAAATTTGAGGACAGTGAACGGGAAAAAAGCACAGCAAAGGCTGAATGCGATTTTTTGCATAACAAAAGAAGAACGCTTTTAAATAAAGTAAAAGAACTAGAAGATCTAGCTGCTAGAAGAGGTCAATCTGAACAAACTGTTTTTTTACTTAACAGCAAACAAAAGGATGACCGATTCTACAATGCTAAAACAGGACTGGGCATAACCAACCCACGTAATCTTAAGAAAGTTAATTGCCTTCAAATCTATAACAAAGATTACATGGGACTAGGGTTTGGCGAGAAAATGTATTTTCGAAGTGATGAAGATTATGCTGAAGCAGAAGAAGAAAAGAGAAAGAAACCAAAACCTGCGATTTCTTGTGATTATCCCTCTGTAAATGAAAAACAACTTTCAGAAGAAAATCCTACTTCCTGCTTTAGTGAATGCCTTGACCCTTATGCCAAAGATATTCCTCACATAGGACACCCTCTAGACCCTCCCCCAAGAGTTGGTATTGATAAAACTGGTGAGGAACCATGTATTTTTCCCATGGCTCAAAAGCTCAAAAACCTACAAAAAACTCTTGATAACGAGAGAGAGAGATTTGAAACTGAAAAGAAAGGTTTTGAGCGCAACTGGCAGGAACTACTTCAAAAATTTAATGATTTGAGTGAGCAGTTTCATGCTAAAACAGACCCTTCTACGACCAAGCCTGACAGCTCACACACCTCACATGAGAAAAACAATGCTTTTAAAGGTTCGTCCACTCATCTCTCTTCTCCTTTGTTTACAGGGAATGAAGTGAATAAAGAAGGAGAAGAGAAGAATGAGTGGAGGAAAAAGAGGAAGGAAATCGCAGATGGCAAAAAGAAAGTTTTTGAGAAAAGTGCCAGCCCTAGATCTAGTTCAATTTTTTACTCAAAAGTTAATTGTAATTCTGTCTCTACAAAGCAAACTTCTAGTAGTTCAGTCTTGAGTCCCAAGCTGAATATTTCTGAGACATCTTCTAGACAACGTTCTATTTATAATACAAGTGTTGCTTATGGTTATTCTGTTCCAGATCCTCATAATTATGAATGTGATGTGAATGTTGTTAAATCAAAGCCTTCCAGAAAGCTCAAACCTGAAAAAGAAACCAAGAAAGGAACTTCTAAGGGAACGTTTTGTATTCCTGACATGAAATATGCCCTTAGAGTTCATTCTAGGAAACATCTAAATCGGCTTTCTAAGGAGGAGATTTTCAAAACCAAACTTAAGAAACAACCGTTCAATCACAAAGCACCTGTCTACTCTCCTCCTAAACCTAAAACTGAAACAGATAGATGGGTCCCCAAGATAAGACCCGTCAAAGCTGAAACTGAGAGGTGGTCCCCAAGATGAGACCTACCAAAACTGAAACAGATAGGTGGGTCCCCAAGATAAGACCTACCAAAACTGAAACAGATAGGTGGGTCCCCAAGATGAGACCTACCAAAACTGAAACAGATAGGTGGGTCCCCAAACGAAGACCCATCAAAACTGAAACTGAAAGATGGGTTCCCAATCGAAGACCCATCAAAACTGAAACTGAAAGGTGGGTCCCCAAATTTAGACCCACCAGAACTAAAATGGAAAGGTGGGTTCACAACATCAGACCCACCAAAATAGAAACTGCTAGGTGGACTCCAAAAACCAGACACACTGCAAAAGCAGATCTGGCTATTGGAAAGCCCACCAAAGATAGATCTTTTGTTGAAAGAGCTGCTGACCTTGGATCACTGCTCAAAGCAAGATTTAAAAAGGTGTTTCTTGATAATAAGGAAAGACCCACTCCAAGTTGGGTACCTAACCCTATTTGATTGTTTTGCAGGACGGTCATGTGTGGCACTTAGACTCAGGATGCTCAACCCACATGACCGGAATAAAGCACCTTTTGAGCAACTACACCAACTGCTACGGAGGAAATGTCAGATTCGGGAATGACGCCTCATCTCCTATCCTTGGGTATGGGGACGTCGTCTGTGCCAGTGTCACAATAAAAGATGTTTCTTTCGTCAAAGGGCTCAAACACAACTTACTGAGCATTGGACAATTCTGTGACAGCGGGATGGAAGTAAGGTTCTTTGCAAAACAATGCTGTGTTCTTGACAACACAGGGAATACATTATTAACGTGTTACAGAACATCAAATCTGTACACTATTGATCTGAAAAGCGTCCAATCCACCACTTCCATCTGTCTGCTGTCCAAAGCCTCAACTGAACAGAACAACCTATGGCACAGACGTCTCTCCCATCTGAACTTCAAACATCTATCAACTTTGTCCTCCAAGAAACTTGTCAAGGGGCTTCCTCTGCTAAAGTCTTCCGCTGAAAATCATTGTAGTGCCTGCAAAATGGGCAAAATGACGCGAAGCTCCCACAAGTCAAAATCTGAACCTTCATCTACTCATCAGTTGCAGCTAATACACATGGATCTGTGTGGACCTATGAGAGTACAAAGCATCAACGGTCGCAAATACACTCTGGTGATCGTTGATGACTTCTCTAGGTATACATGGACAAAATTTCTCCGATCAAAAGACGAATCTGCGGAAAACATTATGACCTTTATCAGAACGATCCAGAAACTGCTACAGCACAGTGTTCGAATTGTCAGAACTGACAATGGTACCGAGTTCAAAAATCAGACTCTCACTGAGTTCAATGAATCACTCGGTATCACTCAGCAATTTGCAGAAGCTAAAACTCCCCAGCAGAACGGAGTTGTTGAGAGAAAGAACAGAACCCTTGTTGAAGCAGCACGCACCATGTTAATCCAATCAAGACTACCTCACTTCATGTGGGCAGAGGCAATCAATACCGCGTGCTTCACTCAGAACAGAACCTTCATCCACAAGCGCTTCGACAAGACTCCATATGAGATCCTATTCAACAAAACTCCTGATATTTCTTTCCTCAAGGTTTTTGGCTGCAAGTGCTTCATACTCAATGATTGGACAGAGAGAAGTAAGCTGGATCCCAAAGCCAGAGAAGGCGTGTTCATTGGCTACTCACTGCAATCCAAAGCTTACAGAGTCTATCTCAGAGACAAGCGGACTGTCATCGAGAGTGTAAACGTTACATTCTATGAAATGGCAGACTTTGCTATTGAACATCTCCAGACCGATCCATCCACTGCTGTACCAGTAGCTTCTGATAAAGCTGAACCAAACATCGAACACGACGATGTGATTCTCGACTCTCTCTTCAGAAACTTTTACGAGAACTCACAATCTCCACCTCCTGCATACACTCCAGAGACAACATCAACTCCAACAGCAGAGATTCCGCTCCTCACAGGACCAGATGACGTACCATCCACACCCTCAACCCCTCAAACCAATCCCAGAGGTGTGGATGATCACGGCTTTGCCATAAGTCCGGAATCATCTCCACTACACACCACAGCTGCCCCAGAGCCTTCAAATTCATATCAGGACTCAGATCAACCAATAATTACTCCCACTCCTCTAGCTCATGAGAGGAAGTGGACAAGAGCACATCCTGTTGAACAGATAATAGGTGATCCAAGTCAAGGTGTGCGAACGAGATCAGCAACAACAAATGAATGTCACTATGCATGCTTTCTAAGCAAGAATGAACCGTCCAAAGTCTCAGAGGCACTCGCTGATCTAGATTGGGTGATTGCCATGCAAGATGAGCTCAATCAATTTGACAGACTAGATGTATGGACACTCGTGCCTAAACCCCCTCAGAAAACCATCATTGGCACAAAATGGGTGTTCAAAAACAAAAAGGACGAAGAAGGCATAGTGATAAGGAACAAGGCACGACTGGTCGCTAAAGGATATAATCAGCAAGAGGGCATAGACTATGATGAAACATTTGCACCCGTAGCAAGAATTGAAGCAATCCATCTTTTTCTTGCGTACGCGGCCCACAAGAACTTTACTGTCTTTCAAATGGATGTCAAGACTGCCTTTCTGAATGGAGTCTTGGAAGAAGAAGTTTATGTCGCTCAACCCGAAGGATTCGTAGATCCCAGATATCCCGACCATGTGTACAAGCTAAAGAAAGCTCTGTATGGGTTAAAACAGGCACCAAGAGCTTGGTATGATGCATTAACCGAATTTCTGATTGACTCAGGTTTCTCAAAAGGGAAGATTGATACCACACTTTTCATCAAGCGACAGAAGTCTGACATCATCCTGATTCAGATCTATGTTGATGACATTATCTTCGCCTCCTCTAATCCACGTCTGTGCAAACACTTTGAGAAACTGATGAAAACCAAGTTCGAGATGAGCATGATGGGAGAACTGAATTTCTTCCTAGGCCTGCAAGTAAGACAACTTTCTGACGGCATTTTCATCAATCAGTCAAAGTATATTCTGGAAATGCTTAAGAGATTCAACATTGATGGCAAATCTTCCATGACGACCCCCATGTCCCCAACCAACAAACTGGACTCAGACCCCTCCGGGAAGTCAGTTGATGCTACAAACTACAGGACCATCATTGGATCTTTACTATATCTCACATCAAGCAGGCCTGACATTGTTTTCTCCACATGCTTATGTGCACGCTTTCAGGCAAATCCGAAGGAATCCCATCTGACCGTTGTTCGAAGAATTCTGAGATATCTCAAAGGCACTGTGAATCTAGGTCTTTGGTATCCCAAGCACTCAGGTTTTGACCTAGTCGGATACTCGGATGCTGACTTTGCTGGTTGCCGGATGGACCGCAAAAGTACATCGGGGGCAGTCCAATTCTTGGGCGATAAGTTAGTCTGCTGGTCTTCCAAGAAACAGAACTGTGTGTCAAAATCTACGGCCGAGGCAGAATACGTCGCGGCTGCTAGCTGTTGTTCACAAATTTTATGGATGAAGACCCAGCTAAAGGACTACGGTTACACACTCCGCCATATCCCGATCTACAGTGACTCTCAAAGCGCCATAGCCATCACCAGCAACCCAGTTCATCACTCCCGCACCAAACACATCGACCTGCGCTATCATTTCATCAAGGATCATGTGGAGAAAGGAGACATTGACATGTATTTTGTAAGCTCAGAGCTTCAACTGGCTGACTTGTTCACTAAGGCATTGGATGAAAAACGATTCCAGTTCCTAGTCTCCAAGTTGGGCATGTTGAACCTCGAGCCCGTTTAATTATGTCTCCACTGATCTAAAAAGTGTGTGTGTGTGGGGGATTTGTAAATAGTGTGTGTGCGTTGCATGTGTTGAGGGGGAGAAAACCAGAAAAATAACAAAAAATAGTGTGTGTGCGTTGCATGTGTTGAGTGGGTGAAAAATCAAAAAGTACAAAAATAGTGTGTGTGCGTTGCATCTGTACATATTGTTCGTTGCATTTTTGAGGGGGAGAAAATTTTCACTGTTTGAGGGGGAGCTAATTTTCACTGATTAAGGGGGAGCTCTCTTATTTTTTTTCTGGTTCGGGCCTCGAAAATCTCTTAAAAGGCACTGTGTGTCAGCCCAACATTTCGGGCTCAATTGTTACAGAGGAGGTCCAAATTTTTTCTCTCGCGTATATAAGCTGTTAGTCCCTGTTTCTCTAACAGCAATGAATAATCGATCTAACAAAGGAAGATTAAACGTAAAGATGAACACAGAATGAATCACCGTAAAACCTTCTTTGATAAACCGTGGAACGTACAGCAGAATGATATAAGCGTAAGGCTATGAATAATAAGTACGACGTTCAACCTTTTCCTAAACCTCGGCTCCCTTTTTATAGGCGAGGTTTAGGTTAGGCGTAACAGGCTTTTGGCCTGTTTAAATGGGCCTAACACTTGGCCTGATTTCTATCTAATTTATGCACTATTTAAATACAAGGATTAAATATAAAGCTAATCTATGACCAACTTGATTCACAATAAAATATCTCCAACAATCTCCCCCTTTGTGATCAAGTGTCATTCTCTTATTGCTTCTGTGATTTGAAGTAGTGCTTCCTTAATCCAAGTGCATGTTCATATTGTCTTAGCATATTTCTCTTTTCGAGGCGATCGTCAATGGCCTTTAAAATTGCCTCTACAGTAGAGTGTTCCTTTTGAACATAAGACGATGCCTTTTGAAGATTTTCTTCCAGCTTTGCCTTCATCTGTAAAATCTGCTCTCTGATTATCTTCAGTGTTCCGTCGCAGTATTTCTCGATTTCACTGACTACCATTAGACGCTTTTCGTTCTTGTGGTTCAGATAGGTGACTGCTGGCGGTTTGAAGAAGATGTGGTATGCTGGGAAATCTTCAAGTTCTGGACCATACAGTTTTGGCTTTGTCAGATTTGTCTTCTTCAGATTGCATTCAATAGCCATCTGTAGGTCATGTGAAGAGTGTACTCGGATCTGTCTAAGCATGAATCTCTTGATAGCTGCGAGGCCTTCGCTGTATACTATGTTTTGCCTGACTGGAAGGTATATGTAGGCCATGAGCGTTTGGTAGATGTCATCCGGTTTCAGCATGATGAAGTCGTTCTCTTGACAAGTGAATTCGCTCCCATCGGTGCGTTGAAGTCTGAAAGTGTAAAATGTTACTCCATGATAGTCTTCAGCTTTCACTTGTAGAATTTGATGAATCGGGAGAATATTCGACTTCAGATCTTGTTCCATCAGTTCTCTCTGTGTACCAGTTGACCTTTGCAGCAACATATGCAGATGACCTCCAGCCTGTTTTCCTTTCAAGTGTGTAAGGCCTCTTAGCTTCAGTTCGTTCAGTGGCTTGACTTTGTCTGGTCTACGCCAGATATGCTCTCTGATTTCTTCTTGGAAGGGGGCTTTGATTCGAACGTTGTCCCAGGGTTTCTCTGTCTTGGGAAGTCTTCCCGCTGATTGTCTTACGACCGATTCAAGAGCTTTCTGAGATTCCTTGTAGTTCTCCCCTTCCTTGCGTTCATCGTCCTCGAGCCTAATGATATCTTCAGAGCATTTGTTAATAAGCTCTCGTAGCCACCAGTTTCTTTGCATGTCCTCTTGCTCGGCTTCAACCCGGAGATCATCCCATTCTGTCCATTTTCTCGGCCATTTGTCGTATATCACCGCCTCTTCCAGTGCATCATGGATGTCTTTGCCTGGGGAGATATATGGAGTTCTTTGTTTAGGCGGTGATTGTTCCCGTGTAGCACTACCGGGTTCACTAGGATTGCCCGTTGACATCAGCTTAGAACTAGGTTCCAACTGATGGCCTGATGGAGAAGATGTACCAGTGGTATCATCATCAGGACTTCCATCCCCTCCTCGGTTGGTATCTCTAGGAGATATGCCTCGGGATGTTATTTCTAGCTCGACCACGCTAGAGAGTTTGGCTGCGGATGGTGGCTGTTGGTTTGTTGAGGTTTCAGGTTGAATTGGCTGTGGAGTTTGGCTTGGAAGAGTAGTTTGCTCAAGTGATCGAGGTCGCTTGTTCTCCCCCTAATGAGGATCCGAATCATCGGGGTCCTCATGGGAACGTTTGCGACCACGAAGACTCTCCTTGCAAGTACTCTTGGTTTCGGGTGAGGAAAGAAGAGCTTCTAGTATGGCTTGCTGATGAAGAGTGAGGTCGTCTTCTGGGGTATTCAAGAGGTTATTCAGCAAAGCCGAAGCTAGGGTGTCAAAGGATAGGGAGGAGAGATCGATGGAGGGTGTGGTCGGGTGTGGGGAGAATACTGGTTCTGTATTCTGGGTTCCCCGAGAAATAGAAGGGATAGGAATTTGGTTGATGGATTGGTGGGATAGAGGGGTGGAGGATATGGGTTGTGTATGGGAGATGAACGGTTCAGGGGAAGGTTGGGGTGGTGTCTGTTCAGACCGAACCGCTTGGGTGGTCCTAAATTCCTGTGCTAGAGCGGTCATTGCATCTTGCACCCATGGTTTAATGGTGGAATCTAGGAAGCGATTTAGTAGAACATTTACGTCTTCAAAGGTAGGGTGACCAGTTACGGGGGTTGTAACTGTTGACACAGCATCAGTGAAGATTGCTGATGTGTGGCCTGCATTTAATGATGGAATCATTATGGGCGTAGCAGGGCTTCCAACCGTCATAGCTTGCGCTCTGGTTGTTGTGTTCAGGGTGAGTGCACCTGTATGTGCTGTGAATAGTGTAGGTGTCCTAGAAAAAGAAGAAAATGTGGGAAATGTGACACCTAGACTCGATGTGAGTGAAGAAGGGGTTTTGACCTCGAGAGATAGGTCAATTGTATGCTCAACTGATTCAGAAGGAACCAGCGAGGGGGTTGAATCCCGTTCTTTTGAAACAATAACCTTTTGAGAGGCAATTGAGTGGCTGGGAGAGGGCTGTGCATGCGCAGTTGAGCCAGATGCTGCGACTTCTACTCGGGAACCGAAAAGATCGGCTCCTGTGCTTAGGGATTCGGCTCGGCTTATCTGGATAAAGGAGTCGCATCCAGCAAAGATGTGCTCGTCTGCCTTATCAAACAGACTCTTTTTCGCTCGGGGCTGGGGCTTGGCCTTAGCAACCTTGTCATTTTTGACTTTAGCCCTGGTTTCTCGGATGACAACTTCTTCCTGGTTGATTGATGTCTTGATGGAGTGAGCTGCCTCGTCGTAATCATCCTTTGAGCAATTAGTCTCGCTCGGATCAGCTCTTGGTTTAGCTGTTTCTTTAATAGTGAAGACTTGAGGTCTGCGAGCTATGATTGGTGCTGCGTCTTCAGCAGTGATTCTTCTCTTCTTTGGAGATTCGACGGGCAGCTTCCCTTTTCTGATTAGCGCATATGTGAGCTCCACATCATCACTATCATTGTCATCACTGTCATAATCCGAGTCTGATTTGTCACTCTCCGTGCCCATGCTCTCGGAGGCCTTGTCGTCAGTGTTTGTTTGGGCTCCACTAGACGATTCACTGGCCGTTTCCTCAGCGTCTTCCTCGGTGCCCTCAGCCGCCTGACTCGTCTCTAGAGAGTCGTCAGACTTCCCTTCATTGGGCAAACCGGCCACTGGTTTCTGTGGCTTTTGGGCTCTCGTAGGACCCTTACTTACTATCGGCTTTGTCCCTTGGGTAGGTCCAGCTGGGTTTTGCTGAACCATAGGGACGGTTTTCTCGGTGGCTTCTTTGTATTGTTGGACTGCTGGATTTGAAGATTTTACCAGCTTTAGCAGAAATCCAGGTATCTTCAGACCCTAAGAAGGATTCTTGTCTGCTTTGAAGTACTGTAGCTTCGGTGCTGTGAAGTGAGGATCTGTACTGCGTCTTGGTATGGAGGCGTGCTCTGCCATGCAGTCATTTATGATCAGCCCGAGCCATCTTGCATATGGAATGGTACCTGGCCTATTTTTCTCCTTTGCTTTGACCAGGTCCATGAGCTCTGAGAAGAAGAGCTGTGCCATGTCGTAGTTTTTGTTGAATGCAATGCCGTGAAAGATTAGCAGGATCTGCTTGTTGCACTTGTCAAACCCGGCATGCTTCGGCGACAGGCACTTGTTCACTAGCCCGAAGAGATTTTTCCACGGGTGACGGAGGTATGCACCGTTGAAATTTGACAGTTGTGGCAGTAGTGATGTGTAGCCAAGGGATGCCACGTCTTTGAGCAGATCAGGGATGGATGGCAGTGCATCATACTCGTCATTTATCGGCAGCGATAGAGTAGTCCGTAGAGTGCATGGTGTCAGAATCACCCGCATGCCATTCAACTTGGTCTTGATCTTGGAACGATCCTTCAGTGAATCCGTGTGCATGTGACCCCAAAATTGTTGTAGGTATATCTCTGGCACTGGTTTGGCGTTGTGAAGTGCAGGCCAGAGATAGTGACCTTTCATTATGGCCGGAATGATAGGGTTCTGGCACTTGAAGACGGTGAGGTCTAGCTGGAAGTTGTTGTCCAGCACCTTGATCCACTTGCCCTTAGGGTAGATGGCTTCGTCAATCTGTGTTTGAGTGTTTCCTGCCATTTTAAACTGTAGAAGCAGGGGGTCAGCACATGAAGTTCAACTGTTTGATTTGATTGAAAGAGTTTGATTTGCAGTTGTCAGAGGAGTTTTGAAAAAAAATTCTAAGTTCAAATCTCAAATCTCGAGATTCATATCTCGAGATCAAGATGTCGAGATACAGATCTCGAGATCTTGATTTCGAGATACAAATCTCGAGATCAAGATGTCGAGATGCAGATCTCGAGATCTTGATTTCGAGATACAAATCTCGAGATCAAGATGTCGAGATGCAGATCTCGAGATCTTGATTTCGAGATTCAAATCTCGAGATCAAGATGTCGAGATGCAGATCTCGAGATCTTGATTTCGAGATTCAAATCTCGAGATCAAGATGTCGAGATGCAGATCTCGAGATCTTGATTTCGAGATTCAAATCTCGAGATCAAGATGTCGAGATGCCCATCTCGAGATCTTGATTTCGAGAAGATGAACCGACGAATTTTGACGAAATTTTCACCTGCAAAAACAACAATATAACAAACAATAACAATCGATTCCGACCAAGAAAAACCTTTTTAAGTTGATTTTGAAAAAAAACGATTGAGATGCCAATCTCGAGATCGTTCGAGTGAACACAGTTGAAGATTAGGATTTCGAAATCGAGTGACGAGAAGATTATTCGTTTGAGGCGTCTGTATTGAACTCGAAATCGTTGGGAAACTACCTTAGTGTTTGCGAAAGAGAATCAGAGGAGGAGAAGGTTTTCGAAAACAAGGTTTTGACGAAGAAGAACAGTCGAAGAGCTCTGCCGTTGTGAAAAGTTAAGAATGGAAAGAGAAGGCCTTTTTCGAGGCTTATATACGCGAGAGAAAAAATTTGGACCTCCTCTGTAACAATTGAGCCCGAAATGTTGGGCTGACACACAGTGCCCTTTTAAGAGATTTTCGAGGCCCAAACCAGAAAAAAAATAGAGAGCTCCCCCTTAATCAGTGAAAAATAGCTCCCCCTCAAACAGTGAAAATTCTCTCCCCCTCAAAAAATGCAACGAACAATATGTACAAATGCAACGCACACACACTATTTTTTGTTTTTTTTTATTTTTCGCCCACTCAACACATGCAACGCACACACACTATTTTTTGTTATTTTTCTGGTTTTCTCCCCCTCAACACATGCAACGCACACACACTATTTACAAATCCCACACACACACACACTTTTTAGATCAGTGGAAACATAATTAAACGGGCTCGAGGTTCAACATGCCCAACTTGGAGACTAGGAACTGGAATCGTTTTTCATCCAATGCCTTAGTGAACAAGTCAGCCAGTTGAAGCTCTGAGCTTACAAAATACATGTCAATGTCTCCTTTCTCCACATGATCCTTGATGAAATGATAGCGCAGGTCGATGTGTTTGGTGCGGGAGTGATGAACCGGGTTGCTGGTGATGGCTATGGCGCTTTGAGAGTCACTGTAGATCGGGATATGGCGGAGTGTGTAACCGTAGTCCTTTAGCTGGGTCTTCATCCATAATATTTGTGAACAACAGCTAGCAGCCGCGACGTATTCTGCCTCGGCCGTAGATATTGACACACAGTTCTGTTTCTTGGAAGACCAGCAGACTAACTTATCGCCCAAGAATTGGACTGCCCCCGATGTGCTTTTGCGGTCCATCCGGCAACCAGCAAAGTCAGCATCCGAATATCCGACTAGGTCAAAACCTGAGTGCTTGGGATACCAAAGGCCTAGATTCACTTTGCCTTTGAGGTATCTCAGAATTCTTCGAACAGCAGTCAGATGGGATTCCTTCGGATTTGCCTGAAAGCGTGCACATAAGCATGTGGAGAAGACAATGTCAGGCCTGCTTGATGTGAGATATAGCAAAGATCCAATGATGGCCCTGTAGTTTGTAACATCAACTGGCTTCCCGGAGGGGTCTGAGTCCAGTTTGTTGTTTGGGGACATGGGGGTCGTCATGGAAGATTTGCTATCAATGTTGAATCTCTTAAGCATTTCCAGAATATACTTTGACTGATTGATGAAAATGCCGTCAGAGAGTTGTCTTACTTGCAGGCCTAGGAAGAAATTCAGTTCTCCCATCATGCTCATCTCGAACTTGGTTTTCATCAGTTTCTCAAAGTGTTTGCACAAGCGTGGATTTGAGGAGGCGAAGATAATGTCATCAACATAGATCTGAATCAGGATGATGTCAGACTTCTGTCGCTTGATGAAAAGTGTGGTATCAATCTTCCCTTTTGAGAAACCTGAGTCAATCAGAAATTCGGTTAATGCATCATACCAAGCTCTTGGTGCCTGTTTTAACCCATACAGAGCTTTCTTTAGCTTGTACACATGGTCGGGATATCTGGGATCTACGAATCCTTCGGGTTGAGCGACATAGACTTCTTCTTCCAAGACTCCATTTAGAAAGGCAGTCTTGACATCCATTTGAAAGACAGTAAAGTTCTTGTGGGCAGCGTACGCAAGAAAAAGGCGGATTGCTTCAATTCTTGCTACGGGTGCAAATGTTTCATCATAGTCTATGCCCTCTTGCTGATTATATCCTTTAGCGACCAGTCGTGCCTTGATCCTTATCACTACGCCTTCTTCGTCCTTCTTGTTCTTGAACACCCATTTTGTGCCAATGATGGTTTTCTGAGGGGGTTTAGGAACGAGTGTCCATACATCTAGTCTGTCAAATTGATTGAGCTCATCTTGCATGGAAATCACCCAATCTGGATCAGCGAGTGCCTCTGAGACTTTGGATGGTTCATTCTTGCTTAGAAAGCATGCATAGTGACATTCATTTGTTGTTGCTGATCTCGTTCGCACACCTTGACTTGGATCACCTATTATTTGTTCAACAGGATGTGCTCTTGTCCACTTCCTCTCATGAGCTAGAGGAGTTGGAGTAATTATTGGTTGATCTGAGTCCTGATATGAATTTGAAGGCTCTGGGGCAGCTGTGGTGTGTAGTGGAGATGATTCCGGACTTATGGCAAAGCCGTGATCATCCACACCTCTGGGATTGGTTTGAGGGGTTGAGGGTGTGGATGGTACGTCATCTGGTCCTGTGAGGAGCGGAATCTCTGCTATTGGAGTTGATGTTGACTCTGGAGTGTATGCAGGAGGTGGAGATTGTGAGTTCTCGTAAAAGTTTCTGAAGAGAGAGTCGAGAATCACATCGTCGTGTTCGGTGTTTGGTTCAGCTTTATCAGAAGCTACTGGTACAGCAGTGGATGGATCGGTCTGGAGGTGTTCAATAGCAAAGTCTGCCATTTCATAGAATGTAACGTTTACACTCTCGATGACAGTCCGCTTGTCTCTGAGATAGACTCTGTAAGCTTTGGATTGCAGTGAGTAGCCAATGAACACGCCTTCTCTGGCTTTGGCATCCAGCTTACTTCTCTCTGTCCGATCATTGAGTATGAAGCACTTGCATCCAAAAACCTTGAGGAAAGAAATATCAGGAGTTTTGTTGAATAGGATCTCATATGGAGTCTTGTCGAAGCGCTTGTGGATGAAGGTTCTGTTCTGAGTGAAGCACGCGGTATTGATTGCCTCTGCCCACATGAAGTGAGGCAGTCTTGATTGGATTAACATGGTGCGTGCTGCTTCAACAAGGGTTCTGTTCTTTCTCTCAACAACTCCGTTCTGCTGGGGAGTTTTAGCTGCTGCAAATTGCTGAGTGATACCGTTGGATTCATAGAACTCAGTGAGAGTCTGATTTTTGAACTCGGTACCATTGTCAGTTCTGACAATTCGAACACTGTGCTGTAGCAGTTTCTGGATCGTTCTGATAAAGGTCATAATGATTTCTGCAGCTTCGTCTTTTGATCGGAGAAATTTAGTCCATGTATACCTAGAGAAGTCATCAACGATCACCAGAGTGTATTTGCGACCATTGATGCTTTGTACTCTCATAGGTCCACACAGATCCATGTGTATTAGCTGCAACTGATGAGTAGATGAAGGTTCAGTTTTTGACTTGTGGGAGCTTCGCGTCATTTTGCCCATTTTGCAGGCACTACAATGATTTTCAGCGGAAGACTTTAGCAGAGGAAGCCCCTTGACAAGTTTCTTGGAGGACAAGGTTGATAGATGTTTGAAGTTCAGATGGGAGAGACGTCTGTGCCATAGGTTGTTCTGTTCAGTTGAAGCTTTGGACAGCAGACAGATGGAAGTGGTGGATTGGACACTTTTCAGATCAATAGTGTACAGATTTGATGTTCTGTAACACGTTAATAATGTATTTCCTGTGCTGTCAAGAACACAGCATTGTTTTGCAAAGAACCTCACTTCCATCCCGCTGTCACAGAATTGTCCAATGCTCAGTAAGTAGTGTTTGAGCCCTTTGACGAATGAAACATCTTTTATTGTGACACTGGCACAGACAACGTCCCCATCCCCAAGGATAGGAGATGAGGCGTCATTCCCGAATCTGACATTGCCTCCGTAGCAGTTGGTGTAGTTGCTCAAAAGGTGCTTTATTCCGGTCATGTGGGTTGAGCATCCTGAGTCTAAGTGCCACACATGACCGTCCTGCAAAACAATCAAATAAGATCAGGTACCCAACTTGGAGTGGGTCCTTCCTTATTATCAAGAAACACCTTTTTAAAACTTGCTTTGAGCAGTGATCCAAGGTCAACTGCTCTTTCAACAAAAGATCTATCTTCGATGGGCTTTCCAATTGCCAGATCTGCTTTTGCAGTGTGTCTGGTTTTTGGAGTCCACCTACCACTTTCCATTTTGGTGGGTCTGATGTTGTGAACCCACCTTTCCATTTTAGTCCTTGTGGGTCTAAGTTTGGGGACCCACTTTTCAGTTGTAGTTCTGATGGGTCCTTGATTTGGACCCCACCTATCAGTTTTAGTTATGATGGGTCTACGATTGGGAACCCACCTTTCAGTTTTAGTTTGGATGGGTCTTCGTTTGTGGACCCACCTATTCGATTCAGGTTTGGTAGGTCTCATCTTGGGGACCCACTTTTCAGTTTCAGTTTTGACGGGTCTTATCTTGGGGACCCATCTTTTCGGTTTAGGTTCAGGAGGAGAGTAAACAGGAGCTTTGTGATTGAACGGTTGTTTTTTGAGTTTGGTTTTGAAAATCTCCTCCTTAGAAAGCCGATTAACATGTTTCCTAGAATGAACTCTAAGGGCGTATTTCATATCTGGAATACAAAACGTTCCCTTAGAAGTTTCTTTCTTGGTTTCCTTTTCAGGTTTAAGCTTTCTGGAAGGCTTTGATTTAACAACATTCATATCACATTCATAATTATGGGGATCTGGAACAGAATAACCATAAGCAACACTTGTATTATAAATAGAACTTTGTCTAGAAGATGTCTCAGAAATATTCAGCTTGGGACTCAAGATTGAACTGTTAGAAGTTTGCTTTGTAGAGACAGAATTACAATTAACTTTTGAGTAAAATATTGAACTAGATCTAGGGCTGGCACTTTTCTCAAAAACTTTCTTTTTGCCATCTGCGATTTCCTTCCTCTTTTTCCTCCACTCATTCTTCTCTTCTCCTTCCTTATTCACTTCCTTCCCTGTAAACAAAGGAGAAGAGAGATGAGTGGACGAACCTTTAAAAACATTGTTTTTCTCATGTGAGGTGTGTGAGCTGTCAGGCTTGGTAGTAGAAGGGTCTGTTTTAGCATGAAACTGCTCACTCAAATCATTAAATTTTTGAAGAAGTTCCTGCCAGTTGCGCTCAAAACCTTTCTTTTCAGTTTCAAATCTCTCTCTCTCGTTATCAAGAGTTTTCTGTAGGTTTTTGAGTTTTTGAGCCATGGGAAAAATACATGGTTCCTCACCAGTTTTAGCAATACCTACTCTTGGGGGAGGGTCTAGAGGGTGTCCTATGTGAGGAATATCTTTGGCATAAGGATCAAGGCATTCACTAAAGCAGGAAGTAGGTTTTTCTTCTGAAAGTTGTTTTTCATTTATAGAGGGATAATCACAAGAAATCGCAGGTTTTGGTTTCTTTCTCTTTTCTTCTTCTACTTCAGCATAATCTTCATCACTTCGAAAATACATTTTCTCACCAAACCCTAGTCCCATGTAATCTTTGTTATAGATTTGAAGGCAATTAACTTTCTTAAGATTACGTGGGTTAGTTATGCCCAGTCCTGTTTTAGCATTGTAGAATCGGTCATCCTTTTGTTTGTTGTTAAGCAGAAAAACAGTTTGTTCAGATTGACCTCTTCTAGCAGCTAGATCTTCTAGTTCTTTTACTTTATTTAAAAGCGTTCTTCTTTTGTTATGCAAAAAATCGCATTCAGCCTTTGCTGTGCTTTTTTCCCGTTCACAGTCTTCAAATTTCTTAGTTAATTCAGCTATCTTAAGTTCAAAGCTTTCAAAATCTGAAGACACCTTTTTGACTTGATCTTTTGCAATTTCAAGTTGAATACTTAAGGAAGACTTTTGGTCTAGATTCTGTTTCAGAACTCTATGATTATTGTCTAGTCTCTCCTTTAGTTCTTTGATTAGACTGTCCTTTTCAAGTAAGGACTGCAGTTGATTATCTAAAGAAGTATGTGAAGTACTTACAGAGCTTGTTGAGCAGTTGCCTTCGGGGATCGCAGCATCACCCTTTATTTCATCTCCCTCCACTTGTGCCATAAGAGCATAGTTGTCTTCCTCTTCCTCCTCCTCAGAAGAATCTTCTGCCCAGTTCTCATTTTCAGCAATCATGGCAGAGGTTTCTTCTTCTTTCTGCACCATCAGCATTTTCTGCTTATTCCACAGCATCTTCTGCTTGTAGAAGTTAGCATCTTTCTTCTTTGGGAGGCGGCAGTCTTTGATCACATGTCCAGGCTTGCCGCAATTATAGCATTTAGGAGCTTCTTCTACCGATGATGCCTTCCTAGAAGATCCTTGATCATGGTTCTTCTGCTTGTAGTTTGAGGAGGAAGTTCTCAGTCTGTTGGAGGAAGTGTTCTTCTTTGCAAATCTTTTGGCCAACATTGCCATCTTCTTCTGTAAGTCTGCTAGCTCAGCCTCTAGATCAGATTTGTCATCGTCACTCTCATCATCATCTGATTCAACCACCACCTTCTTCTTTTTCTTCTTTAGTGAAGTGGTTGTCCTTCTAGGCTGAGCATCCATTACAAGAGCTAAGGGGTTTGTGGTGTGATGATCCTCAGCGCATGCAACCTCGTTGACGAATTGCTTCAGATGTTCATAGAGTGTGCAGAGGTCAATTTCGTCCAGATCTATCCGTGATCTGACATCCTTCACTGTCTTTTCCCAAGCAGGATGCAGGCTGGATAAGAATCTAATATTTAGTTCCAGATTGGACCTGAATACTTTGATCTTTCTGAGTTCATTTACCAGTTGAACAAGTCTATTGTAAGTCTCATTCAATGGTTCTCCTGGTCCTGCTTTGAAGGAGTCATAAGCGATGAGAATTGTAGTCTTCTTTGTTTTGAGGCTGATGCTTGTGCCTTGTAGCAGCTTCTCTATTTCATCCCACATCTCCTTAGCTGTCTGCATGCTATCTATGAGAACATAAACCTCGTTCGGTATTGCTTGAAGGAGATACGTTTTGGCCATAAGATCACCACGAAGTCTGAGCTTGTCGGCTTCTGTGTATTCAGATGGCACTTTTCTCCTTATTTCTGGAAAAGTAGGAGGATTGTTCTCTGGATCTCCACCAACTGAAATTAAAAGTTCAGCTGGTCCTTCAAGTAAAGATTCGAGCATTGCAGAAGAGTTCTCTTTGTGCTCGAGGAAGTTTAAAAATCTGTTCCTCCACATTTGATATTCTCCCTTCCTGAGGCTAGGAGGGGTACTGCTGTTCCCTTGTGCATTGTATTCTGAACCCATTGCTGTGCTAAACTGACCGTTCGAGAAAATTGATCAAAAGATTTTCAGAGGCAGAATCTCGAAAAATTAGATGTCGAGATCTGAATATCGAAATCTCAGATTTCGATAAAGGAGGCCCGGTATCGAGATTTGGGCTCGAGATTAAGGATCTCGAGATTTGGGATCTCGAGATTTCAAATTTCGAGATGCTGATCTCGAGATTTGAAATGTCGAGAAGTTAATCTCTCGAAATCTTAATCTGATGAGTCAAATGTCGAGACCAGATGTCGAAACCTTTTCTCGAAATCAAGATTTCGAAATCCAAGATGTCGAAATCCTCAATGTCGAAATCTTTCAACCTGTAAAAATCAGATAATCAAAATCTGAAGATAGTTTCCTATAGAGTTGAATGTCGAGATCTTCTGGTAAAGTTTTCAGCTCGAAAAACGTAGCAGAACCTGTGAAGAAATAGGATGTCGAGATGCCTAGCTCGAGATATCTCGAAATCAAAAATTGCGTAAAACACAAACTGAAGTATACCCTTTGATCGCTTTGAAAAGGCGATTCCAAAGGTGTAACTTTTACAACTTTTGAACAAGAAACAAAATTACAGAGCAAAAAATCGACAGAATGAACTACGTTAACAAAAACAGAGTATTCTGCAGGAGTTCTTCTGATCGTTCTCGATCGGCTCTGATACCAATTGTTAGTCCCTGTTTCTCTAACAGCAATGAATAATCGATCTAACAAAGGAAGATTAAACGTAAAGATGAACACAGAATGAATCACCGTAAAACCTTCTTTGATAAACCGTGGAACGTACAGCAGAATGATATAAGCGTAAGGCTATGAATAATAAGTACGACGTTCAACCTTTTCCTAAACCTCGGCTCCCTTTTTATAGGCGAGGTTTAGGTTAGGCGTAACAGGCTTTTGGCCTGTTTAAATGGGCCTAACACTTGGCCTGATTTCTATCTAATTTATGCACTATTTAAATACAAGGATTAAATATAAAGCTAATCTATGACCAACTTGATTCACAATAAAATATCTCCAACATAAGCCTCGAAAAAGGTCTTCTCTTTCCATTCTTAACTTTTCAACGGCAGAGCTCTTCGACTGTTCTTCTTCGTCAAAACCTTGTTTTCGAAAACCTTCTCCTCCTCCGATTCTCTTTCGCAAACACTAAGGTAGTTTCCCATCGATTTCGAGTTCAATACAGATGCCTCAAACGAATCATCTTCTCGTCACTCGATTTCGAAATCCTAATCTTCAACTGTGTTCACTCGAACGATCTCGAGATCGATTGTTATTGTTTGATTATATTGTTGTTTTTGCAGGTGAAAATTTCGTCAAAATTCGTCGGTTCATCTTCTCGAAATCAAGATCTCGAGATGGGCATCTCGACATCTTGATCTCGAGATTTGAATCTCGAAATCAAGATCTCGAGATCTGCATCTCGACATCTTGATCTCGAGATTTGAATCTCGAAATCAAGATCTCGAGATCTGCATCTCGACATCTTGATCTCGAGATTTGAATCTCGAAATCAAGATCTCGAGATCTGCATCTCGACATCTTGATCTCGAGATTTGAATCTCGAACTCAAGATCTCGAGATCTGCATCTCGACATCTTGATCTCGAGATTTGTATCTCGAAATCAAGATCTCGAGATCTGCATCTCAACATCTTGATCTCGAGATATGAATCTCGAGATTTGAGATTTGAACTTAGAATTTTTTTCAAAACTCCATCCGCATAAACTTATCTGACAACTGCAAATCAAACTCTTTCAATCAAATCAAACAGTTGAACTTCATGTACTGACCCCCTGCTTCTACAGTTTAAAATGGAAGGAAACACTCAAACACAGATTGACGACGCCATCTACCCTAAGGGCAAATGGATCAAGGTGCTGGACAACAACTTCCAGCTAGACCTCACCGTCTTCAAGTGCCAGAACCCAATCATTCCGGCCATAATGAAAGGTCACTATCTCTGGCCTGCACTTCACAACGCCAAACCAGTGCCAGAGATATACCTACAACAATTTTGGGGTCACATGCACACAGATTCATTGAAGGATCGCTCCAAGATCAAGACCAAGTTGAACGGCATGCGGGTGATTCTGACACCATCCACTCTACGGACTACTCTATCACTGCCGATACATGACGAATACGATGCACTGCCATCCATCCCTGATCTGCTCAAAGACGTGGCATCCCTTGGCTACACATCACTACTGTCACAACTGTCAAATTTCAACGGTGCATATCTCCGTCACCCGTGGAAAAATCTTTTCGGGCTAGTAAACAAGTGCCTGTCGCCGAAGCATGCCGGATTCGACAAATGCAACAAGCAGATCCTGCTCATCTTCCATGGCATTGCCTTCAACAAGAACTACGACATGGCACAGCTCTTCTTCTCAGAGCTAATGGACCTGGTCAAGGCCAAAGAAAAGAATAGGCCAGGTACCATTCCGTACGCTAGGTGGCTTGGGTTGATCATCAACGACCTCATGGCAGAGCATTCAACAATCCCAAAACGCAGCTCCGATCCACATTTCAAAGCCCCAAAGCCGCAATACTTCAAAGCGGACAAAAACCCGACCTACGGTCTGAGGATTCCTGGGTTTCTGCTCAACCTTGTGAAATCTTCAAACCCAGCTATTCAGCAATACAAGGAAGCAATCGAGAAGACCGTCCCTATGGTTCAGCAAAACCCAGCTGGACCTACCCAAGGGACAAAGCCGAGTGTTGGTAAGGGTCCCAAGAGAGCCCAAAAGCCACAGAAACCAGTGGCCGGTTTGCCCAATGAAGGGAAGTCTGACGACTCTCTAGAGACGAGTCAGGTGGCTGAGGGCACCGAAAAAAACGCTGAGGATACGGCCAATGAATCGTCAAGTGAAGCCCAAACGAACACTGACGACGAGGCTTCCGAGAGCGTGGGCACGGAGAGTGAAAAATCTGACTCGGATGATGACGATGATGACAACGATAGTGATGATGTGGAGCTCACATATGCACTAATCAGAAAAGGGAAGCTGCCCGTCGAATCTCCAAAGAAGAGAAGAATCACTGCTGAAGACGCAGCACCAATCATAGCTCGCAGACCTCAAGTCTTCACTATTAAAGAAACAGCTAAACCAAGAGCTGATCCGAGCGAGACTAATTGCTCAAAGGATGATTACGACGAGGCAGCTCACTCCATCAAGACATCAATCAACCAGGAAGAAGTTGTCATCCGAGAAACCAGGGCTAAAGTCAAAAATGACAAGGTTGCTAAGGCCAAGCCCCAGCCCCGAGCGAAAAAGAGTCTGTTTGATAAGGCAGACGAGCACATCTTTGCTGGCTGCGACTCCTTTATCCAGATAAGCCGAGCCGAATCCCTAAGCACAGGAGCCGATCTTTTCGGTTCCCGGGTAGAAGTCGCAGCATCTGGCTCAACTGCGCATGCACAGCCCTCTCCCAGCCACTCAATTGCCTCTCAAAAGGTTATTGTTTCAAAAGAACGGGACTCAACCCCCTCACTGGTTCCTTCTGAATCAGTTGAGCATACAATTGACCTATCCCCCGAGATCAAAACCCCTTCTTCTCTCACATCGAGTCTAGGTGTCACATTTCCCACATTTTCTTCCTTTTCTAGGACACCTACACTATTCACAGCACATACAGGTGCACTCACCCTGAACGCAACAACCAGAGCGCAAGCTATGACGGTTGGAAGCCCTGCTACGCCCATAATGATTCCATCATTAAATGCAGGCCACACATCAGCAATCTTCACTGATGCTGTGTCAACAGTTACAACCCCCGTAACTGGTCACCCTACCTTTGAAGACGTAAACGTTCTACTAAATCGCTTCCTAGATTCCACCATTAAACCATGGGTGCAAGATGCAATGACCGCTCTAGCACAGGAATTTAGGACCACCCAAGCGGTTCGGTCTGAACAGACACCACCCCAACCTTCCCCTGAATCATTCATCTCCCATACACAACCCATATCCTCCACCCCTCTATCCCATCAATCCATAAACCAAATTCCTATCCCTTCTATTTCTCGGGGAACCCAGAATACAGAACCAGTATTCTCCCCACACCCGACCACACCCTCCATCGATCTCTCCTCCCTATCCTTTGACACACTAGCTTCGGCTTTGCTGAACAATCTCTTAAATACCCCAGAAGACAACCTCACTCTTCATCAGCAAGCCATACTAGAAGCTCTTCTTTCCTCACCCGAAACCAAGAGTACTTGCAAGGAGAGTCTTCGTGGTCGCAAACGTTCCCATGAGGACCCCGATGATTCGAATCCTCATGATGGGGAGAACAAGCGACCTCGATCACTTGAGCAAACTGCTCTACCAAGCCAAACTCCACAGCCAATTCAACCTGAAACCTCAACAAACCAACAGCCACCATCCACAGCCAAACTATCTAGCATGGTCGAGCTAGAAATAACATCCCGAGGCGTATCTCCAAGAGATACCAACCGAGGAGGGGATGGAAGTCCTGATGATGTTACCACTGGTACATCTTCTCCATCAGGCCATCAGTTGGAACCCAGTTCTAAGCTGATGTCAACGGGCAATCCTAGTGAACCCGGTAGTGCTACACAGGAAAAATCACCGCCTGAACAAAGAACTCCATATATTTCCCCAGGCAAAGACATCCATGATGCACTGGAAGAGGCGGTGATATACGACAAATGGCCGAGAAAATGGACAGAATGGGATGATCTGCGGGTTGAAGCCGAGCAAGAGGACATGCAAAGAAACTGGTGGCTACGAGAGCTGATCAACAAATGCTCTGAAGATATTATACGGCTCGAGGACGATGAACGCAAGGAAGGGGAGAACTACAAGGAATCCCAGAAAGCTCTTGAATCGGTCGTAAGACAATCAGCGGGAAGACTTCCCAAGACAGAGAAACCCTGGGACAACGTTCGCATCAAAGCCCCCTTCCAAGAAGAAATCAGAGAGCATATCTGGCGTAGACCAGACAAAGTCAAGCCACTGAACGAACTAAAGCTAAGAGGCCTTACTCACTTGAAAGGAAAGCAGGCTGGAGGTCATCTGCATATGTTGCTGCAAAGGTCAACCGGTACACAGAGAGAACTAATGGAACAAGATCTGAAGTCGAATATTCTCCCGATTCATCAAATTCTACAAGTAAAGGCTGAAGACTATCATGGAGTAACATTCTACACTTACAGACTTCAACGCACCGATGGGAGCGAATTCACTTGTCAAGAGAACGACTTCATCATGCTGAAACCGGATGACATCTACCAAATGCTCATGGCCTACAGATACCTTCCAGTCAGGCAGAACATAGTATACAGCGAAGGCCTCGCAGCTATCAAGAGATTCATGCTTAGACAGATCCGAGTACACTCTTCACATGACCTACAGATGGCTATTGAATGCAATCTGAAGAAGACAAATCTGACAAAGCCAAAACTGTATGGTCCAGAACTTGAAGATTTCCCAGCCTACCACATCTTCTTCAAACCGTTAGCAGTCACCTATCTGAACCACAAGAACGAAAAGCGTCTGATGGTTGTCAGTGAAATCGAGAAGTACTGCGACGGAACACTGAAGATAATCAGAGAGCAGATTCTACAGATGAAGGCAAAGCTGGAAGAAAATCTTCAAGAGGCATCGTCTTATGTTCAAAAGGAACACTCTACTGTAGAGACAATTTTAAAGGCCATTGATGATCGCCTCGAAAAGAGAAATGTGCTAAGGCAGTATGAACATGCACTTGGATTAAGGAAGCACTACTTCAAATCACAGAAGCAATAAGAGAATGACACTTGATCACAAAGGGGGAGCTTGTTGGAGATATTTAATTGTGAATCAAGTTGGTCATAGATTAGCTTTATATTTAATCCTTGTATTTAAATAGTGCATAAATTAGATAGAAATCAGGCCAAGTGTTAGGCCCATTTAAACAGGCCAAAAGCCTGGTACGCCTAACCTAAACCTCTCCTATAAAAAGGGAGCCGAGGTTTAGGAAAAGGTTGAACGTCGTACTTATTATTCATAGCCTTACGCTTATCATTCTGCTGTACGTTCCACGGTTTATCAAAGAAGGTTTTACGGTGATTCATTCTGTGTTCATCTTTACGTTTAATCTTCCTTGTTAGATCGATTATTCATTGCTGTTACAGAAACAGGGACTAACACATGTTCATGCCATGGTGAACTGCAAAGATTGCCTTTGCATTGTTCTTGTTCATCTCATCAGTTGAGGCTGTTTTGCACCACAAGCATCGGTGCAGAATGGTGACAAGCTTCTCAAAGTCCTTCTTCAGTAGAAATTTCTTCATGTAGAGTTTGTCCAGTCCGGCAGCCTCCGGACGGCAGTATGTCTGAACAAAGCCTTCAGTGGAGACTTCCACTGAGTCAAGAGCAGTAAGATTGTTGGCTTCCGGGTCTTGGGAGTCAAGTTGAACTCCAAAGAATTCATTAAGTGCATCTGCATTCAAGAAGATGCGTTGACCCTGTACGGAGGAGTGAACTCCGGTCTTGGAGATGGTGGCGTTGAGGTAGAACTCAGCCACATCCTTGATGCTGAAGTGCTCATAGGGATGAGCAACAACCTTAGACAGTTGTGAATCAGTCATCCCTTGGATGATCTTGGTCATCCTTTTCTGATTTTCTGCCAGGAGGGGTAGGGAGGACATGTCAACTTTCATGCCTGTGACAACGTTGGCGATGAGAGTTTTTGCTTCTTCCTTAGAAAGGTCATTGATGTTCAGGAAGTTCATTTTGAGTGACGGTTAAGAAAAGTTCTGGGGATTGGAAAGTTTTGGGATCTGAAAGCTTTGAATGCAAAAAGCAGTTTAAGAGAGATGAAGTTGCAGTAGGGATTTAGGTTGAAGACGGTTGTTGGTCCCGGTTAAACTGGATACAGTCTAGAGGGGGGGGGGGGTGAATAGACTGTATTGGTTTTTAGCTTTTTAAACTAAGTACCAGATTTGCAGAATAGCCTGTTCTGTTGAGAGAACAGACTGGCAGCGGATGGGGTTCTGGCAGGGAGTTCTGTTGGCCTCAGAGAAGCAAAGGCTGAAGGCCTTCTGTTAACTCGTAGAACAAGTTCTGCTGAACACAGATACCAAGTCCAAGGAGTTATACAGTTCTATCTAAGTGCAAGTATTAAAAGCAGTAAGTAAACGACACCAGGGATTTTTATAGTGGTTCAAGGAACAACTCGTTCCTCTAATCCACTGTTCCACTAAGCTGTAAAAACTGCCGTTTACAAAGCCTTAGTCCTAGCACTTAAGAAGCACTCCACGTCTTCTTCAAGCCTAGATGTGTCCTGGGATGCACTGCCTGGCTTCCTTTAACACTGGTCCTTTCACTGAGTTTCCTTGAAGTATCACCACTTCACTACTCCAGTTATTTGGACGTCCTTCTTGTAGCAAGAAGAGTTTCTGTTGAAACTGGGGTTCCTCCAACTAGCTTCGTTACAAAATATTTGTATGTGATGAGCTTGAAGAGTTGAAGAACACTTGGAACTTTGCTTTAGTTGGAAAGAGTATTTTTCCAACTTCTGCCTTCTCTTGTAGAGGATAAAGAGTTTGAATCTCAAGGAGGCTTTTTGCTTTTCAGAGTTTGAATATCTTGCTTGTGGTTTGCAAAATTGTAGCAAAATTATGTAGGCAAAGTTATCCGGTTGTTCTTCGTAGTGTATCTTTTATACTGAGGTTGTCTTCCCGTTGGAGGAGTAGGAGGACAACTGCATTAAATGAGCGATCAGTTGACTTGACTAGTAGAGCCCGGTAAAGTTGGCGGGTTACTTTTTGGGATAAAGTATTCCTGACATTCCGGCCAATCATCTGCAATTACTCTACGTAGCATGGGGTGCATTAAATGAGCATTTAATGCATGCACTGTAGCTTTTCCGTTTCATACTCCTAGCCGTTGAAGGAATCTTCTAGTTGACTTCCCGGTTCTTTGAAAATCTTCTAAGTGTCAGACCTTCTGGTGTCTTTGTCTGAGAATAGAACGGAGGAGGTCTGGAGCACTTCTGTTGGGAATATCCAACAGAGACCCAGAAGGGTTTCTGTCAGAGTCAAGACTAACAGAGATCCTGAGGACTTCTGTTCTGGAGTAGAGAACCAAAGGTCCTCTGTTTCAGTAAAGCCTTAAGAGGCACTTCTGTTCTTGAAGCACTTCTGTCCTTGAAGCACTTCTGTTCTTGAAGGTCTTCTGTCAAGTCGAATACATCTAAGAACTTTACAAAGGAAAATTCTAATACATAATTTCTAAAGGGGTACTCTAAATTCCTAATTAATCTAGCATCATCAAAATCTAAATACAATTATTCCTTACAATTTCCCCCTTTTTGATGATGCCAAAACCCTTTAACTATTTCCAGAGAAGTGCCTTCACCATAAAAATTTAAAGTTTAAAACTTTTCATTAAAATCTTGGTGGGCAACTTGGCATAGGAAAATAGTAAGAGTACGATACATTCAGATAGCAGAATATAACAGAAATAAACAAACACAAACAGAAGGCAAAAAGACAAGTATGTGAGGAAAAGCACTTCAAAGTAAGAAGGCAGAGATGTGATTTTATTAGATAGGTTTTACAGAGTTTAAACCTTACACATTCTCCAGATTAGCTGCCTGTAGAGCTTCTTCCTCTAGTCTTTGAAGCCTGAGCAGTTCTTCATTTATTTCAGCTCGGATTTTGAACAGATTGCCAGACCTTTGATAAGATGCCCATATTGGAGATAGCTTGCAGTCCAAATAGTTGAGGACACCTTCATGTATGGTCTTTCCTGGGACAATGTTCTTCTTGTACCATTCTTCTGCTTCTTCAAGAGATCCTCCATACCTAACTCTGACAACACCATCTCTGTCCAGATAGAGGTGCTGTTGTTGGGTAGGAGTCATTTTAGCCTTCATTTCCTCAAATTGAGTTCTGTCAATTTGCTGAGAGCCACCCAATCTCCATTCTGTGAAGTTGAAAACTTTCTTTTTCTTGGAGCTCTTCTTTACTGGAGATGGGGGTCTAGGTATGCCAGCTGCTCTCTTCTTTTGCAGGGCAGCTTCAAAATAGAGAGCTGGATCTACTGCAGGCTCACCAGAGGAGGGTGCTCTGGTAGGAGTTCTGTGAGACCTAGGCCTGGTCTGTTGAGGGTCTTCTTCCCCCTTTTTGGCATCATGCAGATCTTCAATCATAAGACTGATCTTCTGGAATTCTGATGCTTGGGTTGAGGCTATCTGCTCCAGGGCCTCTGGTAGTGTCTGAGTGACAGATGTAAGACCTTCAATCAGACCTTGCTGCTTCTGTATTGCAGAGAATATGTCCTTGTTGTTGGCTTCAAGGAGCACCATCTTCTGATACCGGTCTCTGTCAGTGGATAGGATGGCTTGAGCCTGTTCTTGATGAGCTCTGCACATGCGCTCAATAGAGGTCAGTTGCCTCTCTGTCCTGGCATCAGATTTCTTCAGAGCCTCAAGATGCTCTGAGATATTGTGGATTGCCTGACCTTGACTCAGGAGAGTCTGTTGAAAGATAGAGAGGGTGTTGTGGATGCCTACCACTTCTGTTGACAGGACATCTGTTCTGGCAGAGGAGGAGGCGATGAAGTTGTTGAGTGTCCCAGTGAGGTTCTCAAAGCGGTCAGAGATGAACTGCATACCTGAATTCAGATTGTCATTCACATGAGCAAGATGCCCATAGTGCTTGTCATTTATCTCTATCAGCTTATTCAAGCCTTGGAGGATCTGTCCTCCAAATGCTTCTGCAGATTCAACAAATTTGTTGAAGGGAATGTCATTCTGTTGTCCATCTGCTTGAGGCATCTCTAGACCTCTTCCCCTAGGTAGTGGGTGATGTTCTTGGACAGATGACAGAGAGTGAACAAGTTGTTCATGTTCCAGTTGAGTCAGAGGAGGGGTCTTCTGTCTCTTGGATGTGGCCTTGTAGGATTTGCTGATCATGAATCCATCCATGTCAGAGGAAATCTCATAAGGAGTGTAGATAGGTTTTCTGTTGCGTACTATTTTCTTTTTCTTTCTCAGAGAGGGATTGGGGGCAAAACAGTCCCTAGAATACCCTTTGGGTGCAGAGATGGGGGAGACAGTTGTAGGATCTGAGTCTCTTAGAAACCATACAGGTTTGAGGTTTCCTGCAGGTTGTTGTGGAGGTGAAGATTCTGGAGGAGGAGATTGATGATCAGATTCTGAGGATGAAGAGGAGGAGATCTGTTGGGGTGAGGGGTTCTGGTGCTGGGGTGAGGAGTGAATAGGTGAGGCATTCTGTTGAGGGGGAGATGGGGGGAGGTGAAGGTGAACGGTTTCTGTAGGGAACAATTGCTCTGCAGGGAGATGCAATTTTTTGTTTGGGTGATGGAGGAGGGGTGGGGGTGTTCTGTTCAGGAGATTTATGTTGAGGGTGTTCTGGTGGAGGGGTTTCTGTGCTGGTGGAAGGTGAGGGAATAAGGGGTTCTGTTGGGATAATAACAGAAGGGGTTGGAGAGTTTACCTCAATGATGTTATCCACGAGCAAGGAAGTCCTCCACTCCTTGATGTGCTCCATCATAGCTTGTCCTTCTGATTTGAGTACAGAGGACTCTCCTGGGTTGAAGTTGGGCTGAACAGAGTCAGTTGCCATTTTGGTGAACAGCCATTCTTCAAAGGCTTCAATTTCCCCATCTTCTAGAGGTTTGACAGCTTCCTCCGAGGGTGAAGAAATGAGGATGGCCTTTCCCTTGTAGCTTGCCTTCTTCTTCTCAAGGACAGAGTGAAGAAAGTTGAGGGCAAAGCATTTTGAGACATCATCAGTCCCAACCCAATTCAGGATAGCTTCTTCTTCTGCCTCATAGTGATCAAAAAACTGAATTATTTTGGAGAGGGGTCCCATTCTCCATCTTCTCCATTCAAGAACCCGGGTAAACTGTCTGTCAAGCAAGGACAGATACCCATCTTTGACAGGACTGGGGTGCTCTGGTGGAGTTGGCACCCTGTTCTGTTTAGGAGATGCAGCAGAGGTGGGGATCTCTGGTTCCCCCTGAGTGTCAGACACTCCCTCAGACACAGAAATCACAAGTTTAGCAACCTTCTTCTTGGGTTTGGTGGTCCTCTTCCTCTTCTGTCCGGCCTTAGGGGGGGGCAACATGTGCTTCCCCTTCAGTCTTCTTCTTCTTCTTTTTCTTTTCTGCCTTCTCAGCAGAAGGGGCTACAGAGAGAGGTTTCTGTACCTTCTCTCCCTGTTGTCTCTTAGCCTCAAGTTGAAGCTGTAGGGAGAGGCAGTCAGGAAAATTACCTTGGTGTGATCCAAAGCTGTAGCCTTCCTCAAGCTTACCCCTTGTTTGAGGAGCACTTCAGAAATGAGCAGTCCATGCCCTAGCTTCCCAGAATAGAGGCTAGTCTTGGGATTCTTCTTCTTGATCACTTCAATCAGGGACTTCACCATGATTTGTCCCCAATTGATGTTCACCCCATGATGCACTGCATACAGGGCCTTTGCATTGGCCGTTGTAACATCATCTGTGGAGGTGTACTTGCACCATAAACATTTGTGGAAAATGTTTATGAGTAGCTCAAATTCCCTCTTGAGCAGGTGCTTCTTGATGTTGACCTTCTCAACGTCTTCCCCTTTTCTGCAGAACTTCTTCTTGAATTCTGGCAGAGGGATGTCAATATCCTCCAAGTCAAGTAGAGAGTCCCTTCCTTCCTTTTGCTGAATGTTGTAGATGTTGTTGATGACGTCAGCATCAACCACCACCTTTTCTCCTTGGACGACGGAGGAGATGACTTCATCCTTGAAGGATGCGTTGAGATAGAACTCAACAGTGTCCACGTTGCTGTAGGCTTCATAATCATGAGAGATGACCTTGCTCAGTTGACATTGTGACAGTCCGTCAACAATGGAGGTCATCCTCTCCTTCTTTTCTGCGAACCTGGGTAGTATTTCCAGTTCGCATCTCAGGCCAGTCAAGACATTCTTGAGAAGTGTTGCCTTTTGTTCCTTTGATAGGTCGGAGAAGCTCAAGATGGCCATGGAGTTTACTGCGGTTAGAGAGTTTTGGAGAGATAAGAGTTCAAAAGCTTGAGAGTTATGAGAGCAGTAACGGTTTAGGTTTGCGAAAGGGGGTTTTATGGATATGGATTAGTGGACGTTTGAGATAATTTACGGTTCCAAGAAACCAATAAATGTAAAAAGGGGCACAGTAAATAAACGGGGGCGCAGTAAATTTTATACAACTGGATACCGTTTTAAGGGTAAAAGGGTAAAAGACCTTTAATAATTTACTAGGTCACCCGGTTTATAAGAATCTCTTTTCTAAGTCCACCACCTTCTGTTTGACAAGAGAGGGTTCTCTGTTGTATAGGTGTTCTGCCAGGGTAGAGAACAGAAGGGGTTGACAGAAGGGGTTAACAGAAGGGGTTCTGCAAAAGGTGTTCTGTTAACAGGAATTCAGCAACAGAGGGCCTTTCTTTTTAGCTTTCCCTTGGAATCTCATCCATCATTCCCAATTCCTCTCTCAGTTTGTTGAACCTAGCCTCAGGAAGAGGCTTTGTCAGAATATCTGCAAGCTGGTCTTCTGTTGGCACATGTTCCATGCAGATGTGCTTCTTCTCCACATGATCTCTGATGAAGTGATGTCTGATCTCAATATGCTTTGTTCTGGAATGAAGAACTGGATTCTGAGTAATAGCAATAGCACTGGTGTTGTCACACAACAGCTTGATCTCCTTGGCTTGAATTCCATAGTCCTTCAGTTGTTGCTTCATCCAGAGTAGCTGAGCACAGCAACTCCCAGCTGCAATGTACTCTGCCTCAGCTGTACTTGTTGAGATGGAGTTCTGCTTCTTGCTAAACCAGGAAACAAGCCTTCCTCCTAGCAATTGGCAGTGACCAGAGGTGCTCTTTCTGTCTAGTCTGCAACCTGCAAAATCTGAGTCAGAGTAACCAATTAGTTCAAAGTTACCTCCCTTGGGATACCATAGGCCTGCATTTGGATTCCCTTTGATGTATCTGATGATTCTCTTTGCAGCACTTAGATGGCATTCCTTGGGCTTTGATTGGTATCTGGCACAGATTCCAACAGAGAATGAGATGTCTGGTCTGCTTGCAGTTAGATACAACAGAGATCCTATGATTCCTCTATATGTTGTTGCATCTACATCCTTTCCTTCATCATCTGGGCCAATTCCTTGTGAAGTGTTCATGGGAATCTTCACTGATGATTTGCCTTCCACTCCAAACTTCTTGATTAGATCTCTGGTGTATTTCCCTTGATTGATAAAGATCCCTTCTGGAACTTGTTTGACTTGAAGTCCTAGGAAATAACTGAGTTCTCCCATCATACTCATTTCAAATTGACTCTGCATCACTTGAGAAAATTTCTTGCACAGTTCTGGATTAGTACTACCAAATATAATGTCATCAACATATATTTGTACTAACAGAATATGATTAGCAACAGAGATTTGAAATAGAGTTTTGTCAACCTTTCCTTTAGTAAACCCATGGTTCACTAGGAAAAGGGACAATGTGTCATACCAGGCTCTGGGAGCTTGCTTAAGACCATAGAGGGCCTTTTTAAGCTTGTAGACACAAGAAGATTGAGTAGGAATGACAAAACCTGGTGGTTGTTCCACATAAACTTCTTCTTCAAAATCTCCATTCAGAAATGCACTCTTGACATCCATCTGGTAGACCTTGATGTTGTTGTAGGCAGCATAGGCTAGAAAGATTCTGATGGCTTCAAGTCTGGCAACTGGTGCAAAAGTCTCATCAAAATCTATTCCTTCTTCTTGACAATATCCTTTAGCTACTAGCCTTGCTTTATTCCTTACAATGTTGCCAT
Organism: Cuscuta europaea; assembly: GCA_945859875.1. NCBI lineage: Eukaryota > Viridiplantae > Streptophyta > Magnoliopsida > Solanales > Convolvulaceae > Cuscuta > Cuscuta europaea. The sequence continues at coordinate 1,376,501 of CAMAPE010000080.1, read as the reverse complement.
CTTCATCTGCTTTGTTCTTGAATACCCATTTGGTTCCAATGACATTCTGGTGCTTTGGCCTAGGAACAAGTTCCCATACTTTGTTTCTTTCAAACTGAGTGAGCTCTTCTTGCATAGCATTGATCCAATCTGAGTCTGCAAGAGCTTCTTCAACTGTCATAGGTTCCATCTGAGATATATAGCAGGCAAGCATTGCTTCTCTCCTTGATGTGGATCTGGTTTGAACTCCACTTCTGATTTGACCAATCACTTGGTTAGGAGGATGATCTCTTAACCATGTTAGGTCTGGTTTTGTCAGCTGCTGTCTTGGTCTCTCTGGTTCCTCATCTTCAGAGTCTTCATCTTTATTCAACAGAAGGGGGTTTGGTGCAGGTGTTGGAAATGCAGGGTTGTCTGCCACCTCTTCTGTTGGTTCTGGTGTTCTGTCTTCTATGCTGACATCCTTGAGAATCTCTGTTACCTCTTCAACAGAGGCGCTTTCATCAAACTTCACATGTATGGATTCTTCAACATGTAGGGTCCTTCTGTTGAGTACTCTATAGGCTTTACTGGTGTTTGAATAGCCTATAAAGACTCCTTCATCAGCCTTTTCTTGAAATACTTTCAGATGCTCCTTTCCATTGTTGAGAATGTAGCACTTGCATCCAAATACATGAAAGTAGCTGATGTTAGGCTTTCTTCCCTTCCAGAGTTCATAAGGGGTCTTCTGGTGATTCTTGTTGATCATGCTTCTGTTCTGAGTATAGCATGCAGTGTTGATTGCTTCAGCCCAATATCTCATAGGCAATCCAGATTCTGCAATCATTGTTCTTGCAGCTTCTTTTAAAGTTCTGTTCCTTCTTTCTGCTACGCCATTCTGTTGAGGGGTTCTGGCGGCAGAAAGTTGATGAAAGGTTCCATTCTGATCACAGAAGTCCTTTATGACTTGGTTGACAAATCCAGTTCCTCTGTCTGATCTGATTGTCTTCACTTTCAAGTTCTTCTCAGTCTGAAGTTGCTTTAACAGAGATGGCAACTTCTGAAGAGTTTCATTTTTCTTTGTCAGAAAAACAGTCCATGTATATCTGGAGTAGTCATCAACCATGACTAGGGTATATTTCTTGCCTCCAACGCTTGGAGTCTCAACAGGTCCAAATAAATCCATGTGAATCAGATTTAGAGGACTTGTAGAAAGATCTCCAGCAATGGGTTTGAAGGAATTCTTCACTTGTTTGCATTTCTGACATGCACTGCAGAGGGTCTCTTTCTTGTACACAATGTCTGGTAGCCCTTCTACAATGTGTTCTCTGGCCAGTTTGTTGATTGTTTTGAAATTCAAATGATTGAGCTTTTTGTGCCAGTCCCAGCTCAGTTTTGAATCTCCCTTGGCTATCAGGCAAACTCCATCTTTTGCAGTGTCCCAATCAACTACATAGATGTTCTTCTTCCTTGATGCTGTAAGAACCACTTCCTTTGTTGTCTCATGCTTCACATAGCAGAAGTCCTTTGTGAATTCATCAGTGTAGCCTTTGTCACAGAATTGGCTAGCACTTAGCAAGTTGAACTTCAGTCCTTTGACATATGAGACATCATCAATGATTATCTGGTTCTTGATCAGCTTTCCTCTTCCTTTTGTTTGACCTTCTTTGTCATTACCTCCAAAGGTAACTCTAGGTCCTTTGCATTTCTGGAACTCTGTTAGGCAACTTCTGTCACCTGTCATGTGCCTGGAGCATCCACTATCAATAAACCATTCTTGTTCAGAGATGGCTCCAGCACACAGTTCCTGCAAGATCAAAAGAAAGATTTAGGTACCCAAGCAATGCTGGGTCCTGGGGGGTCATGGAGTCTGGGTAGTTGGTACCATTTTGGTCTCATCAAGTGAAATCTTGGTGGGTGGTACCCATTGTCCACCTGGTAGTTGTAGTAGACAGAAGTGTGATTCACTTTGGGCAGATGCTTGTGAGGGTCATGCTTCCTGTTTACATACTTTTGCATAGCTTTCTTTGTTGGAAAAAAGTCCCATATACTATCAAGAGCAGGGGGACGGTTAACCTTGGGCTTCTGAAGTTGACCAGCCAACCTCTTCTGCCTGAAGTTAACTTTCTCTTGATATTTGCCCTTCTGGTGATCATTTCTGGTACGATTGACATGAGGTTGTCCGTCAATGAATGGTCTTTTATTTTTGTTATTTTGAAAACCTCTTCTGTTGTTAGGTTTTCTGCTAGGTTCATTATTTTTCAAAAAGGATTTCTGTTGAACCTTTATCTTACCCTTTTCTGGTCTGACTTCCTCATGAACAACCTTGGTGCCAGATACACCAGCTTGACAGATGGGGCTAGAGATCAGTGGCTCTATGACCTTATCTGCCTTAGCAACTCTGGTGCTAGGCATTACAGAAGGCTCACCTGATTCTGTTGAGCCATAACCAAGACCAAAACCAGTGCCAATCTGTTGATCAAGCACAATCTTTTCCATGGAAGACTGGGCCTTCTGGTAAGCTTTGTACTTAATCTCGAGAGGCTCTATTTCTCTTATTCTCTTAAGAAGAGAAACATTTTCAGTCTCCAGTTGATCTCTTTCCTCAATTAGAAGATTGATTTTGATCTCAACCTCCTTTTTTAAGTCAAGAATTTCAGCTTTCAACTTACTGTTTTCTTCTGTTACAGAGGAATAAGTGGCTTGTATGGCCTTAAACTCTTCCCAAAATTCTGACATTGAATCAGAATCAAAAGCTAAGCCTACCGAAGAAAAACTAGATTCAGAAGTAGAGGTTACCTCATCATCAGAATGAGCCATCAGGCAAAGGTCTTCTGTCTCAGTATCCAGGCAACAGAAGGCCTCATCAGAATCTGAGTCAGAACTGGATTCTGTTTCTGATAGAGGGTCTTTCTCCAGCTGTTCTGTCACAAGTGCCTTTCTTCTTCTGGAGTTGTCCTCGTACTTCTTCTTTTCTCCATCCTGTCCTTGCTTCTTGGACACTCTAGGATGGGGACAATCAGCCTTGAAGTGACCAGGTTGTCTGCAGTTGTAACAGAGAAGCTCTCCACTGCTTTCTGTTGATTTGACCTTCTGGTATGGCTTTCTGTTGAAAGATGGACTCCTTCCATCTTTGGGATTCTTCATAAACTTTTTGAATCTCCTGGCAAAGGCAGCCATATATTCATCAGATAAAAGTACTGAAGGGTCAAAATCATTTACCTTAGATGTGCTGGCAGTGAGGGCTGTAGTGGTCCTCTCTTCTGGTACATCTTCCTTCTCTTCAATCATTTCAAACTCATGAGCTTTGAGATCTGAAATGAGCTTATCAGTGGGATAAGTCTTTACATCCTTGCTGGCTTGGACAGCAACTACCTTCATCTTCCATGCTGAGGGCAGTCCCCTCAACACCTTCAGGTTGATCTCCTTGGTTGTGAGATCCTTGCCAAGCTCAGAGATCTCTCCAGTGAGAGTGAGGAGCCTGTCATACATCTTGGAGATGCTTTCACCAGGGAGAAGTTTGAAGTCATCAAACTTCTTGTTGGCTATGGTTAGTTTGTTGTCCTTCTCTTGCTCATCACCAGCTCCAATGAGCTCAAGAGTATCCCAGATTTCCTTAGCCGTCTTGCACTTCTTGATTCTGTTGAAGTACCTATCATCAATGGACTTGTAGAGGATGTCCTTGGCAATATTGTCTAGGTTGTACTTTCTCCTCTCTTCAGTGGTCCATTCTGACTTGGCTTTGCTAATCATCTCGGGTCTGGTATTGTCTATGGCATGTTCAGGGTTGACCTTCTGGAAGCTTGTGAAGGGGCCAATATCTAGAACTTCCCACATCTCATCATGCAGGGCACAGAGATGTGCTTTCATCCGGATCCTCCAGTCATCAAACTTAAGATCTGAAAACATAAGATTCTTGGACAAGGAGTGATCCATTATATCAGATAGAAATGAGGTAAAACAGAAAAACAAGTGGATCTTTGTTCAACAAATAACCTAAGAGATTATTAGAACAAGGAGGCTCTGATACCACTTGTTGGTCCCGGTTAAACTGGATACAGTCTAGAGGGGGGGTGAATAGACTGTATTGGTTTTTAGCTTTTTAAACTAAGTACCAGATTTGCAGAATAGCCTGTTCTGTTGAGAGAACAGACTGGCAGCGGATGGGGTTCTGGCAGGGAGTTCTGTTGGCCTCAGAGAAGCAAAGGCTGAAGGCCTTCTGTTAACTCGTAGAACAAGTTCTGCTGAACACAGATACCAAGTCCAAGGAGTTATACAGTTCTATCTAAGTGCAAGTATTAAAAGCAGTAAGTAAACAACACTAGGGATTTTTATAGTGGTTCAAGGAACAACTCGTTCCTCTAATCCACTGTTCCACTAAGCTGTAAAAACTGCCGTTTACAAAGCCTTAGTCCTAGCACTTAAGAAGCACTCCACGTCTTCTTCAAGCCTAGATGTGTCCTGGGATGCACTGCCTGGCTTCCTTTAACACTGGTCCTTTCACTGAGTTTCCTTGAAGTATCACCACTTCACTACTCCAGTTATTTGGACGTCCTTCTTGTAGCAAGAAGAGTTTCTGTTGAAACTGGGGTTCCTCCAACTAGCTTTGTTACAAAATATTTGTATGTGATGAGCTTGAAGAGTTGAAGAACACTTGGAACTTTGCTTTAGTTGGAAAGAGTATTTTTCCAACTTCTGCCTTCTCTTGTAGAGGATAAAGAGTTTGAATCTCAAGGAGGCTTTTTGCTTTTCAGAGTTTGAATATCTTGCTTGTGGTTTGCAAAATTGTAGCAAAATTATGTAGGCAAAGTTATCCGGTTGTTCTTCGTAGTGTATCTTTTATACTGAGGTTGTCTTCCCGTTGGAGGAGTAGGAGGACAACTGCATTAAATGAGCGATCAGTTGACTTGACTAGTAGAGCCCGGTAAAGTTGGCGGGTTACTATTTTGGGATAAAGTATTCCTGACATTCCGGCCAATCATCTGCAATTACTCTACGTAGCATGGGGTGCATTAAATGAGCATTTAATGCATGCACTGTAGCTTTTCCGTTTCATACTCCTAGCCGTTGAAGGAATCTTTTAGTTGACTTCCCGGTTCTTTGAAAATCTTCTAAGTGTCAGACCTTCTGGTGTCTTTGTCTGAGAATAGAACAGAGGAGGTCTGGAGCACTTCTGTTGGGAATATCCAACAGAGACCCAGAAGGGTTTCTGTCAGAGTCAAGACTAACAGAGATCCTGAGGACTTCTGTTCTGGAGCAGAGAACCAAAGGTCCTCTGTTTCAGTAAAGCCTTAAGAGGCACTTCTGTTCTTGAAGCACTTCTGTCCTTGAAGCACTTCTGTTCTTGAAGGTCTTCTGTCAAGTCGAATACATCTAAGAACTTTACAAAGGAAAATTCTAATACATAATTTCTAAAGGGGTACTCTAAATTCCTAATTAATCTAGCATCATCAAAATCTAAATACAATTATTCCTTACAACGGTGGATATAAAGGAGTTAGGAATAGTGGACGTTTGGTATATTGGCAGTTTCGAGGCAGCATTTAATGAAATGCGGGCGGAAAACGTTTCCGTTAGAAGAGAAACGATCAGGGGTATTTTGGTAAAAGACCGTCTCAATTAATTAGGTCTTGCCCGTACCTCGAAATATTGCAAAGTCCACATCCATATCTGTTGTCTTTCGGTTGAGGAACTCTGGTCAGAGAGGGGGAGGTTCTCTGATGTGAGATTCTGATGATCAGAGATAGAGGTTCTGTGATCCGAGTTTCTGGTGCAGAAGAAAGTAGTTCTGGTTCAGTGAATCTCTGGTTCATGCATCTCTGGGAAGATCATCCATCATTCCCAATTCTTCCCTTAGCTTGTTAAACCTTGCATCAGGTAAAGGCTTGGTTAGAATGTCTGCAAGTTGATCCTCTGTAGGTACATGCTCCATACAGATACGATTCTTCTCAACATGATCTCTGATGAAGTGATGTCTGATCTCAATGTGCTTTGTCCTGGAGTGAAGAACTGGATTCTGAGTGATAGCAATGGCACTAGTGTTGTCACACAACAGCTTGATCTCCTTGGCTTGAATTCCATAGTCCTTCAGTTGCTGCTTCATCCAGAGTAGCTGAGCACAACAACTCCCAGCTGCAATGTACTCAGCCTCAGCTGTGCTTGTTGAGATGGAGTTCTGCTTCTTGCTAAACCAGGAAACAAGCCTTCCTCCTAGCAATTGGCAGTGACCAGATGTGCTTTTTCTGTCTAGTCTGCAACCTGCAAAATCTGAGTCAGAATAACCAATTAGTTCAAAGTTACCTCCTTTGGGATACCATAAGCCTGCATTTGGATTTCCTTTGATGTATCTGATGATTCTCTTTGCAGCACTTAGATGACTTTCCTTGGGCTTTGATTGGTATCTGGCACAGATTCCAACAGAGAACGAGATGTTTGGTCTGCTTGCAGTTAGATACAACAGAGATCCTATGATCCCTCTGTATGTTGTTGCATCTACATCCTTTCCTTCATCATCTGGACCAATCCCTTGTGAAGTGTTCATGGGAATCTTCACTGATGATTTGCCTTCCACTCCAAACATCTTGATCAGATCTCTGGTGTACTTCCCTTGGTTGATAAAGATCCCTTCTGGAATTTGTTTGACTTGAAGTCCTAGGAAGTAACTGAGTTCTCCCATCACACTCATTTCAAATTGACTCTGCATTACTTGAGAAAAATTCTTGCACAATTCTGGATTAGTACTACCAAATATAATGTCATCAACATATATTTGTACTAACAGAATATGATTAGCAACAGAGATTTGAAATAGAGTTTTGTCAACCTTTCCTTTAGTAAACCCATGGTTCACTAGGAAAAGGGACAATGTGTCATACCAGGCTCTGGGAGCTTGCTTAAGACCATAGAGGGCCTTTTTAAGCTTGTAGACACAAGAAGATTGAGTAGGAATGACAAAACCTGGTGGTTGTTCCACATAAACTTCCTCTTCAAGATCTCCATTCAGAAATGCACTCTTGACATCCATCTGGTAGACCTTGATGTCGTTGAAGGCAGCATAGGCTAGGAAGATTCTGATGGCTTCAAGTCTGGCAACTGGTGCAAAAGTCTCATCAAAATCTATTCCTTCTTCTTGGCAGTATCCCTTGGCTACCAGCCTAGCTTTATTTCTTACAATGTTGCCGTCTTCATCTGCTTTGTTCTTGAATACCCATTTGGTTCCAATGACATTCTGGTGCTTTGGCCTAGGAACAAGTTCCCATACTTTGTTCCTTTCAAACTGAGTGAGCTCTTCTTGCATAGCATTGATCCAGTCTGAGTCTGCAAGAGCTTCTTCAACTGTCATAGGTTCCATCTGAGATATATTGTAGGCAAGCATTGCTTCTCTCCTTGATGTGCATCTGGTCTGGACTCCATTTCTGATTTGTCCAATCACTTGATTAGGAGGGTGATCTCTTAACCAAGTTAGATCAGGTTCAGATAGGGGTTGTCTTGGATTCTCTTGATCTTCTTCTGATTCTTCACCACTCTCTTTGCCTTGTAGAATGGGATTCTGATGGTGAATTGGTATGGCAGAGTTAGTTAGCAACTCTGGTATATCCGTCTCTGGTGGATCCAGTTCTGGAGATTCTTCGAGATTTGCTTTCTCCAAATTTTCAGTTATGCTCTCAACAGAGTTGAGATCATCAAACTTGACATGAATCGATTCTTCAACAAGTAGAGTTCTTTTGTTGAGTATTCTGTAGGCTTTGCTGGTGCCAGAGTAGCCTAAGAATGTTCCTTCATCAGCTTTTTCTTGAAACACCTTGAGGTGATCCTTCCCATTGTTGAGTATATAGCATTTGCATCCAAATGCATGAAAGTAGCTGATGTTGGGTTTTCGTCCTTTCCATAATTCATAGGGAGTTTTCTGATGAGTCTTGTGAATCATGCTCCTGTTCTGGGTGTAGCATGCAGTATTGATTGCTTCAGCCCAGTATCTGTAGGGTAGACCTGATTCAGCAATCATGGTCCTTGCAGCTTCCTTTAATGTTCTATTTCTTCTTTCTACAACTCCATTTTGTTGAGGGGTTCTGGCTGCAGAGAGTTGATGCATTGTACCATTCTGGTCACAGAAATCCTGTATGACCTTGTTGACGAACTCTGTTCCTCTGTCTGATCTGATGGCTTTGACTTTCTGATTTTGCTCATTCTGTAGTAGCTTTAGCAGAGATGGCAGTTTCTGCAGAGTTTCATTTTTCTTGATCAGAAAAATAGTCCATGTGAATCTGGAGTAGTTATCCACCATGACTAAGGTGTATCTTTTGCCACCAACACTTGGAGTTTCCACTGGTCCAAATAAATCCATGTGGATTAGATTCAGAGGACCAGTAGATAGGTTTCCAGCAATGGGTCTGAATGAGTTCTTCACTTGTTTTCCTTTCTGGCATGCACTGCACAAGTTCTCCTTTTTGTATACAAGGTTGGGTATACCTTCAACAATGTGATCCCTTGCCAGTTTGTTGATTGTTTTGAAATTCAAGTGACTCAGTTTCTTGTGCCATTCCCAACTGAGTTTTGAATCTCCTTTGGCTATCAGGCAAATTCCATCTTTTGCAGTTGACCAATCAACCACATAGATGTTTTTCTTCCTTGTTGCTGTTAGAACCACTTCTTTAGTTGTCTCATGCTTGACAGAACATCCTTCCTTGGAGAATTCAACTGTGTAGCCTTTGTCACAGAATTGGCTAGCACTCAGCAAGTTGAATTTCAATCCCTTGACATAAGAGACATCATCAATGATTATCTGGTTCTTTATCAGCTTCCCTCTTCCTTTTGTCTGGCCATCTTTATCATTACCTCCAAAGGTAACTCTAGGCCCTTTGACTTTCTGGAACTCTGTTAGGCAACCCTTGTCACCTGTCATGTGCCTGGATCATCCACTATCAATGTACCAATCTTGCTCAGAGATGGCTCCAGCACACAGTTCCTACAAAATTAAAAGGAAGATTTAGGTACCCAAGCAATGTTGGGTCCTAGGGGGTCATGCAGTCTTGGCAGCCGGTACCACTTTGGTCTCATCAAGTGAAACCTTGGTGGGTGGTACCCATTGTCCACCTGGTAGTCATAGTAAACGGAAGTGTGATTCACTTTGGGCAGATGCTTGTGAGGATCATGCTTCCGGTTTACATATTTCTGCATAGCCTTTTTAGTTGGGTAGAAGTCCCATATACTATCAAGATCAGAGGGGCGATTAACTTTGGGCTTCTTAAGTTGACCAGTCAACCTTTTCTGCCTAAAGTTAACTTTCTCTTGATATCTGCCTTTCTGGTGATCATCTCTGACACGGTTATCATGAGTTTGTCTGTTATGGTTTTGTCTTTGATTTTTGGTATTCTGAAAATCTTTCCTGTTGTTAGGTCTTCTGCCAGGTTCATTAACTTTTAAAATGGGTTTCTGTTGAACCTTTATCTTTTCCTTTTCTGGTCTGACATTCTCATGAATAACCTTGGTGCCAGATACACCAGCCTGACAAATGGGGCTAGAAATCAGTGGCACTATGACCTTGTCTGCCTTAGCAACTCTGGTGCTAGGCATTACAGAAGGCTCACCTGATTCTGTTGAGCCATAACCAAGACCAAAACCAATGCCAATTTGTTGGTCAAGTACAATCTTTTCCATGGAAGACTGGGCCTTCTGGTAAGCTTTGTACTTAATCTCAAGAGGCTCTATCTCTCTTATTCTCTTTAGAAGAGAAACATTTTCAGCTTCCAGCTGATCTCTTTCCTTAATTAGAAGATTGATTTTGATCTCAACCTCCTTTCTTAAGTCAAGGATTTCAACCTTAAGCTTACTGTTTTCTTCTTTAACAGAAGAATAAGTGGTTTGTATGGCTTGAAACTCTTCCCAAAATTCTGACATTGAATCAGAATCAAAGGCTCTGCCTACCGAAGAAAAACTAGAGTTGGAAGTAGAAGATACCTCATCATCAGATTGACCCATAAGGCATAGGTCTTCAGTTTCTGTGTCCAGGCAGCAGAATGCTTCATCAGATTCTGATTCCGAGCTGGACTCTGTCTCAGAGAGGGGGTCCTTCTCTGGTTGTTCAGTGATGAGTGCTTTCCTTCTTCGGTGCTCGTATTTATTTTCTCCTTCCTGGCCTTGCCTTTTGGAGACTATGGGGTGTGGACAATTGACTTTGAAGTGCCCTGGTTGTCTGCAGTTGTAGCAGAGAAGCTCTCCGCTACTTTCTGATGGTTTGGACTTCTGGTGTGGCTTTCTGCTAGATTGTGGACTTCTGCTATCCTTCGGCTTTAAGAATTTCCTGAACTTCCTAGCAAAAGCCGCCATATACTCGTCAGTTAAAAGAATAGAAGGGTCAAAATTATTTACCTGAGAGGTGCTGGCAGTGAGGGCAGTAGTTGTTCTGTCCTCAACCTCTTCTTTCTCTTCTTCATTCATCTCAAACTCATAAGACTTGAGATCAGAGATAAGTTTCTCAGTGCTGTAGGTTCTGAGGTCCTTGCTATCTCTCATGGCAGTGACCTTCATCTTCCATGGTGAAGGTAAACCTCTGAGAACCTTCAAATTGATCTCCTTGGGAGTAAGTTCCTTCCCAAGTTCTGATATCTCAGTAGTGAGGGTGAGCAAGCGTGCATACATCTCAGCTATGCATTCTTTGGGTAGAAGTTTGAAATCTTCAAACTTCTTCATGGCAATAGTAAGTTTGTTGTCCTTTTCTTGCTCATCTCCAGCTCCTATCAGGGTGAGAGTATCCCAGATTTCCTTGGCAGATTTGCACTTCTTGATCCTTGTGAAGTACTTGTCATCAATGGCCTTGTAGAGGATATCCTTGGCAATGTTGTCAAGGTTGTACTTTCTCCTTTCTTCATTAGACCATTCATGGCGCAGTTTGGTGATCATCTGGGGTTGACCACTACCAGTGATGTATTCAGGGTTGACCTTGGTGAACTCTGTGAAAGGTCCTGCATCAAGAACTTCCCACATTTCGTCATGGAGTGCGCAGAGGTGAGCTTTCATGCGGATCCTCCAGTCATCAAACTTTGTTACTGAGAACATAAGATTCTTTGAAAGAGTGTTATCCATAATATGAGATTAAAGAGGCTAAAACAAGTGGATCTCTTGTTTAGTAAGTAACCTAAAAGATTACAAGAACAAGGAGGCTCTGATACCACTTGTTGGTCCCGTTTGTAATGGGAACAGTCTAGAGGGGGGGGGGGTGAATAGACTGTTCAGGAATTTAAACTTTTCTCCAAGTCAAGTCTGACTTAATAGAGATGGTCGAAGTCTGGTGACAGAGATGGTCAGGTTCTGATGGCAGAACTAGACCAGGCAGCGGATAAGTTTCTGTCCGGGTAGCCTCTAGAAGAAAGCTAAGGCAAACTGCCTTTCTGATAACTCTGAAGGAAGATCTGCTGGACACAGAGTCCAACCTTAAGAGTTAGTCAGTAGAATCTTAAGTGCAGGAATTAAAAGCTTAAAGTAAATGACACCGGGTTTTTATAGTGGTTCAAAGAACAACTCGTTCCTCTAGTCCACTGTTCCACTAAGCTTGCAAAAACAACAGTTTACAACGCCTTAGTCCCTAGAGCTTAAGAAGCACTCCTCGTCTTCTACAAGTCTAGTTGCCACCCGGGATGCAGTCCTGCTTCCTGATGGCTGGTCTCGTTTCACTGAGTCTCTTGAAGTATCACCACTTCACTTACTCCAGCTAATTTGAGACGTCCCTTCTTTTTCAAGAAGTGTTTGATATAGAATCAGTTTTCTCCAACGTTGCTTCTTCACAAAAGATGAGTATATGAAGCTCTCGAAGTGTTGAAGAACTGAGTAACTTTGCCTTTGCTAGTTGGATGAAGGATAGGAAAGTTTATCTTCCAACTGTAGCCTTTTCTTGTTTGGAATGGAGTTTGAATCTCAAGAAGGCTTTTAGTAAGTTCGTTCGGCAGATATTGTGGCAAAGTTATGGCAAAGTTATGGCAAAGTTATCTTTTTAAATCTTCAGAGTGTATCTTATATACTGGGAGCAGTCTTCCCGTTGGAGTGTAGAAGACAGCTTCATTAAATGCATGTACTGTTGACTTGACCGTTTAGTCCCCCGACTTGCTATTTTGGGGGCGTAAAGATACTCGCATGGTCAATCATCAGCTTTAAATATCTCTTCGTACGTACAGCATTAAATGTGCATTTAATGTGTGTACATTGCCATGCTTCCGTTGAAAGGTTTGTAACCGTTAGGGGATTTCCCGATAGTTTAACGACCGTTGGAAGGGCTTCCGGAATCTGGTGGATTTAGCAGATTCTGAAGAGGTTCTCTGGTCCAATCTCTGAAGTCCGTCTCTGTTGCCAACTCTGGTATCTTTCTGATAACCAGTTTCTGATGGCTTCTCTGGTGAGCAACTCTGGGAGCAACTCTGGTAGAGGCAAGATGGAACTCTGGCAGGCAGACTAAGCTAAAACTTACAAAAGAAATTCTAATACACAATTTCTAATGGGGTACTTTCAAATTCTAATAAACCTAGCATCATCAAAATCTAAGTACATTTATTCCTTACAGTCATTTTAGTAACACTCCCCAACATTGATATAGAAATAGTATTTAAAGGAAGAATTAATATTCAAGGAAGAAAATTAAAGAGAATAACTCACAACTTACAAATTCATTAAGCTTCAAAGTAGCAAAACCAAGATGGAAGAGTTTAGCTCCTCATTTGGAGACTAAACATGAAGAAAATATAAAGAAAGAACTATTCTAGACTGAGCTTAGAAGTATATGTTAATTGGTTATCTTTGTGGGAAGGAAAGGGGGGTATTTTATAGGCTTTTTAGGCTTGCAGGGTCTTGTACCCGATCGGTCTGTAAGGGCACTCGATCGGGTACTTGGTTGCTTCGCGGAAGTATAGAAAACTGTGTTATACCCGATCGGGTATGTCGGCCACCCGATCGGGTATGAACACTCGATCGTGCCAAAATCTCCCCTGCATGTTGGCTTGTCCCGGATCCGATCCGATTTGATTTTTCAACAAGGTACCCGATCGGGTATAGGTCATACCCGACCGGGTACAACACCAAAAATCAGAATCTTGAGATTTTTGCACCTTCCTTCCATTTGTGTTGTTCACCAATGGTCCCTAGAGTGATCTTGGACCTGTTTGAGCTCAGTATAAACCTAATCTAAACAAATTACAAACATTTTTACAACTTAAACTATTACACCAAAAGTGTGTAATTTCCAAAGTAATAATCAATCAAAACTAATTAAAAACACAGAAATAAATATGTAATTTACATGAATGTCAACTCCCCCACACTTAGTTTCTTTACTCGACCTCGAGTAAAACCAAATGTTTATACAATGTTCATCAAAAGAAGATAGTAAGAAATAGGAAACTAAGACCACCAAGTATTGTAAATGAGTTTACGGAACAACATTTCCTTGGGTTTAAAGGTCTTCTATGCTCCTTACTTCTGCTTTTCCTCATCTCCTTTTCTTCTTCTTCTTTTCTTCAATAGATGATGTCCTGCAAAAACAAATTTCTCTCATATCTCTCGTTTTGCCTAGGAGTCTTTTCAGGTTTTCATCCTAGCATCTCTTTTTGTTTTTCCTTCCTTTCCGACTCACTCATTTTTGTTAAGCCCTTATTGCTTAGATTGCCCGTTTTTGGGTTTTCAACCTAACTAGCATTTATTTCCTTTTTTTTGGGTGTGTGTGTGTACAAAGAGTACAAGAAAATAATGCTTAGTATGAGGTAAAACAAAAGGGATTTTAACATACCAAAAAATGAGTCTTCCTCCCCCACACTTGGATAAAGGCACTATCCTTAGTGCCCGCCTTCACCGCCATAAAAACTTCCTCCAAAGCCTCCACCGGTGCCGCCCTCATTTCCCCCTTCACCCATGGTAGTGTCGTCTCCCATCCCGTCATCATAGCCCCCACCACCGTAGCTCGAACCTCCAAAGTTACCCCATTGAGAGGGGTCATACCAAGACGGTGGTGGAGGAGGAGTGGCCATAGAAGAGAAATTCCCGTGATGTGCCATATATGAGTACATAGGATCATAAGTCCTACGATAGTCCTCTTCATAGCGGTGGAGGTCGGCTTGCCGTAGCTCTTCCATTCTTTGGAAGCCCACCCGGTACTCCTCTCGGACTGGTGCAAGTTGTTCACCCATGTTTGTGTAGTTGAGGTTCATGGTGTTGAACCCGGCAAGTAGTGCTTGTTGGCCCTCCAAGAGTTGTTGGAAATAGTCGGTTGGAGGAGGGTTGTAAGGAGGATTGGGGATGTGTTGTGGTGGTTGGTTTTGAGGGGGGTCGGGAATATCATGTTGTGCATTTCCTTGGGCTTCTTGATGCTCAATTTGTTCGGGTTGTTCGGCTTGGGCTTGAAAATGTGGTGGTATGGCATTAGGAAGTAGGTAATGTGTGATTTCAAAACTTGCCCTTTTATACCTAAGGTTAGGTATTTCTTTGGAGGGGATAGGGAAGTAGATGGTTGGTTTGGGTAGGATATGCCACTTGTAGTGGTTTCTCCCGTTGTAGTCTTTGTGGGCGAAGGAGATGCACCCCGCGTTTCCAAGCCAAGTCAAATTCATCAAACAATGATCGGCTATTGGTTCATTATCCACATAGCCGAATTTGGAGGCCAAATGCATAATGACCCCCCCCCCCCCCCCCCCCCCGACAACAATATTACCCGTTTTGTTGCAAGTTTTCTCCAAATGATCCCACATTAGGTTGCAAAGGTTGAATGGCACGGGTATTTGAAAGAGGGCTAGGGTGACGATGGCTACGTCCCCCATCCGAGTGTGGTGGTTGTTAGGGCGACCGAGCAAACAATTGGCCAAAAACTTTAGGAAAAGTCGGAGAATAGGATGTTGAACGTGACTAATTGAAAGTTTAGACGCGCTCACATTCAATTCTCCGATCATTTTAGCCCATAAAGTGTGGCCATCTATTGTATTTTCCGGTATTCCCCTCTCATGGGCCACGAGGATGCCAAAATGTTGGGCAAACTCACGTCTCGTTATTGTGTATTCATTGTTGAATAAACGAAACGTGAGTGTGTCGTTATTGAACTCCTCCCTTTCCTCACATTCAACAAACTTAGCCGAGCTCAAGAATTCATAAATCACCCTCTCATTACAATTATACTTCATATCAAAAATCAAGTTCATATCCAACTCATGAAATAAATTGCGCATTTTTTTCAATAGGCCTAAAGCAGTGAGAGCATCATGACATAGAAATTTGGAGGGGATTACTTGCCTTTTTATTTGAGCCAAGAACCGTTGCCTTTGATTCCTCGGGCCGAACCGGACATCCTCAAATCCGGGAATTGGTCCCCTTGCAGTTGAACTCTCAGCCCTGTCTCTTTTGGGTGCCATTGGTGTGCTTGTTGAAGCTTGATTTTCGGAGAAGGGGTGGGATGGGTAGGGTTTCGGTTTTTGTGATATATGGTGAGAGAGATGGTTTTGTGGGTATGAGGTTGTAGAGGAGAGTGAGGGGAAGATTTTGGTTGTTGTATGAGGTGATTTGGGTGAGAGATGAGGGAGTAATTGAAGAAAGAAGGTTCGAAAATGGTGGGTTTGGGAGAGGGGTTTCGAATTTGGGAGGTTGGAGAAGATGAAGTGGCCGATTTTGGGGTCAGATTTGAGTTAAAAGTTGGTGTACCCGATCGGGTGGCCCGACATACCCGATCGAGTATGCGTGTATTTCTTCAAAATCCGGGCTGCTACCCGATCGAGTTGGGGTATACTCGATCGGGCAATTTGGTGCGAACTAAATTCCCCGTTAAAAAATTAATTTACCCGACCGAGTGTATGGGTGTACCCGATCGGGTACTTTGCAACGAACTAAATTAGCCTTTTTTCAAAATACACCCGACCGGGTACATGTGTACACCCGATCGGGTATGTGTTTGTTTTATTAAATTCAGCCCAGGGGTTGATACCCGATCGAATAGGCCGGGTACTCGATCGGGTAAGTTGCTACGAGATTTTTTTTGAATTTTTTAAGCAATACCCGACCGGGTGGGTAGTGGTACCCGATCGGGTATATTATTATTTTCAACCCCTGAGTCGATCGAGTATGGGTTACCCGATCCACGCTTATTCGATTTTTTTGCCTATACCCGACCGGGTACATGTGTTGCCCGATCGGGCATCATGCCTCACACCTTTTTTTTTTGAAAATGTAAGAACACACACAAAAATGAATGAAAATAACAAAATATAAACTTGGGTTGCCTCCCAAGAAGCGCTTGATTTAATGTCGCGGCACGACGTTATTTTTATTTTATTTTCTTTTATGCGGGATCGTGAACATCCCTTATTACTATAACTAATGTCAAGATGTTAACTAATTGTCATTTTAGTAACACTCCCCAACATTGATATAGAAATAGTATTTAAAGGAAGAATTAATATTCAAGGAAGAAAATTAAAGAGAATAACTCACAACTTACAAATTCATTAAGCTTCAAAGTAGAAAAACCAAGATGGAAGAGTTTAGCTCCTCATTTGGAGACTAAACATGAAGAAAATATAAAGAAAGAACTATTCTAGACTGAGCTTAGAAGTATATGTTAATTGGTTATCTTTGTGGGAAGGAAAGGGGGGTATTTTATAGGCTTTTTAGGCTTGCAGGGTCTTGTACCCGATCGGGCTGTAAGGGCACTCGATCGGGTACTTGGTTGCTTCGCGGAAGTATAGAAAACTGTGTTATACCCGATCGGGTATGTCGGCCACCCGATCGGGTATGAACACTCGATCGTGCCAAAATCTCCCCTGCATGTTGCCTTGTCCCGGATCCGATCCGATTTGATTTTTCAACAAGGTACCCGATCGGGTATAGGTCCTACCCGACCGGGTACAAAACCAAAAATCAGAATCTTGAGATTTTTGCACCTTCCTTCCATTTGTGTTGTTCACCAATGGTCCCTAGAGTGATCTTGGACCTGTTTGAGCTCAGTATAAACCTAATCTAAACAAATTACAAACATTTTTACAACTTAAACTATTACACCAAAAGTGTGTAATTTCCAAAGTAATAATCAATCAAAACTAATTAAAAACACAGAAATAAATATGTAATTTACATGAATGTCAGTCAGCCGCGGGATTTCACTCATCCTTTGTTTCCTAATCACCTGTGTAGATTGCGAAAAGCCATTTATTGCCTTAAGCAAGCCCCGCGGGCATGGTTCCATCGTTGTAGTAGTTTTCTGTTCTCTCATTATTTTTCGTGCAGCAAGTCTGATAATTCATTATTTATTTACCGCCAGGATAGTACTGTCATCTATTTATTATTATATGTCGCTGACATAATTATTACTGGCAATTCTTCCGCTGCTATTACATCGTTTATTCAGACTGTTGCTCAACATTTTGCTATGAAAGATCTTGGAGATCTTCATTATGTGTTGGGAGTGCAGGCTGTGCGTTCCGCTAAAGGTTTATTCCTTTCTCAACATAAATTTGTGTCTGACCTTCTCTCTCGTTTTCATCTCCACACTATTAAATCTGTTCGTACTCCTCTTGCTACCCGCACTTCCTTATCTCTCACTGATGGGGAGCTTCTTGCAGATGCCACTGAGTATCGCAGTATGGTTGGTGCATTACAATATTTAACTTTGACATGACCTGATATTACCTATGATGTGCATTTAGTGTCTCAGTTTATGCATGCTCCTCGTACTACTCATCTTTTTGCAGTCAAGCATATTTTTAGATACTTGCAGGGGACTATTGACCACGGCTTATGGCTTCAACCGACTACAAAAGCCACCTGTGTTATAGCCTATTCAGATGCAGATTGGGCAGGCTGTCCAGATACATCACGTTCCACGACGGGCTTTGTTGTATTTTTGGGTCCCAACCTGGTCTCTTGGAAGTCCAAAAAGCAGCCCACTGTTTCGAAGTCCTCTACAGAAGCCGAGTATCGTGCCGTTGCATATACGGTTCATGATACATTGCATATTCGTTCAGTTCTTTATGAGATCGGCTTTCCAGTTACCATTCCAACAAAGCTCTTTTGTGATAACATCTATGCTTCATATTTGACTGCAAATCCAGTTCAACATGCACGTAGCAAGCATATCCAGATTGATTATCATTTTGTTAGAGAACGTGTGGCGCATCGAGACTTAGCCGTGAAGTACATCCCTACACAACTGCAGTTACCTGACATTTTTACTAAAAGTCTTTCTAGTCAGCAGTTTCATTTTTTAAAAGACAACCTGCGCGTTGTATCTCCCGCACAGTTTGAGGGGGTGTAATAGAATATTATTAGGAAGATTTGTTTCCTAGTTTGTTGTAAACTCTTCTATTATAAATATACAGGCCATGACTCCTATTGGAGTACCTTTTCCCATTATCTCACACTAAAAGGGATATCATATTATAGTACTCTTTTGCCAAAAAATATTATAGTACTCCATGATATACATAAGAATTTAGTTAAAATTTTAATTTAGACACACAATTAGACAAACATTTGGTATTTAAAACTGCAAAAATTTCTGTTATGGTTTGAACAATATATCAATTTAAAATATTGTTTGAAAGAATATTTGAGGTTGTTTTTTATTTGCATCTTTGCTTCCTTTTTGTTCTTGTCCTGGTTTTCCAGAAATGTGATATTGGTAATTGTTACATATATATATAAAAAGTAAAATTTAGGATTTATTAAGTGATTATATTATATATTAACTTTGTAATAAAGGGATATAATTCTTTATATAGCTGGCATTATTTTAAAAATGTACAAATGCTTTGAAATATTTAAAAAAAATCAGATGATGGATAAAAAATATGGTATGAAAAAATGGTAGACTTTAATTTGAAATATAATCTTGGTTTTGGATAGACAAGAAATAAAATGTATATTTAACAAAATGATATAGATGAAGTATTTTTTACACTCCCTCCGACTCATATAAAAGTTCTCATATGATTTACGATGTTACTAAAGTTTATTTGTAGTAAATAATTTTTATATTCATAAACTACATTGAAAATGTTATAAAGTCATAAAAAACTTAAATTTCAAAAAAGTTAAATATATAAAGTACAAGATTAAGAACAATTTACGTTGACATGAGAATAGCAGATAGGGACCTTTACCTAGAACGGAGGTAGTAGGAAATATATTAGAATTATTTTCTTATGTGTGCATTAATTATATGCAATTTTTTACCTCAAAAATAAAGGTATTTTTTAAATTTTGGGTGGACCAGACGCTTGTGCTGCCTTTCCCTCGCGTAGGGTTTAGTGGATTTTGTACAGGGCACTATATATTTGAGATAATTTATTGTACGGTGCATTTTAACAATAGAATTATTAGAAGTTGATAGTTGTATTGTAATCACTTTGTACTAATTAAACTTTGATGTTATATAACTTAATTCTTTGTAAATCATGGATTCAGTTAATGAGATAATGGATTCTTTGACTTAAAATGTCATTTTAATACATTTTGGAAGTATTAAGAAACAAAAGAACATAAAAGTATTCAAAAACATTTGCTACGTTATGAAAGTTAGGACCGCAGCAATAAGTTAGTTTTCTACTTCACAAAAGTATTATTTGCTGCTGTTGTAAACCCCAACAATAAGTCATTTTTACATTTTTTAATTAGCTATTTGCTGCGGTTAAGAACCGCAGCAAATAAGTTTTCCTACTATTTGCTGCCCTACCAATTGATGCGGTTCAGAACCGCAACAAATATGTAAAAATGACCGCAACAAATAGCTATTATATATTCTAGTAGTGCGGTCAGAGAATTTCAGCCTCGCGCATCACACATGCTTTGTTTTTGTTAGAAGGTTCATCTTCAACTACTCAACACGACAAGAAGAAATCATCAAGTCCATTATATTGTTAACCGGTAGTCCGATACGACACTTGGCTACACGGAGGCTTCTCCTACACTTTCAATTGCTCAATATCAGAGAATGTTATGAATAACGAGAAAGGAAAGAAAAAAGATGCAGTATTCTCAGTCCGTCCCCCTCCCAAACCGTCTCCGTGGAGCTGAGGAATCTTGTTGTTAGGGTTTGGAAGATGTTGTTTCAAGTTTGGTTTTATTTTAATTATCTTGCTCTTATTTTTATTTTTCAGTTCAAATTGAATGCTATCTTGGTTCTATTCTTTATTTCCACTAGCAAAACTCTATAGTTTATGTTAGGTGATGAAATTAAAGCGCAATTGCGTCCATCATTGACTCAGTTTAGCCAATTATAGGATCAACGAGTCGTATTGCTTTTTTAATGGTGATAGACTCTGAGTCTGGTTCAAGAGTAGACGATCGGAAATAGATTTTTTGTCTTCTTGTATCTTGAATTTTGATTAATTAATACTCCCTCCGTCCCTGAATTATCTTCAAACTTTCTTTTTTCGTCCGTCCCAAAATTATCTCCTCCTTCCCTTTTTGGCAAAGAATTTGTGGTTCACAATCATTCTTACACATTCTTACACAATTCTCTCTCCTCTACACAACTCTCCACCACACAAAACCCACTATCTTAATTACTGTGCCCAGCCGAAATGAGAGAAAAAACAGGGACGGAGGGAGTATAAGCCTCTTTCTTTGGGTGGACCGGAACCTAGCTTGACCCGGGGACTCAAATCGTCATTTAAAGCACACACGACTTGATATTCAATTCACAGAACCAAATAACAACATTCTTTTGAAAGGCTCTCCTCAAATATGTTAGTTTAATTCAAAATATTGTTTTTTGAAAGGCTCTCCTCAAATATTTTAGTTTAATTCAAAATATTGTTTTAGATACATTTATCGGAAAGTTCCCGAAATAGGACTAAAATAATTTCAAAATTCCAAATTAAGACTGTCATGTTTTTTATTTCCAATATAGGACTAATTACTGTCATGTTTAGAAAATACTGACATGTTTGAAATCTGGTACTGCCAAAACATGACAGTAATTAGTCCTATTTTGGGAATAAAAACATGGCAGTCCTATTTTAGAATTTTCAAACTGTTTTAGTCCTATTTCACGTAATATCTCTACATTTATCTATCACATACGATTTTGGTAGCGGGGTATGGGAATCTATGTAGCTGAGTTTTGCCTATGATTCGTAGAAAATACCGAGTATTGAATTACTCTCTCCATCCCGAAATGGTTTCCAAATTGACTTTTCTTTGTCAATGACAATCAACTTTGACTAATGATTTTTTTTAATAGGGAAAACTGTCAAATAGGTCCTCGAACTTTCATAAAAAGGTCAATTAAATCCTTCTATAGGAGGTTCTGTCCGGCCGTCGCGATTTGGGGCGGTTCCCGGTGGAATTTTTTGATGAAATTTTTTGAGCATCTTATTCATCAGGTCTAGTTTACTCATACCAAATGTCAGCTAAAAACACAATCCGAAACACATTCAAATTAATTCGTGAAGATAACTGTGCATTTTGCGTTCTCGAATTAATTTGAATATGTTCCCAATTGAATTTTTAGCTGAAATTTGGAATGCGTAAACTAGACTTGATCAATAAGATGCTCAAAACAATTCATCAAAAAATTCCACCGGGAACCGCCCGAAATCGCGACGGCCGGACAGAGTCTCCTATAGAAGGACTTAATTGACTTTTTATGAAAGTTCGAGGACCTATTTGACAGTTTTCCCTTTTTAATAAAAAATTATTTAGAGTATAAAAATTATATCAAAATGTTTCTTATTCAAAATAATTTCAAAAAAATATAAAATTTATAAATTTTAGACAAATATAATAATTAAAATCATTGTCCAAAGTTCGCCATCATTGATCAAGAAAAGTCAATATAACGAACCTTTTTGGAACGGAGGTAGTATCTTGTTCATGAATTTTATTTACTTAGCTAGAAGAATTGCACAAGGGAATGGAGGTAAAAAACCACGTACCGTACGGATGTTGATGCACACTAATTAGTAGTGCATAATTGTATGTTTTTATGTTTCATTGATGGTGATTGTTTGACGTTTTATTTGGTTTGTAAACATTTGTGTGATTTTAGTTGTAATTGTATTTTAGTCTTTATTTGTCAGTTGTAAAGTTTAGTTAGGATTTGTGGTGTTGGAAAGGAAGACTTTGAAGTGAAGAAAAAGAAGATTTGGCTGTCCAGGAGCAAATACCCGACCGGGTATAACACTTGACCCGGTCGGGTAAGAAGTGAAAAACGAAAATGCAAAGAAAGTGCATGGCCCGGTCGGGCCCAATACCTCACCCGGTCGGGTGAGAAGTGACCGGGGACAACCCGGTGTGCAAAGATCACCCGAACGTGAAGAATATCCAATTTTTGCACTCACTCGGTCGGGTCCCCTACCCCACCCGGTCGGGTCTGACTTGACCCGGACACTTTAACATACCGAAGATCACCAGAACGTGGGGAAATATCTGATTTTGACCGGACCCGGTCGGGTGAGTACTTGACCCGGTCGGGTACCCGGCCAAAGGTGTTGAAAAACACCTATAAATAGCACACTTTTTCTTCACAAAAAATCATCCCTTCTTCCATACTCTTAAGCTCAATTTAGAATAGCATTTCTTTATATTTCTCTAGCTATGTTTAGTCTCCAAATGAGGAGCTAAACTTCCATTCTTGGTGTTGCTCTTGAAGCTTGTTGATTATTAAAGTTGTGAGTTACTTTCTTAACTTCTTTCCTTGAATATTAATTAATAGTTCTTTCCTTAATACCATCTCTATATTAATGTTGGGGAGTGTTGCTAAGATGACAATTAGTTAACATCTCGACATTAGTTAGAATGGTATTTTCTTCCTCTATATTAATGTTGGGGAGTGTTGCTAAGATGACAATTAGTTAACATCTTGATATTAATTATAGTAGGATTCATCTTCATTAATAATATTCTTCCTTGAATATTAATTAATTCCTACTCTTATTTCATATTAATATTTTGAACATTACTTAAAGGAACAACTAGTTTTGTTTCATATATTAATTATTACTAGAAACGATCAACGAACCGATGGTTAATCGTTGATGGTTTCACAAGTAATAAACTTAAGAGGGATTAATTTTGTTGGTTAAACCGAAACCGCTTGTGTTGAGGTTATCAATCTCAATTGATTTCATCAAGGAGTTAGAAAGATTAAATGCTATTATTAAATCGGTATAAGGCGTTGTTCTATATTTGATTAATAGTAAGGGTTATTAATGAATGGTCGTTGTTAATAACTACCCTCGATGAAGTGGATATACTCCCCGATTGAGTATTCGAGAGGGAATAAGTTATAGATATAACAATGATCGACTAAAATATATCAACAAGTGGAAAGTAGCAATGTCAAGTCCTTTTTATCTTTGAATTAAACACATATATGTTGTTCATCTTAGTTCTTAATTAAATTAAATCACTCAATCCAAATCCCCCCTTTTTATTTACTAAAGTATCATAAAAAGAGAATTATTCTTTTCCCTGTGGATACGAACTCTACTTCACCTATACTACGTATAAGTGTTTAGTATTGAATTTATTTTGACGCACCGTGACAAAGTGTTCGTCAGATGTACATAAACACTTTGGATATAAACATGTACAGTTTATAAAAAAAACCACGTACCTACAGCCGAGAGAAGATTTAATACCACCTTTCAAACAAATGAGACTATTTTAATCATAATTAACTCATTAGGAGATTTCAGCTCTTTTGTAGCTGAACTGGCTTGCCAGATATGCGTAGCCTAATTTAAATGCATATATTTGGGTGCAAACTCAAGGCTTATATTGACAAAGGCTAAGATCTTTCAGATGAGTTGCGTTCCAACTCTTTTCTTATGCTTGCAGGGAAAAAGCATACCATAGCTTATGTTTTGGAGAAAGTTGATCTATAATTGCTTATGTTTTTCTTCATATTTTTTGTTATTTGTTTCGATAGTTTCTTTTTAGTTAGTCTTCTAAAAACATAATATATGGATTTTCTTTTTAGTATATTGATGATGAATGTCAAGATCTTGCCAAGTAATTGTGCTTTAATTTTGAGGTGTTATCTATAGAAGTTGTGACATATATTGAACTTCTTTGATTGTTCGTTGTGCTTCGTTTCTTGTTGATTTAGATGAAACTTCAACATTTGACATCCATTTTAATTAGAAGGATATACAATATAATAAGTACTCCGTAATAGGTACTTCCTCCGTTCATAAATAAATGTAACGATCAATATTTCACATTTGCCGAGACACAACTTTAATCATTAATATAAATGCTTTTGTATTAGTAAAAAAATTAAAATAATTAGATTATGAAAATTTACAATGAGACAAGTTTAACAATTTTTTTTTCATAAAATAGTATTATTACATTAATAAATAAAACGTAGTCAAAGTAGAACACGTGAATAGTGTAAAAGTCAAATTGTTGAATTTATTTAAAAACGGAGGTAGTATTATCTACCTTCTTAATATTATGTATGAGTTGTAAATCGAGAGAATTCCCACTTTAGGAGTAAAACATACCAATAATGCAAAAATAGGAGTCCTATCCCCACCATTAGTTTGACACACCGAAATATATAGTAAGAGACAAGAATAACCTTAATGAAAAAATTAGAGTTAATTTCTTTAATGATAATAAAAAACAGTCATCATCTCCAACGCACAACACATGTCTCCCGCAAGACAGTCGTCATCTCCGGTGCCACTAGCGCCGCAACCATCTCTGCCGCCGTCGACACCATCTTCGGCACCACAAGCGCCACCACCACCATCTCCGGTGCCACTAGCGCCGCCGTCCCTCATCTTCGCAACCACTTCAGATCTCTGTTTGGCCGGATCCGTAATCTAGAAAAATTTGGACGGAGTATCATTTACAACACCATTAAACCATAGTAATTTTTAAATTGATTTCAATCAATGTTTTTGTAACATTTCAAATTAATATTCTAATTTGTATTTGAAATTGACAGTAATTTTTAAATTGATTTCAATCAATGTTTTTGTAACATTTCAAATTAATATTCTAATTTGTATTTGAAATTGACATAACCACTGTTTTAAAGTATTTTCTATGATATTAGCATGAAAATATTACACAGTACTTATTTGCAAATACTTATATTTTCCAAGTGAAATATATTTTCAATTTAGTGCCATGTTTATACATGACAATGACAAATACAATATTATTAATTTTAGTCAATAGTTTTGTACAAATTATTTTCTACTTTGAATCTGAAATTGCCATAATTGTCATTTTAAAGTGTTTTTATGGTATTAAGAACATTTGTAAAACATGGCATTATTTGCCTAGCATATCCATGTAATTGCCATCTTTAAGAAATTAATGTTGACTTCATAAATGTAAAATGACATTATTTGCCAAACATTTTGAAAAACACTTCACAAATGTAAAATGACATGATTTGCCAAACATATTGAAAAACATGGCATTTTTAAAATAATTTTGCCATTTTCGAAAAATAAACATTATTATATATTTTTCAGATCCAAATTCATTAAATTTAAAATTTTAGAGTAAAAAAATAAAAAAATAAATAAACATCAGATTCAGTCCTTTTTAATCCATGAAAACAGAGAGATGGTGAAAGAAGGAGAAGGAGAAAGAAAAGAAAGAGAAGATATTGATAGACCCAGATACTAACATACAACAATCATAACAGGTATAAAGAAGCAGATAGAAAGATATGTCGAAGATTAAAACCAAATCTGGTATACCGTATGAACTGTCCGCTGCTCTCCCTGGAGAAGGAGAGCAGCGGTAACCCTAATCTCTCTCTATCTTTACTCCTATGCTCTCTAAGCCTCTATACGATTATTAGGGTTCCCGTAGGTTAGCCTCCTTTTATAGGAGAAGTTAGCTAACTTACGGGTTACAAGGAAGCCCACAGGCTGATACACATTTGTGGCCCGTATTACACGTTTATTTAATAACTACACAAATACAAAGATATTTAATTATATTGGACATCATAAAATATTCCTAACAATCTCCCCCTTGGTGTTCAATCATGTTCAATCAGCATTGCAGCGCGGATATCTTTGTCTTTGTTGTTATTCAGCTTCCTTTTACTTTGAACTTGACTTCTGAGGAAGGCTATCTGAAGAAATCCTTGCAAATCTCCCCTTTGATGTCTTCTTGACAATTTGATCTTTGATGCCGGGGGTTGAGGGACCTTCAGTATCTTGCATGTAGTCCTTGCCTCGCAGAAGTTGCTCTTGATCAGCTTGGATGAAGTCTGGTGACGCCTCTAGAATGAATATTCTTTGGAGAATAGGAGACGCCCATGGACTTCATCTTCAGGACATGAGTATTTGACCTCTGTCTCCTCCACAATGTAGTCTTTTTGACTATTTGGAATGAATGCATTTGAGGAGAACTTGTCGGTGGCACAGCGGAACATAATGATTATTGATTTGTGAGTGTAGCTGACCATTTGATTTGAGTTGTAGAGATAGCACAGAAGGTATTGATTTTTGTGATGGAGGAGTGAAGTGTCCCAGAATGATTTGTTCAGTGTTAACAGCATGTGGACGACTGTCCCCCTCATGACGATCCGATGAATCGGGACGTCATGCTTTTATTCTTTTATTCTGTAGAAATAAAATAGGAAAAAGACAGAAATGTAAATGATAAAAGCCCCCCGGGGTCGTGTAGACACCCGTTTTCATCACCATAGAGATAAACTCTAAAGCAATGGCCTGAAAATGTTGGTGATTCTTATGTTGCAACAGCAGGACTTCCTTCCAATTATTAGTCTACATCTGTAATAGATCAGCCCTATGGAAGTTCTTGCTGGTCATGTAGACCTGCAACTGACTCTAAAAGTGCGTCTGTGTCCTAGAAAATTTCAAAACATTTGGGAGTGAGTAACTAGACACGACGTGATCAATGAAAGTTCAGTGGCATGGGGCTGAGGCCACTATAGTCAGTATTACTTGCCTCAGAAGGAGACAGTAATGAGAGATGAGGTTCTCCGTGAAATGTGATTAAACCCCTGTCTGTTGAGAGACAAGTGAGTGGTCTAGGTTAGGGTTGTGCATGCGCCGTTTGGACAAAATGCAGCGACTTCTACCCGGGATCTGAATAAATTCAGTCCTGAACCTATGGGGATAGTCCAGAGTATTTGAGTGGCTAGGAGTAGATGTTCAATTCATAGCAGGCAATTGAGGTAGCAGACTCATCATTGATTATTGTTTTCTTCTCACTCGAGCCTTCTGCTTCCTAATGCTCATAATGTTCACTCACTCACTCGCTCACTTACGCACTTACGCTCGGCTTTGTCCCTTGGGTAGGCTTAGTTGGGTTTACTAAGCCATAGGGACATGTTCTCTCATTACTTTCTTCATTTTCTCTCTGTACTCCCCCTCAACTGGAGTACTCGGTATGCTTTGTCATTGTTAGGCATCGGGAAGGATAACATTGAACACTCCTCCTAAAATGTTGCATCCTTTGAGAGATTCCTTACTTTGTTGGTGTAAGGCGCCAGGAGGAGAAAACTGAAACTCCCCCTCAAAATGTGCAAGGTTTGATTGCTCACAGCTTGTCATACCCGCCATGTGTGTAGAGCAATCTGAACAAGTACCACACATGACGGTTTCCCTGAGCTCACCATGTAGAATTTCAGCATATTGATGATCACATAATGTTGACGAGTCAGGGGAGGCTTCAGCAGTTGATTGTTGATTGTTGTAAGATGACCGTTGACGCGAGGTTGATTGAATTATCTACGATTTTCAGACCTTTACATTGAAGTTTTAGAAAAGCTTTGACCTCAGGGTTGACAATGAAAGAATTTGAACAGATTTGCCTAAGTTTTGACCTGGACATCGGTGATTTACGATGTTTGTCGGAAAACTAACGTTTTGACCCTCAAGGACTGCGAGTGAGGGCGCGTGAGAATGGTTTCTGGGGCATAGCCCGAGAATTAATGTAGATCTTTTCGTTAGCTTTCTAACAAAAAAAGGTTTTCTCAAATCGGATCATCGAGTCCAAAGTTATGGCCAAAACAGTGCGGCGTAGCAGAAAATCTCTAATTTTGAGTTTTTGAGGAATTTCTTCGAAGATGAGGTTCTCGATGTTGAATATCGAGAGCAGGTGGATTTTAAACAAAATTCTAAGGCAATACCTCGAAATCCGAATCTCGAGGTTTAAATCTCGAGATTACAATCTCGAGGTTTAAATATCGAGATTACAATCTCGAGGTTTAAATATCGAGATTACAATCTCGAGGTTTAAATCTCGAGATTACTATCTCGAGGTTGCCTCGAAGAATAATGGCGAAATCCACCTGCAAAACAAACCTCATAATATCGAAATCTGCAGAATTTCAAAATGTTTGGAACATCGAAAACTTTGAAGTTTCGAAAACCTCATAATCTCGAAAACTTGCTGTTTGAAAAACATCAGAACGTCGAAAACTCCTGAAACATTTATAAGCAGGGAATTATTCAGAAATCCTATAATGTAAAGCTTCGATGAACTGCGAAGAATGTCAAGATTCGAATTATGAGTTCAAAGAAACTGCAAACTTTGAAAGATTCAAAACATCAAGAAATTTTGAAAATCTCGAAATCTTCAGAATGTCGAGATCCAAAATATCAAGATCCCAAATGTCGAAATCCCAAAACTCGAAATTCCAAAAGATTTTCAGAGGCAGAATGTCGAAAATCAGATGTCGAGATCTGAATATCGAGATCTAGGATTTCGATAAAGGAGGCCCGGTTTCGAGATTTGATATCGAGATTAGGATGTCGAGTTTTGAAATCTCGAGATTTCAAATGTCGAGAAGTAAATCTCGAGATTTGGGATGTCGAGAAGTGAAACTCGAAATATTATTTCGAGAAGTCAAATGTCGAGACCAGAAGTCGAGACCTTAAAATCGAAACCTCGATCTCGAGATTTGGATGTCGAGATCCTCAATGTCGAAATCCTGCAAAATGAAAACATCGATTTTTGAAAATCTGAAACCTGTTCTGAAAAGCCCTGAAGGTCGAGATTCTCCTGTATCAGTTTCAAGCCAAAAACGTTTCTGCAGCAGTGAAAAAAAAGGATTTTGAGATCTCAATGTAGAGATCTTCGAAATATAAAAATTGCAGAAAACAAAAAAAGAGGTATGCTGCTGGATCGGTTTTGAAAGGCGAGTCCAACAGTATGATTTTTACAAAATTTCGTTCACAAACAAGATTACAGGAGCAAATCTCTACATATTAGAAAAACATAAGAAAAGCAGAGCAATTCTTCGTTAGATCCAAAAAATCGCAGATAGATCCAACCTGTTTCACGCCTCGGCTCTGATACCAATTGATAGACCCAGATACTAACATACAACAATCATAACAGGTATAAAGAAGCAGATAGAAAGATATGTCGAAGATTAAAACCAAATCTGGTATACCGTATGAACTGTCTGATGCTCTCCCTGGAGAAGGAGAGCAGCGGCAACCCTAATCTCTCTCTATCTTTACTCCTCTGCTCTCTAAGCCTCTATACGATTATTAGGGTTCCCGTAAGTTAGCCTCCTTTTATAGGAGAAGTTAGCTAACTTACGGGTTACAAGGAAGCCCACGGGCTGATACACATTTGTGGCCCGTATTACACGTTTAATTAATAACTACACAAATACAAAGATATTTAATTATATTGGACACCATAAAATATTCCTAACAGATATAGATACTTACCTATGTCCATCAATTAGGCTGCCCTCCGCCGCACCACCGCTCTACGCCCTTCACCTCCACCCTTCACCGCCGCACCACTTCCCTACACCCTTCACCACCGCCCTACTCCATCTGAAAATCTGTAGAAATAAATTTAACAGCTGCATGGAATTAATAAAGAGAATAGATTGATGTTGCTGGAGAAACATAAAAAAGATGGGAGAATGAGGGGTTAGGGTGATGAGGATGGGCAAAGAAGATAAAGATAGACGAGAGAGAGTAGCTTTTAATTAGAATAATACAATAAAAGGTATAATTGTAAAGACAAATAAAAAAGTAACGGTGCAACAATCTATTGACTCCTATTTAGGGAATATATCAATTGAGACTCCTATATTGAAATTTTAGTATTGTTTTAGTAGATCAGGAGACCAAATAAACCTAATCTCCATAGTAAGAGTTGCACCAACTGTCCTTGACCTCAAAACTCTGGGAAGAGGACTTCAGACCACGGCATATCACCTTAAGAGGACCGTACGTTGATTTCTCACCCAACCGGGCCATAAACTCCATCTCTAAGCGCGCGAAGATCCCATAGTCGAACGCGCTATTCCCCGACTTCCCTGTCTTGAAAAATTCCGAGTTGCCCGCGTCGAGAGACGCGTTTTGTGCATGGAGACTGAAGGCGATGACATTGTCGAAGCTCTGGGGAGGAAGCGGGGACGGGACGGGCAACACGGCGGACGCCACCAACGTCGGCAGCTCCGCTTCTCTTTTGAAATAGAGTTTCGTTGCTTGCGTGGAGTTGGTGAAGTCAATAGTTTTGTTTTTGTTGGAGTTGACGGCCGTGAGGGTGAAGCTGAAGTCGGCAGTGAGGCCGTCGTCGTCTGTATAAGCGATGTTTGCGATGGTCGCATTCACGACGTGGTAATCCGGTATTATCGAGTCGCTGGAGGACGAGTTATTACTAAGGGCCCAAATAAGAAAACCAAGAGTTATCGCTAGCACTATCACTATAAGGCCACAGTAAACAATTAAACGCAAACGAGAGCATTTCATCGCCATTATGCGATCAAATCAACCTAAGTATGTACGTAGTAAGAGGCGGAGGAGATTTAATTTATATAATGACGGTTTTATTTTACTATCTCCCTTCCGTGAATTTTGCCAAATGTAAAGTAGGTGAGAAATTAGAATAGTAAAAACTGTGTGGTTGAGATTTGTGCAGAGGAGAGAGAAATGTGCAGAAGCACAAATTAGTTGTTTTAATAGGAAAGTGACAAAATTTTTTGGACAACAAAAAAAGGAAAGTTGACAAAGTCCAATGAGATGGAGAGAGTATGTATTACGTTCCTCTTATAGTAGTCAAAATTTGGCAGGGAGATTTCCCGTTTTCAAAAACTTTACAAAAAGTGATACTATCTATGTCTCAAATTGATTTGCAAATTTGACTTTTCTTGCTCAAATACTTTCGCTTTGTTCGCTTGATTATGATGTCAATTGTTAATTATATTCTAATTTGGAGTTTACAACTTTGAAGAGATTTTAATGTTGTTTATGAATATATAAATTTTAATTATTAAAAATTGAATTAATTATCAATATGAAGGATTCACTTTTATTATTGGTTGATAAAAAAATGATGATTTTGCAAAATAATTTAGGACGGAGGACCCTACAAAAAAAGTATCGATTATCAATGACCTAAAAAACACTCCAATAAAACGTGGCAGTTGCGGCACGCCTAGTAGACAAGGAGAAGGGAAGAAATTTCATCAGACAAACATATAAAGCTATATAAAGTCTCATGGCACCTCTGGCAGTCTTCTAGAGTTTTGATGTTGTAGAACAGAGATTCTTGTTTGAAGCTAATGATTTGTTTCACGTACCTTATTTGTGTTTTAAACGCGTTTTTAAAGAGGCGTCCTTCTTTAAACAAAACACACGTTTAAAACGAAAAAAATGTCCATCCATTTAAAAAGGAAAAAACTCATACTTTCGGTTTAAATCGTATATTTCCTGTATTTTACATAAATAGAAATATGAATTGATCAATTAAATAAATTCACTAAATGCATAGGAGATCAACAATAGTTTAAAGGCAAAAAGGAAAACCTCCTCCCCGTGACCCCGTGTTTTTTAATTTGTATTGGCACATTACAAAATATTCAATTATTAAATAATAAAATGAATTGCATGATAGATAAAGCTAGGTATCCTAAAAGACTAAAACTTAAAATACTAAGCTACTAGAATTCTGATGGTTTTTTAAACAAGCATATTAAAATTAAGGTTTCTCTACGTCTGACATTTTTTAGTACTCAATCCGTCCCGAAAAGATTCGCCAAATTGACTTTTCTTGGTCAATGACAATCAACTTTGATTAATTATATTTATTAATACGTAATTATTTTGAATATGAAAATTATATCAAAATGTCCCTTATTCAAAATATTTTCATAAAAGTATAAAATTTATCAATTATATATAAATATAAAAGTTAAAATTATTGTCCAAAGTTGTTATCATTGACCAAGAAAAGTCAATATGACAAACCTTTTCGGGACGGATGTAGTATAAACTTTTACGCACATAAAAAATAAAAGCGTAGAAGTCACACAACTTTATCATATGTCATCCGTCATCTTGGACTTAATTACCATTTCTATTTTTGTTATCAACTTATGCATTTACGAATTATTCATTTATGCAGTAATGAGATTTCCTAGTTTAATATGTGTAAACTTTTATTTCTTTTTACCATATACGTAGTATGTTATTTTGTGAAGTATATAATTTTAGTGTTCAAAATAATACGCTTTTTTCGTTCCAATTTTTGTAATAGATACCTTATTATACATGTAGACGGATTTTTGAGCATCAAATTTTCATTCATAATACCAAAGTCAACAATGTGCGTATAAAATCTCGTTTAATTTTGTTTCTTATATCTAACATAAATCTTTGTAACTAATATAACCTCGTCTTTCCTTTTCTTATGTTTTCTCTTTAAAACCCCAAGTTGAGCGGTTGAGCCTTACACGATTAAGGGTCAACACCGAAACTAGGCCCCACATTTGTGACGCTCAAGTCAATCTTATAAAGCCCATTAAATTTCGATGCGTATAATAGGGCAATTTATATCATGGGATCGGCGCATAATGAGGATGGTGCACCCGATCCCAAAACGACGCAGCATTCATTATTTTTTTTTTTTTTGTTGTTAAAAATTGTAATAACTTTTTTATTTGATATTCGATTTTTATAAATTTTATATCAATTTTTTTATTTTTCATGATCTATCAAATGAGACCAATATTGCTTATGTAATTTTAACAAATTATTTTGAAGTTACATTTGATAATATATCATGAAGTTATATCTTCTTCTGCGCGAGTTACATCTTATTGTACGCGAGTTACATCTTAATGTATGTGAGTTACACCATGAAATAAACCCCTGCTACATTGACGAGCACTTTGTCACGGTGCGTCAAAATAAATTCAATACTAAACACTTATATGTAGTATAGCGTTGTAGAGTTCGTATCCACAGGGAAAGGAATGATTCTCTTTTTATGAAACTAGTAATTAAAAAGGGGGGTTTTGGTTTCGAGTGATTTAATTTAATTAAGAAACTAAGATGAACAATCTATATGTGTTTAATTCAAGAATAAAAGGGACTTGGCTTTGCTACTTTCCACTTGTTGATATATTTTAGTCGATCCTTGTTATATCAATAACTTATCCCCTCTCGAATACTCAATCGAGGAGTATACTGACCGTTCATTAGTAACTCTTACTATTAACAACGACCGTTCATTAATAACTCTTACTATTAATCAAATATAGAACAACGCCGTATACCGATATAATAGTAGCATTCAATCTTTTTAACTCCTTGATGAAATCAATTGAGATTGATAACCTTAACACAACAGTTTCGGTTTAACCAACAAAATTGATCCCTCTTAAGTTTATTAACCACGACCGTGCATTAATAAACCGAAGTTACTTACTTATGAAACCACCAACGATTAATCATCGGTTCGTTGATCGTTTCTAGTAGTAATTAATGTCGGAACGTTAACTAATCGTCACTTAGAAACCCTCCAACATTAATATAGAATGAGATTAAGGGAAGAATTAATAATCAAGAGAAGAAGTTAAGAAAATAACTCACAACTTTAATAATCAACAAGCTTCAAGAGCAAAATCAAGAAAGGAAGTTTAGCTCCTCATTTGGAGACTAAACATAGCTAGAAAATATAAAGAAATGCTATTCTAAACTGAGCTAAAGAGTATGGAAGAAGGGATGAATAAAAGTGAAGGAAAATGGGGCTATTTATAGGTGTTTTACAACACCTTTGGCCGGGTACCTGACCGGGTAAAGTGCCCACCCGACCGGGTGCATGTCAAAATCAAATATTCTCCACGTTCAGGTGATCTTCGGCATGTTAAAGTGTCCCAGATCAAGTCAGACCCGACCGGGTGAAGTCTTCTACCCGGTTGGGTATTTGCCCCTGGACAGTAAAACCTCCTTTTTCTTCACTTCTAAGTCATCCTTTTCAACACCATAATTCCTAATTCCACTTTACAACTTACAAATGAAGATTAAAATACAATTACAACTAAAATCACACAAATGTTTACAATCTAAATAAAACGAAAAACAATACACATCTGATGGATAGTGTACCCGGGGGGTAGCTTATCTGAGGGGTTATTACGAGGAATAACTAGAGAGAAGTCAGAGCAAGTAAGTAGAGAGAGAAAGTATATTAGAAAGTATGCAGCGTGTGTATTGTGACTTGGTTACAAATGGGGAAATGGGGTGCTATTTATAGTAGCAATAAATGTCGGACAGGGACACGTGTCAAGCATCCATTGGTCGAGGGGTCACCTCAACTGGTTGGCGCTGGCAAACGCATGTGGCCGCATTTAATGCGGCTGTTGGATGGGACGTTGCACTGGGTACGGTGATCTGTACGCATGTGGAGCGGATATTATGTCGGAAAAGGCGCCCTCGGCTGTAGATGACTAGCCGAGGGCTCTGAGTACTGGGGACCCCCTTAGTGCCGAGGGCTCCAGTTGCCGAGGGCTACTGATTTTCGCCGTTCTTCCCAGTAACTTTGTTTTCCTGTTTTGGCCCTTCTGTGAGGTTCAGAGCCCTCGGCCAGGGGGCCGAAGGCACCCCTGGTGCGCATTGTGGGCTGCTTGGTACCTTGGGCGCCGTGATTTGGGCCTGTTGTGATTCCCGGGCCTATTGGGCCTTTGTTGGAGTAGTAAGAGTCTGTGGGCCGGGGGTTCCCGGGCCATATACTCCATCAGGAGTCCCTCACTTTTTTTGCCGAAAGGTACTTGAGGGAAAAGGAGTAATTGTGTTTGTCCTCTGCCGTTGTTCCGTTGTAGTTTGTAGAGTTGTGGGTAGTTTGCTGTTTTGTTTATTCTGCCGAGGGTAGTCCCTCAGTTACCCACATGTTGGGACTTGAGGGGGCGTGTTTGTGATTTTTGTGATTTTTCCGAGGGGGTCCTCCAGTCCCCCACTCATTGAGGCACTTGCAAAGTGGTGAAAAGGAGTAGAGTAACCATGTTGCTGTTTTGGGCCGAAGGCTGACACTTTTCGTTTCATTTTGGGGGGATGCCTGGTTAAAAATCTCATTAGGAAAAACTCTGTGGGAAAAAATCCTAATGAGGGAAAAAGAGTGCACCGAATTCCCCCAATGATGAATCGAAAACGTGAAGCCCTGGTTCAAAATGGAGTACAATGCTGATGCCGAAGGCTGTCTTTGTTCTGAGGGCGCATGTGTTGATTTAGCCGGAGGCGTGCTGTTGATATCCTGGCAGGTGCCGAAGGGGAGTCTCTCAATCTGGGGATCGAGGGCGTGATGAATGTGAGTAGTAGTTGAAGTGTTACCGGGGTGTCCCCTGTTTGCTGATTAGTTGGTGAGGGGGGGTATCCGAGGGCTCCCATTACCTGCGTGCCGTAGGCTATCTGTCAATGAGGCGTACTCCCCGGGGGCTACCCGGCCCTCAAAGTACTGAGGGGGGGTCCCCGAGGGGTGGGCCTGTTATGAAGCCGTGGGCGTCTGAAGGAGTGAGCCCGAAGGCATTTGTTATGTAGTATGTGGGGCACAAACCGGGAGCGTCTCTGGGTAAGTGTACCCGGCCGGGGGATCTTCTTGATGAAGTGGAGTGAAGTAAAAAGCCCGGGGGCTAGTTCTTTGGTCGATGAAGGAGTGGGCTGCTAAATATAGCCAGAGGCTCCCAGAGTATAGCCGTTGGAAATATAGCCGTTGGAATATCTAACGTCAGAATATAGCCGTTGGGGGGGGGGGGGGCTGCCACGTGGTGTGTGCTCGTTGGCTGCTCGTGGGCGGGTGTCACCGATTGGGCGAAACCATGGTTTGTAATGATGGCATTCCAACCGGAGGCCTGGTTTCCAGGCCCAAGCCCGGATCCAAGCGCTTATAAATATCCCAAGGCCGGCTTCACTTCCCTTGTGTGATATCATTGTAGCGAAGCTCTCCCCAAATTCCTAGAGAGAGAAACAGCTGCCCTCGGTCTAACTCCCCTTTCAAGGTCAGTTTCTCCTTGTCCTCCACCTCTTGTCACCTAGATGTGCTTAGCGGCCTTAGGACTTACACTTAGGAATTTTAGCTTAGAGCACTTAGCATACTTGAGCCCTCAAACTAGGACAGACGATGTCTTCACAAAGCGACTCTCAAGACATCTCGGGGGGGCGCTTGATGGAGGAGAAAATCATCTCGGACGTGGAGTCCACAAGCGAACATCCCTCGGTGGGACAAGATGTTGTCGTCGCGATGGAGCTGCAGAAAGCCCTCGTCGCCGAGGCAGAAGCCGAGGGCTTCGAACAAGAATGTGAAGACGAAGAGCTGGCCCTCGCCTGGCAAGTAGCTGAGGAAGAGGCCCAGAAAGAGGGCGCGAGGGTCACCGTCGGTGTTCTCCCCCCTCGGGGCACTCGTGAGGCCAGCACCTCTCGGCCGTTGAACGCGGTTCCCATCCGGGTGGCCCCCGGGAAAAAGAAGGCGAAGGTTGCTGCTTCCAAGAAGAAGGGCAGCGTCGCAGACCAAGGGAAGCCCCTCGATATGCCCGAGGGGTATTCCTACTTGAATACCGCCGCCTTAGAGATAAGGTCGAAAGTTGATGAGGCGGATCTTTATGTCACCCAGTTACACGTGGGCCCCTCGGCCGTTGTGGTGGCACCGGGTCCCGATGACGTCCTCTCCCGGGCTCCCGAGGGCTGTATTGCAGTACATGTCCTGTCTGTATCGATGGGGCTCCGGTTCCCCCTTCACCCCTTCCTTCGGGAATACCTCCGGTTCGTGGGTTTGGTCCCCTGCCAACTGACGCCGAACAGCCACTCATACATCGCGGGCTTCCTCCATCTCTGCAAATCCCGGGGGGTAATGCCTAGTCTGGACCTCTTCTTTCAAAGTTTTAATTTGTGCCGGGGGGGGGGGGGGGCATGCGAATGCCGAGGGCTTCACAAACTTGCAGCACGTGGCCCTGTTCAAGCTGTTTACTGAGGCGCCCTCCTCAAACAAGGGGTGGAAGGACCGGTGGTGTTTCATCAAGTTAGCCGAGAGCCCCTTCCCGAGGGAACTGCGTGACCGGTTCAGGCGCCATGAAAAGAGGAGGAGCGCCGCCCTCGAGAAAGATGGCAGGATCCTGGCAAAGATCCCGGAGGGCCGGGACAAGAACGTAGCCATCAAGGAGTGCACTCAAGAGGAGGACCTCTACACCCTCGGGTTCCGGCGGTATCGCTTCCTAGGGGAAACGGATGAAAGGTTCCCGGCATTTGAGGGAGCCTCCGGAGGTAGCATAGAGCACCCTTATTTTCGCATTTTAGCACATAGTTTGTTGTTGTTTTTTGTACTTCTATGCCATCTGTCAATGACCCGTCGGCCTAACCCCATATTGTGTTGTAGGTATCCCGGTCAATATGATGAACGTCAGAGGGCTTGCTGACCTTAAGAAGAAGAAGTCTTCCAAGGTCCCGAAGGGGACGGATGCCAGCGTCCCTAAACCCGCCGGTGACTTCTTTAAGAAGCCGGAGGGGCCGTCAGCGGCCCCAAATGCTGATGCTGCCGCTGCCGCGAAGAGAAAAGCTGCGGGCAAGGCTCCCGAGGGCAAAAGGCCAAAGACGGGAGATGCTGGGAAGAAGGGTCCCCCTGTGGTCATTGTTGATGATTGCCCCACCTCCGGGATGCCTGAGGAGATGACGGTGGCGGAAGTGTCGGGGGGTGTCCGGGAGCCATCCTATGAGGTCCTGACGGTTTCTCTCCAGGTAGGAATGACCGTGATGAATTGCACGGCGGGCCCGAGGGTGCTTCTGAGGGGCATGACCCCTGACATTGAAAGAGCCGCCCTCGGGGCTGATGATGACCAGGCCCTCGAGGACAAGATCCTCCGGTCTTCCCTTACTGTAAGTTTTTACCTAATTGTCATTTTACTTTGTGCCAGAACATACTGTACGACTTTCCTAACTTCTTTATTTCTTGTAGACTTGCATTGCCCTCGGTGAGCAGGCCCGGAGGCTGGAGGAGTGGCGTCTGCGCAAGGCTGAGCAGGATGCAAAAATGCGGGAGCTTATCTGCCAGAATTATGATGCCATCCGGCAGATGGCTATGCCGGAGGAGAGCCTTCGGCAGATGACCCAGCGGGCGGAGGCCGCAGATCGGGGCAAGGCCGAGGCTGAGAGGTCCGTAGTTGAAGCCCTCGAGAGAGCCGCTAAGGAAGCCGAGGCCGCCAAGGCGGATGTCGTCGAGAAAGCCCGAGGGGACGCCATCTCCGGTTTTTTGGCAGGGGGGGTGGCGAGCAGAGGAGCACAAACAGTGGCTGTCCTCGGTCGTGGAGTCCTCGGTCGACGAATGGTGCGATGGGCCCGGCGTGGAGTGGGTTTCCCGAAAGGGTAAACAATACTACGATGGGGGCAAGTTTTTTACTCAAGCCCTCATCTACCGGAGGATGGCCCTCCATCTGAAGATCGACCAGAAGGACTTTGACCCGGCAGCGTACAGACTTCCGCCCTGCAGCCGGACGTCCGTATTCCTCTCCCCTCAGATGTCGAGAGGCCAGACTTGGAGGACACCGAGCTGATGAAGGAGGCTGAGGGTGACGAACCTGAGGCCGGCCTAGAGGTTACTTCAAAGCGTTCGGAGGAGACGGCCCCCGGGGATGTTAATTTGTAATTTTTATTTAGCATACTCTGAACAATCTGGTTGTAATGAATGGTTGTATGCTCTTGGCCTTCGGCCCTTTTTGTAATATACATTTGAATTTCCCTTTCTCGGATGAATGAGTGTTTGCCTTCGGGCTTTGCGAATATACTTTGTTCTCTTTAATTGTTTCTTTTTGAATGTATGCCCTCGCCCTGTCTGAATGTGTGCCTTCGTTTTCCTGAATGTATGTTTAGGACTTAGAATATATTCTTCCAAGT
Organism: Cuscuta europaea; assembly: GCA_945859875.1. Lineage (NCBI taxonomy): Eukaryota > Viridiplantae > Streptophyta > Magnoliopsida > Solanales > Convolvulaceae > Cuscuta > Cuscuta europaea. The sequence continues at coordinate 1,337,448 of CAMAPE010000080.1, read as the reverse complement.
ATAGTGCCTCTTGTAGCCCTCGGCTACTAGGCCTATTTAGTCAGTTGAACCTTTCATCGAGGGCACAATGTTCAGGACTTAGAAATATTTCTAAGTGTTTGTTCATCTGTTGGCCCCCGGCCGGTTCCTTCCCTCTGGTTTTGTGTAGCCCTCATGAGATAGCCGGAGGCGAGGTGCTTTAAATACAGTTTAGCCTTCGGCAGTTGGGTACCCTTCGCTGGCTGGATATATGACCGAGGGCCCAGAAATAGTTAGGACTTAGAATATTTTTCTAAGTATACTTTTACCAAGTCTTCAACCGTGTGGCCCCCCGGGCTGCATGGAGGTTTGACCGAGGGTCAAAATATATGTAGGACTTAGAAAATTTGTCTAAGTGTAGCTTCACCAAGCCTTCAACCGTATGGCCCCTCGGGCAGCATGGAAATTTGATTGAGGGTCAAAATATATGTAGGACTTAGAAAATTTTTCTAAGTGTATTTTCATCAAGCCTTTGACTGTGCGGCCCCTCTGGCTGCATGAAGATTTGACTGAGGGTAGAAAAACTTTTGGGTGAATGTGAGGACCTTGCCTCAGATGCGCCCTCGGCTGGCTGGTAGCCCCACAGGGGATAAAGTATTTAGGACTTAGATTATTTTCTCTAAGTATTTCCTGCTGCTGGCCTTCGGGAGGGGACCCTTCGGCTGTATACGTAGTAGGTTTTGGATAGTTTCCTTTGCCCTGTAATGTTGTCTTGTGGCAACACAAAGCCTTCAGTTGTTTATTATGTCCCCCCAATGTTGGTATAGGAGAGTTTGTAATCCAAGTCTAGCATGAAAAGGCAGACTCCCTCGGGAACTGTCTGGGTGTATCCCCCCGACATGTAGTGAGGTGCCGGAGGTGATTCTGGATTTGGTTTGGCCACCATCAGATAGGTTTGTTATGTAGTAGCCTTCGGGGACGTTTTAAGTTGTTGTTGGCTGAGCCCGCCATGTTTTGTAGTATTTGAACCTTCGGTTTTAGGTATAGCCGAAGGCAATTATTGAGTGGACTCGGTCACTTGTTGATGATGTCTGTTGTGAATGGTATTCTTTGTACTCGTGAGCTTCCAGATACCGAAGGTGTTCCCGTGGGGAGCCCTCGGTATGTTTCTGTGAATTGTTGGAGTGATGTACTCATTGATTTCTCACCAAGTCTACTCCCCTTCACCACCCTATCTTTTTTTTTCTTTTTTTTTTTTTGAGTAGTGAAGGGAAGGCTTCAAGAAACTTGGTTTCTTGGTAAGGCTTGGCCTATCGGGAGGTAACAGAATACACCATTAGCTCCCCCCTCGGGTTAACCTTCCGAGTTCCGAGGGGATCGAGGGTCGTTTCCTGGGTACAAGATATGGTGGTCTGTAGCCTGCCTCCCCTTGGGGGATGGCGCGGAAAGTGCCTCAGTTTTGAAAGTCGTCCCCTCGGCGTTTAGACATAGTATGTGGCCTGCCACACCCTTGGGGTGGTGGCGCGGGGAGCGTTTCGATTTGGAAGTCAAATCCTGGGCATTTCTCGTGCCTGTCATACCCTTGGGGTGATGACGCGGAAAGCGTTCCGTTTTTGAATGTCGAATCCTGGGCATTTCTCGTGCCTGTCATACCCTTGGGGTGATGACGCGGAAAGCGTTTCAGGGAAGGGTTTTCATTTGCACACTGGTTGCAAATGGCCGGGGGCACTACATGCTGCCGGCACCGAGAGGTGGCGCCTTCGGTATAGGCGTCCTCGAGGGGTACGGCTTAGAAACAACACTCGGTGTTTGTTCCGATGTACGGCCCTCGGTACTTGGTACCGAGGGGTCTTCTGTGAAAACACTTGGTGTTTGTTCTTCATTTTTCATAGGGGATTGTGGTGTCTACCTTTGGTACTTGGTACCGAGGGGACTTCGGTGGAAACACTTGGTGTTTCTTCCCATTTGTTGAAGGTGATTGTGCTGTCTACCCTCGGTACTCGGTACCGAGGGGTCTTCTGTGGAAACACTTGGTGTTTCTTCCTATTTGTTGAAAGCTGTTAGTAATGTGTCCCCCCGGCACCAAGTGCCGAGGGGTCTCCCTTCGATGACAGTTGGTACTTTCTTTTTGTTGTAGGTGATAGTATTGTCCACCCTCGGCACTTGGTGCCGAGGGTTCTTCCTCGGGGTAAGGCCTTGGGCCAAGGGGTGATATGAGGGCTTGGCCCTTCGTAAGAATCCCGTTCCATGTTCTTGATGTCTTTAAAATGCCTTCATTCTTCAGAATTTTTAGGCCTTGGGCCGTAAAATAATACATTCACTAGTTATGAGGGCTTGGCCACTCTGATGTTATTGATAAAATTTAACTAAGTGATGTACATTCCAGTGCCTAGGGACTTCAGTCCCGTTAGGGCGTTTTAGCTTGTAAGTTCGTTGTTTGATGATGGCTGCCACGATGTAGGGGCCCTCGAACTTTGGTGCCATCTTTCCGCCCTCGGTTGGTTGGCTAGCTTCCCTTCTTCGAAGGACATAGTCCCCTACTTGGAATTCCTAGGAGCGAACCTTGGCGTCAATGTAACTCTTCACCCGCCTTCGGTAGTTTTCTGCGCGCATGAAGGCTTGCTCTCGGCGTTCCGAAATAAGGTGGAGGTCGAGGGCCATATTGGCGTCGTTGGCCTCTGGGTCATACTGTGTGACCCTTCGGGTTGGAAGAGTTACCTCAGTGGGGGCCTTGGCTTCAAATCCGTAGCAAAGGGAGAACGGTGTCTCGCTAGTTGCCCGTCGAGGGGTGGTACGGTAGGCCCATAAGATGTTGTGGAGCTCTTCTACCCAACCACCCCCTTCGGCCTCCAGCTTCTTCTTTAGGCCCTCGAGCAAGGTCCTGTTGGCGTTCTCCACTTGACCGTTGCCCTGAGGGTAGGCAACGGACGAGAAGGTGTGTTTGATGCCCCATGCCTCTAGGAGGGCACAGAAGGGGGCTGCCTCGAACTGGGTCCCGTTGTCGGATATGATTTGCTGAGGGACGCCAAACCTGGTGAGGATGTTTTTGAGAACAAAATGACGGCACCTGGCCTCAGTGATGCTGGCGAGGGGCTCTGCTTCCACCCATTTGGTGAAGTAATCGATGGCGACAATGATGTACCTGTTGTTGGAGGTACCCCTCGGCAGAGGGCCCACGAGGTCTATGCCCCATCGAGCGAAGGGTATGGATGTGCTGATGGGGGCATAGTTGACCGCTGGCCTGCCGAGGGCTTTCTGGAAGTGTTGGCATGCAGAGCACCTGCGGGCAACGTCTGCACAATCTCGGGCCATCGTGGGCCAGAAGTAGCCCTGGATTATTTGCCTTCGGGACATGTAGAAGGGTCCCTGATGAGCTGAGCAAGTGCCACTGTGCACCTCCTCCATCGCTACTTCGGCTTCATCTTGATGAAGGCACCGAAGTAATGTCCCATTGTAGGACCTTTTGTAGAGCCTTCCGTCCTCGATAGCGTAGCTAGGAGCCCTCAGCTTTGCCAGCTTGGCGCGGGCCTCATCCTCGGGCAGTTGCGCTGTGGTGATGAAGGCGACAATGTCCGAGATCCAGTCACCATGCCTTTGTTGTATGTGCATGACAAGGCTAGCGTGTATGCTTGAGAGGCTGAGTTCTTCCACTTTGGCGATTTTTGAGATGTGCTCATGGGATTCGGCCGAGAGCTTGGATAAAATGTCGGCCTCGGAGTTTTGGGCCCTCGGTATTTGAGTAAGAGAGTGTGCCTCGAATACCTTAAGCAACTCCTTGGCCGCCTCCTTGTATTGCTTCATTCTCCCTTCCTTGGCTTCGTACTCCCCGGATATTTGGCCGATGACTAACTTGGAGTCGCACTTGACGTGAATTTGTCGGGCCTTCATGTTAGCTGCCAGCCGAAGGCCACAGAGGAGGGCCTCGTATTCGGCCTCATTGTTAGAGACTTTGAAGGAGAAGCGGACTGCATAATAGGCCCGGAAGCCCTCGGGTGAGATGAGAACCACCCCTCCTCCACATGCTTTGGCGGTGGAGGAGCCGTCGGTGTAGAGGGTCCACCAATCGTCTGAGGGGGCCGAGGGCTCTTCGTCCACGACTGATCTCGCCGTACATTCCGTCACGAAGTCCGCTAGGGCTTGGCCCTTGATAGCGGGCCTAGGACGGATGTCGATGTTGTATTGGCTCAAGAAGACAGTCCATTTTACCATTCGGGAGGAGCTGGTGGGGCTCCTCATCAAGGCGCCGAGGGGTTGATGAGTGAGGACCTGGACCGGGTGAGCTTGGAAGTAGTGGCCCAACTTCTTGACGGTCCACACGATAGCCAATACCGTTTTTTCCACGGGGGAGTACCGGAGTTCCGCCTCCCTGAGGGTCTTGCTAACATAGAAGATGGCATGCTGGATGCCATCCTCCTCCCGGATAAGTACTGAGTTGATGGCAGCCGGGCTAACACCCAAGTAGAGGTACAGGATCTCCCTTACCTTGGGTTTAGAGAGCACAGGGGGTGAAGATAAGTACCGTTTCAGCTCCTCGAATGCCCCCTGACATTCTGAAGTCCACTGGAAACCGGCGGTTTTCCTCATGATCTGGAAGAAGGGTAAGGACTTCTCCGCCGATTTTGATAAGAAGCGATTGAGGGCTGCTAGGCGGCCCGTCAATCGTTGGACCTCCTTCACGTTGCGTGGGGGCTCCATGTTGATGATGGCCTGGATCTTCTCGGGGTTGGCCTCGATACCCCTTCGGCTAACCATGTAGCCCAAGAATTTGCCCCCCTGCACGCCGAAGGTACACTTCTTTTGGTTCAGCCGAAGGCTAAACTTCTGCATGATGGCGAAGATCTCCCTCAGGTCATCAACATGGCTTGTTGATTGCTTGCTCTTGACGATCATGTCGTCAACATACGCCTCCATGGTGCGCCCTAGGACAGCTTGGAATACCCTGGCCACCATCCGAGTGTAGGTGGAATCCGAGTTCTTTAGGCCGAAGGCCATGACAAGGTAGCAGAATATGCCATCGGGAGTCATGAAGGCTGTTTTTTCAGCGTCTTCCTCATGCATAAATATTTGATGATATCCGCGGAATGCGTCGAGGATTGACATAATCTCACACCCCGCGGTTTCATCCACAAGTTGATCAATATTTGGCAAAGGGAAGGGGTCCATGGGACACGCTTTGTTGAGATCCGTGTAGTCCACGCACATGCGGAATGAGGGCGGTTTTTGTGCGAGGACTACGTTTGCCAGCCATGAGGGGTATTTCACTTCCTTGATGTGCTTGATAGAGAGGAGCATGGCGACCTCCTTCCTCACAAATTCCCTCCTCTCGGCCGAGAGGGGTCTCCTTCGCTGCTGTACTGGTTTGGCCGAAGGGTCCACCGAGAGGCGGTGGGTGATGACCCTTCGGCTGATCCCCGGAATGTCCTCCGGCCCCCATGCAAAAACAATGGAGTAGGCGCGGAGGGCGCTGATGATGCCGATTGACGAGCACTTTGTCAAGGTGCGTCAAAATAAATTCAATACTAAACACTTATACGTAGTATAGTGTAGTAGAGTTCGTATCCACAGGGAAAGGTATAATTCTCTTTCTATGAATTTTAGTAAATAAAAGGGGGGATTTGGATTGAGTGATTTAATTTAATCAAGAAACTAAGATGAACAACCTATATGTGTTTAACTCAAGAATAAAAGGGACTTGGCATTGCTACTTTCCACTTGTTGATATATTTTAGTCGATCCTTGTTATATCTATAACTTATCCCCTCTCGAATACTCAATCGAGGAGTATCTCCAATTCATCGAGGGTAGTTATTAACAACGACCGTTCATTAATAACCCTTACTATTAATCAAATATAGAACAACGCCTTATACCGATATAATAGTAGCATTCAATCTTTTTAACTCCTTGATGAAATCAATTGAGATTGATAACCTTAACACAACGGTTTCGGTTTAACCAACAAAATTGATCCCTCTTAAGTCTATTAACCACGACCGTGCATTAATAAACCGAAGTTACTTACTTGTGAAACCACCAACGATTAACCATCGGTTCGTTGATCGTTTCTAGTAGTAATTAATGTCGGAACGTTAACTAATCGTCACTTAGCAACCCTCCAACATTAATATAGAATGAGATTAAGGGAGAATTAATAATCAAGAGAAGAAGTTAAGAAAATAACTCACAACTTTAATAATCAACAAGCTTCAAGAGCAAAACCAAGAATGGAAGTTTAGCTCCTCATTTGGAGGCTAAACATAGCTAGAAAAATATAAAGAAATGCTATTCTAAACTGAGCTAAAGAGAATAGAAGAAGGGATGATTTTATTGTGAAGGAAAGGGGTGTATTTATAGGCTTTTGGGAGCTGCAGGGGATGATACCCGACCGGGTATATAGGATACCCGACCGGGTATCTTAGGAAATTTCCCAGAAAGTCACTTTTCTGGGCATACTGACGAGCACTTTTGTCAAGGTGCGTCAAAATAAATTCAATACTAAACACTTATACGTAGTATAGTGTAGTAGAGTTCGTATCCGCGGGGAAAGGTATAATTCTCTTTCTATGAACTTAATGAATAAAAAGGGGTTTTTTGGTTTGAGTGATTTAATTTAATCAAAAACTAAGATGAACAACCTATATGTGTTTAATTCAAGAATAAAAGGGACTTGACTTTGCTACTTTCCACTTGTTGATATATTTTAGTCGATCCTTGTTATATCTATAACTTATCCCCTCTCGAATACTCAATCGAGGAGTATCTCCAATTCATCGAGGGTAGTTATTAACAACGACCGTTCATTAATAACCCTTACTATTAATCAAATATAGAACAACGCCTTATACCGATATAATAGTAGCATTCAATCTTTTTAACTCCTTGATGAAATCAATTGAGATTGATAACCTTAACACAACGGTTTCGGTTTAACCAACAAAATTGATCCCTCTTAAGTCTATTAACCACGACCGTGCATTAATAAACCGAAGTTACTTACTTATGAAACCACCAACGATTAACCATCGGTTCGTTGATCGTTTCTAGTAGTAATTAATGTCGGAACGTTAACTAATCGTCACTTAGCAACCCTCCAACATTAATATAGAATGAGATTAAGGGAAGAATTAATAATCAAGAGAAGAAGTTAAGAAAATAACTCACAACTTTAATAATCAACAAGCTTCAAGAGCAAAACCAAGAATGGAAGTTTAGCTCCTCATTTGGAGACTAAACATAGCTAGAAAAATATAAAGAAATGCTATTCTAAACTGAGCTAAAGAGTATGGAAGAAGGGATTCTTTTTAGAGAAGAAAAAGAGTGCTATTTATAGGTGTTTTTCAACACCTTTGGCCGGGTACCCGACCGGGTCAAGTACTTACCCGACCGGGTCCGGTCAAAATCAGATAATTCGCCACGTTCTGGTGATCTTCGCACGTCGTTTTGTCCCGGGTCACATCTGACCCGACCGGGTCAAGTAGGGGACCCGACCGGGTCCAGTGACTTTCTTGGCAATTTCGTCTGTTAAATCATACCCGACCGGGTGGGGGTTTCTACCCGGTCGGGTTTCACTCCTGGGCAGTCAAATTTCTTGTTTTCTTGTTTTCAAAGTCTTCCTTTCCAACACCACAAATCCTAACTATACTTTACAACTTATAAATGAGAATTAAAATACGATTACAACTAAAATCACACAAATGTTTACAAACTAAATAAAACGGTAAACAATACACACAAATCAATCATAAAAATATACATTTATGCACTACTAATTAGTGCATATCAAATACCCCCACACTTAAACCTTTACTCGTCTCGAGTAAATCAAATCCGATCCAAGAAGTCCTTAAAATGACAAGAATATCAACACACACATCCACGAGTGTTTTTAGAAACACATGAAGTAAATCCCCAAAAATATAATAGTAAAGAGGGTCTTCAACTCCATATTTCTTTATCAACCTCAACCCTTTTTTTTTCGTTACCCTTAGGATCCTGCAGAAATAAAAGAAAATACTTTCTCTCGTTCTCTCATTTTGCCTAGGTGTCCTTTCGGGTTTTCATCCTAGCTTCCCACATTTTTCTGTTTTAATCCTCACAACTCACTCTTATTTTTGCTTTATTTTTGCTTAAGTTGCCCTTTCAGGTTTTCAACTTAACAAGCTTTTATAATTTTTTTTTACAAGAATAAAGAGTATGAATGTGAGTATTCCATAAAACTCTCCCCCAAGCTAATCAAAGCACTGTCCCTAGTGCTTGTGTCTAAGATAAATGTTTTTTTTTTTGATACTTTTTGGGAGTTTTTTTTTGGTGATTCGTGGGTGTGGAGATGAAAAGGGTGAAGAGGTGATGAATGAAATGGGTTTAATTGGTGGATGGATGTAGAAGATATGAAGCTTTTGACTTTTGGAAATGGAGGGAATTTGGGGTGTGGTTCGAAAGGGAAGACAAAGGGGGTGATATTTTTTTTATTTATGAGAAATGGCCTGGTTTCCAAAAAATCGAGATACCCGGCCGGGTGGGGTAGTGTACCCGGTCGGGCATAAACTGTTCACCCGAGGCAGAAACCTTTTGCTGGGTTGCCCGGCCGGGTATGGAAGTCTACCCGGTCGGGCGAAAAATTTATTCTTGTTTTGTTCATGCCTCGCCCGGGTGATTGCCCGGGTGTTTTGTTTTTAGAAGTAACCCGACTGGGTTAGGGTTTATACCCGGCCGGGTCCAATCCCAGTCCATTTTTTTTTGAAATGTGTAAAAATAAAATAAAACAAGTAAACGTACCTTGCTTGGGTTGCCTCCCAAGAAGCGCCTTAGTTAACGTCGCGGCACGACGCCATCATTGTGTTCAGTCGTTCAAACTGGGATCATGATAGTTTATCTTCGCCACATTTTCACTCCTAGGACTTCTATAGGAATGCTTGATTTTCTGACCCTTCACTCTGAAAATGTTTCCAGGATCAAATATCCAGATTTTCATTGATTCATGTGGTGAGAGTGAGGGAAACAAATTATCATTTAGCATGGTCAATGGAAAGTGTTTTGATCTTGGTGGCATGAGAGGGGGTATCAAATGTTTACTTAACTCCACTGTCATTTCCTGCATATTGGTGCGTGAAAAGAAATCCAAATGATATTCTCTCGGTTTATTTGCAACCGCGAAAAGTACATTTGAATTATCCTCACATTTGCTGAGGATTTCATCTTCATCCTTCTCTACCCTTTTTGTTTCCCTTAGAGCCTCAGGAAAAGGTGGCATGTTCTCAGGAATGGCCGGTGATGGAGTTGAGTTTTGAAGTTTCTCCACTTCTGGTTGAGCTCCCTCCGTAAGCTCCTCTTCTTCTTCCTCTTCGCCAATGTGGTTCACAATGTTTGGCACTTGTTTCAAATGATTCTCCAAGTTCAGTTCTTTGAGCATTGTTTCTTGCGGGTATTGCGACATATCTTGTTGCATTTTTGTCACATTGATAGTGAGAGCTCGGATCATGTCTTCAGTGGACATGCTGGAATAAGAACTTGAGTATGGATTATATGTGTTGCAGAATGAGTCATACCTCTCTTGGAAAACAACATCATCACTCTGTTCAAAGTATTCTTGTTGAAGCTTGGGGCAAAAATCCGTAAGATGCCTTTGTGACATGCAAATGTTGCAGGCCTTGGTATCAAGAACGTTTGAGCATAAGAGAAACTCCTTTACTAAAAATGTTAAGCTAGAAATTTGACTCTGTAACGATGATGTGTTGGTATCCATTTACTCTTATAAGCTCAGAAAATAGAAGAGCAAGATTTTTTTTATTATCTTTTTTTTTGTTTTTGATTTTTATGAGATAAAATAAAACGAAAAGTAATTGCCTTTCCCCGGCAACGGCGCCAAATTTGACGAGCACTTTTGTCAAGGTGCGTCAAAATAAATTCAATACTAAACACTTATACGTAGTATAGTGTAGTAGAGTTCGTATCCGCAGGGAAAGGTATAATTCTCTTTCTATGAACTTAATGAATAAAAAGGGGGGTTTTGGTTTGAGTGATTTAATTTAATCAAAAACTAAGATGAACAACCTATATGTGTTTAATTCAAGAATAAAAGGGACTTGACTTTGCTACTTTCCACTTGTTGATATATTTTAGTCGATCCTTGTTATATCTATAACTTATCCCCTCTCGAATACTCAATCGAGGAGTATCTCCAATTCATCGAGGGTAGTTATTAACAACGACCGTTCATTAATAACCCTTACTATTAATCAAATATAGAACAACGCCTTATACCGATATAATAGTAGCATTCAATCTTTTTAACTCCTTGATGAAATCAATTGAGATTGATAACCTTAACACAACGGTTTCGGTTTAACCAACAAAATTGATCCCTCTTAAGTCTATTAACCACGACCGTGCATTAATAAACCGAAGTTACTTACTTATGAAACCACCAACGATTAACCATCGGTTCGTTGATCGTTTCTAGTAGTAATTAATGTCGGAACGTTAACTAATCGTCACTTAGCAACCCTCCAACATTAATATAGAATGAGATTAAGGGAAGAATTAATAATCAAGAGAAGAAGTTAAGAAAATAACTCACAACTTTAATAATCAACAAGCTTCAAGAGCAAAACCAAGAATGGAAGTTTAGCTCCTCATTTGGAGACTAAACATAGCTAGAAAAATATAAAGAAATGCTATTCTAAACTGAGCTAAAGAGTATGGAAGAAGGGATTCTTTTTAGAGAAGAAAAAGAGTGCTATTTATAGGTGTTTTTCAACACCTTTGGCCGGGTACCCGACCGGGTCAAGTACTTACCCGACCGGGTCCGGTCAAAATCAGATAATTCGCCACGTTCTGGTGATCTTCGCACGTCATTTTGTCCCGGGTCACATCTGACCCGACCGGGTCAAGTAGGGGACCCAACCGGGTCCAGTGACTTTCTTGGCAATTTCGTCTGTTAAATCATACCCGACCGGGTGGGGGTTTCTACCCGGTCGGGTTTCACTCCTGGGCAGTCAAATTTCTTGTTTTCTTCTTTTCAAAGTCTTCCTTTCCAACACCACAAATCCTAACTATACTTTACAACTTATAAATGAGAATTAAAATACGATTACAACTAAAATCACACAAATGTTTACAAACTAAATAAAACGGTAAACAATACACACAATTCAATCATAAAAATATACATTTATGCACTACTAATTAGTGCATATCAAATACCCCCACACTTAAACCTTTACTCGTCTCGAGTAAATCAAATCCGATCCAAGAAGTCCTTAAAATGACAAGAATATCAACACACACATCCACGAGTGTTTTTAGAAACACATGAAGTAAATCCCCAAAAATATAATAGTAAAGAGGGTCTTCAACTCCATATTTCTTTATCAACCTCAACCCTTTTTTTCCGTTACCCTTAGGATCCTGCAGAAATAAAAGAAAATACTTTCTCTCGTTCTCTCATTTTGTCTAGGTGTCCTTTCGGGTTTTCATCCTAGCTTCCCACATTTTTCTGTTTTAATCCTCACAACTCACTCTTATTTTTGCTTTATTTTTGCTTAAGTTGCCCTTTCAGGTTTTCAACTTAACAAGCTTTTATAATTTTTTTTTACAAGAATAAAGAGTATGAATGTGAGTATTCCATAAAACTCTCCCCCAAGCTAATCAAAGCACTGTCCCTAGTGCTTGTGTCTAAGATGAATGTTTTTTTTTAATACTTTTTGGGAGTTTTTTTTTTGGTGATTCGTGGGTGTGGAGATGAAAAGGGTGAAGAGGTGATGAATGAAATGGGTTTAATTGGTGGATGGATGTAGAAGATATGAAGCTTTTGACTTTTGGAAATGGAGGGAATTTGGGGTGTGGTTCGAAAGGGAAGACAAAGGGGGTGATATTTTTTTTATTTATGAGAAATGGCCTGGTTTCCAAAAAATCGAGATACCCGGCCGGGTGGGGTAGTGTACCCGGTCGGGCATAAACTGTTCACCCGAGGCAGAAACCTTTTGCTGGGTTGCCCGGCCGGGTATGGAAGTCTACCCGGTCGGGCGAAAAATTTATTCTTGTTTTGTTCATGCCTCGCCCGGGTGATTGCCCGGGTGTTTTGTTTTTAGAAGTAACCCGACTGGGTTAGGGTTTATACCCGGCCGGGTCCAATCCCAGTCCATTTTTTTTTGAAATGTGTAAAAATAAAATAAAACAAGTAAACGTACCTTGCTTGGGTTGCCTCCCAAGAAGCGCCTTAGTTAACGTCGCGGCACGACGCCATCATTGTGTTCAGTCGTTCAAACTGGGATCATGATAGTTTATCTTCGCCACATTTTCACTCCTAGGACTTCTATAGGAATGCTTGATTTTCTGACCCTTCACTCTGAAAATGTTTCCAGGATCAAATATCCAGATTTTCATTGATTCATGTGGTGAGAGTGAGTGAAAGAAATTATCATTTAGCATGGTCAATGGAAAGTGTTTTGATCTTGGTGGCATGAGAGGGGGTATCAAATGTTTACTTAACTCCACTGTCATTTCCTGCATATTGGTGCGTGAAAAGAAATCCAAATGATATTCTCTCGGTTTATTTGCAACCGCGAAAAGTACATTTGAATTATCCTCACATTTGGTGAGGATTTCATCTTCATCCTTCTCTACCCTTTCTGTTTCCCTTAGAGCCTCAGGAAAAGGTGGCATGTTCTCAGGAATGGCCGGTGATGGAGTTGAGTTTTGAAGTTTCTCCACTTCTGGTTGAGCTCCCTCCGTAAGCTCCTCTTCTTCTTCCTCTTCGCCAATGTGGTTCACAATGTTTGGCACTTGTTTCAAATGATTCTCCAAGTTCAGTTCTTTGAGCATTGTTTCTTGCGGGTATTGCGACATATCTTGTTGCATTTTTGTCACATTGATAGTGAGAGCTCGGATCATGTCTTCAGTGGACATGCTGGAATAAGAACTTGAGTATGGATTATATGTGTTGCAGAATGAGTCATACCTCTCTTGGAAAACAACATCATCACTCTGTTCAAAGTATTCTTGTTGAAGCTTGGGGCAAAAATCCGTAAGATGCCTTTGTGACATGCAAATGTTGCAGGCCTTGGTATCTTGAACGTTTGAGCATAAGAGAAACTCCTTTACTAAAAATGTTAAGCTAGAAATTTGACTCTGTAACGATGATGTGTTGGTATCCATTTACTCTTATAAGCTCAGAAAATAGAAGAGCAAGATTTTTTATTATCTTTTTTTTTGTTTTTGATTTTTATGAGATAAAATAAAACGAAAAGTAATTGCCTTTCCCCGGCAACGGCGCCAAATTTGACGAGCACTTTTGTCAAGGTGCGTCAAAATAAATTCAATACTAAACACTTATACGTAGTATAGTGTAGTAGAGTTCGTATCCGCAGGGAAAGGTATAATTCTCTTTCTATGAACTTAATGAATAAAAAGGGGGGTTTTGGTTTGAGTGATTTAATTTAATCAAAAACTAAGATGAACAACCTATATGTGTTTAATTCAAGAATAAAAGGGACTTGACTTTGCTACTTTCCACTTGTTGATATATTTTAGTCGATCCTTGTTATATCTATAACTTATCCCCTCTCGAATACTCAATCGAGGAGTATCTCCAATTCATCGAGGGTAGTTATTAACAACGACCGTTCATTAATAACCCTTACTATTAATCAAATATAGAACAACGCCTTATACCGATATAATAGTAGCATTCAATCTTTTTAACTCCTTGATGAAATCAATTGAGATTGATAACCTTAACACAACGGTTTCGGTTTAACCAACAAAATTGATCCCTCTTAAGTCTATTAACCACGACCGTGCATTAATAAACCGAAGTTACTTACTTATGAAACCACCAACGATTAACCATCGGTTCGTTGATCGTTTCTAGTAGTAATTAATGTCGGAACGTTAACTAATCGTCACTTAGCAACCCTCCAACATTAATATAGAATGAGATTAAGGGAAGAATTAATAATCAAGAGAAGAAGTTAAGAAAATAACTCACAACTTTAATAATCAACAAGCTTCAAGAGCAAAACCAAGAATGGAAGTTTAGCTCCTCATTTGGAGACTAAACATAGCTAGAAAAATATAAAGAAATGCTATTCTAAACTGAGCTAAAGAGTATGGAAGAAGGGATTCTTTTTAGAGAAGAAAAAGAGTGCTATTTATAGGTGTTTTTCAACACCTTTGGCCGGGTACCCGACCGGGTCAAGTACTTACCCGACCGGGTCCGGTCAAAATCAGATAATTCGCCACGTTCTGGTGATCTTCGCACGTCGTTTTGTCCCGGGTCACATCTGACCCGACCGGGTCAAGTAGGGGACCCGACCGGGTCCAGTGACTTTCTTGGCAATTTCGTTTGTTAAATCATACCCGACCGGGTGGGGGTTTCTACCCGGTCGGGTTTCACCCCTGGGCCGTCAAATTTCTTGTTTTCTTCTCTTCAAAGTCTTCCTTTCCAACACCACAAATCCTAACTATACTTTACAACTTATAAATGAGAATTAAAATACGATTACAACTAAAATCACACAAATGTTTACAAACTAAATAAAACGGTAAACAATACACACAAATCAATCATAAAAATATACATTTATGCACTACTAATTAGTGCATATCACATACCCGACCGGGTATGTTGGCATACCCGATCGGGTATGTGACAAATCTTAACGAAATCTTGCTCCCACGATCATTTGTTCCCGGATTTGATTTGGACAATCGAATCAAGCAAATACCCGATCGGGTATAGGCAATACCCGACCGGGTACATGAGTATTTTTTCCAAATCGAAATCTTTCTTGCCTCCTTGCACTTTCCATGATCTTTTAAGGTCCAATCTTGATCCCTTGGATGATCTTTGACATGTTTAGCTCAGAAAAGTCCTAATCTAAACAAATTACAAATAAATATGAAAATAAAGTATTACACCAAAAGTGTGTAATTTCCTCAACTAGAACTAATAAAAACTAGTTAAAAATACAAACATACAATCAGAAATTACATGAATATCAACTCCCCCACACTTAGCTTCTTTACTCGTCCTCGAGTAAAGTCAAATGTTTAACCGTTCCAAGTCCTCAAAAGTTCAACAATCAACCAGAAAAAGCAAAAGACCACCAAGGATAACATATGAGTTTTACATTGAGTGTTTAGCTCAAAGAATAATATCTTCTTGGGTTTCATGGCCTTCTATGCTCATCTCCTCTTTTCATCTTCAAGAGATTAAATAATGTCCTGTAAAAACAAATATATATCTCTCATATCTCTCATTTTGCCTAGGAGCCTTTTCAGGTTTTCATCCTAGCATCTCTTTTATTTTTCCACCTCTCCACTCACTCATCATTTTTTTTGTAAGCCTTTTTTGCTTAGATTGCCCATTTTTTGGGTTTTCAACCTAACTAGCATTTCATTTTTTTTTTAAAAGAAAATAATGCTAGTTTACAAGGTATCAAACTTAAGTACGCACCGATGAGTGACTCCCCCTCACTTAGCTCGAAGCACTGTCCCTAGTGCTCGTCTCCATCATAACCGGGCTGACCGGTGCTCTAAATGAAATACTCTCTCCCCTTGTTCTCTTTGGTGCCATTTTTGCTTGATGCTTTGAATTTTGAGTTACAAATTTCAGACTTGGGGGAGGGCGTAAGGCATTATTTTTGGACTTGAGTTTTTTGGGGGAAAATGTGGTGTTGATGGATATGGGGTGTAGAGGGAAATGTGGTGAAGATTTTGGCGTTGGTTTGGAAAGATTTGGTGGAGATTCGAGGGAGTAATGGGAGAAAGAAACTTCGAAATTGGAGGTTTGGGGAAGATGAAATGGGTGTTTTGGGTGGCTAATTCGGGTTTAAAGACCGTGTACCCGACCGGGTACCCTGACATACCCGATCGGGTATGCCTGTGTTTCTTCAAAATCCGGGGTCCTACCCGATCGGGTTGGGGTATACTCGATCAGGCGTTTTGGTGCGAACATACTCCCAAAAAAAATTAACATACCCGACCGGGTATATTGACGTGCACTTTGTCACGGTGCGTCAAAATAATTTCAATACTAAACACTTATACGTAGTATAGCGTAGTAGAGTTCGTATCCACAGGGAAAGGAATGATTTTCTTTCTATGAAACTAGTAATTAAACAGGGGGTTTTGGTTTTGAGTGATTTAATTCAATACTAAACACGCAACGGCGCCAAATTTGACGAGCACTTTGTCAAGGTGCGTCAAAATAAATTCAATACTAAACACTTATACGTAGTATAGTGTAGTAGAGTTCGTATCCACAGGGAAATGTATAATTCTCTTTCTATGAATTTTAGTAAATAAAAGGGGGGATTTGGATTGAGTGATTTAATTTAAAGATCGTCACTTAGCAACCCTCCAACATTAATATAGAATGAGATTAAGGGAAGAATTAATAATCAAGAGAAGAAGTTAAGAAAATAACTCACAACTTTAATAATCAACAAGCTTCAAGAGCAAAACCAAGAATGGAAGTTTAGCTCCTCATTTGGAGACTAAACATAGCTAGAAAAATATAAAGAAATGCTATTCTAAACTGAGCTAAAGAGTATGGAAGAAGGGATTCTTTTTAGAGAAGAAAAAGAGTGCTATTTATAGGTGTTTTTCAACACCTTTGGCCGGGTACCCGACCGGGTCAAGTACTTACCCGACCGGGTCCGGTCAAAATCAGATAATTCGCCACGTTCTGGTGATCTTCGCACGTCATTTTGTCCCGGGTCACATCTGACCCGACCGGGTCAAGTAGGGGACCCAACCGGGTCCAGTGACTTTCTTGGCAATTTCGTCTGTTAAATCATACCCGACCGGGTGGGGGTTTCTACCCGGTCGGGTTTCACTCCTGGGCAGTCAAATTTCTTGTTTTCTTCTTTTCAAAGTCTTCCTTTCCAACACCACAAATCCTAACTATACTTTACAACTTATAAATGAGAATTAAAATACGATTACAACTAAAATCACACAAATGTTTACAAACTAAATAAAACGGTAAACAATACACACAATTCAATCATAAAAATATACATTTATGCACTACTAATTAGTGCATATCAAATACCCCCACACTTAAACCTTTACTCGTCTCGAGTAAATCAAATCCGATCCAAGAAGTCCTTAAAATGACAAGAATATCAACACACACATCCACGAGTGTTTTTAGAAACACATGAAGTAAATCCCCAAAAATATAATAGTAAAGAGGGTCTTCAACTCCATATTTCTTTATCAACCTCAACCCTTTTTTTCCGTTACCCTTAGGATCCTGCAGAAATAAAAGAAAATACTTTCTCTCGTTCTCTCATTTTGTCTAGGTGTCCTTTCGGGTTTTCATCCTA
Organism: Cuscuta europaea; assembly: GCA_945859875.1. NCBI lineage: Eukaryota > Viridiplantae > Streptophyta > Magnoliopsida > Solanales > Convolvulaceae > Cuscuta > Cuscuta europaea. Next base: position 1,320,154 of record CAMAPE010000080.1, on the reverse strand, counting down.
GCTTCCCACATTTTTCTGTTTTAATCCTCACAACTCACTCTTATTTTTGCTTTATTTTTGCTTAAGTTGCCCTTTCAGGTTTTCAACTTAACAAGCTTTTATAATTTTTTTTTACAAGAATAAAGAGTATGAATGTGAGTATTCCATAAAACTCTCCCCCAAGCTAATCAAAGCACTGTCCCTAGTGCTTGTGTCTAAGATGAATGTTTTTTTTTAATACTTTTTGGGAGTTTTTTTTTTGGTGATTCGTGGGTGTGGAGATGAAAAGGGTGAAGAGGTGATGAATGAAATGGGTTTAATTGGTGGATGGATGTAGAAGATATGAAGCTTTTGACTTTTGGAAATGGAGGGAATTTGGGGTGTGGTTCGAAAGGGAAGACAAAGGGGGTGATATTTTTTTTATTTATGAGAAATGGCCTGGTTTCCAAAAAATCGAGATACCCGGCCGGGTGGGGTAGTGTACCCGGTCGGGCATAAACTGTTCACCCGAGGCAGAAACCTTTTGCTGGGTTGCCCGGCCGGGTATGGAAGTCTACCCGGTCGGGCGAAAAATTTATTCTTGTTTTGTTCATGCCTCGCCCGGGTGATTGCCCGGGTGTTTTGTTTTTAGAAGTAACCCGACTGGGTTAGGGTTTATACCCGGCCGGGTCCAATCCCAGTCCATTTTTTTTTGAAATGTGTAAAAATAAAATAAAACAAGTAAACGTACCTTGCTTGGGTTGCCTCCCAAGAAGCGCCTTAGTTAACGTCGCGGCACGACGCCATCATTGTGTTCAGTCGTTCAAACTGGGATCATGATAGTTTATCTTCGCCACATTTTCACTCCTAGGACTTCTATAGGAATGCTTGATTTTCTGACCCTTCACTCTGAAAATGTTTCCAGGATCAAATATCCAGATTTTCATTGATTCATGTGGTGAGAGTGAGTGAAAGAAATTATCATTTAGCATGGTCAATGGAAAGTGTTTTGATCTTGGTGGCATGAGAGGGGGTATCAAATGTTTACTTAACTCCACTGTCATTTCCTGCATATTGGTGCGTGAAAAGAAATCCAAATGATATTCTCTCGGTTTATTTGCAACCGCGAAAAGTACATTTGAATTATCCTCACATTTGGTGAGGATTTCATCTTCATCCTTCTCTACCCTTTCTGTTTCCCTTAGAGCCTCAGGAAAAGGTGGCATGTTCTCAGGAATGGCCGGTGATGGAGTTGAGTTTTGAAGTTTCTCCACTTCTGGTTGAGCTCCCTCCGTAAGCTCCTCTTCTTCTTCCTCTTCGCCAATGTGGTTCACAATGTTTGGCACTTGTTTCAAATGATTCTCCAAGTTCAGTTCTTTGAGCATTGTTTCTTGCGGGTATTGCGACATATCTTGTTGCATTTTTGTCACATTGATAGTGAGAGCTCGGATCATGTCTTCAGTGGACATGCTGGAATAAGAACTTGAGTATGGATTATATGTGTTGCAGAATGAGTCATACCTCTCTTGGAAAACAACATCATCACTCTGTTCAAAGTATTCTTGTTGAAGCTTGGGGCAAAAATCCGTAAGATGCCTTTGTGACATGCAAATGTTGCAGGCCTTGGTATCTTGAACGTTTGAGCATAAGAGAAACTCCTTTACTAAAAATGTTAAGCTAGAAATTTGACTCTGTAACGATGATGTGTTGGTATCCATTTACTCTTATAAGCTCAGAAAATAGAAGAGCAAGATTTTTTATTATCTTTTTTTTTGTTTTTGATTTTTATGAGATAAAATAAAACGAAAAGTAATTGCCTTTCCCCGGCAACGGCGCCAAATTTGACGAGCACTTTTGTCAAGGTGCGTCAAAATAAATTCAATACTAAACACTTATACGTAGTATAGTGTAGTAGAGTTCGTATCCGCAGGGAAAGGTATAATTCTCTTTCTATGAACTTAATGAATAAAAAGGGGGGTTTTGGTTTGAGTGATTTAATTTAATCAAAAACTAAGATGAACAACCTATATGTGTTTAATTCAAGAATAAAAGGGACTTGACTTTGCTACTTTCCACTTGTTGATATATTTTAGTCGATCCTTGTTATATCTATAACTTATCCCCTCTCGAATACTCAATCGAGGAGTATCTCCAATTCATCGAGGGTAGTTATTAACAACGACCGTTCATTAATAACCCTTACTATTAATCAAATATAGAACAACGCCTTATACCGATATAATAGTAGCATTCAATCTTTTTAACTCCTTGATGAAATCAATTGAGATTGATAACCTTAACACAACGGTTTCGGTTTAACCAACAAAATTGATCCCTCTTAAGTCTATTAACCACGACCGTGCATTAATAAACCGAAGTTACTTACTTATGAAACCACCAACGATTAACCATCGGTTCGTTGATCGTTTCTAGTAGTAATTAATGTCGGAACGTTAACTAATCGTCACTTAGCAACCCTCCAACATTAATATAGAATGAGATTAAGGGAAGAATTAATAATCAAGAGAAGAAGTTAAGAAAATAACTCACAACTTTAATAATCAACAAGCTTCAAGAGCAAAACCAAGAATGGAAGTTTAGCTCCTCATTTGGAGACTAAACATAGCTAGAAAAATATAAAGAAATGCTATTCTAAACTGAGCTAAAGAGTATGGAAGAAGGGATTCTTTTTAGAGAAGAAAAAGAGTGCTATTTATAGGTGTTTTTCAACACCTTTGGCCGGGTACCCGACCGGGTCAAGTACTTACCCGACCGGGTCCGGTCAAAATCAGATAATTCGCCACGTTCTGGTGATCTTCGCACGTCGTTTTGTCCCGGGTCACATCTGACCCGACCGGGTCAAGTAGGGGACCCGACCGGGTCCAGTGACTTTCTTGGCAATTTCGTTTGTTAAATCATACCCGACCGGGTGGGGGTTTCTACCCGGTCGGGTTTCACCCCTGGGCCGTCAAATTTCTTGTTTTCTTCTCTTCAAAGTCTTCCTTTCCAACACCACAAATCCTAACTATACTTTACAACTTATAAATGAGAATTAAAATACGATTACAACTAAAATCACACAAATGTTTACAAACTAAATAAAACGGTAAACAATACACACAAATCAATCATAAAAATATACATTTATGCACTACTAATTAGTGCATATCACATACCCGACCGGGTATGTTGGCATACCCGATCGGGTATGTGACAAATCTTAACGAAATCTTGCTCCCACGATCATTTGTTCCCGGATTTGATTTGGACAATCGAATCAAGCAAATACCCGATCGGGTATAGGCAATACCCGACCGGGTACATGAGTATTTTTTCCAAATCGAAATCTTTCTTGCCTCCTTGCACTTTCCATGATCTTTTAAGGTCCAATCTTGATCCCTTGGATGATCTTTGACATGTTTAGCTCAGAAAAGTCCTAATCTAAACAAATTACAAATAAATATGAAAATAAAGTATTACACCAAAAGTGTGTAATTTCCTCAACTAGAACTAATAAAAACTAGTTAAAAATACAAACATACAATCAGAAATTACATGAATATCAACTCCCCCACACTTAGCTTCTTTACTCGTCCTCGAGTAAAGTCAAATGTTTAACCGTTCCAAGTCCTCAAAAGTTCAACAATCAACCAGAAAAAGCAAAAGACCACCAAGGATAACATATGAGTTTTACATTGAGTGTTTAGCTCAAAGAATAATATCTTCTTGGGTTTCATGGCCTTCTATGCTCATCTCCTCTTTTCATCTTCAAGAGATTAAATAATGTCCTGTAAAAACAAATATATATCTCTCATATCTCTCATTTTGCCTAGGAGCCTTTTCAGGTTTTCATCCTAGCATCTCTTTTATTTTTCCACCTCTCCACTCACTCATCATTTTTTTTGTAAGCCTTTTTTGCTTAGATTGCCCATTTTTTGGGTTTTCAACCTAACTAGCATTTCATTTTTTTTTTAAAAGAAAATAATGCTAGTTTACAAGGTATCAAACTTAAGTACGCACCGATGAGTGACTCCCCCTCACTTAGCTCGAAGCACTGTCCCTAGTGCTCGTCTCCATCATAACCGGGCTGACCGGTGCTCTAAATGAAATACTCTCTCCCCTTGTTCTCTTTGGTGCCATTTTTGCTTGATGCTTTGAATTTTGAGTTACAAATTTCAGACTTGGGGGAGGGCGTAAGGCATTATTTTTGGACTTGAGTTTTTTGGGGGAAAATGTGGTGTTGATGGATATGGGGTGTAGAGGGAAATGTGGTGAAGATTTTGGCGTTGGTTTGGAAAGATTTGGTGGAGATTCGAGGGAGTAATGGGAGAAAGAAACTTCGAAATTGGAGGTTTGGGGAAGATGAAATGGGTGTTTTGGGTGGCTAATTCGGGTTTAAAGACCGTGTACCCGACCGGGTACCCTGACATACCCGATCGGGTATGCCTGTGTTTCTTCAAAATCCGGGGTCCTACCCGATCGGGTTGGGGTATACTCGATCAGGCGTTTTGGTGCGAACATACTCCCAAAAAAAATTAACATACCCGACCGGGTATATTGACGTGCACTTTGTCACGGTGCGTCAAAATAATTTCAATACTAAACACTTATACGTAGTATAGCGTAGTAGAGTTCGTATCCACAGGGAAAGGAATGATTTTCTTTCTATGAAACTAGTAATTAAACAGGGGGTTTTGGTTTTGAGTGATTTAATTCAATACTAAACACGCAACGGCGCCAAATTTGACGAGCACTTTGTCAAGGTGCGTCAAAATAAATTCAATACTAAACACTTATACGTAGTATAGTGTAGTAGAGTTCGTATCCACAGGGAAATGTATAATTCTCTTTCTATGAATTTTAGTAAATAAAAGGGGGGATTTGGATTGAGTGATTTAATTTAATCAAGAAACTAAGATGAACAACCTATATGTGTTTAACTCAAGAATAAAAGGGACTTGGCATTGCTACTTTCCACTTGTTGATATATTTTAGTCGATCCTTGTTATATCTATAACTTATCCCCTCTCGAATACTCAATCGAGGAGTATCTCCAATTCATCGAGGGTAGTTATTAACAACGACCGTTCATTAATAACCCTTACTATTAATCAAATATAGAACAACGCCTTATACCGATATAATAGTAGCATTCAATCTTTTTAACTCCTTGATGAAATCAATTGAGATTGATAACCTTAACACAACGGTTTCGGTTTAACCAACAAAATTGATCCCTCTTAAGTCTATTAACCACGACCGTGCATTAATAAACCGAAGTTACTTACTTGTGAAACCACCAACGATTAACCATCGGTTCGTTGATCGTTTCTAGTAGTAATTAATGTCGGAACGTTAACTAATCGTCACTTAGCAACCCTCCAACATTAATATAGAATGAGATTAAGGGAAGAATTAATAATCAAGAGAAGAAGTTAAGAAAATAACTCACAACTTTAATTATCAACAAGCTTCAAGAGCAAAACCAAGAATGGACGTTTAGCTCCTCATTTGGAGGCTAAACATAGCTAGAAAAATATAAAGAAATGCTATTCTAAACTGAGCTAAAGAGAATAGAAGAAGGGATGATTTTATTGTGAAGGAAAGGGGTGTATTTATAGGCTTTTGGGAGCTGCAGGGGATGATACCCGACCGGGTATATAGGATACCCGACCGGGTATCTTAGGAAATTTCCCAGAAAGTCACTTTTCTGGGCATACCCGACCGGGTATGTTGGCATACCCGATCGGGTATGTGAAAAATCTTAACGAAATCTTGCTCCCACGATCATTTGTTCCCGGATTTGATTTGGACAATTGAATCAAGCAAATACCCGATCGGGTATAGGCAATACCCGACCGGGTACATGAGTATTTTTTCCAAATCGAAATCTTTCTTGCCTCCTTGCACTTTCCTTGATCTTTTAAGGTCCAATCTTGATCCCTTGGATGATCTTTGACATGTTTAGCCCAGAAAAGTCCTAATCTAAACAAATTACAAATAAATATGAAAATAAAGTATTACACCAAAAGTGTGTAATTTCCTCAACTAGAACTAATAAAAACTAGTTAAAAATACAAACATACAATCGGAAATTACATGAATATCACCGGTCTTCAAATCTTCGGGGAGCTTGGCTCCAATCTTCACGACTCTCTCCGGCTTGGCCAGATCGAGCGCGAAGTCTTCTACCTCCTCGGCTTGTTCAGCCCTCGACCTCCTTTCCTCCGCTTCCACAGTTCTGGTGATGGTGTCAACGCGGAACTCCGTCTTGCTAACCTTCTTTGTAACTTGAAGGTAGCAAGCGCGGGCAAGCTTTTGGTTCCCCCTTGAGTAACCGATTCCCCCCTCGGTCGGGAACTTGAGGCAGAGGTGCCTCATGGAGATGACGGCTTTGAGGTCCTCGAGGGCTGGCCGGCCGATATGATGTTGTGGGCGCAGTCGATGTTGACGACGACGAACTCCACTTCGAGCTTGGCTCTATGGAGGCTGTCGCCGAAGATTACCGGGAGGGTTATGACCCCCTCGGAATCAATGGTGTCACAAGTGAAGCCGGCAAGAGGGGTCTTGATGGGCCGAAGGGACCCCCTCTCCAGATGCAGCTCTCTGAAGGTGCTGAGGTACATTACATTGACGGAGCTGCTCGTGTCAATGTAAGTTCTGTGAATAATGGTGTCATTTATTTCCGTCCGGATGACGAGGGCATCCCTATGTGGGGAGGATACTGGGGGGAGATCAGCGTTAGTGAAGATAATGGGTTCCTCCCTCAGCCGCTTTACTGGGGGCATATTTGTGACTTCCCCCACGTAAAGTGATTGAGCCCACTTCTTTCGTTGACTCGTAGAATCACCCCCGGTATTTCCCCCCGTGATCATGAGGATGTGGCGTTTCTTTTCTTGGTACCGGGGGTACTCCTCCTCCTCTTCCTCCAGATTTCCAATCTCCCTCTTCTTGCTGAGGGGGATGGTGTTGGAGTTGACCCACGCATTTGCTCTAGTAGTTTGCCCTCGGGTTGGCCCTTGGTGAGGGGGGCCCTGTTGCTGAGGGCCCTGGATAAACTGGGACAGATGGCCCGCTTGTATCAATCTTTCGATGGCCGTCTTCAGCTGATGGCAATCATCGGTCTTGTGCCCCTGGTGTCGATGGAAACGACAGTAGGGGTAGTTTGGATTGATGGCAAATACCTCCGAGGGCGCGCATGAATCTCGCTCCACGAGGCCCCTTTCCTCAGCAAAATCAAGAATAACGCTAACGGGATGCGTCAAATGTGTCCGAGGGTGTTCCAGGAGGACAGACTGTGCCCATGCCCTCGGGTTCCCCTTGTAGCCTCCCCCGGGCTTGGCTTGGCCATGCCGGGGTCGATCACCGGAGGGGGCAGAATCCTTGGGATGATTACGGGGAGCCCCCGGCCCCCGGTTGCCTTTGTCGTCCGGCCGAGGGCGTTGCTGATCTGGGATGTGGTGGCATTTCTCCACCTCCTCGGCTTCGGCGTACCGGTCCCCCCGCTGTAGGGCCCTTATATAATCGCGGGGGGGGGGGGGGGGGTTCGACAATGAGGCTCCTCGAGAAGTTCCCGGGGCGGAGTACCGTTTGGAGGAGGGCCAGGAGGGTCCCGTCGTCGGTGCCATCAACTTTATCAGTCTCCGTTCTCCAGCGCTCCAGGAAGTCCCGAAGGGTCTCCTCCTTCCTCTGTCTCACCGTTAGCAAGTGGGAGAAGTGTTTTCTTATGCGGTGCCTTCCCGCAAATTGCGTCAAGAATCGCTGGGCGAGTTCTTGCCATGATTCAATGCAGCCCTCGGGCAATCGATTGAACCATTCGTAAGTTGGCCCCTCTAAGGTGGAGAGGAACCAGCGGCACAAATATTCATCCGATGCCCCCACCATCATCATGTTGTTTTGATACCTACTGTAGTGCTCTTGGGGGTCAGTCTTCCCGTCGTAGGGCTTGATGAGCTGCCCTCGATATTTTTCCGGGATCTGGGCCGCCAATACCCTTGGGGTAAATGGCGTCCGGGTCCGGAGCTGTATGGTGGGTTCCCCAGAGCCCTCGGCTATCTTCTTCTGCATTTCTTCCATCTTGGCCATCATCGCCTCATACTTGAGGTCTGTATGAGGGGTAGAAGTGGTGGTGTGGGCCTTGGTGGCCTCCATCTCGTCAAGCCGACGCTGGAGGGCTGCAATGATTTCGTCTTGGGGGTCCTTCGGGAGGGCCTCCGCCCCCTGCGAATGGACCCGGGCCGAGTGGGCCTGGTTGATTTGGTGGCGTGCGTCATCGACATGGAGAGGTGCCTTGCCTTTGTCCTGAGCGGGACGCCTTTCAATTGCCCTGGAGACAGACCCGCCACTTTCCTGAGGCCTCTGGAACGCCTTCCCCCCGAGGCGGTCTTGGACCCCTCGACGGTCTTGCGCCCCTCTGAGTCTCTCAAGGGCGGAAGTCCGGAGTTGTTCCTTGTTCACGTTGTGGCGGTCCCGGGACTGGACTTCCTGGGAGGCCGTATCTTGGGCCACGACCCCCTCGGAGTTCCCCATCCGGAGGACCGGGTTACCGAGGGGTCGTGGATGAGGGGGAGGCATAATATTCTCCCCGACCTGTGGTTGGTGGGGAACCAAAGTGCCGAAGGCACCCGGGTTCTGGGTCAGCGTCTGGATGAAGGCGGAGAGAGCCGATTGTACGTCGATCGTGATGACCGGAGGGCTAACTTGATTTTCGCTCCGGTCCTTCTTCTTGGCCTCGATGCCGAGGTGGGCATCGGGTGCATTTTGTTGAATCTGCTGGCGTAGGTCGACAGCTGTCTGGTCCAACCCGACGATGACGCCGCCCCCGGGAGCCCTGTTAGAGGCTTCGGGGACGTCGACCTCGCCGAGGGCCAGGTTCTTGTCCTCTACATTCTTGGAGTTGGCACGAGTTGTTCTCACCATTTTAGCTGGGTGTTTTGTGTTTGGTCGAGGGGGGGGGGGTTCTTACTTGATTGTTCGACCTCTCAATGAAAGCACATCTGATGGATAGTGTACCCGGGGGTAGCTTATCTGAGGGGTTATTACGGGGAATAACTAAAGAGAAGTCAGAGCAAGTAAGTAGAGAGAGAAAGTATATTAGAAAGTATGCAGCGTGTGTATTGTGACTTGGTTACAAATGGGGAAATGGGGTGCTATTTATAGTAGCAATAAATGCCGGACAGGGACACGTGTCAAGCATCCATTGGTCGAGGGGTCACCTCAACTGGTTGGCGCTGGCAAACGCATGTGGCCGCATTTAATGCGGCTGTTGGATGGGACGTTGCACTGGGTACGGTGATCTGTACGCATGTGGAGCGGATATTATGTCGGAAAAGGCGCCATCGGCTGTAGATGACTAGCCGAGGGCTCTGAGTACTAGGGACTCCCTTAGTGTCGAGGGCTCCAGTTGCCGAGGGCTACTGATTTTCGCCGTTCTTCCCAGTAACTTTGTTTTCCTGTTTTGGCCCTTCTGTGAGGTTCAGAGCCCTCGGCCAGGGGGCCGATGGCACCCCTGGTGCGCATTGTGGGCTGCTTGGTACCTTGGGCGCCGTGATTTGGGCCTGTTGTGCTTCCTGGGCCTATTGTGCCTTTGTTGGAGTAGTAAGAGTCTGTGGACCGGGGGTTCCCGGGCCATATACTCCATCAGGAGTCCCTCACTCCTTTTTCCGAAAGGTACTTGACGGAAAAGGAGTAATTGTGTTTGTCCTCTGTCGTTGTTCCGTTGTAGTTTGTAGAGTTGTGGGTAGTTTGCTGTTTTGTTTATTCTGCCGAGGGCAGTCCCTCAGTTACCCACATGTCGGGACTTGAGGGGGCGTGTTTGTGATTTTTGTGATTTTCCCGAGGGGGTCCTCCAGTCCCCCACTCATTGAGGCACTTGCAAAGTGGTGAAAAGGAGTAGAGTAACCATGTTGCTGTTTTGGGTCGAAGGCTGACGCTTTTCGTTTAATTTTGGGGGGATGCCTCGTTAAAAACCTCATTAGGAAAAACCCTGTGGGAAAAAAAAATCCTAATGAGGGAAAAAGAGTGCACCGAATTCCCCCAATGATGAATCGAAAACGTGAAGCCCTGGTTCGAAATGGAGTACAATGCTGATGCCGAAAGCTGTCGTTGTTCTGAGGGCGCATGTGTTGATTTAGTATGTAACTCGCGCATAAAAGTATGTAACTCGTGTATAACAAGATGTAACTCACACATACCAAGATGTAACTCACACATAACAAGATATAACTCACACATAATTATATGTAACTCGCGCATAAAAGTATGTAACCCGTGTATAACAAGATGTAACTCACACATAACAAAATGTAACTCACATATAATAACTTGTAACTGGAGTATAAGATGATGTAATTTCGTATATTATCAAATGTAACTCCAAGCTAGAAGCAAAATAAACAAATTCAATATCTTAAAAACCTCTAAAAAAATATAAAAGTGATAAAAAAATATATCATAGAAAAAGTGTATACATATAAAAATATATTACAAAAAAATGTATGAATGTAAAAAATTAAAATTACATAGTCAATATTGGTGTCATTTGAAAGATCATGAAAAATAAAAAATTTGATATAAATTTTATAAAAATTGAATCAAAAATAAAAAAATTATTATCAATTTTAAGAGAAGGAAAAATAAAAAATAAGAAAGGGTGCATGGTGTCCGAGTATGTTTTTCCACTAACAGGGTCTAGAACCATCTTCTCCTTTTAACCTGGCTCTTCCAATTTTAACCCACGTAATCCATTTTGACAGAGTCTATCTCGACACATGTCTCCCACGTGGCAATCCATCGTAATCCTGACCGCTGTTAGTTTGTCGTCGTAGTCGTAAATAAATGGGTATATACTTTGTATAAACGAAGAAAAAGCATCCTCGAGCGAGCACGACCGGAAGGAATAACCGCACACTGCGGTTTTTTTTTACGCCGTAGCGTTATTTAGGACTGAAGAAAAGTAAGTAATGTAACCAAAAAAGGGAGGGAGAAGGATGAGCGCGGTGGTCACATCTCGAAAAGTGGTGGAAGAAACCGTCCAAGTGGTCGTCACTCCGGCCACCACCTGCGGTGGAGAAGCAGTGTCCGAGAACCAACTGCAGCCCGGTGATCCATCCAAAGAGAAGGTGCCCGAGAACCAACCACCGCCTAGTGATGAATTACACAGAGAAAATGAACAAGCGGAGGCAGTGTCAACTCCTCCGGCGGCCGAAGAAGACCCGCCCGCAACCAAGAGAACCATCTCCGTTGAAGAAAAGAACGAAGACCCGCCCGCAACCAAGAGAACCATCTCCATTGAAGACAAGAACGACGACCCGCCACCGGAGAAGCCGCCACAAAGAAGGAAGAGGAAGCGGGCGGTGGTGGGAGCGGGAGCGGGAGAAGGGTATAAAAGGTACGTGCACAAGGTGTTGAAACAAGTGCACCCGGACTTGGGGATATCTTCCAAAGGTATGACGGTGGTGAACAATCTGATAGGGGACATGTTCGAGAGGATAGCGGGGGAGGCGGCGACTCTGACGAAGTACGTCTCCCGGAGGACGCTGTCGACGAGGGAGATTCAGGACGCCGTAAAGTTGGTGTTGCCGGGAGAGCTTGGGAAGCATGCCATTTCGGAGGGAATGAAGGCGGTCACTAATTATATTGGCACTCTAGATGGAGACGACCACTCTAAATTGTCTTCTTCCAAACCCCAATAAGTAATTGAAATTAGTAAGTACGTAGTAGTTAATTACATAGTTAATGACGCAAGTACTTCAATTCCATGCTGTATATATTATGCATGTCTAGAAAACTTTCCAAAAATATTCCTTTTTTTTTGGATGAATTCCAAAAATATTCCGTAATTATATAGTATGTTGTTACGAAGTTTTTGTTAGATTCAATTCCCATCGCATGTCGTCATCGATTACATTCATGAATTTAATATAAGTTACAATAAAAGTTACAATTTATTCATGAATTCAATTCCATGCTGTATATATTATGCATGTCTAGAAAATTTTCCTTAATTATATAGTATGTTGTTACGAATTTAATCTAAATTCATTAATTATAACAGTTTGACTTTAACGTTTGACAACGCGCAACTTTGACCGTAATTATATTTATTTACGTATTAGTAAACATTAAAAAAGTTAATATATTGGAAATTTACATCAATACAAATTTATTAATATTTTATACATAATATTTTTATTATATATATTATTAGAAAATCCTAGTCAAAGTAAGATGTGTGAATAATGCAGAAACTCCAATGTTGCAACTTTTATGGAATGAAGGAACTATATAGAATATATAGAATATATATAGTACACTGTTTGGCACGTTTAACCCTGTTTGGTGTAGATTTGTTTGCCAAATAAGGCGAATAAGGAAGTGTAAAGTTTAATATGAGACGGTCCAAAAAGGAAAGTGTCCAAAAAGGAAAGTGTAAAGTTAATTAAGGATCGGGGCTATAACTTATAAATTTTATATTTTTATGAAAATATCTTGAATAAGGAACATTTTGATGTAATTTTTATATTCAAAATAATTTCATGAAATAATATTGATCAATGTTAGCCTGGAAAATTAAGTTCAAATCTGTCATAAACAATATGTAATTGAGTTATGCATTGCGTACGGCTTGGGGTGAAATTTTTAGTGGTTTGACAATTCATTCATTAATTGATTTAGTGACATGTCACACCATTTTTCAATACTGATCGAAAGCTTAGAACTTAGAATTGGAGATGGATGTTTTGGGAAATCATAAATGTATGTGAAGGAACAGAAAACCAACCCTGAAAAACGTACAGGAAACCAAATCAACCTAGCCCCCATATATAATAAGAGAAGCACCTATTGTCCTTGTTGACCTCAAAACCCTGGGAAGAGTATTTGAGACGGATGCATCTCACCTTAAGAAGGCGGTACATTGACTTTCCATCCAACCTTGCCATTAACTTCACATCTAAGCGCGTGAATCCGGAGTTGAGACTCGCGTCTTGTGCATGGAGACCGAAGGTGAACAGATTGTCGGAGCTCTTGGGAGGCAGCGGGGATGGGACGGGCAATGCGGTGGACGACGCAACCACCGCCTTATCGAAATAGAGTGTCATTTCTTCCGTGGAGTTAGTGAAGTCCACGGTGTTGTTTTTGTTGGAGTTGAGGGCTGAGAGGGTGAAGCTGAAGTCGGTGGTGCGGCGGTCGTCTGTATAAGCGATGTTTGCCATGGTCGCATTGACGACGTGGTAATCCGGTTTCACCGGGGCGGAGGACGACGACGACTCCCTGATTATGGCCCAAATGATAATCCCAATAAGGACACCAACCGCCAACCGGAAGAAGAAGTGAAGAACAAGCATCACCATGGCGCAAATAAAGCCCACACCTCCGCGTTTCAGAGCCATTAATTATGCAATCAAATCAAGCAAAGTTTAAATCATCTAATAAAATCAAATATTGATGTTTTTATATATATCACGCGAGGTTTGTTGGAATATTAGAGGTATAAATATTTTAGGACGTTATGAAGATAATTGTGTAAGTAGAAAAAGCTTTTAGCTAACTAGAAGAGAGGATGGAAGAAGAGAGAACTTGTATTTTATTGCTTGAAGATTTCTTAGCTTGATGCTTGATTACAAATGAGCACAACTACACCTATTTATACTACTCACATCCACAATAAAAGGTGGAGAGTTCTCTCTTATGTAGAATACTCTATTATTGATTATTCTCTCGAAGTCTCACACTCTAGAAACTTTCTAGAACATTTCTCTCTAGAACACTCCTAATTATTACCACAAACATCAATTATTAACTTAGCCCAAAATCAAGTTTACATTCTAACATTCCCCTTAAACTTGATTTCCAACTCTGAGCATTCTTCTCAATCGCTTGAAGTCTTCATGCTTGAGAGGTTTTGTATGAATATCCGCAACTTGATCTTGCGGCCTCACATACTTCACTTAGACCTCCTTATTCTCGACAAATTCTCGAATAAAATGGTAGCGAGTATCAATATGTTTAGTTCGGTCATGATAGACGAGATTTTTTGCAAGTGCAATGGCCGACTTGTTATCAACATAAATCTCGGTTGCATCTTCTTGCGGCATGTGAATTTCCTTCAATAATCTTCGAAGCCAAATGATGTGACATACACATGACGTAGCGGCAACATATTCAGCTTCACAAGTCGAAAGTGTCACAATGGGTTGCTTCTTTGAAGACCATGTGAAAGGCATATCCCCCATGTAAAGTACAAACCCGGTTGTACTCTTACGGTCATCAATATCTCTGCCCCAATCGCTATCACTATGACCAAACAACTTATATTCTTTAGAAGATAAGTAAGTCAATCCAAAGCTAATCGTACCTTTTAGGTAGCGTAGAATCCTTTTGGCGGCCTTCATATGGATAGATGTTGGAGCTTCCATATAGCGGCTAATAAGTCCCACTCCAAAAAGAATATCGGGCCTCGTACATGTTAAGTAGCGCAAGCTTCCAACCAAACTTTTGAACATAGTCGGATCTACTTTATCTCCTTCATCAAACTTGGAGAATTTTGTCCCATAATCGACTGGTGTGTCAATCGGCTTGCACCCATCCATCTTAAATTTCTTAAGAATTTTTCTTGCATAACCTTCTTGGGAAATAGATATTCCTCTATCACTTTGATTGACTTCAATTCCGAGGTAGTATGACATAAGTCCCATATCCGTCATCTCAAATTCACGATTCATTTCTTTCTTGAAAGCATCAAACATACTTGGATTGTTACCCCTGAATATCAAATCATCCACATATAAGCACACAATCAAAAGATCCCCATCTTCATTTGTTTTTACATAAAGGGCATATTCATAAGGGCACTTTAGAAACCCATTTTCTTGGAAGTACTTGTCTATTCTAGTATTCCAAGCTCTTGGGGCTTGTTTTAATCCATAAAGTGCCTTCTTTAATTTTAACACTTTATTTTCTTGCCCTTTAATTATATAACCTGGGGGTTGTTCCAAATAGACTTCTTCTTCCAAATAACCATTTAAGAAAGCCGATTTTACGTCCATTTGGTACAATCTCCAATTATTTTGAGCCACAATTGAAATGAGTAATCTTATAGTTTCTAAGCGGACAACGGGAGCAAATACCTCGTCATAGTCAATACCGGCCCTTTGCTTGTACCCTTTCGCCACCAACCTTGCCTTGTATCTTTCAATTTCTCCTTTGGCATTTTTCTTTGCTTTGTATACCCATTTAGTGCTGATAGCCTTGTGCCCCTTTGGTAGCGTAGCTCACTCCCAAGTATCATTCTTCATGATTGACTTCATCTCCTCGTCCATAGCATTTTTCCACTTCTTGTCTTCTAGCGCCTCTTGAACACCTATTGGTTCACAATCATTAAGAAGACAAACAAGAGTTATTTCATCCAATTTTTGTGTTACCTCATATATCTCTTGTAAGCTTCTATAACGGGGAGTTCTTTCATTTGAGCCTTCATCGTTGGTTGGTGGACTTCCTTGGATGGATGGTGAATGAGGTGGAGTGTTTGGTTCTTGAGCCGCTTGGTCATCATGGTCCTCTTGTTCTTCATTTTCTTCAAAGAGCGGGAAGAAGTTGTAATTCTCATCTTCTTGAACACTCCAATCCCAAGAGGCTTCTTCATCAAATTGGACATCTCGGCTCACAATGATTTTCTTCGTGACTGGATTATATAGCTTATATCCCTTCGAGTGTTTATCGTATCCAATAAACACAAACTTCTCACTTTTATCATCAAGCTTTGAGCGTTTTTCATCTGGCACATGAGCATATGCTATACTTCCAAAAACTCGAAGGTGAGAAACATTTGGTTTCTTCTTCCACCATGCTTCTTGAGGTGTCTTGTTGTCAAGACTTTTAGTTGGACAACGATTTAAAATATACACAGCACAATCAACCGCTTCGGCCCAAAATTCTTTTGGCATATTCTTGCTTTTTAGCATGCTTCTAGCCATCTCAAGAATAGTTCTATTTTTTCTTTCAACCACGCCATTTTGTTGTGGTGAGTATGGAACCGTTAAAGGACGGCGAATCCCATTATTTTCACAAAATTCATTAAAATCATTTGATGTAAATTCACCTCCTCTATCGGATCTCATGGCTTGTATTTCATGCCGAACTTCCTTTTCTACAAGGGCCTTAAATTTTTTAAATGACCCAAAGACTTCCGAATTTTCTTTTAGAAAATAGACCCAAGTTTTTCTAGAATAATCATCAATGAAAAGAAGAAAATAATTATTCTTTCCATATGAACTTGGTTTAATGGGTCCACAAACATCGGCTTGAATTAATTCCAAGGGCCTTTTAGCTCTAAAATTTGATTCTTTTGGAAAACCTTTTCTTGCATGTTTTCCTAAAAGACACCCCTCACACAATTGATTTGGATGATTTATCATTGGCATCCCTTCAACCATTTTGGTTCTTGATAATAAATTTAAGCCACCAAAGTTCATGTGCCCAAACCTCAAGTGCCATAACCAAGAATCATCTTTTAAACATGAATGTAAGCATTTTGCTTCATCATTTTGAATCTCCAATAAAAACATTCTATTTTTCGTCATTGGCATTGTGGTTATTAATCTTCCTTCACTTCTTAGAAAAAGATTATTATCTTTTAGATTGATGTCATAACCTTTTTCTAGAAGTTGCCTCAAACTCAAAATATTATTTTTGAGTTTGGGCACATAATAAACATCGGAAATGAATTGGTGGCTACCATCCTTTAGACGGATTAAGATGTTACCTCTTCCTTCAACCGATACCTTTGACTCATCTCCAAATGTGACTTTTCCGTTGGCTTGCTTAATTTCCGCGAACATGGTTTTGTCACCGGTCATGTGGTTGCTAGCCCCGGTATCTAACACCCACATACTCTTTCTTTCTTTTTCTTTAAGATCATGTGCCATCGATAAGGTAAGATCAACTTCATCCTTGATGGGGTTAAACTTTTCCTCCACTTCACAATAATTAGATTTGCAATTGGAAGCGTAATGACCAAATTTGTCACAATTATAGCATTTAACTTGTGATTTCTCATACCTTTGGTAACCGCCTCTTCCACGACCTCTTGTCGGCTTGAGGTGTTGTTTTTTCTCTTCTTCATGTTCTTGGCGATTTTCACCATGTCCTCTTCCTCGGCCTCGACCTCGTCCACGACCCCTAGCTCGCCCTCTTTGACCATCACCTCTTTTGAGTGAGAGTTGTGTATAAAGTGCTTGCTCCAACAGATATTGCACTTTCTTCTTTTTCATTTTTTCTTCATGGGCCACTAGTGATCCGTTGAGTTGGTCTATAGTCATCGAGTCTATATCATGTGATTCTTCAATTGCCACTACCACATGCTCAAAATTTGGAGTTAAAGAGCGAAGAATTTTTTCTACCACTCTTGTATCTTCCAAATTTTCTCCATTCCTCCTTAGTTCATCTACTACCTTCTCAACTCTATCAAAATAATCAGAAATAGACTCGGATTCCTTCATTTGAAGAGACTCAAACTCACCTCTAAGTGTTTGGAGACGAACGCGTTTTACCTTATCGACTCCACGATATGTATTTTGAAGAATCTCCCAAACTTGCTTCGAAGTAGTTGCATTTGAAACCTTCACAAGTTGATTGTCATCCAAACATTGATGAATGAGAGTCATTGCCTTTTGATCCTTCTCCCGAGCCTTCTCTAATGCGTCCTTTTGGAGTGCACTAAGAGTACTTTCATCCTCCGGTTCAACGTAGCCATTCAGCACCAAATCCCATACCTTTTGTGAACCTAATATTGCCTTCATTCGGATGCACTAAGTACTATAGTTGTCTTTGGTTAGGCGAGGGAATTGAAAGGATTGCATCCCGTTAGCCATGGCTCTGATACCAATTTGTTGGAATATTAGAGGTAGAGGCTAAATATTTTAGGACGTTATGAAGATAATTGTGTAAGTAGAAAAAGCTTTTAGCTAACTAGAAGAGAGGATAGAAGAAGAGAGAACTTGTATTTTATTGTTTGAAGATTTCTTAGCTTGATGCTTGATTACAAATGAGCACAACTACACCTATTTATACTACTCACATCCACAATAAAAGGTGGAGAGTTCTCTAGAATTCTCCTTATCTAGAATACTCTATTATTGATTATTTTCTAGAAGTCTCACACTCTAGAAACTTTCTAGAACATTTCTCTCTAGAACACTCCTAATTATTTTGGGCTTTGCCCATTACAACAAACATCAATTATTAACTTAGCCCAAAATCAAGTTTACATTCTAACAAGGTTCCTCTTAGGCTGATTGCAGTGGAGGGGTGAAACCCAGACATTTTTTTTTTGTATAGAGAGGTCTTAGTGCTAATAGGAGAAACTGACGGGAGGGATATATAGGCTGTGCATTGACTGATTTGACTCTCTCTCTTGGAGCTGACATGCGCAGGTGGCTGAAATCTGCAGGTGCATTGACTCTCTCTCTTGGAGCTGACATGCACAGATGGCTGAAATCTGCAGGAGGAAGGTGTGGTCCATGTTTGTGCGTAGCTTTCAACTGCTGTTTGTGCGGCTAGTGGAGAATAAAGAGCTTTCAACTTGGCTGCAGCTTGGGAATAATTCCAAACAAATTAGGCTGATTGCAATGGAGGGGTGAAAATCTCAAATGTGAGGTTTTCACCCCAAAAAGAGCTGCAACCCAGAGGAAATTCAGAAATTAGCCTAAATAGGACTAAAACTAGCCTAAAAATCTAAAATAAGATTACTTATGTTTTTAATTCAAAATAGGATCACATTAGTCCTATTTGGAAACATGCTTACTTTAGCTTTCCCTTTTTACCCCTTTTATGTTTTAAGCCTAGTTTAACTCATAATATCAGTACCGACATAATACGTGCCAGTTTAATACGTTAGTTATCCGTTGCTCGCCCCACCCCCTTTCTTCTTCGTTTAACTTCCTCTTTTGCGATTGAAGCTCTGCAACCGAATAAACTCAACTTGCGATTATACTGGCTATTCTTTTGCGATCATACTGGCTATTCTTTTGTGATCGGAGCTCTGCCATCGCCTTTCTTCTTCATTTAACTTCCTCTTTTGCGATCAGAGCTCTGCAACCAAATAAACTCAACCGAATAAGCTCTTCGTTTAACAGTCCTATTTGTTCTATCAGTTCTTCTACTCAACTTGCAATTATACTGGCTATTCTTCCGTGCGACGAGTTCTGGAACTCAACAAATTCAAGGCCAATCCGTTCGATCATCTCTTCAACTCAACTTAGCAATCCGTTCGATTATACTTGCTGGTATGTGAAATTCAATTTTCGTTTGTATTTTTTTATGACCAGGTTGACGATCACACTCATTGTGTTTAATTTGGTGATTACACTGTTATTTAAGAATTCACTTTTGTTTGAATCGTTTGCTACTTACTTCGTTTTATTAACATTATCATCCTTTCTACTCTTAATCAAATTCTAATGTCTTGTTTCATGTGAGATTCATTGCTTGATCACTGTCAGGGATGTTATTGCTAAAAACTTGGCGTTTTTCATAAGGTTATATGCCTTTTTTGTTATACTATTTTTTTGACCAAGTTCACAATCTGAATCATTGTGAATTTGGTTAATTCTGTTTCTTTATTGTTGCCATAAACTTGGCATTTTGCTATAGGTTTATTACGTTTTTTGCTATACGTTAATTCTGTTTCTTTGTTATTGCCATAAACTTGCCATTGTGAACTTGGTTAATTCTGTTTCTTTGTTATACTGTTTTTTTGACCAAGTTCACAATCTGAATCATTGTGAATTATTGGCGTTTTTCATAAGGTTATATGCCTTTGTTGTTATACTGTTTTATTTAATTCTGT
Source organism: Cuscuta europaea (assembly GCA_945859875.1). Classification (NCBI taxonomy): domain Eukaryota; kingdom Viridiplantae; phylum Streptophyta; class Magnoliopsida; order Solanales; family Convolvulaceae; genus Cuscuta; species Cuscuta europaea. Next base: position 1,300,350 of record CAMAPE010000080.1, on the reverse strand, counting down.
TTCTTTGTTATTGCCATAAATTTGGCATTTTGCTATATGTTTATGACGTTTTTTAGTTCTGTTTCTTATTCTTTTTCTCCTTAGTTGTCAATATGGATCCTGTTCTTCTGCTTATGGTGAAAGTTGATGGTACTTGGGACAATGACTACAACTTCAATTGCAGATCCACCTTTGCTATGCAAGTTCTTTTCTCTGCTAACTACACAGCATTCATGGAACAATTATCTTCCATATTTTCTCCTTACAAATCAAATAACCACTTTAATCTTTCTTACATTGTTGATGGTTGTCCTCCACCTGTTTCTATCCATGATGACGAAACGTTTTGTTTTTACCTTTATCTTAAGTCTCTTCAAACTGATTTTCAAAAATCTCCCTTGTGTGTGGAATTCTTGGTTGATCAACCTGTTGCACAACCTGTTTTATCTTGTCCCACAAATTCTGTTGCACAAACTGTTCTACCAGAAATTCCATGTTTCTTAAATCAATCTTCTGGTCATATTCGTTCTTCTTTCAACAGTATTGAAGAACATTACGTCCAAGTTAATAATGAGGTCAATGTTACAGACACTTTTCAAAATCATATGACCAATACAGATGTGCTCTCTCGTAGTCCTACCCCAGAAGTTAGCTCTACTCCGTCACCTTCTTCAATGTGTAATGACAATTTTCTGTTCATCATAATCTCGATGTCATCACTCACTATCACCCCACTCAGATTGTATTGCATGCTATTTACAATTCTAAAGAAGATCTTCTTCACCATTTGAAGTTGTACGCAATAGATAATGTGTTCCAATTCAGGACACTAACATCAAAGAAGACATGTTTACACGTTATCTGCTTGGATAAAAATTGTAAATGGGCTGTGAGGGCTGTAAGACTACGTGGTGTCCAAATGTTTCAGATACGAAGGTATTTCTCCATTACTGTATATTTAGTGAACCATTCTGTCTGTCTTTTATTCCATTATGTTGGCATATTTTCCATATTCTTTTCATATTCACATTTTTAGTACTTTGTTTTCTGCAGATTTACATCATCACATACGTGCTCTTTTGATTTTCGTCAAGGCAAACATCGCCATGTGACCTACCGCACTGTTGGAGAGCTTGTATCGCATAAATGTTTGGATGCGTCAAAAAAGCCTTATAGGCCAAATGAAATAAGGGAAGACATGCTTCTGAATCATGGTATTTCCATTTCTTACGCGCAGGCTTGGAAAGCTCAGAAGATAGCTATGGAGAAACAGTTTGGAACAGATTCTGACTCATACCAATTGCTACCGTCTTTGGCGTATGCTCTTGAAAAAGCTAATCCAAATTCTCTAATTTCTCTTATAACTTCAGAAGATAATACCTTCCGTTATTTTTTCATATCCCTCTTACCTTGGATGGAGGCGTGGAAATATTGCAGACCAGTTATCATTGCAGACGGGTCATTTTTGAAGGCGTATTACAAGGGTACCCTTCTCACAGCCTGTGCTCAAGATGCAAATGGCCAAATTGTCCCACTAGCATTTGGCATATGTGATTCAGAATCTAAAGAGTCTTGGATATGGTTTTTTCTAAAGTTCGTGAAGCATTGATGTTCCGCGAGGACATGTACATTGTATCAGATAGACATAAGGGCTTGCTTAGTGCAGTTAAAAAGATTTTTCCACATGCTGGTCATGGATATTGTGTTGAGCATTTGCGTCGTAACATGATTTCTAAATTCAAGGGCTCCGCGGTTGATTTAGGTTGGAAGTTCAAAGCTTCTTATATGGCTTCAACTATGAAGGAGTATGAAGAGTACATGGCATTGTTGGATTCCGAAGATACCCGTATACGACCATGGCTAGAAAAAATTGGCAGTCATAAATGGGCAAAGTGCATGTGTGGTCCTCGTAGGTATGATATAATGACATCAAATTGTGCAGAGTCAATGAACAATGTAGATGTTTCAGCAAGGGAGTATTCTGTCGCTAAACTCATTGACTTTTTGAGAGTAAGAATGCAACAATGGTTCACTGAGAGAAAGGAAAAGGCTGAGAAGACAACCTCTTTTTTGACAAAAAAATGTGAAAAGCTACTGGTTTCACTTCAAAGTCAAGCTAGGAAACTCAGGGTTAGTTGTTTTTTCTTCTGCAATATTTCTGTCCATTTATATTAATGCCTAATCTTTGGAAGTTTCCTACAACATATGGTACATTCTGCTACCTTTGGATTTTTCATACAGTTTCTTATATGTTTTTTCATTGTCCTTTTCCATTGTCAAGTTACATATTATTGTTCACTTTTTCATTATTCTAGGTAAAGCCGTGCTCATATTTGGAATTTGAAGTGGTTGATAGACATTCCCGTTCTTTTGTTGTTGATCTCAATGCCAAGGCATGTACATGTGGGGAGTTTCAATTGTCTCATTTTGTTTGCATTCATGCTGTTGCTGTTATTGGTGTTCGACCTCACCCGTCGTGCTATGATTTTATTTCTCCATATTACACATGCCACTATTGGTATTCTACTTGGACTGCTGTTATGCATCCAATTACAGACCCATCATCTTGGGTGGTTCCTTCCAATGTTTTGAGCATTCGCTGCAAGCCTCCCCTTTGTGAGAAAAGGCCAGCTGGTCGTCCGAGAAAGTCAAGGATACCATCTATTGGTGAGCATCGTGGGACAAAACGGCAAAAATGTTCTCGGTGCCATGTTGTTGGTCACAATAAGAAGACTTGTCGCAATGTGATACCACTACCTACTTCACTATGATTCCATTGAATTCAATACTTGTTATTTTTGTATTGGATCATTTTCTTAGGACATATTATACTACAGTGCCTTTCTTTTAATACATGTTGTTAGTCCCTGTTTTCTATAACAACAGTATAATATGGCATACAGATGAAAGATTAACAACAAAGATGAACACAGAAAGATCAAGTGTAAACCTTCTCTGATATACCGTGAATCTTTCGTACAAGAATGATAAGCGCTAAGGCTATTTTGAGCAGATACGAAAGTTAACCGCAAACCTGAGTCCTCCTCCCTCTTTTATAGGCGAGGCTCCGGTATGCGTAAAAAGGCTTCTCGCCTGAGTATGGGCCTAACACTTGGCCCATATTGAATACTATTCTAACAGATATATTTAATCAGTACAGAATAGAGATAGTAAACATCTAACTTATTACAGGCAAAACAGACAAACTTGATTCACAATAAAATAGTCTTCAACAATCTCCCCCTTTGTGATCAAGTGCCGTCTTGCATTTATTTTTGAGATCTGAAGTAATGCTTTCTGAAATTTAGCGCATGCTCATAATGTCTCAACATTCTTCTCTTTTCAAGTTGCTCGTTGATGGGCTTTAGTATGGTCCACACCTTCTCGTATACTTGGAGCTCTTCCTCGCTGGCGTCCTCAAGTCTTGGATCTATATTTTCTTTGATCTCTTGTAGCTTGGTCTGAATGATCTTTAGAGTCCCATCACAGTATTTGTGAATGTCTTCTACCCACATGAGTCTTTTCTGTTCCTCGTGATTGAGATATATGATGGAGACTGGGTCCTTGAAGATGTGATATGGTCTGTACTTTTTGAGCTCTGGACCATTCAGAGTTGGCTTTACCAGATTTGCTTTTAGGACATTGTTTTCCAGGGCCATCTGTATATCATGGGCAGCATAGAATCTGATCTGTCTCAGCATAAACCGTTTGATCGCCTCATAGCCTTCTTCGTGTGTCCTATTTCGACTCAGTGGGAGATACCTACTTACCATGAACATTTGGTAGATATCCTCCATTTTCATCATTATAAAGTCGTTTTCCTGGCAGATGAATATGCTGGAGTCTGTCCGTCGAACTTTGAAGCTGTAGAACGGGATGGTGTGATGATCTTCTCTGTGTATATCAAGGATAGCGTCAATAGGATGGATGCTGGACTTCATATCTCTTTCCAGTACTTGACGTTGTTTTCCAGATGATCTGTGCATCAGCATGTGAAGATATCCGCCAGCCATTTTTCCTTTGAGGTGAGTCAAACCACGGATCTTTAGTTCATCTAGCTGTTTGAGCTTGTCTGCGGTTCTCCAAATTCCCTTTCTGATTTCCTCTTGGAAGGGAGCATTTATTCTGATGTTTTCCCAGAGCTTTTCTTTTGGGGGCAACTTGCTTGCCGTTTGTCTGATGACGGATTCTAGCTCCCTGGGTATCTTTTTGTAGTCCTCCCCTTCTTTGAGTTCCTCTTCATCAAGGTGTATGATGTCTTCTGCGCATTTGGCCAGTAACTCTCTCAGCCACCAATTTCACTGCATATCCTCTGTCTCAGCTTCGCATCTAAGATCATCCCACTCTGTCCACTTTCTCGGCCAAACGTCATGTACCACAGCATCCTCGAGTGCATCGTGAATATCTTTGCCTTGGGGAATGTAAGGGACTCTCAGCTGTGGTGATTTTTCTCGTGAGTCACAACCGGGTTCACTAGGATTGCCCGTTGTCATCAGGTTAGAACTGAGTTCTGGCTGATGGCCTGACTTGACAGATGAATCAGAGATAGCATCGTCAGGACTTCCATCCCCTCCTCGGATGGTATCCTTTGGAGACACGCCTCAGGATGTTGTCATCGATTTCGAACTGTGTTCTGATCGATGGCCTGAGCTTTGTGATGTACCAGAGGTAACCACTACAGGACTTCCATCCCCTCCTCGGACAGTATCTCTAGGAGATAAGCCTCGGGATGTTTCGTCTAGCTCGACCAGGCTAGAGAGTTGGGCTTGGTTGTGGCTCGAGGAAGGTGGTGGTTGGTTGGTGGGCTGGTTTGATGAGGTGTTTGGCTGGGGTTCATGGCTGGTAGAGGCTGCTTGCTCAAGTGTCCGAGGCCTCTTGTTCTCCCCCTCATGAGGTTCCGAATCATCGGGATCCTCATGGGAACGTTTGAGACCTCGGGGACTGTCACGGCAAGTGCCGTACTGAGGGCGGTCGTGTTTGAAGAAAACTTGGAGAAGGTCGCGCTCGAAGGGTGAAAGGTGGCAAGTGTCGACCTCCAGCAACCGAAGAAACAGGAGATCGGCAAGCTCAAGGCGGGATAGGTGGAAGGGATTGGTCGAGGCAGAGGGCGATACCAGTTCCGTATCGTGGGTTCCCCGAGAGAGTGAAGGGCTAAGTGGTTTGGTGGATGTGATAGGGATGACAGGAGTGGGTTGTGGAATTGATTGGGAGGGTGAAGAGTGAGGTTTGGGGTGGCTCTGTTCACTATGAACTGCTGGGGTTGTTTTGGAGTCCTGTGCCCAAGCGGTGAATGCTTGTACTTAAGGATTCGGCCCATGTACTTAAGGATTCGGCCCGGCTTATAGTGATGAAGGGAAGACAGTCGTCGAAGATGTGAAGGTCCTCTTCAGCAACCAAACTCTTTCTGACAGGACGCTGCTTCTTTGCCTTTGCCTTAGGTGACCGGGGAGCAGCAATCTTAGCTGTGGCTGTCTCCTTCACGGGTTTGATGACGATAGTCTTGGGACGGGCAGCTATAAATGGAGCTGCATCCTCAGGGGTGACTTTCTTTGGAGGAGAATCAATTGGCAGCTTCCCCTTTCGGATCAGAGCAAAAGTGTGCTCCACGCCATCACTATCGTCGTTGTCATCATCGCTGTCAGCATCGTCATCGTCTTTGGCCATGCTATTGGATGCCTCATCGTCAGCCTTTTTGTGGGCCGGGCTGAACGATTCATCGGTAGGTTCCGCAGCGTTTGTACGTGCGCCCTCAGCCGTCTGATTCCTCTCGAGAGAATCGTCAGACTTCCCTTCATGGGGCACACGCGCCACTGGTTTCTGTGGCTTACTGGCTCTCTTTGGACCCTTACTAGCTCTCGGCTTAGGCCCCGGGGCAGGTTCAGCTGGGTTTGACTGAACCATGGGGCCATCTTTCGGTAGACTCTCCCTATATTGGACGACTGCGGAGTGTCGTGGATTGCCCAGGTCCAGCAGATAATCTGGTATGGTCATCCCCACAGCGTCGTGCTTGAAGCGCTTGAAGTACTGGAGCTTGGGGGCAATGAACTGGTCTTCATCTTTGCGCTGAGGAATTCCTGGGTGGGCGGCCATGTAATCAGCAATGATAAGTGCCAACCATCTGGCGTAGGGGATCGTCATGCCCGTTTTTCTGTCCTCTTTGTCCTGGACTTGAGTGACCAGCTCAATCCAGAAGAGCTGCGCCATATCATAATTCTTGGCGAAGACGATCCCATGGAAGATTTGGAAGATCTGCAGGTTGCACTTGTCATGGCCAGCGTGCTTTGGAGATAGACATTTGTTGACGAGGCCAAACAGTGTCTTCCATGGGTATGGCAAGTTCATCAGCTTGAAATGCGACAGAAACGGCAGCGGTGCATCATATCCCAATTGTGCCAATCCTTGCATCAGTTCTGCCTTGGAGGGTAATGGTTCATAGGTCTCGTGGACAGGCAGCTCCAGTATAGTTCGTAGAGTGGACGCTGTTAGTGCTAGCCGTCTGTTGTGGAGCGTGGCAGTGATACCAGAAGTGTCCTTCCTGGAGGGCATGTGCATGGTCCCCCATAGCTGTTGCAGGTAGATTTCGGGGACAGTAATGGCTTTGGTGAGTGCCGGCCAGATGTAGTGCCCCTTCAGGATGATAGGAATGACTGGGTCAGGGCACTTGAAGACGGCTAGGTCGAGTTGAAAGTTGTTGTCCTGTAACCGAACCCACTTGTATTTAGGGAACAGCTGTGTGTAGAGTGCATCTTCCTGGGGGGTATCTTGTTGAGTGCCTGACATATTGAGCTGAAAGAATAGCACACGTTAGCAAAAAAATGAATTTCCCTTTGGTGTGGAGGATTTCAGAGATGAGGAAACGAGTTCTGGCACCAAGTTAACAAACTCGAGCCCATGAGCACGAGTTAACAAACTCGAGCCCATGAGTGCGAGTTTGCAAACTCGAGCCATGGGTGCGAGTTTACAAACTCGAGCCCTGGGTGCGAGTTTACAAACTCGAGCCCTGGGTGCGAGTTTACAAACTCGAGCCCTGGGTGCGAGTTTACGAACTCGAGCCATGGGTGCGAGTTTACGAACTCGAGCCATGGGTGCGAGTTTACGAACTCGAGCCCTGAGCGCGAGTTTACTAACTCGAACCCTGAGCGCGAGTTTATAAACTCGAACCCTGAGCGCGAGTTTACAAACTCGAGCCCAGAGTGCGAGTTTACAAACTCGAGCCCAGAGTGCGAGTTTACAAACTCGAGCCCAGAGTGCGAGTTTACAAACTCGAGCCATGGATGCGAGTTTACAAACTCGAGCCATGGGTGCGAGTTTACAAACTCGAGCCATGGGTGCGAGTTTACAAACTCGAGCCATGGGTGCGAGTTTACAAACTCGAGCCCTGAGCGCGAGTTTACAAACTCGAACCCTGAGCGCGAGTTTACAAACTCGAACCCTGAGCGCGAGTTTACAAACTCGAACCCTGAGCGCGAGTTTACAAACTCGAGCCTAGAGTGCGAGTTTACAAACTCGAGCCCAGAGTGCGAGTTTACAAACTCGAGCCCAGAGTGCGAGTTTACAAACTCGCAGTCTGCTCGAATTCGAAACGTCAGGCTATGAACTCGAGTTCCAGAACTCGTGTTCGCACGAAGAAGACGACTAACACCTGAAAAGATACAAAATCAATACATATTCAACAATAAACCCTTTTTGAAAATGTTATTTTGAAAAAAATGCGGTTTTGGGGCCGTTCATGGTGGCGTTTTTTGGTTGATGTTTGTGGTTAAGGGACTGTCCGAAGTATCATGCGAAGAACAGAGGTGAAGTGGGGAGAGGGAGAACAGGGTGCTACCTCGGTGAAGAGTTGGGGGAGAACGGTGAGAAAAAGTGAAAACGGGGAAGAAGGCGAAGAGGTATTGAAAGCCGAGCTCTGGTGTTGCGAGAACTGGAGATGCAAAATAATGAGGAAGAAGGAGACCGTATTCAGTTTATATATGCGAGTTGATTTGGAACGGGCCGGGGAAAAATTTTGGGCCAGAACGGGTAGCTGGGCCCATTGAGCCTTAAGAGATTAAGAACACTTTTCAGACCAATTACGGTACTCCCCCTAGCTGAAAGCAACACACGCACAATTTTTGAGATTTTTCAAAATTTCTCCCCCTTGATGAATGCAATGCACACACTCGATGTACCTCACGCACACTATTTTTTTGATCTTTGTGTCCTTTTTCTCCCCCTCGATGAATGCAAACGCACGCACACTATTTTTGTATTTTTCTCGGGTTCCTCCCCCAGGACACATGCAACGCACACAGAACACAAAATGCAACACACACTATTTACAGGCACACACACGCACACTTTGTACAAGTCCCACACACACACACCCCTTTTTACAGACCAGTGGAAACAGAATTACAAAGGCTCGAGGTTCAACATGCCTAATTTGGAAACCAGGAACTGGAATCTCTTTTCATCCAGTGCCTTAGTAAACAGATCAGCCAGTTGAAGCTCGGAGCTTACAAAGTACATGTCAATATCCCCTTTTTCCACGTGGTCTTTGATGAAATGGTAGCGCAGGTCGATGTGTTTGGTGCGGGAGTGATGAACCGGGTTGCTGGTGATGGCGATGGCACTCTGCGAGTCGCTGTAGATCGGGATATGGCAGAAAGTGTAACCGTAGTCTTTTAGTTGGGTCTTCATCCATAATATTTGTGAACAACAGCTAGCAGCCGCGACGTATTCTGCCTCGGCTGTAGATGTTGACACACAGTTCTGTTTCTTGGAAGACCAGCAGACTAACTTATCGCCCAAGAACTGGACAGCTCCCGAGGTACTTTTGCGGTCCATCCGGCAACCAGCAAAATCTGCGTCAGAGTATCCGACGAGGTCAAAACTTGAGTGTTTGGGATACCAAAGGCCTAGATTCACTGTGCCTTTGAGGTATCTCAGTATTCTTCGAACTGCGGTCAGATGGGACTCCTTCGGATTCGCCTGAAAGCGTGCACATAAACATGTAGAGAAGACGATATCAGGCCTGCTAGACGTGAGATATAGCAAAGATCCAATGATTGCCCTATAGTTTGTGGCATCGACTGATTTCCCAGCAGGGTCTGAGTCCAGTTTGTTGGTGGGGGACATAGGGGTCGGCATGGAAGATTTGCTATCGATGTTGAATCTCTTAAGCATTTCCAGAATATACTTGGACTGATTGATGAAAATGCCGTCAGAGAGTTGTCTTACTTGCAGGCCTAGGAAGAAGTTCAGCTCTCCCATCATGCTCATTTCAAACTTAGTTTTCATTAGTTTCTCAAAATGTTTGCACAGACGTGGATTTGAGGAGGCGAAGATGATATCATCAACATAGATCTGAATCAGGATGATGTCAGACTTCTGTCGCTTGATGAAAAGTGTGGTATCAATCTTCCCTTTTGAGAAACCTGAGTCAACCAGAAATTCAGTTAAGGCATCGTACCAAGCTCTTGGTGCCTGTTTCAGCCCATACAGAGCTTTCTTCAGCTTGTACACATGGTTGGGATATCTGGGATCTACAAATCCTTCGGGCTGAGCGACATAGACTTCTTCTTCCAAGACTCCATTCAGAAAGGCAGTCTTGACGTCCATTTGAAAGATGGTAAAGTTCTTGTGGGCCGCGTACGCAAGAAAGAGGCGTATTGCTTCAATTCTTGCTACGGGTGCAAATGTTTCATCATAGTCTATGCCCTCTTGCTGATTGTATCCTTTAGCGACCAGCCGTGCCTTGTTGCGTATCACTATGCCTTCTTCGTCCTTCTTGTTCTTGAACACCCATTTGGTGCCAATTATGGTTTTCTGAGGGGGTTTTGGCACGAGTGTCCACACTTCTAGTCTGTCAAACTGATTGAGATCATCTTGCATAGCAATCACCCAATCTGGATCAGCGAGTGCATCTGAGACTTTGGATGGTTCATTCTGGCTTAGAAAGCATGCATAGTGACATTCATTCATAGTAGCCGATCTCGTACGCACACCTTGACCCGGATCACCGATTATTTGTTCAGTGGGATGAGCTCTTGTCCATTTCCTCTCATGTGCCAGAGGATTAGGAGTAATGATCGGTTGATCCGAGTCCTGGTAGGGGATTGGTGACTCTTGAGCAGCTGAGGCGTGTGGTGGAGATGACTCTGATGTGGTAGCAAACCCGTGATCATCCACTCCTCCGTGATTAGTTTGGGGAGTTGACGGAGTAGATGGTTCATTATCTGGTCCGAGAAGGAGTGGAATCTCAGTGAAAGGAGTTGGTTGCTGTGGAATGTTTGACGATGAAGCTGGTGTGCATGGAGAAGATGAAGGTTGTGAATTCTCGTAGAAGTTCTGAAAGAGAGAATTGAGAATCACACCTTCAGGTACAGGGTTTTGTTCAACTGTGTCAGAGTCCACTGGTGCAGTAAGTGACGGGTCAGCTTGTAAGTGTTCCGTTGCGAAGTCAGCCATCTCATAGAATGTCACATTCACACTCTCAATGACCGTTCGTTTGTCTCTAAGATAGACTCGGTAAGCTTTGGACTGCTGGGAGTAGCCAATGAACACCCCTTCTCGGGCTTTTGCGTCTAGCTTACCTCTATCAGTTCTGTCATTTAGTACGAAGCACTTACAGCCAAATATCTTAAAGAATGAGATATCCGGAGTTCGGTTGAAAAGGATTTCATATGGGGTCTTGTCGAAGCGTTTGTGTATAGATGTTCTGTTTTGGGTGTAGCACGCCGTATTAATGGCCTCTGCCCACATAAAGTGTGGCAATCTTGACTGGATGAGCATGGTGCGTGCCGCTTCGACAAGGGTCCTGTTCTTTCTTTCAACCACTCCATTCTGTTGGGGGGTTTTGGCTGCTGCGAATTGCTGTGTGATACCGAGAGATTCATAGAATCCAGTGAGAGTTTGGTTCTTGAACTCGGTACCGTTGTCAGTTCTGATGATTCGAACACTTTGCTGCAGCAGTTTCTGGACTGTTCTGACAAAGGTCATAATGATTTCTGCTGCCTCGTCCTTTTTACGAAGAAATTTTGTCCATGTGTACCGAGAGAAGTCATCAACGATCACCAGTGTATATTTGCGGCCGTTGATGCTTTGGACTCTCATAGGTCCACACAGATCCATGTGTATCAGTTGCAGCGGTAAAGTAGATGATGGGACAGGCTTTGACTTGTGGGAGCTTCTCGTCATTTTGCCCATTTTGCAGGCACTACAATGATTCTCTGTGGAAGATTTCAACGGAGGAAGCCCCTTCACTAGTTTCTTCGATGACAGGATGGACAAATTCTTGAAATTAAGATGGGAAAGACTTCTGTGCCAGAGGTTGTTTTGTTCCGTTGAAGCTTTGGACAGCAGACAGATGGAAGTGGTGGATTGAACGCTTTTCAGATCAATAGTGTACAGGTTGGAGGTCCTGTAACACGTTAATAATGAGTTCCCTTCGCTGTCTAGAACACAGCATTGTTTGGCAAAGAACCTCACTTCCATCCCACTGTCACATAATTGTCCTATGCTCAGAAGATTGTGTTTGAGCCCTTTGACAAATGAAACATCCTTGATGGTGACGCTGGCACAGATGACATCCCCATATCCAAGAATAGGAGATGAGGCGTCGTTCCTGTATCTAACATTGCCTCCATAGCAGGTGGTATAGTTGCTCAGTAGGTACTTTACTCCGGTCATGTGGGTTGAGCATCCAGAATCCAAGTGCCACACATGACCGTCCTGCAAAACAATTAAACAGGTTCAGGTACCCATCTTGGAATGGGTCCTTCCTCATCATTGAAAAATATCCATTCAAGTTTTGCTTTGAGCTGTGATCCAAGGTCAGCAGCTCTTTCAACAAAAGATCTATCTCTTGTGGGCTTTCCGATAGCCAGATTTGCTTTTGCAGTGGGTCTGATTTTTGGGGCCCACTTAGCAGTTTCTCTTTTATTTTTGGTGGGTCTGAGATGTCTCATCTTAGGGACCCACCTTTCAGGTTCATGTTGGATGGGTCTTCGTCTGTGGACCCACCTTTCAGTTTCAGTTTGGATGGGTCTTCGTCTGCGGACCCACCTTTCAGTTTCAGGTCTGATAGGTCTCATCTTAGGGACCCACCTTTCAGTTTCAGTTTGTGTGGGTCTTATCTTGGGGACCCACCTTGCTGTTTCAGTTTGTGTGGGTCTTATCTTGGGGACCCACCTTTCCATTTTAGGTTTAGGAGGAGAGTAGACAGGTGCTTTGTGATTGAACGGTTGTTTCTTCAGTTTAGTTTTGAAAATCTCCTCTTTAGAAAGCCGATTAAGATGTTTCCTTGAATGAACTCTGAGAGAATATTTCATATCAGGAATACAAAACGTTCCCTTAGAAGTTCCTTTCTTGGTTTCTCTTTCGGGTTTGAGCTTTCTAAAAGGCTTTGAATTAACAGCATTCACATCACATTCATAATTTTGGGGGTCTGGAACAGAATAACCATAAGCAATAGTAGAATTATACAAAGAGCCATGTTCAAAAGATGTCACAGAATTTTTCAGCTTGGGACTCAAGACTGAACTACTAGAAACTGAGTTAACATGGACAGGTTTAGCCTTAGTTTTAGAGTACAAAATGGAGTTGGATCTAGGACCAGGCTTATTCCAAAAAACTTTCTTCTTGCCATCAGCTATTTCCTTTCTTTTCATCTCCCACTCTTTCTTCTCTTCTCCTCTTCTTTTCACTTCTTGTCCTGTGACAACAGGAGAAGAGTGATGAGTGGCAGATTTTTCAGAAGATTTAGTTTTATCAGAAGAGGTTTGAGCAGTTTTTAAGACAGAATGATATTTTTTACTCAATTCATCAAATTTGCTTAATAGTTCTTGCCAATTGCTTTCAGAATTTTTCTTTTCAGTTTCAAAACGCTCTCTCTCATTGTCAAGGGTTTTCTGAAGATCTGCATATTTTTGGACCAAAGGAGAGATGCATTTGTCTTGACCGGACTTAAAAATTCTAGTTTTGGGAGTGGGGCCCATTGGACTTTCGAAGTAAGGAACCCCTTTTGGGACATTAAAAATGTCAAACCCCTCCTCGTTGTAGATTACCTTTTCTTTAGAAAGAGCTTTCTCAACCAGAGGAGTATAGTCAAGAGAGGTTTCAATTTTAGGATTACTCCTTTTCTCTTCTTCTTCTTTAGTGGTTTCTTCTTCACTCCCAAATTTCATTTTCTTATCAATGTCTAGAGTTAAGTAAGTTGCATCATACAACTGGCGGCAGTCAACTTTCTTTAAATGACGCGGGTTCGGCAGTCCAAGACCAGCTTTTGGGTTGTAATGCTGAACGTCGCTTATACGATTTAGAAAAACTGTGTGTTCGGTTTGACCTCTTCTGACACATACATCCTCAAGTTCCTTTACTTTGCTTAAAAGGCTGCTTCTTTTATTTCTTAAAAATTCACAGTCAGCTTTAGCTGTGTTTTTCTCAACTTCACTGTCTTGCAGTTTCTTAGTCAGTTCAGCTATTTTAAGTTCAAAGCTTTCAAAGTCTGAGGACACCCTTTTGATTTGATCTTTGGCATTTTCAAGTTGAATGCTTAAGGAAGATTTTTGGTCAAGGTTCTGTTTCAGTACCCTGTAATTATTGTCTAATCTCTCCTGCAGTTCTTTAATGAGGTGGTCCTTATTGTGTAAGGACTGAGTTTGTATAGTGTGAGAGTGATTAGAGGTACTTACAGTGCTTGTAGAGCATTCACTTCCGGGGATCGCAGCATCACCCTTTTTCTCTTCTTCATCCTCCAGCCTTGCCATCAAGGCGAAGTTCTCTTCCTCTTCTTCTTCTTCTTCAGAATCATCTTCCGCCCACTGGACCAGCTCAGCATGTTTGCCAGAGGCTTCTACTTCCTCCTGTTGTGCTAAGAAGAGCTTTTGTTTATTCATTAGAATCTTTTGTTTGTAGAAGTTTGCATCTCTCTTCTTTGGGAGCCGACAGTCTTTGCTGATATGTCCGGGCTTCCCGCAGTTATAGCACACAGGGGCATTAGCAGTTGATGTAGCCTTCCTGGCTGAGCTTTGGTCCTGGTTCTTTTGTTTGTAGTTGGAAGAAGAGGTTCGCAGCTTATTTGAAGAGTTGTTCCTCTTGGCAAACTTCTTGGCCAGCAGGGCCATCTTCTTCTGGAGATCTGCAAACTCAGCTTCAAGATCAGTTCCTTCTTCATCACTCTCATCTTCATCAGATTCAACCTCCACTACTTTCTTCTTCTTCTTCTGCAGAGGTTTCGCCGTTCTTTTGGGCTGAGCTTCCATTAGTAGAGCTAGAGGATTTGGGCTTGATTGTTCCTCAGTGCATACAACGTCATTGACGAACTCCTTTAGGAGCTCATTCAAGGTGAAGAGATCAATTTCATCCATGTCAATGCGTTGTCTCAAGTCCTTTACTGTTTTACTCCAAGATGGGTGCAGACTAGACAAAAATCTAGTATTCAGTTCCAGGTTGGTTCTGAATATTTTGATTTTCCTCATTTCATTCATCAGCTTCACAAGCCTGGCATGAGTCTCGTGAAGAGGTTCTCCAGGAGCAGCTTTGAACGAGTCATAAGCCATCAAAATAGCAGATTTCTTGGTTTTTAGGCTTATGCTCGTGCCTTGGAGTAATTTTTCAATCTCGTCCCACATTTCTTTTGCAGTTTGCATACTGTCAATCATCACGTACACTTCATTTGGGATGGCTTGGAGAAGGTATGTTTTGGCCATGAGGTCTCCTCTCAGCCTTAGCTTGTCTGCTTCAGTGTATTCAGACGGCCTCTTTCGTCTTGTTTCCGGAGGAATGGGTGGATTATTAGTTGAGTCCCCTCATACGTCAATCATTAGAACAGCTGGTCCTTCCAGGAGTGATTCCAGCATTGCGTCGGAGTTTTCTTTGTGTTCTAGGAAATTCAAGAAACGAGTTCTCCACATTTGGTACTCCCCTTTCCTCAGAGATGGAGGAGTACTGCTGTTTCCTTGCGCATTGGATTCAGAAGCCATTCTTGTAGCTGTAGAAAACTGACCGTTCGAGAAATAAGATCAGAAAATTTACTAAGTCAAGAACTCGAGTTCCTGAGTGTTCAAAGCCTAAACTCGAGGTCTGGGGAACTCGAGGTGAGAGTTCGAGTTTATGAACTCGAGGTCAAGAGTTCGAGTTTCCAAAAACTCGAGGTGTAAACTCGCAGGGTCAAAACTCGTGGTCAGACTGCGAGTTTGCAGGCTGCGAGTTTGTAGACTGCGAGTTGTGGACCGCGAGTTGTAGACTGCGAGTTCTTGAGCTCGAGTTTGCAGGCTGCGAGTTTCTCAACTCGAGTTTACAGGCTGCGAGTTTATGCAATAACACCTTGGCCTGCGAATTCCTGAAAAAATAAAACTTCATATTTTCAGAAAAACAAATATGGTAGGTTGTAGCCCTTGTTGTAGAGATCCTTTTACCCAAGTTTCAGGTCAAAAAGCTGCACAGAGCTTAGAGAAACGAGGGGTGCGAGTTCATGGGTGCGAGTTTACTGAGAAAGAAAATGTGCAGAAACGAAAAAGGAAGATATACTGCTTGATCGTCTTTGAAACGCGATTCTAACAGTATAACTTTTACAGTATTTGGTGCAGAAATAAGATTACAGATGATAAACTCGCTATTCTACAAAAACAGAGTCTTTCGCAGATAGTTCTTCTGATCAGCTCTCGATCGGCTCTGATACCATTTGTTAGTCCCTGTTTTCTATAACAACAGTATAATATGGCATACAGATGAAAGATTAACAACAAAGATGAACACAGAAAGATCAAGTGTAAACCTTCTCTGATATACCGTGAATCTTTCGTACAAGAATGATAAGCGCTAAGGCTATTTTGAGCATATACGAAAGTTAACCGCAAACCTGAGTCCTCCTCCCTCTTTTATAGGCGAGGCTCAGGTATGCGTAAAAAGGCTTCTCGCCTGAGTATGGGCCTAACACTTGGCCCATATTGAATACTATTCTAACAGATATATTTAATCAATACAGAATAGAGATAGTAAACATCTAACTTATTACAGACAAAACAGACAAACTTGATTCACAATAAAATAGTCTTCAACACATGTAAACTACTTAACATTTGTGTTACTTTTTGTTTTTTTAATGTCAAATGTTTGCCATTGATTTTAATTTGTAGGTAATATGTTTTTTTTGTGGCACAATTTTTACAATTGCTATGTACTTCTTTGGCTCTATTCATTTTTCCTCTAAAATGCCAATATTTCTGAATTTTGGAACGTTGTACAATGTATTCTGCCACATATATTTGCAGTCCAGGCATTCATTTCAAAGTAAATGGATGTGTGATTCTAATTCAGTTGTCTACCTGTTATCCTTTTTCATTCTGAGTGTAATACTTCTCTCATTAATAGAAAAACCAAAATGTATATGCAAATGTCTATATAATAAATCTAATCTATTTCTCACAAAACTGCCAATATTTAGTTATTCTCAAACAAAATATGCGACCTTTTGCCACTATTGACTTATGATTATAATCGAGTGTTCTGCCTGTTAACCTTTTTCAGATTTTAATGTAATACTTGTGTCATTAATAACACACCCAATGTATATCCAACTCACAATATAAAACATTTATCTTACAAAACGGCCAACATTTTGGCATTTTCAACCAAATTATAGAACATTTTGCCACTATGGACATGATTAGTATCCAGCCGTGTACGTGTTACCCTTTCCAGATGTTATTTTAATACTTGTCTCATTACTAAAAAAAACCAATTTATATCCATGTGACTACATAATGAACCAAATATAATGTCATATATAATGTTCTCCCAACTATGCCAATATTTAGGCATTTAAAAACATAGTATACTACATTCTGCCACTTATATTTCAGCATATTGTGCTTCACAATATCATCAGTTTACTTCAACAGTTTGCAAAAACATTCAACACCATTACATAAAATTCAAATACTAAAAACATAACATCCGTAAAGCATCATCAGACTAGATTTGTAATTTTTCATCCTTTTTCTGCCATGTTTCTCGAAGCTGCCTCCTTCATTTTACATTCCTTTGTTCTCTTTGCGTTATACAAAACCAACTCTGTTGCCATTTTCTCCCGATACATGCACATGTCCATCGAGCTTACCTCCTTTATGTCCATGCCCATCATAAGAAACTCAACGAACTTCAAAACGTACATGCCACAGTTCCCCCTGTGATGATGGCACACCGTTAAAAAAACCAGAAATAAGTTTTGAATGAAATATTATAAATTATGATATACTCCAGCTCTAAAACTCATATTTTACCCGTCATCTTGTTGTGGGCAGTCCTCCACAGTTTGCAACTCAATCTTTTTGTCATTCATTGGTTCCAGCCCAATTTCTTCATACACTCCATGGATGTCCATTATTTTTGGAAGAAAGCACTCAATGCTCGGCACATAAGGTCTGATTTCTCTTAAGGAATCCGCCCTTCTGCTGGTGGAGTTGTAAATCCTTATTTTTCTTTCTTTTACTTCCAGAACTAGCAGTATCCAGTGGTTTCCGGTATTCAGAGGTATGTACACGAAATCTGACTGTGCCCAACTTCGATCAAAAGGATATGCAATCCCTAATATATCGTCTGCAATTACCGGATTGTCTGCTGCACTTTGGATTGAAGACTCATTCTTCTTAATTTCTTCATTTTCACGCCTCAGCACTTGCATAAAAAATGGGCCACATGTGGTGTATTTGGGGCCCTTGATGTTGTAGTGCACTTGTTTCATATTCAAGTAAAACATTGCCACATCAATATGCTGCAAACAAATTTAAAACCAAAATCAAATGTTATAAATCTAATACAATACCTATTTTAACGCTATATTTTACATTGAGATCTACAACATACTGTTTTAGTAGTAAAAGTAAATCATTACCTTATCATCTAGCCA
This sequence comes from Cuscuta europaea, assembly GCA_945859875.1. NCBI lineage: Eukaryota > Viridiplantae > Streptophyta > Magnoliopsida > Solanales > Convolvulaceae > Cuscuta > Cuscuta europaea. The sequence goes on along the minus strand of CAMAPE010000080.1, from coordinate 1,282,481 downwards.
TTCTGGATTCACAAACAACTTATACAGCCACGTTTTGGACTCTATTTTGTGCATATCCAGAAGAAACGGGACATTATGCACGTTTTCCTCTTCAATCCTGTACTTTCTATCACATCCCTTTTTCTTCAATTTCTTCAAGAGACCAACTTTTAGATATTCTTCCACATTTTTTATTTCTTCTTCTGGTGGTCTCTCAGTCGGGTCTTCCGCAAAAGGTCCATACTCTCTTGGAGGAAAATAACTTCCCTCTACATCTCTCTTAGCTATTTGCTTCCTTCTTCTCTTAGCCTGAACTTTAGTTTCTCCAGGTGTATATCGGTCTGGGGTCCTTACATTGCGCTTTTTTCTTTGCATTTGTGCGCATATGGTCTTCACCTGTAATTTAGTAATATGTTATAGTTTACTTTTTCCAAATATTTGGAATTTTGTTTCAAATATTTGGAACTTTTTCCAAAATATACTTACATCCTTTTCCACTTCTTTATGCTTTGTTCTGCTTTCCCTCATCTCACTCTCTTCAACTCCTTTTTCCATATGCTGCTAGTAAAACCAACACAAGAAAAAAATAAAAAATAAACATAACTACTCATATAACATAAAGTTCTTCATTTATTTAATTTTCTTTTTGTTTAAGGTTTGTAAAACAAAAATCTTACCGCTTTCGCATTGATGTCAGCAGTTGTGCTCGCTTTAGCTAGCATTTGTTTTTCTATTTCATCCACACTTGTGATCATTTCATTCACAAATTGGGTGTTCACATCTCCCCAAGCATCATTATCAGTCTTCTCATTAGTTTTGCCTTTCCGACTTGCTTCTTCTACTCTTGCACCCTCACCTTCTTCATCCACTCTTCCATCGTCGTCTACTGCATCTTTAACATTCTTGTCATGACTTCTTCCTTTCTCACTTACATCTTCTTCTTCCATTGTTCCACCGTCATCTTCTTCCTTAAATTTTTCCTGTGTTTCTGGCCCAAAAATATTAAAGTTTGGCAAACTGCAACCCACCTGATCATTATCTTCTGGAGCTCCACCAGTATCTTTAGCATTATCTTCAACATTTTCTTCTGGAGCTGCAACAGCATCTTTATGATTATCTTCTGGAGCTGTACCATCATCTTCAGCATTATCTTCTTCAAATGTAGCATCATCTTTGGTATTATCTTCTGTAGTTGCACCATCGTCTTCAATGTTATGTTTTGTCTCATCTCCACTCTCTGATTTTTCATTTGCACCATCGCTGCTTTCATCTACACTCTCCTCACTTACTGTCTCCTTCGCCTTCTCTTGGTTGTCTAACTTGTCCAATATTTGCTTAAGAAATCTCTCATTCCTCTTCTGTGCTTTCTTTATTAGTTTCATTTCTGCCATTAACTTGGCATTTTCTTTGCTTAGCTTCCTGACTTGTCTCAAAACAACAGTCACTTTCATCTCATATCCAAAACCCACTACCCCTTCATCATCATCCTCTACCTCAACATCATCTGCATTTTTTCCTTTTTTCCCAGTTCTCTTTGAAATCCTTGCTTTCTGATCCTTCCCTTTCTTCTTCTTTTTTTGAAATAACTCCACACCTTCAATTCTTTTTCCAACTATAAGACCACTATTGGCCCTTAAATTTGGAAATTTTTTAATTTCCAATCTTGTAGCCTGCATCCTTTCCCATTCAAACTGCATGTAAAAGATCCAAATATACAGTTTAAATGTATTAATTATCACTTCACATGTTATTTAAATAATAAGTAACGAAGCAAATTTACCTATTTGTTCTTGAAGATTATCTTGCAGAAAACTTCCATATGTGGCTTTTTTTTGAACTCCCACTTCACTGCTCTTGGAATTCTTGTTTCTCTTCCTTCAATGACCTTGCATATATTTGCCTTTGTCAACCCTGTAAACGTTTCAAAAGCCCATACTTGTAATGCTATTAGACAACCTGGTAGAGTCACACGTTCCCCTTTGCACTTCTTAAGGCTCTTGCAATTTGTTCTCATGTTGGTCACCAAATCCGCCCAGACATCATCAGCCCATGGATATGTGTTGAATGCCTCTAAATCTTCGACCAGATTCACATAACAGTTTGGTAAATCCCTAGCCACTTGGTTTCCAAATAATCCATGTGATAGCACATGGAGTAGAGCAAGCTTCACACCATCATTTTCTTCACTTCCTTCATCTTCACTATTATATTTCATCAATGCATTTTGTACCTCACTTCTTTTCACACCTGTTTTTCCAAAATATTTTCTCCAAAAAGGTCCTTTCATCTCCTCTTCTAAAGTTGGTTTCACACCTCCCATTTTCAATCCCAATGCAATGCATAAATCTATTTTTGTAAAACTAATTAGACTGTTTTGGATGTGGAAGCGAATGACTTCTGTCTCTTTTATGTGGTTAACCTTTTTGACATAGTTGCATAGAAAACCAAGCTGAAGTTGACCACTGACAGTTCGCATTTCTTCCACATCCAACACCCATCCGAACACTATCTTTCTGAACTCCTCTATCTCATTTGGTTTCAGTTGCTTCAATATTCTCTTCACGACTTCACTCAGACTACAGTAACAGTTAATTCGCATGCTTTCAACATTGTCCAATTCATTTTCGTTGAAAGATCTCTGAATCACCTATTTTAGCAAAAAAAAAAACAATTCAAATAAAGTGTCAACTGCTATGAAACACACAATCTGGATAAACATGACATCATTATTCCATAACACCAAGAAATCAAATAAAATGTCATCATATTCACAATAGAGGATATTTTTTCCAAAACTACGACTATTCTATTTGTGATTTACATAACTTATGCTTCACATTATTAGGATTTCGTCCAACATTTTGTCATTATGTATTCTTTAAATGCATCTATCTCCAACTATTCAACAAACAATATGGAAAAACATGACATCTTTATGACATAATATCAACAATTCAAATAAAGTGTCATTACATTCACAATACATTCACACTCCATGGCAATAAGCACATATACATTCACACTCCATGGCAATAAACAAATAAAAGTTGTATTACTATTTGCATCATCATAAACAATTATTATTTGTTCGAAAATGTAATACAACTTTTAGTTGTTTATGCCATAAATCAAACAATAACTTCGAATAATGCCACAAATCAAACAACAACTACATTCAAACAATAACAACTACGAATTATGCCATTGTTTTGGCATTTCCTTATTTACTTTACCCCAACATACAGAAATAAATTTAGAGTTAAATTTATTTGAAAATATAATTACACTTTCACTTGTTTATGACATAAATCACACAGAAACTGCCAACTTAACCACATTTATTTCAAACTACTTCCATACTGTTCTGATAAATAGTCACACCAGCAAATTAAATCCTCACTGTTCTACGTTTTTACCAATTCATCCACTATTTTGACATTTTCGCAATTGCTATTTATGTGATTACAAACGATTACTCTTTCTTCCAAAATGTAATACAACTTTTATTTGTTTATGCCATAAATCAAACAACTACGAATAATGCCACAAATCAAACAAAGACATTCGAACAACAACAACTTCAAATAATGCCATTGTTTTCTGTAAAATACTCACACTATTGATTTTACTTCCATTTTGATTTTCGATTACATTCAGTAACATGCATGTCCAAAAAAACTTACCATGTTTCGATTCAGCCGATTGCTTGATCTTCTCGTGCTCTGTTTTTGAAAATCATCTTCTTCCATCTTAACTCCACTTCTCCTTCGTTCTTCGTCATTTTTGCGCCAGAAAAATGGAAAGTAGAAACACTTCCAATACGGCGAGACGGGAGTAGTTTAGGAAGATATGCGCCGGAAAATAAGATTGTATAATAAATGCCGTAACCGCTATATTTTCGACTCTCAACTCCTTGTGCTTTACTTGGCGCTTCAAATACATCAGGCATGCGGAAGTTTTAATTTGGAGGTTAAAATTGGAAACTTACCTTCTTTTGAGTCCCACGGATGCCAATTTCGTTTTTAGGTCCTATTTTTGCAAATGGCAAGGCTTTTAGTCCTATATTATAAATTAACTCAGAGGAAATTTCGTATAGGAAGGAGCAACCGGGAGTAGGGAGAACCTTGGGGAGCGATATGTAGACGGGCAATCGCCTCTGTCCTGGAGGAGAGAAGTGGACAGAGATACGACGGGCCTGACAATCTAAGGAGGAAAGAAGCGGACTGGATTGAGCGTGGGAGTTACTGCTAGCTGTTTGCGATGAAAAAGGCTGGTGGGGTGAGCTGGTTTCGTGGATGCGTTTTGCGGTTGGGAGTTACTCCCTCCGTTCCTAAATAAACTTCCAACTTTCCTTTTTCGCCCGTTCCAATTAAAACTTCCACTTTCCCTTTTTGGTAAAGAATTTGTGGTTCACAACATTTCTTACACATTTCTCTCTCCTCTACACAACTCTCCACCACACAATATCCACTATCTTAAACTTTGTGCCAAACCCATTTGGAAGTTAAAATGGGAACGGAGGTAGTAGTAAAAAAAGGTGACAACTCCGGTACGTTTCTAAAAAATGGAGTACCGTACTTACCATTCATTTGATTGGACCACATCACTTTATCATTTTTAATTTAGATTTAAATAATTCAACTGCTACATTCTCATTGGTCCATGTGAACAAAGGTATGGTACCTTATGAGTACCATAGAATCTACCTTAAAAATGGTTTTATACTACTACGTATTCAACAAAATGATGTTTGAGTTGGCTTTGTGACTGCATTTTCAATTTTACAACATGTGTTTCAGTAGATTTAAATTTTATATTCAACAAGTTCATAATATATAAAATGAAAAATTAATATTACAACAATATAGAAAACAATTAGTAGTTTTAAATTTATTTCAAATTGAACTCAAGTAGGCATTTTTAATACTTACAAAAAAATTAATACACATTTTTTATTTTTTTACATCGGCATGTTTGAGTTTTTAAACGATAATTAAGGATATATGCATTTAATTTAAAAAAATGTGATGAGTGGATATATTGACGGTGTTGGGTTGCAAAGAAAAACTGAATTGACTGAGTGAATACGTATAAACGGGAGGGAGATTAGATTTATTGACTATCTCGGTTGCGGTTAGCCTTATATAGTCAGAATTTGGCCGGAGATTTCCTAGCTAATGCATAGTACCGTATGTACACACTCAGTGATCTAATCACAAAAGGTCAAAAACACTCCCATAATTCATGTACTCCCTTCGTCCCTAAAAGAACTTACAACTTTCCCTTTTCGTCCGTCCCAAAAAGAATTTCACTTTCCTTTTTTGGCAAAGAATTTGTGATTCACAGCATTTCTCTCCCCTCTGCACAACTCTCCACCACACAATTCCCACTTTCTTAATCAGCGTGCCACTTTATTTTGGAAGAACATTTAGGGACGGAGGTAGTACTAAACGTGGCGGTTGCGGCACGCCGCACCTAGTAGAGCAAGGGAGAATTAGAGTTAAAGAATTAAGAGAACATCAGTGGTTAATTGTGGCAGAGGGCCTCAATGCTTTACTTCGTAGATTCGAATTATTAGGTCAGTTGCATGGGGTTTCCATTGCTCGGGGCTCCTATGATTTCTCATCTATTTTTTGAAGATGACAATTTGCTCTTTTTTAGAGCATCTCATGATGAAGCTTCTTTGATTAAGAAGATTCTGGCTGATTACGAAAGAGTTTCAAGATAGGTAATTAATTTCAATAAATCAAAAGTAATTTTTAGCACACACGTCGATATTAATTATCGGGAGTGTTTGATCGAACTTCTTAGAGTTGGGCTAGCTGGGGAGGATGAGAAATATTTGAGTTCACCCGCTCTGGTTGGGAGAAATAAGAATAACATTCTTGGTTATCTCAGGCAGAGAGTACTCACCCGTTGTATTAACTAGATTCTCACTCGTGCAATGCACGGGACATAGATTAATTAATACCGATAACATATTATTTGTTAACGTTATTAGTTAATGCGTAGATGAATGTGCAAAGAGTATAGATTAATACACGCAAAAAAATTAATTAAGGAAAAGATAGTTACGACTCATAATCGGTACGAAGTGTTTTTTGGAATAAGAAGGAATAAATAAATATTATAATAAGTGATGGAGTATATGGCCCGGGAACCCCCGGCCCACAGACTCCTACTACTCCAGCGAAGGCCCAAAAGGCCCAAAAGGCCCAACAGGCCCAAATCACAGCGCCCAGAGTACCAAGCAGTCCGCACTACGCGCCAGGGGTGCCTTCGGCCCACTGGCCGAAGGCTCCAAATTCTCACAGAACGGGTTTCTCAAGCAAATTAAGAAACTGGGAGAAAACGGCGAAAACAGTAGCCCTCGGCATTGTGAGCCCTCGGCACCAGGGTGCCATCGGGTGGAAGAGCCCTCGGCTACTGCTCTATAGCCGAAGGCATCTCACTCGACAAGATATCCGCCTCACATGCGCACTGATCACCGTACCCCGCACAGACGTCCCATCCAACAGCCGCATTAAATGCGGCCACATGCGGCTGCCAGCGCCAACCAGTTGAGGTGACCCCTCGGCCAATGAGCGCTTGACACGTGTCCCTGCCCGGCATTTATTGCTACTATAAATAGCACCCCATTTCCTCATTTGTAACCACGCTGAAAACGGCATTCATACTGAATACACTCTCTCTCTACTTTTACTTACTTGCTCTGACTTCTCTCTAAGTTATTCCCCGTAATAACCCTTCGGATATATACCCCCGGGTAGACCATCCATCATTTGGTGCTCTCGTTGAGAGGTTGAACAATCGAGTAAGAAACCCTCCCCCTCGACCAAACACAAAACACTAGCCCTCTATCAAAATGGTGAGGACAACACGTGCCAACTCCAAGAACGTAGAAGACAAGAACCTGGCCCTCGGCGACGTCAACGCCCCCGGAGCCTCTCACAGGGCTCCCGAGGGCGGTGTCATCGCTGGGCTGGAACAGGCGGCTGTCGACCTACGCCTCCAGATCCAACAAAATGCCCCCGATGCCCGCCTTGGCATCGAGGCCAATAAGAAAAACCGGAGCGATGACCAAGTCAGCCCTCCGGTTCTCACCATCGACGTGCAATCGGCGCTCTCCGCCTTCATCCAGACGCTCACCCAGAACCCGGGTGCCTTCGGCACCCTGGCTCCAGCTCACCCTCAGATCGGGGAAAATATCATACTTCCCCCTCTGCCACACCCCTTCGGAAATCCCACCCCTCGGGTGAGAAACGACGAAGGGGTGGTGGCCCAAGATACGTCCTCCCAGGAAGTTCAGTCCCGGGACCGCCATAATGACAACAGGGAAAGGCCCCGTACTTCCGCCCTCAACCAGCTCGGAGGAGGGCCAGACCGCCGAGGGGTCCAAGACCGCCTCGGGGGGAAAGCACTCCAAAGGCCCCAGGAAAGCGGGGGATCCGTTTCGAGGGCAGACGAGGAGCGTCCCCTTCGGGACAAAGGCAAGGCACCCCTTCATGCAGATGATGCTCGGCACCAAATCAACCAGGCCCACTCGGCCCGGGTTCGTTCGCAGGGGGCGGAGACCCTCCCGAAGGACCCCCGGGACGAGATTATTGCGGCCCTCCAACGCCGGCTTGACGAGATGGAGTCCAACAAAGCTCACGCCACCACCTCCGCCCCTCATTCAGATCTCAAATACGAGGCCATGATGGCCAAGATGGAGGAGTTACAAAAGAAGGTGGCCGAGGGCTCCGGGGAACCCGTCATCCAGCTCCGGACTCGGACGCCATTTACTCCAAGGGTATTGGCGGCCCGGATCCCGGAAAAATACCGAGGGCAACATATACAGCCCTACAAAGGAAAAACGGACCCCCATGAACATTACAGCAAGTACCAGAACAGCATGATGATGGTGGGGGCGTCGGACGAATATTTGTGTCGTTGGTTCCTCTCCACCTTAGAGGGGCTGGCGTACGAATGGTTCAACAGGCTGCCCGAGGGCTGTATTAATTCGTGGCAAGAACTCGCCCAGCGGTTCTTGACGCAATTCGCCGGGAGGCGTCGCACAAGGAAGCACTTCTCCCACCTCCTAACAATACGCCAGAAGAAGGATGAGACCCTTCGGGATTTCCTGGAGCGCTGGAGGACGGAGGCCGACAAGGTCGACGGTGCTGATGACGGGACCCTCCTGGCCCTCCTACAAACCGTCCTCCGCACCGGTAACTTTTCAAGGAGCCTCATCATTGAACCCCCCCGCGACTACATAAGGGCTTTGCAGCGGGGGGACCGATATGCTGAGGCCGAGGAGGTGGAGAAGTATCACCAGCATCCGGACCAGCAGCCCCCGAGGGCTGACAACAAGCATAACCGGGGGCCGGGGGCTCCTCCAAATCACCCCAAGGCTTCGGGACCCTCTGATGACCGCCCTCGGCAAGGCCAAGCCAAGCCCGGGGGAGGTTATAAGAGCAACCCTAAGACTTGGGCCCAGCCCATTCTCCTGGACCGCCCTCGGACACCATTGACGCACCCCGTCAGCATCATCCTCGATTTTGCCGAGGAGAGGGGCCTCGTTGAGCGCGACTCTCGCGCACCCCCGGAGGTACACGCTATCAACCCTCAGTTCCCCTACTGTCGCTTCCATCGGCACCAGGGGCACAGGACCGATGACTGCCATCAGCTGAAGACGGCCATCGAGAGATTAATACAGGCGGGGCACCTGTCCCAATTTGTCCAGAGCCCTCGGCAGGAGGGGCCTTCTCATCAGGGACCTCCCCGAGGGCACCATACGAAGATAAATGCTTGGGTAAACCCGAATACCATCCCCCTCGGCAAGAAGAGGGAGATTGGAAACTTGGAAGAAGAGGAGGAGGAATACCCCCACTACCAGGAGAAAAAACGCCACATCCTCATGATCACCGGTGGCAATACAGGGGGCGATTCCACCAGCCAACGAAAGAAGTGGGCTCAATCGCTTTACGTGGGGGAAGTCACTCATATGCCCCCGGTAAAGCGACTGAGGGAGGAACCCATCACCTTCACCAACGCGGATCTCCCTCCTACTTCTTCTCCTCACAGGGATGCCTTGGTGATTCGGACGGAGATAAACGACACCATTATTCACCGAACTTACATTGACACGGGCAGCTCCGTCAATGTAATGTACCTCAGCACCTTCAGAGAGCTGCATCTGGAGAGGGGGTCCCTTCGGCCCATTAAGACCCCTCTTCCCGGCTTCACCGGCGATACTATTGATTCCGAGGGGGTAATAACCCTCCCGGTGATCTTCGGCGACGGGCTCCATAGAGCCCAGCTCGAGGTGGAGATCGTCGTCGTCAACATTGACTGCGCCCACAACATCATCCTCGGCCGGCCAGCCCTCGAGGACCTCGAAGCCATCATTTCCATGAGGCACCTTTGCCTCAAATTCCCCGCCGAGGGGGGCATTGGCTACTCCCGGGGGAACCAGAAAATTGCCCGTGCCTGCTATCTTCAGGTCACTAAGAAGGTAAGCAAGACGGAATTCCGTGTTGACACCATCACCGGAACCATCGACCAAGAGGAGAGAAGGTCGAGGGCTGAACCGGCCGAGGACGTAGAAGACTTTGCGCTCGATCCGGCCCAGCCGGAGAGAGTCGTGAAGATTGGAGCCCAGCTCCCTGAAGACTTGAAGACCGGTATCACCGACGCCCTCCGCGCCTACTCCACTGTCTTTGCATGGGGGCCGGAGGACATGCCGGGAATCAGCCGAAGGGTCATCACCCACCGCCTCTCGGTGGACCCTTCAGCAAAGGCAGTGCAACAACGAAGAAGACCCCTCTCCGCCGAGAGAAAGGAATTTGTGAAGAAGGAGGTCGCCATGCTCCTCTCCATTAAGCACATCAAGGAGGTGAAATATCCTTCATGGCTGGCGAATGTAGTCCTCGCACAGAAGCCCCCTACCTTCCGCATGTGCGTGGACTACACCGATCTCAACAAAGCATGCCCTATGGATCCATTCCCTCTACCAAACATTGATCAATTGGTGGATGAGACCGCAGGGTGTGAGATCATGTCCTTCCTCGATGCCTTCCGAGGGTACCATCAAATTTTCATGCACGAGGAGGACGCCGAAAAAACCGCCTTCATGACTCCCGAGGGCATCTTCTGCTACCTAGTGATGGCCTTCGGCCTAAAGAACTCGGGGGCCACTTACACCCGGATGGTGGCCCGGGTCTTTCAAGCCGTCCTGGGGCGCAGCATGGAGGCCTATGTTGACGACATGGTCGTCAAGAGCAAACAATCTTCCAGCCATGCTGACGACCTCCGGGAAATCTTCGCCATCATGCAAAAATTCAACCTTCGGCTAAACCCGAAGAAGTGCACCTTCGGCGTCCAAGGGGGCAAATTCTTGGGCTACATGGTGAGCCGAAGGGGTATTGAGGCCAATCCCGAGAAAATCCAGGCCATCATCAACATGGAGCCCCCACGCAACGTGAAGGAAGTTCAACGGTTGACGGGCCGCCTGGCAGCCCTCAACCGCTTTCTATCTAAATCGGCGGAGAAGTCTCTACCCTTCTTCCAGATCATGAGGAAGACGGCTGGCTTTCTATGGACTCCAGAATGCTAGGGGGCTTTCGACGAGCTCAAACGATATCTATCTTCACCTCCTGTGCTCTCCAAACCCAAGGTAGGGGAGACCCTCTACCTCTACCTTGGGGTTAGCCCGGCGGCCATCAGCTCTGTGCTCATCCGGGAGGAAGACGGCATCCAACATGCCATCTTCTACGTTAGCAAGACCCTAAGGGAGGCCGAGCTCAGGTACTCCCCTGTGGAAAAAACGGTGTTAGCCATCGTTTGGACTGTCAAGAAGTTGGGCCACTACTTTCAGGCTCACCCGGTTCAGGTCCTCACCCATCAACCCCTCGGCGCCCTCATGAGGAGCCCCACCAGCTCCTCCCGCATGGTGAAATGGGCTATCTTCTTGAGCCAGTACAACATTGACATCCGTCCGAGGCCTGTCATCAAGGGCCAAGCCCTGGCAGACTTTGTGACGGAGTGTACCGCAAGGGCAGCCACGGACGGGGAGCCTTCGGCTACCTCGGACGACTGGTGGACCCTCTACACTGATGGCTCCTCCGCGACCAAAGCATGCGGGGGAGGGGTAGTCCTCATTACTCCCGAGGGCTTCAGGGCCTACTATGCAATCCGCTTCTCCTTCAAGGTCTCCAACAATGAGACCGAATATGAGGCGCTCCTATGTGGCCTTCGGCTGGCTGCCAACATGAGGGCTCGGCAGATCCACATCAAATGCGACTCCAAGTTGGTCGTTGGCCAAATCTCCGAAGAATACGAGGCCAAGGAGGGGAGAATGAAACAGTACAAGGAAGCGGCCAAGGAGTTGCTCAAGGTATTTGAGGCACACTCTCTCACTCAAATACCGAGGGCTCAGAACTCCGAGGCCGACATATTATCTAAGCTCTCGGCCGACTCCCCCGAGCACATCTCCAAAATTGCCAAAATCGAGGAACTCAGCCTCTCAAGCATCCATGCAAGCCCCGTTATGAACATACAACAACGTCAGGAGGATTGGATCTCAGATATCACCGCCTTCATCTCCACAGGGCAGCTACCCGAGAATGAGGCCCGCGCTAAACTGGCAAAGCTGAGGGCTCCTAGCTACACCATCGAAGATGGGAGGCTCTACAAACGATCTTACAATGGCACGCTACTTCGGTGCCTTCATCCAGATGAAGCCGAGGTCGCAATGGAGGAAGTGCACAGTGGCACTTGCTCAGCTCACCAGGGACCCTTCTCCATGTCCCGAAGGCTCATTCTCCAGGGCTACTTCTGGCCAACCATGGCCAGGGATTGTGCTGACCTTGCCCGGAGGTGCACCGCATGTCAACATTTCCAGAAAGCTCCCGGCAGGCCAGCGGTCAATTATGCCCCCATCAGCACCTCTGTCCCCTTTTCTCGATGGGGGATAGACCTTGTGGGCCCTCTGTCGAGGGGTACCTCAAACAACAGATACATCATCGTGGCCGTCGACTACTTTACCAAGTGGGTGGAGGCTGAACCCCTCGCCAGCATCACGGAGGCGAAGTGCCGTCACTTCGTCCTCAAGAACATCCTCACAAGGTTTGGCGTCCCCCAGCAGATCATCTCCGACAATGGGACACAATTTGAGGCAGCCCCCTTCTGTGCCCTTCTGGAGGCATGGGGCATCAAACACACCTTCTCCTCCGTTGCCTACCCTCAAGGCAACGGGCAAGTAGAGAATGCCAACTGGACCTTGCTCGAGGGCCTAAAAAAGAAGCTAGAGGCCGAGGGCGGTGGCTGGGTGGAAGAACTCCACAACATCCTTTGGGCCTATCGCACCACCCCTCGGCGAGCAACAGGTGAAACACCCTTCTCCCTATGCTACGGTTTCGAAGCCAAAGCTCCTACGGAAGTCACCCTTCCCACCCGAAGGGTGATCCAATATGACCCCGAGGTCAACGACAGCAACATGGCCCTCGACCTCCACCTCATTTCAGAACGCCGGGAGCAAGCCTTCATCCGGGCAGAAAACTACCGAAGGCAAGTTAAAAGCTACATCGACGCCAAAGTTCGCACCCGAGAATTTTAAGTGGGGGACTATGTCCTCCGGAGGAGGGAAGCCAGCCAACCAACCGAGGGAGGAAAAATGGCACCAAAATTCGAAGGCCCCTACATCATAGCAGCCATCATCAAACCCGGGACCTACAAGCTCAAACGCCCCAATGGGAAAGAAGTCCCTAGACACTGGAATGTACACCATTTAGTTAAATTTTATCAATAATGTAAGAGCGGCCAAGCCCTCATAACTAGTGAATGTACTATCCTATGGCCCAAGGCCTCCAATTTCGAAGAATGAAGATACATTCAAGACATCAAGCCCTCATACTGACTACAGGCCCCAGGCCTCGCCACGAGAAGAACCCCCTTCGGCACCAAGTGCCGAGGGCGGACACCATCAACACCTACAACAACAGTGAAAACACCACGTGTTTTCAGTCAAGACCCCTCGGTACCAAGTACCGAGGGAGGGAACTCCTATCACCAACAACAAAGAACACCATTTAATTCATTTCCCTTCGGCACCCAGTGCCGAGGGTACACCTCCGGCATCAAACACTCCAATCAGAACACCAAGTGTTCCTACAGAAGACCCCTCGGTACCCAGTGCCAGGGATATGCTCTCCTATCAACTTCCAAACATCTGTTGGGAAACACCGAGTGTTTCATTTGAAGACCCTTCGGTACCAAGTACCGAGGGTAGACGCCTACATCAACTACGACAAAAGAGAACACCAAGTGTTCCTACAGAAGACCCCTCGGTACCAAGTACCGGGGGCTACACATCAAAACTAACACCAAGTGTTGTTTCTAAAAGCCGTACCCCACGAGGACGCATATACCGAAGGCGCCACCATCGGTGCCGGCGGCACGTAGTGCCCCCGGCCATTTGCAACTAGTGTGCAAATGAAAACCCTTCCTTGAAACGCTTTCCGCGTCACTACCCCCAGGGTATGACAGGCATGAGAAATGCCCAGGATTCGACTTTCAAAAACGGAACGCTATCCGCGTCACTACCCCCAGGGTATGACAGGCATGAGAAATGCCCAGGATTCGAGTTCCAAACCGAAACGCTCCCCGCGCCACAACCCCAAGGGTGTGGCAGGCCACGGACTATGTCTAGCGCCGAGGAGACGACTTTCAAAAATGAGGCGCTTTCCGCGCCATCCCCCAAGGGGAGGCAGGTTACGGACCACCATATCTTGTGCCCAGGAAACGTCCCTCGATCCCCTCGGAACTCGGAAGGTTAACCCGAGGGAGGAGAGCCATTGGTGTACTCTGATGGTCTCCTAATAGGCCCAGCCTTACCAAGAAACCAAGTTTCTTGATGCCTTCCCTTCACCACCGACCAAAAAAAAAAATTAAATAAAAAAAAAATAAAAAAAAAGAGGGGGTGAAGGGGAGTAGACTCAGCGAGAAATCAAAGAGTACACTCCAACAGATCACAACAAGCCGAGGGCTCCCCACGGGAACACCTCCGGTAACTGAAGGCTCCTATTTCCCGAAGGATACCACTCAAACAAATATCATCAGGAAACAGCTAAGTCCACTGCCTGGTCACCTCCGGTCACACAGGCACCGAAGGCTCCAACAAGGGTCGAAATCTACACCTTTTAAAAAATTATGCCGAGGGCACACACTCATCGTTGGCACTCTTCACAACAACAGGATTCCACACATATTTGGCCCTCGGTCAGAGACTCATACAACACAAGGGATCTACATTCGGAAGCTCAACACCAATTTACGCTTAGAAAATATTCTAAGTCCTAAATTAGTAGCCCTCAGGCATCTCGCAAAGTAATGCAGAGTCAGATGTCACCTATCACCCGAAGGCTACACAAAGAAACAACACTTGAAAAAATTCCAAGTCCTAAAATTGGGCCCCCGGCTCAATCAACATTACAGCCAGGGGAATACAATAGCCGAAGGCTATGCGATACAACAACACTTGCAAACAAAAAAATTCTATGTCCTAAAGATGGGCCCCCGGCTCAGTCATATTTGCAGCTAGAGGAATATGACAGTCGAAGGCCATACATCAAGAAGGGATGCCATCTCCCGAAGGCTCCCAAGGGAGATTTTACACTTAGAATATTTTCTAAGTCCTGCATATTTTCCCCCCGGTCAGCTACTCATACATCATGGAGGGATGCCACCTCCCGAAGGCTCCCAAGGGAAACTCTACACTTAGAAGATTTTCTAAGTCCTACATATTTCACCCTCATCTCAAGGGACCTAATTGCCGAAGGCTACCTACCAATCGAGGGCTACAGTACACAAGGGATCAACACTCAAGAAAATTTTCTAAGTCCTAAAGAATTAGCTCCCGGCCTATTCAATATTTCATTTGGGGCTCCACAGTAGCCGAAGGCTACATGACATACTACACTTGCAAAATTTTCTAAGTCCTATACATTGGGCCCTCGGTCCAATATTTACACATCAGGAAGGGATGTCATATCCCGAAGGCTCACAAGGGAAAATCTACACTTGGAAATTTTTCTAAGTCCTAGGATTTGGGTTACTGCAAACACCCGAGGGCCCTATGGTGTGCTACACTCAGAAAAATTTTCTAAGTCCTAATTGCTGCTGAACCCTCGGTTGCATATCCAGCAGAGGGTGCCCAACTACCGAAGGCTCCCAAGGGCTAGCTACAATCAGATAATATTCTAAGTCCTAAAACATACATTCAAAGGAGCAAAGACATACATCCAAAACAAAAACGGAGGCATGCATTCAAGAAGAAAGGAATTGGAGAAAACAAATCATATAAACACAGCCCGAAGGCAATCATTCAATCATCAACAAACAGAGGGCAAATGTAATACGAATAAATGTTACAAGCAGGCCGAAGCCGAAGGAAGAATAATGTCACCATTACAAATACATGTTTACATAATACAAAATACATATCAAATCATGTCATTCCCGGGGGCCGCCTCCCCCGATGGCTTCGAGGTGACTTCTGCGTCGGCCTCAGGTTCGTCGCCCTCGGCTTCCTTCATGAGCTCAGAGTCCTCCAGGTCTGGCCTCTCGACATCGGGGGGAAGAGGAACGCGGATGTCTGGCTGCAGGGGGGAGCCCGTATGCTGCCGGGTCAAAGTCCTTTGGCTCGATCCTTAAGTGGCGAGCCATCCTCCGGTAGATGAGGGCTTGAGTGAAAAACTCGCCCCCATCATAGTATTGTTTACCCCTTCGGGAAACCCACTCCACGCCAGGCCCATCACACCACTCGTCGACCGAGGACTCGACGACCGAGGACAGCCACTGCTTGTGCTCCTCGGACCGCCACCCCCTGCCAAGAACCCCGAGATTGCGTCCCCTCGGGCTCTCTCGACGGCTTCCACCTTCGCGGCCTCGGCTTCCTTGACAGCTCTCTCCAAGGCCTCAGCTGCGGACCTCTCGGCTTCTGCCCTACCCCGATCTGCGGCCTCCGGCCCCAGGGTCATCTGCCGAAGGCTCTCCTCCAGCATAGCCATCTGTCGAACAGCGTCTGCATTCTGGCGGATGAGCTCCCGCATCTTGGCCTCCTGCTCGGCCTTGCGAAGGCGCCACTCATCTAGCCGCCGGGCTTGCTCCCCGAGGGCAATGCAGGTCTACAAAAACAAAGGGGTTAGCAAGGCCAAACATGGTTTCTCAGCTCGAAGTAGAAGAGAAAGGAATAAACATAAAAGACTTACTGTGAGGGAAGACCGAAGGATCCTGTCCTCGAGGGCTTCGTCTTCATCAGCCCCGAGGGCTACTCTGTCAATCTCGAGGGTGATGCCTCTCAGAAGCGCCCTCGGGTCGGCCGTACCGTTCATCACGGCCGTACCAGCCGGAGGGAAACCATGAGGACCTCGGAAGATGGCCCCTGAGCTCCCGGCGGCACTTTCGCCACCTGCATGTCGTCATCCGCCCCGGAGGCAGGGCCTTCATCAACAATGATCACCGAGGGGACTTTCTTCCCGGCATCCCCGGTCTTGGGCTTCTTGCCCTCGGGATCTCTGCCCGAGCCCTTCCTTTTGGCGGCAGCGGCAGCCTCAGCACTTGGGCCCACCGACGGCCCCTCCGGTTTTTTGAAGAAGTCACCGGCGGGTTTTGGGACACCGGCGTCCGTCCCCCTCGGGCCCTTGGAGGGTTTTTTCTTCTTCAGGTCTGCAAGGCCTCTGACGTTCATCATTTTCACTGGGACACCTGCAAAAAAAGGTATGGGGTCAAAATCGAGGGGTTACTGACCGAAGGCACAAAAAAAAACGAACAAAATAAGCTATGTGCTAAGATATGAAAACCGAGGGACCTCGTAGACTACCTCCTGTTCCCCCGAAGGCCTCAGCAAAAATGGGGTACTTCTCCTCCGCTTCCCCAATAAATCGGTATCTCCGAAAGCCGAGGGCGTAGAATCCCTTGTCGGCAGTATAGTCTTTGATGGAGACCTGCTTTGTGCGACCCTCCGGGATTTTGGCTATCACCAGGCCATCTTTTTCGAGGGCGGCGCTTCCAACCTTCGCTCCTTCCAGCGCTCCTGACATAGCACCAGCGCTCCTTCCAGCCCTTATTGGACGAAGGCGCCTCCGTAAACAGCTTCCACCTGGCCACCTGCTGCAGGTTGGCGAAGCCCTCGGCATTCGCGTGACCCCCTCGACAGAGGTTGAAGCTCTGGAAGAACAAGTCCAGGCTGGGGGTCACCCCTCGGTCCCTACAGAGGTTTAAAAAACCTGCCACGTAGGAGTGGCTATTAGGTGTCAGCTGGCAGGGTACCAAGCCAACAAACCTCAGGTACTCCCGGAGGAAGGGATGCAGAGGGAACCGAAGGCCCATGGAGACCGACAGTACGTGTACTGCAATGCACCCCTCAGGCGCCCGAGAGAGCACGTCATCAACTCCCGGCTCGACCACCACGGCCGTGGGCCCTACATGTAGCTACGTCACGTAGAGGTCCGCCCTATCCGCCTTCGACTTTATCTCTAAGGCAGCCGTGTTGAGCCAGGAATACCCCTCCGGCATATCTACGGGTTTCCCCTGATCAGCAGCAATGACCTTCTTCTTGGGGCCAGCTGCCTTGGCCTTCTTCTTCCCGGGGGCCACCCGGATGGGAACTGCATTCAGCGGCTGGGAAGTACTGGCCTCACCAGCACCCCGAGGGGGAAGGACTGCCACAGTGACCTTCGCCCTCTCCTTTTCCTCCTCCTCTTCAGCAACTTGGACGGCGAGGGCCAACTCTTCATCCTCGGCAGTTCGCTCGAATTCCTCCGCCTCGGCCTCCGCCATCAGATCCTTCTGCATCTCAGTGGCGAGGGCTGCATCACCACCATCCGAGGGCTGACCACTGCTGGACTCCACGTCAGAGATGCCTTCGTCCTCCATCGAGGGCGTCCTCGAGATGTCCTGAGAGTCACTCTGGGACGACATTCTAACTCTAGCTCGAGGGTTCGGGGGGAACTAAGGTTTCTAGTGAATTCTATCTCCTAACCCGAGGGCGCAATGTACAGCTATACTAGAAGGAGAAAGGCAGGGAGCACTGACCTCGAAAGCTGAGTTAGGACCGAAGGCTTGAGTTTCTCTCACTAGAATTTTTGGCAGAGCTTCCCTAAGACAACTGAGTTCGCACAGCGGGAATGGCTCTGGCCTTGGGGTATTTACAGGCGCTGGAATCCGGGCTTGGGCCCGGAAACCGGGCCTCCGGACGGACCGTCATCATTACACACCGACGTTTCACCCAACCGGTGACGCCGCCCACGAACAGCCAGCCATCACACGCCACGTGTGCCACCCCCCCAACGGCTATATCCTGTCGTTACATATTCCAACGGCTATATTTCCAACGGCTATATTCTGGAAGCCCCCGGGTTTTCTACTTCACTACTCTTCATCAAGGATAGCCTCCGGGTACACTCACTCAGAAGTGCCCCCGGGTTGTGCCCCGCACAGCACATAACATCCGCCTTCGGGACCACTCCTTCAGAAACCCGAGGCTTCATATCAGGGCACCCCTCGGGGTTTCCCCCTCAGCACTGCAAAACCGGGTAGCCCCCGGGGAGTGCCTCATTGACGGATGGCCCATGGCGCACAGGTAATGGGAGCCCTCGGGTATCTTCATCGCCAACTAATCAACAAACAGTGGACCCCCCCGGAAACAACTCCATTGTCGCCCTCATCCAGCAGGCCCTCGATCCCCGAATTGAGGGCCTCCCCTTCGGCGCCACCAGGACATCAACAGAAAGCCTTCGGCTGATCAATACATGAGCCCTCAGGAAAAGAAGAGCCTTCGGCATTACCGTATTCTCCATTTTTGACCAAGGTTTGACATTTTCGAGTCATCATTGGGGGAATTCGGTGCACTCTTTTTCCCTCATTAGGATTTTTTTCCCCCAGGGTTTTTCCTAATGAGGTTTTTAACGAGGCATCCCCCCAAAATGAAACGAAAAGCGTCAGCCTTCGGCCCACAACAGCAACGCAACTACTCTACTCATTATCACCACTTTACAAGTGCCTCAAGGAGTGGGGGACTGGAGGACCCCCTCGGGAAAATCATTAAATTACAAAAGATGTAGAAACTCCAACAAACAACAAAGCAAGCCCTCAAGTCCCGACATGTGGGTAACTGAGGGACTGCCTTCGGCAGGGACATAAAAGCAACAACTCCTCACCAACTTCAGAGATCACGACGGGACAACATCAAGGGGCAAGCACAAATTACTCCTTTTCCCTCAAGTACCTTTCGGCAAAAGGAGTGAGGGACTCCTGATGGAGTATATGGCCCGGGAACCCCCGACCCACAGACTCCTACTACTCCAGCGAAGGCCCAAAAGGCCCAAAAGGCCCAAAAGGCCCAAATCACAGCGCCCAGAGTACCAAGCAGTCCGCACTACGCGCCAGGGGTGCCTTCGGCCCACTGGCCAAAGGCTCCAAATTCTCACAGAACGGGTTTCTCAAGCAAATTAAGAAACTAGGAGAAAACGGCGAAAACAGTAGCCCTCAGCATTGTGAGCCCTCGGCACCAGGGTGCCATCGGGTGGAAGAGCCCTCGGCTACTGCTCTATAGCCGAAGGCATCTCACTCGACAAGATATCCGCCTCACATGCGCAATGATCACCGTACCCCGCACAGACGTCCCATCCAACAGCCGCATTAAATGCGGCCACATGCGGCTGCCAGCGCCAACCAGTTGAGGTGACCCCTCGGCCAATGAGCGCTTGACACGTGTCCCTGCCCGGCATTTATTGCTACTATAAATAGCACCCCATTTCCTCATTTGTAACCACGCTGAAAACGGCATTCATACTGAATACACTCTCTCTCTACTTTTACTTACTTGCTCTGACTTCTATCTAAGTTATTCCCCGTAATAACCCTTCGGATATATACCCCCGGGTAGACCATCCATCAATAAGGTTTTCGCGGCTTATACATTTTGAAACAATTTCTTGTTAACATTGGTCGTATGATCGATTTGTTCGTCATCTTCACCTTAAATTTAAATTTTCAAACTCTAACGATTTATTACTCTCAATACTACAATACGTAGTATAATGTTTTTTCTGCTAAGAGGCTACAGAGAATTGTCTCTTCATTTGACGTTGTGTTGCTAAAAAATTGACATCACAACACGGTTTTTAGTGATTTAGCTTACAATGTTTTGTTCAGTATATAGAAAACTAATATAAAAAATGAGAGTGTAATTGACATTATTAAAACAAATGATATATATATATTTCATCGGGACTAAGATATATACAAAGTTAAAAAATAAGACTATATATGTATGTCTAATATTCTTAATATAACTTATTTAGTCTTGTTAAAAGAATAAATTCATTAGAACATCTCAAATAAGAGTGATTGATTCATATTTTAGGAATAAAATAATAAAATTTTCATTTATCAATTTATATTTCTTTTAGTCCTATTTAGGATATTTTCTCTAAATGATATTATATTAAAAATATTAATAAATGACATACCAACAATCAACCAAAACAATAATCATAATAATAATAAAAATAATAGTAATCATTACAATAATAATAATCAGAAACATTATATTGTTTTGACTTGAACTTATTTCAGTTCTAGACCAAACCAGACGTCGATAATTGTAAAATATATGAATATCATACATTTATCACACTTGTTCAGACGAGATCAGGTTAAATCAGAAATTTTTTGTCCAAATAAAAAAAGAGAATATTACCCAAAATAGAACTAAAACAGTTTGAAAATTCCAAAATAGGACAGTCATGTTTTTTATTCCCAAAATAGGATTAATTACTGTCATGTTTTGGCAGTACTAGACTTCAAACATGGCAGTATTTTTTAAACATGACAGTAATTAGTCCTCTTTTAGGAATAAAAAACATGAAAATCCTATTTTGGAATTTTCAAATTGTTTTAGTCCTATTTTGGGAACTTTCCCATAAAAATATCCTAATTATATAACAACAATCATAGAAACATATCAACAATAACCATAACAATAATAAAAAAAGTATAATATAACAATAACAATTATAATAATACATGTCATTCTTCACAGGCCGAATGGTTATTTCAAAAGGACGTAATCCATTTCATACGGCCCAAAACCATAAATTAAATCTACTCAGCCCAACAATTGAAACCTAACCCACCCTATTTAAACTCTTCTTCTACTTTCAGCCTCCTCATTTGTCCGTACACCGATCACCTTTCAGACCACCAGTTCTTTCGATGGCCTCTATTTTCACTCTGTTTGCTTGATTCATGTTTCATCTTATTTGTCTGTTAAACGTTTGTTCTTCCACTCACCATCTTCAATTAGTGTTTCCTCATCTCACCACATGGTTTTTAAACACCATCATCGATTATTCATATCGTCCTTTACCCGAAGTCAATGGTATTCTCCGATGTTCTCTTATTCCATCAAGGCTGAGGTAAAACCGAAGGATCTCAAACCACGTCTGCCTTTGTTTCATGATTCCGGTATATCCCCTGCATCTTCGTTGTTTTATCGTGATTTTCTTGAACGGTTATGTAATTGGATTTGCTTATTGTTTTTTCATGTATGCACTCGTCATTCTGACTATTTACATGTATAGTTGCATATGATTTGGAAAAATATTGCATGTTTAAACAGATTTATATTGTAGACTAAATCTGTATTTTGTTTCCACAAAATACCTCTTTAACAGATTCCTTTTACATGTCTAAACCTAAACTACTCAAATTTATATTTTTGCGTATGGAAATTTAAATCTACTCAAATTTATAAATAATATGCATGTTTGGATATGATGTATACCTATTTGTATTTTTAAATGCCAGCAATTGTGAAATTCTATATTTAACCTAGCTTCTATCTATTTTGTGATACATGCCGTTTTCGTTCAGACCCCATATAAAACATGTATTTTGAGTACACCTATAGATACTTTTAAATTGATTAAAATAGTCTGTGAGATCTGATTTGTATAACTATTAGAAAAGTTTTTGCTTAAAATAATATTAGCTGGAAATGATATTTACATTTCTAGATTAGAGCAATAGCTTGTAAATTGAAGTGCCTAAACTACTTAAAGCATAATACTAAAGCTTTTGTTTTAAAAAATGTATGAAACCTTGTATTTTATTGAACTCCTGTGAGTCTAACACCAAGTGAGTCTCCTCATAATACTTTACAAAAGATTTCTAGTTCTTTTTGGGTTTTCAAGTTCTTAGTGACATTGTTCTGAAGTCCATCTTCATTTAGCTTTTAAAACATCAATGAGCATACAATGTTAAAAGTGTCATTGTATATGTATTACTGTAGAGTATCATTGTATATGTATTACTGTAAAGTGTCTTTAAAGAACTGATTACCTATACTTCAAGCTATTAACGATACAACTAACATTCAAAAAAATCCTTTTTTTTTGTTAAAATCTTAAACACAATAATAGAAAAGGCTTTCTAAATCCACTTCTTTATAAAATAGTTGTGGGATTGTAATGGCTGTATCATCAAACCTATATCGTTACCCATTTTGTGACCAAGAATTAATTTACTTGCATGTGGTTTGAGTATAAAAATTGTTTCATTATCAAACACACTAAAACCTTTGTGAGCCTCATATGGATTCTTGCATATGATTCTGGCCCCTAACCATAAGGCCGCCGGATTCCCTGCCAGCCCCCTTAATGGTCTTGATAACAGAGCGGCCTCGGAGACCCCGGTGTGCATAAGCCCAATTTATGATGCTACATGACTGAACACATTTATACATGGTAATTTATCATTCTGTACATTGTTATGAAGTATACTTTTATTTTTCTTTCGGTAAAATTAATATATATGTATATGTGTGTGTGTTAATTATTTATATTTGTTTATGATTTATATAAAACTCAATCAGGCCTGCTTAATAGCCCTGGTAAATAAAACAATATTTACCACGTCTTCTTTGTCACAGCCAACATAAATATGCACAATGTCATGGGGTGTCTTATTTAAAAATCAAAACATTGATTATTTCAATAACATGAGATAGCCAAAACACTTCAAAATCTTTCTTTGTTTACTATTTTTAAACTCACATGTGTTCCTCTAATAGAGGTCAGGTGGATGACTTGTCTTCACAACATCAACTCCATGTTCTTATTTTTTGCTTGTACAAACCCAATTGCATCAT
Source organism: Cuscuta europaea (assembly GCA_945859875.1). Taxonomy (NCBI): domain Eukaryota; kingdom Viridiplantae; phylum Streptophyta; class Magnoliopsida; order Solanales; family Convolvulaceae; genus Cuscuta; species Cuscuta europaea. The sequence goes on along the minus strand of CAMAPE010000080.1, from coordinate 1,259,308 downwards.
CTTGATTGTAGAATGAATCCTCCCTCCTTGTCATTTACAATGAATGTTAACCATTGGTAAACCCAACGTTAATGTAACTTGAATTGAATTTGCTTTTATTTTCTAGAAAGCATCAAGGAGCATATATAATACCTCTTGTCATGGAAAACAACTGCTAGAGTTTACCCATCATTGGAAAGAGCCAGAACTTCAAATCCCCTCATGACCTTCAGTCTCAAAGCCTAGTTCAGTTTAGTGTGATCTATATCGTGTAAAATGTTTTACTTCGGTAGCATTGCATTTCAAGTACTTATTTAACAAACTTTAAGCATACCACAATGATTTGAAGCATACCTCTTAACCTCTCACCTAGAAGTTTTATAAACTAATGTTATAACACTACCATTTGTGGTGTGTCTAGAAAACCCTCCACTTGGATATTTAGTGGCTGGTGAGAGAATAGTTTGAGGCAATTGGGTATTATCCAAGGGATAAATACCCACTCGATCTTTATATCGGGATGTTGGCATACAGAAGTTTAATTGTAATGTAAAGATAGTACAGTGCATTCAATGTTTGGGTGGCACAAGAATTGCATTTGGGATTTTTTTGTAGCCTCTAAGATTTGAAGTACAACTTACTTCCTTTTTTTAATAATCACAAAATCATATTTTCGAAAAGCTGTGGAGAGGTACGAAAATCTTCTACATCATAGTACAATTCATTAAATGTTTTTGTGGCTCAAGGCTGCATGGAGACTTTCTTTGTGATCTCCTGATTGAAAAGTACAAATTAGGATATATTTTAATTCATAAAAGCAGCAATGGATACCGGGCCAGCTTTAAAGCTGTCAGTGGGTTGCTACAGACTTGTTTCTGCACCCATGGATAATCCGACCTGACTCGTTACTGTACAGTGTTTGGGCAGGAACACTGTATAGTTTTTCTCTTGGCTATGTATAATAGAAGATAATTGGAATAATAAATTCTTATCTAAAGCGGGAAAGGAGGTGCTTTTAAAAGCAGTGATTCAGGCTATGCCTACGTACTCTATGAATGTTTTTCTTTTGCTTGTTGACCTGTGCCGGAAAATAGAAAACATTATGAATGGGTATTGGTGGAAGGGCAAAGCAGGAAAAGGGATACTTTGGAAGGATTGGGCCTCTCTTTGTGTGCCAAAAACGGCAGGTGGTCTGTGTTTTAAAAGGCTCCGAGATTTTAATTTAGCTATGTTGTCAAAGCAAGCTTGGAAAATCTTTACGAACCTCGAGTCGTTGGTGGGCCGAGTGTTTAAAGCGAGATATTTTCCAAAAGGAGATTTTCTCAAAGCAAAACTAGCGAATAGCCCTTCTTTTATCTGGCGCAGTCTTATTCATACTCAGAATATTATCGGGGAAGGCTACTACTGGAGAGTGGGAGATGGACATTCTATAAATATTATTTGGGAGGAGCTGTGGTTGCTGGATAGGGGAAATTCGAGAGTCATAACGGAGAAGCTTGAAGGGTTAGATCATATTTTGGTGGCTAACTTATTTGTCACCAATCAACGGGAGTGGGATTTGGATGTTGTTGCTGACATTTTTGGGGCCAGAGATGCGGCTATTATCCGAGGTATACCTGAGTAAGGGCCCAACAAGGGACTCTTTGTGTTGGAGATGGGAGGAGAATGACATATTTTCAGTGCGGAGTTGCTACCGAAACTTGATGGGGGAGTGTGGTGGGCAATCGGGATTCGAATGGACTGACATGTGGAAGGTCAAACTTCCACCTAAAATTAAAATGTTTTTTGGCAGGTTTGTAGCGGTTGTCTTCCTTTGAGGCAAAATTTGCAGGTTCAAAGAGTGGACTGTCCGGGGCAGTGCGGGCCTTATAACGAAGCTTTGGAATCTGCGGAGCATATTTTCCAGCGGTGTGCTATGGCTCTTGATTTGTGGATGGAGCTTTGCTGGCAATGGAGTTCCGGGGATGGCAGCCCTTTTACTGAGCAGGTTAATGGGGAATTCCGGCAGAAGAGACAAGAAGACTTAGAGCTACTAATGTGGGGCTGCTGGGCTCTTTGGAATGAACGCAACTTGCGAGTCTGGGAGGGGAAGAGATCTTCGTTGCAGCAGGTTACCAGAAGGGCAAGATCTTCGGTTGATGGGTGGAAGAAGGCGCAAGGAAGAGCTGCTGAAGGAAGAAGACAACATGCTGGAGCAAGGAGCAGAGTCGTTTGGTGTAGACCTGGGCCGGGCGTCTGGAAATTAAACGTCGACGCGGCTACTGGGGTGCATAATGGCGGGATAGGTTAGTGCCTTCGGGACGAGAAAGGTGACTTCATTGCAGGAGCGGCCAGAAAGTGGCCAGGGAGGTTGACACCGCTGATGGTAGAGATGGTCGGCATACGTGAGGCTTTGAGCTGACTTAAAGACTTTGGGGGCTCAATGATCGAGGTTGAATCAGACTCAGCAGGAGTGATATCAGAAATCTTGAATGGTTCGAGCTGTTCTGCTATGGGTTTACTGAGAGAAGACATCAGTGATTTGATGAATTTTTATTCGAGCATTTATTTTAGTCATGTTAAGCGGTCAGCGAACAAGCCTGCTCATTTCTTTGTCTGATTCGCAATTTTGGGTTAATCCATTTCTTTCAAAAAAAAAGAATTAAGAGAACATCAATTTAACGCCCTCTCATTTGATTAATGGTAATACTGTACACAATCTTGTACTAATCCTCTTATCATGTTGATATTTTACCATGAAACTTCGAGTATTAACATGCATGGTATCAAAGTCAGATTCAATTGTGATTTGATTGTTATTTAGCATCTATGACTCAGGGTAATTTTGTCTTTCCTGCTTGTTCCCCCGGTATTGACCAGCCCGGTTTAGACTAAAAAGTGTGTTAAAAATATTTTTGTCGCACTAGATTGATATAAAATAATAAAATACTATCATCCGTTATTTAAAAGTTGTAACAATTTGACTTTCACGTTTGCCAACACATAATTTTGATCGTAACTATATTTAATTACATATTAGTAAACATTTAAAAAGTTAATTTTTTGGAAATTTATCATAATAGAAATTTAATAACATTTTATACATAATAATTTATTAAAAGTATTACTAGAAAATCCTAGTCAAAGTAAGATGTGTGAATAGTGCAAAAATCTCAACGTTGCAACTTTTAAAGAATGAAAAAAGTATTATATAAAGATTTTGGGGATATAAGTCGATCTTTTAAAATAGAACCCGGAGTGTTAAGAGATTATAGACGATGCATTATAACACTTACCTTATGAAGAAGTGTATGTATTTTTGAATGTTTAGTAATCGTGTGAAATTAATACTCCATCAGTTGATAGTGTAACCATTGACAAGTTCTTAGTACCGAGTGGCGAGTTTAATAGTGGGTAATTTCTCGGGATATATAATCATGTTTTTATTTCTGAAATGGGACTAACATGGCAGTATTTACTGTCATCTTGTAGGCGTGACTGCCAAATAGTTGCAGTACAGTGCATTTAACATGACAATATTTATTATATGTAATTAAGGACAATATTTTTCAATCATGTCAATATTTTTCATACATGACTGTAACAACTCCTATTTCGGGAAGAAAAACATAGTAGTCATATTTTGGAATTCCAAATCTCATTTGCTCCTATTAAACATTGAGTTTCTCTAAATATGACTAACTTTGTTTTTAGACATCCGTGTGAGTAAAAAGCCAAAAAACTCTATATTAAAATGTTGAAGGACGAGAGTAACCTTATTAAAAGATGCATTTTGTAGTACTTTTGTCCAATTAAAAAACTGCCCTTTATACTGCATTACTGCATTTCATGGCTTTATGTCGATATTGTTGCACGACATTACGAAAATGTTAGGAATTTATCGTTCTTTTTGTTCATTTTACATTTGATAACTTTTTATAACATGTAATTAAATATATTTCACTTTATGCCAGCGTAATTGCAATTCATATCGGAGTTACTGCACGACATTACGAAAATGTTAAGAATTTATAGCTCTTTTATCTTTTTAGATTTGATAACTTTAGTTTTTACGTCTAATTGAATATACTGCACTTTATGCATGTCACCGTCAATGCTCTACATTGCTGCATGATAAGTCCATATTTAGACACGCATTTGATGTGTGTTGGGATCGACTTGTGATGGTTTTCCTAGCTTTAAGGTGTTACAAGTCTCAATTTTAGCTCAAATTATGTTACCAGGCGTTGGTTCGAGTTTTATGTCTTTTCGAGTCAAAATCAGGGAATTTGAGCCCAGCACCGGCGCTTGAGAAGCAAACGGGATGATTTGAGAAGCATTCAAGAGTGAAATGAGAGCTTTGGAGATCACCGGGAGGTTCACAATGAAGGTTTGATGACAAAAGAGCTCTATGATTGGCTACGGGATCAAAAGAAGACAAATAGAGCTTGAAAACGACGTTCAGAATGACCTTATGTCAATCGTTCAAGAATATCTTTTCGTAGAAGCATCTAAAGAACACTATTCAAGTTTCATATGAAAGCCAACTTCAAGGGCTACAAATCATATGAAGACACCATTCCGAGAATAGGAGAGGAAGAAGGTGAAAACAGACGATGAAGCCAGATGATCCCTGTTGCAATTTCAGAATGAGACCTTCCACCATTTTATTCATATCTCTTGATTGGATGATTCAAAACCAATTCCTAAAAATGTGGTGGATAGAGGACTTCATTATACACAACTTTCATGAAGGAAGTTTTGTCAAATTCGAAATAGAAAACGGTGAAAAACCTTGTCCTATTTCGACAAGAATTCGTATTTTCCCCCCTTTTTCTATAAATAAGGCCTTCCTAACCCTATTTTGGGGGTACGAACATTATGGAGCTACTGAGAATGACAACATCATCTGGGAAGATATTGATAAGAACTATGTTAACGAACAAAGAAATAAACTTGGGTTGTCTCCCAAGAAACGCTATTTTTAACGTCGTTTGCCCGACGCAACTACCCCATAGCTCTCAAATAGCAAAGACTGCAGTGGCGCACTAATAATCAACCTCTCCAGGCCAGCTTCCTCTCAACAAATGCCATTAGGTGTCGCAGACCTTTAAATTCTCCAGTATACGTAGGCAGCACTTGGTCTTCATAACCCTCATCAGCACAGAAGAGTGAAGTATGAAACTCTCATCCTCTTCGGGCGGACAAAGAACATGAGTGAAAACTTTGATTACTCTAGGTGTCACTGGAAGCTCAGAGATGTTTCAAAACAAGGATTAGAAGCAACACCATAATCGAACTGCACCATAGAAAAGTCTTCATCTTCCTCACAAGTATAATGAAAATTCACTGTGATACCTTGAAAATTTGAAATAAAAATAAATAAATAAATAAATAAATCAGGTAAGTTATATCTGATAAATCAAATGAAAGTAATATCAAAATATTTTGTATTATACTTGGTGTATAAAAATATATGCACGATACATGCAATAAAATTAAACACTTATGTGGCATCGAAAAAATAAAATAAAAATAAAATGGAAATAAATCAGATAAAATATAGATGACGGAACAAACAAATAAATAAATAAATAAATAAAAATAGTAAGAATATTAAAAATTACTAATAATAGCATCAAATTAATAAATGAAAATATCAGATCATGAAACAATGACACATGCTAGGATCACCTACCAAATAATGTATATACATTATGTACATATATTTACATATATAATTATATATATTTATATGTAAGAATTAAAATAAAAAAATAAAATAAAATAAAATGAAACATCAATATAAATGGGAATCAAATCATGAATCAATACACATGCCATGTTCATCAAAATGAAAATATAGTACTACTACTACTACTACTACTACGACTACGACTACTACTACTACGACTACTACTACGACCACCACCACCACCACCACCACCACCACCACCACCACCACCACCACCACCACCGCCACCGCCACCGCCACCGCCACCGCCACCGCCACCGCCACCGCCACCGCCACCGCCACCGCCACCGCCACCGCCACCGCCACCGCCGCCGCCGCCGCCCCCGCCGCCGCCGCCGCCACCGCCGCCGCCGCCGCCACCGCCGCCGCCACCGCCGCCGCCGCCACCACCGCCACCACCACCGCCACCACCCACTACCGCCACCACCGCCACCACCGCCACCACCGCCACCACCGCCACCACCGCCACCACCACCACCACCACCACCACCACCACCACCACCACCACCACCACCACCACCACCACCACCACCACCACCACCACCACCACCACCACCACCACCACCACCACCACCACCACCACCACCACCACCACCACCACCACCACCACCACCACCACCACCACCACCACCACCACCACCACCACCACCACCACCACCACCACCACCACCACCACCACCACCACCACCACCACCACCACCACCACCACCACCACCACCACCACCACCACCACCACCACCACCACCACCACCACCACCACCACCACCACCACCACCACCACCACCACCACCACCACCACCACCACTACTACTACTATCAAATAAATAAACTACCATAAGGACCATCTAGACCTATAAATACACCCTCTTAGCCATCCCAAACTCTGCAAATCGGAGAGATAGAAGCTATATATACATATACATACATACATATATATATATACATACATAATCTCGCCGAAAATTATTATCTATATTAGTTTACGTATCAAACTTCGTAAAAACGATAGAGGAGGGTCGTGAGAGGTCTAGAAATACCTCCCAATAAATTCCAGACTGATTCGTAGTCACCGGAGCGTCATAGAGCTCGCCGGAGTTGCAAGTCGTGGAAGCGGGTCTTCAGAAAAAGCGGATATTTTGCCGTAGATAGGGGTGAAGGAGCTTCGTCTCGCTGTCAGGATCATTTTGCAATTTGAATCGTCGAAATCCGTTACCTGTAAGTACAGATATCACTCGCCGAAGTTTCCCGATTTTCGTTCGCCGGAATCGTGACCTGGAGAAAATCTGGGAAGAAGACAACCCAGTCTTCTTGAGCCGGGTCGCGTTTTTGGGCCGGTTCGGCCCTTTTTCAATAAAAATTCAAAATAAAATAGTAAATGAATTAAATAAAATCTGGAAAAATAGAAATTAAATACCTAGTGTAAATATACATATTCGGACCAACCAGAATTGAAAAATAATATTTTTAACTATTTTTAATTGATTTAATTGTAATTGGGCCAATTTGTACATATTTAGTAAATAATTAACTAAATGACGAAATAAATTATGAAATAATTATCAGAGTAAATTAGATTAAATATATGACTAACTTGGACATTTGGGACCATTTATATTTAATATAAATTATGATTAGTATATTTAATTGTAATTAAACCGGTTAATAGATATATGAAATTAAATGAATAAATAAGGGAAATAATTCTAAAATAAATATCTGGACAACATAGGTCAAATATAGACCCAAAATATAGTTATGGATGGTTATAAATTTATAAAGTCGATTCTTAAGCTATTTAATTTAATTGGGCCATATAAAACTAGTTAAGTAATTAAATAAGAAAATTTGAATAATAATGGTGAAATAAATAAAATCACTAAGATTGGAAATAATATTCTGGACTAAAATGAGGTTTGGAATAAAATAAGGAAATGAAAATAAAATTGTGATAGCTAGCATAAATGAATGACTATATTTGGACTTAATAAATAAATTATTGAATTAGTGGACTAATTAAATTAGTGTGATTAAATTAATAATTATTATCCTTGATTATTATTGATTTGGACTCCATATAAATTATTAAACAATTTGAACTCATAAAAATTAGTTGATTAATATAAACAAATTAATTAAGTAATGTGTACTTAATAATTTAGTTAATTGACTTCATTTGACTAGTTTTACTAAATCAATTAGTTTAATGGATAAATTAGTTCAATTATGGACGTGGTAATATTTTTGGACTTTATATTGAAAATAAAAAATTAAAACGAAATTAGAATTTGATTATTGGCCTTAATTGAATTAGATTAATGTATTTAGCTATATTGATATAATTAAACTTATTTATTTGATTTAGTTCGTTCAATTAAATTAGTAAATCAAATAAATAAAACTGGATGATTGAATTAAATAATTTAATTGGGTTAGTTAGTATAAATAAACTATTGAACTAATTAAAGTTGTTATTGAGATTAGATTATCATTAATGATTATTATTTCGAATTATTGCTTACGTCAAATTATTATTAAAAGGTTTATTATATAAATTATATAAATTATGTAAACTGATTTTTGAACTGAAATTGATTATTTAAATTCGAAATAATGAAATTATTATGTAGTTAATATAATTAGACTAGTTAACTAATTAATCAAATAAATTAAAGTAAATTATGGAGGGATTAGTATGATTAAAGAAAATAATAAGGTTGGGCTGGAAATTAACATTTTAAATAAGGTCTATGAATCTAACTTAATAGTTATATTTAAAGAAGGAATTATGAAATTAAAATAATTAAAGGTTGGATAGATAGGAAATAACAAAAATAATAGAGTAGTTATTGATTTAGAATTTTGATATATATTAGAAGGAGGATTCAAGTGAAGACCAAAGCTAGAGATTTTATTAAGGGGATTATCGCAATCTAAGGTAAGTTCTATGTCAACCAAAAATGTTTTATCTCGTACTTATATGTATGCAATATTTGAACTATGTGAATTATTTATGAATTGGAAACTATTTGTTTGACATGGAATGAATATTTTGAATGTATGGATATTGGTGGATTATTATCTATTATGGATTATTAAATGTATTTTCTTTTTATTAAAGAATATTGGTGGATTGATATTTAATACAAAGGATATTTTGGAAGTGTGACAAGAATGATTTTGGAGAAAACTTAAAGTTTTCATAATATATTATTGCGTCTCGAGAGAAACACGAGGCGTGGGTGGTTAGGACTACTACTACTTTTGGTGAAATTTATTTGGGTCTGTAATCAGTCCGACAATGACATGCTCCGGTAGACATCCCGGGCTTTTATTTGAGGACCAAAGGTCCTTTGGTGGTCGTAGTAGTAGTTACCTAATTTACCCTTGGACAATGTCCCTTGTGAGTAGGTGGTAGAAAACATCCTGCCTACTTGGATTTCTTACTACTCGGAGGGCTTGGAATCCCTTTAAGAGGGTGTGCACACTTAAGGTAGAAATTCAGCTTCCAATTGGTGGTCAGTGGGAGCTGGAATTCCGGGATGAGTCGTAAATAACAATCATTGGGCTCGAGGAATCTTGAGTTTCGCCAACTCTTAAAAGAAATCTAAAGTATTACTTTTGGAGGAATTGAGGCCTTATTACGGGCCTCAATTCCTCCAAAAGTATTACGGGCCTCAATTCCTCAATTCCCATATACGTATCCTGGGAAACGATTGTTGCAACGCTCCTAGCTCCGTGCCCTCATTACGGGCACTGAGGGCATGCGTGGAGGTATCCACGGATGGGGCGCTATTGGCCAGATTTGAGGTGAGACCTACCTTGTTAGATGAAATCAGTACATGTCAAGGCAATGACGAGGGATGTCAGAAAATCCGGGAACGGATGCTTGTGGGGCCCGTCGAGGGTTTCCGTGAGAGAGAAGATGGACTTCTACTATTCAAGGAACGAGTGTGTGTGCCATCAGATGAGGAGCTCCGAAAGTCTATCCTTGAGGAGGCTCACTCATCTGCGTATGACATGCACACGGGCGGTACAAAGATGTACCGGGACTTGAAAGAAAGTTACTGGTGGTCGGGGATGAAGAGAGAGATTGCAGAATACGTGAGCTGTTGCCTTACTTGTCAACAGGTTAAGGCAGAGCACCAACACCCAGCAGGGTTACTACAACCACTTACCATTCCAGAATGGAAGTGGGAGCATGTTACCATGGACTTCGTGGTGGGTCTACCACGGACGGTTAGGAACTACGACGCAGTATGGGTGGTAGTCGATAGGCTGACCAAGAGCGCTCATTTCCTACCTATCAACACTACCTATACGCTCGAGCGGTTGGCCAAATTGTACATAGATGAGATTGTGAGACTGCATGGGGTTCCGGTTACTATAGTATCGGATAGAGACCCACAGTTCACATCACGGTTTTGGCCTAAGTTCCAGGAATCCATGGGTACAAAATTGAGGTTTAGCACCGCGTTTCATCCTCAAACGGATGGGCAATCTGAACGAGTGATTCAGATCTTGGAGGACATGTTAAGGGCATGTGCCTTGGAGTTCCAGGGGAGCTGGGACAATCAGTTGGCTTTAGTGGAATTCGCCTATAACAATAGTTATCAGGCAAGTATAGGCATGCCTCCATACGAAGCATTGTATGGGAGGAAATGCCGGACACCATTGTGTTGGGACGAGGTCGGCGAGGCTAAGCTCGAGGGCACTGAGTTAGTCGAGATCACTAAGGAGAAGATAAAAGTCATACAGGATAGGCGCAAGGCTGCCCAAGACCGGCAGAAGAGCTATGCTGATAAACGTCGGAGGACGTTGGAGTTTGAGGTTGGTGACGAGGTATTTCTGAGGGTATCACCTTGGAAAGAGATCATCAGGTTCCTCAATCGGGGTAAGCTTAACCCACGTTACATAGGTCCGTTCAAAATCCTTGAAAGGATTGGGGTTGTAGCTTACCGACTTCAGTTGACTCCAGAGTTAGAAAAGATTCATAATGTATTTCATGTTTCTATGCTCAAGAAGTATGTGCGGGACCCGTCACATATTCTTGAGAAACCACCGGTGGAAATACGAGAAGACCTACACTATACGGTGCAGCCGGTGAAAATCATAGACCGACAGGTAAAGAAGCTAAGGAGCAAAGAGGTGCCGATGGTAAAAGTGCTTTGGAAGAGTGATCGTGTCGAGGAGCAAACTTGGGAGGTGGAGACCCTGATGAGGGAACAATATCCATTTCTGTTTGACTAGACGCGCGGATTTCGGGGACGAAATCCCAAATAAGGGGGGTAGAACTTGTAACACCGCCCCCGAGTATTTGTACTGTACCAAATTATGTATTGAACCTTGAGAAATGTATAAAAGCATTTTTACGTGATTGTAAATTTTTATCATTTCTATTACGTGAATAGTAGAATTCACGTGGGGCCCACACCGGATGTGGGGCCGCCCGATATTAATCTTGGACTAGATAATATGAATATGGTGGTAGATATCCTAATTGGGCCATGGCAGTGGCATATAGTTGACCGGTTGGTCAAACGGGGCCAAATTATCGGTATCGGAAATTTATCAGATAACAGCCCAAAAAGGGATTTCGGAGACTTCTAAATTAAAGTTGGGGAATGCATATTGATTCTAAGGTCCAATAAGGATTGGGAAGGAGGGTTATATTTTATTTGACCCGATAAAATAAAATATAATTAAAGCAGTCCGGAAAATACAACTTTCGGGGCCGAGTGTACACTTGGGGACATAAAGGGATGACCTCCCACATGAGTGGGGGACACCCCACGGATTTGGTGCTGCAAATGTCAAGGGGAGCCGCACATAACCTGCAGGAGTAATGAGAAATTGATTGGAAGACCAATCAATGGGAAGGTGGACCTCACCTTTGACATTATTTTGGAGAAATGCCAAAGAGGCATTCTCAATCATCAACTTAACCCTCCAGCTCGTCCAACCCATCCATCCTTGAGATAGAAGCTCTGCAAACACCTCACATCATCCACCATTCACGAACTGGAGCTAAGGAGGAAGAAGGAGGGGAAAAGAGAAGAGAAAAGTTGGTTTTTGGAGAGGGAAACTTGTGTTTAGCAAGGTAAGGACTCCATTAATCCCATTTCTTGTTCTTCAATACTCTTTTATGATTAATCAATCATATTTCACACCCTAGTATTGTTCTACACGTTGGGATGTGTAGAAAGAGGGGTTGGAAGGTGGTTCTAAGTCCAAGAATGGACTTAGAAGCCAAAGTAACCGGTTCGCCCGAAAATAACCTTTTGGAGGTTATTTGTATTACTATGGGTTTTATGATGATAAAAACTTGTTAGTAACTTGCCTAAGGTATTCAAGTAACTTTCACGGAGTTGAAAAGGTCGCCGGAGTTGTCGCCGGAGTTCGTTGAAGTTCGTCGGAGTTTCGCCGGAGCTAAATCGGGAAGGCTAGAACTTCATAAGCTTCATTAAGGTGAGAAAACGGCTTTATGCTTTATAACTTTTGCGTTAGGCATGAGGTTACCTAAATTAATCAATGACATGTTTGTGGAATGATTAAAGATAATCAAGTATTTGCTTATGCCATCGTTTTGCATAAAACATAGTTGAAAAGCATGTTACATAGGTTTGGTGATTAAAAATGTGATAACATATTTTGTGTGATGATCCAGGGATCCAAAATGTTATTTTTGGATCAAGGACATCAAGAAGTATATGTGTATAAAATTTCAAGTTAATCGGATTCCGTTTGGGTAGTCAAAAGGGGCGTTGACCGCCAAGTCAACTGCCATACCCGACCGGGTATTGACACATACCCGACCGGGTATTTGCTGAAAAATTGCCCAGGGGGCTACTGTCTCCTATACCCGATCGAGTATAGGTAGATACTCGATCGAGTATACATTGAAAATTAGCTTTGGGGGCTACCGCCTCCTGTACTCGACCGAGTATGGGTAGATACTCGATCGAGTATTGGTTTATGCTCAAAACGGGCAGTTTTGAGCGGGTTAATGTGGGCCGTTCAGGTGGGACCCGCCCACGTTGGTTCCTAAGGATGGTTATATGACTATAGGGCTAGGTATTGTCCATAGTTGAAGGAACGAAAGGTTAGCCATATCCAGGTTAGGGTTTGGTAAGGATTTAGTTTGGGGTTGAGTATCCCCGGGACATTAAATGATCCTGAAACTCGGTTGGGGTTGAGCATCCCCGGGACTATAAATGATCCCGAAACTCGGTTGGGGTTGAGCATCCCCAGGACATTAAATGATCCTGAAACTCAGTTGGGGTTGAGCATCCCCGGGACTATAAATGATCCTGAAACTCGGTTGGGGTTGAGTATCCCCGGGACTGCAAATGATCCTCAAACTCGGTTGGGGTTGAGTATCCCCGAGACATTAAATGATCCTGAAACTCGGTTGGGGTTGAGTATCCCCGGGATGCTAAATGCTCCCAAAACTCGGTAGGATATTATGAATGTAGAATGTAGCTGGTGAGCTAGGCATTCGGGAAAAGGGTGAGAAAGGTCATGTAAGAACTTTATCTCTAAAAGACTCTTTGAATGAAATGACCTATGGGTCGAGTATTTTACATATATATATACCGTATGTATCATCGGATGAATGAGTCACATATATATATGTATCACCCTATTTTTGGGTCTCGTGTCTGAAACATTAGTTATTCTTCATATAGCCTGCTTGTCACTAGTACTTCTATGGAGTACTGACCCCTCCGGGGGGCCCACATTTTTCAGGTTGAGGCTAGAGTCCTACTACCTGCACCTTTGCCTAGGGTGATTGATCGAGAAGGAAGACGTGGTTCGTGCTTCCATTCTTATTTCAAATATATGAACTACTCATGGATTTTTGAACAATATTTTCATTAAAACAGTTGGGGGCCTGCGTGCCCGTGTTTGCCATGTGTGGTTAAGTATCAAACATTTTATTATTTCCGCATTTGTTTGATTATGATATTGATGTTGATTGTATGTGTTTACTAATCGGTTTGGCAATAGAATCAATCGGACGCCTTGTACAACTCAATAGGGATGAACTGTTGTTGTTCTTATCGGGTTGTACGGCGGTTGTCTACGTGGCTCGGATGCGGTCCGGGGCGTGACAGGCCGTGTTGCCCGGGTATTCCAATTTTGTGCTGTTACCCGACCGGGTGTGGGATATACCCGGACGGGTTTTCCTCCCAGATTTTTTTTATTTTTTTTTTGAAAAAAAAAATTTAACACACACAACTGAAAATGGGAATAATTAAAATAAAAATTTGGGTTGCCTCCCAAGAAGCGCTTGATTTAATGTCGCGGCACGACGTTATTTTTATTTTATTTTCTGTTTTAAGTGGGATCGTAAACATCCCTTGTTTCATTTTCAAAGGCCATGTTTGGCCATGTTTCACCTTTCCTCTTCGACCTTTTCCAGTAAGGCCGAATTTTCTTCTTCGTCACCACCTCAAGTGTCGGTGGTTTTAACTCGCACTGAGGCGACTTTTCAAATTCTTCTCCTTTCGAAATTGATTTTTTTGGCTCAATTTTTATTTCATTAAAAATTGAGAATTTTTTTTGTTTCCTCTCCAACAAAAATATTTAGTGTTGGTGGTGGTTCAAAAACATTTAAAGAACAAAGAGATTGATCTTTAATTTGTTTTTCGGTAGAATCAAAGATGTTGAATTCTACTTTTTGATCATCAAATTCTATTGTTAATGAACCACTAGACACATAAATTTTTGTTTTAGCGGTTTTTAAGAAGGGTCTTTCCAAAAGAATGGGTGTAGTTTGGTTATCATCTCCCATTTCCAGAACATAAAAATCAACAGGGAAAATCAAATTTTCTACTTCCACTAGCACATCTTCTACTACACCCTTCGGGTAAGTATTAGACCGATCCGCTAGTTGAATCACTACACCAGTTTGACGTAGTGGGCCGAGTTGTAAGGATTTATATAAGGAATAAGGAATGACATTTATTGATGCTCCTAAATCCAACAAGGCCTTAGAAAATAAGGTATCCCCTATTTTGCAAGCAATAGTGAACATGCCTGGATCGCTACATTTCTTAGGGAGTTTCTTTTGAAAAATGGCCGAGACACGTTCACTAACTTCAACCTTTTGTTTCCCTTTCAGTTTATCTTTCTTTTTCATTGTGCATAGTTCCTTTAAGAACTTTGCATAACGGGGAACACTTTTGATTAGTTTGAAGAGTGGGATGTTTACCTCAGAATTGGCGAAGGTCTCGTAGATGTCTCGATCATTCTTCAGCTTCCTCGTGTCTTTCAATGCTTCAGGGAATGGAGGGAGTGGTTCATATGATGACAGTGGAGGGAATTTAGTTTTCGTTGGCTCCTCCTCTTCCGGTTGAAAACCTTCTCCAAGATCAAACTCTTGCTTCTCCTCCTTATCTTCCCGTGCTTGCAATTCTTTACCGCTCCACAACATGATTGCTTTGACATGTTGTCTTGGGTTTTGCTCAGTTTGGGAAGGGACCCTACCCGAATTTTTGCCTCGAGTTGAATTACGACACTCGAAATTTGGCTAACTTGAGTTTCCAAATTTTGAAAGCTCGACTTGGTTTCATGTTAGAATTGCATCATGGTTTGTTGGAATTGCCCCATGCTTTGGTGCATTGTTCCCATATTAACGGCCAGTGCTCGAATCATGTCTTCGGTGGACATACTCGAGTTCGATGGTTGACCTTTGTTAGTCCCTGTTTCTTTAACAGCAATGAATAACGATCTAACAACGAAGATTAAACGTAAGGATGAACACAGAATGAATCAACGTAAAACCTTCTTTGATAAACCGTGAACTCGTACAACAGAAAGATATGCGCGTAAGGCTATGAATAATAAGTACGACGTTGACCTATTCCTAAACCTCGGCTCCCTTTTTATAGGCGAGGTTTAGGTTAGGCGTACCAGGCTTTTAGCCTGTTTATATGGGCCTAACACTTGACCTGATTTCTATCTAATTCATGCACTAATTAAATACAAACTTGATTCACAATTAAATATCTCCAACAATCTCCCCCTTTTTGATCAAGTGCCATTCTCTTATTGCTTCTGAGTCTTGAAGTAGTGCTTCCTCATACCAAGTGCATGCTCATATTTCCTCAGCACATTTCTCTTTTCGAGGCGATCGTCAATGGCCTTTAGAATTGTCTCTACTGTAGAGTGTTCCTTTTGAACATAAGACAATGTCTCTTGAAGATTTTCCTCTAGCTCTGCCTTCATCTTTAGAATCTGTTCTTTGATTATCTTCAGTGTTCCGTCACAATACTTCTCAATTTCACTGACTACCATCAAACGTTTTTCGTTCTTGTGGTTCAGATAGGTGACTGCTGGCGGTGTGAAGAAGATGTGGTAGGCTGGGAAATCTTCAAGTTCTGGACCATACAGTCTTGGCTTGGTCAGATTTGTCTTTTTCAGATTGCACTCAATAGCCATCTGTAGGTCATGTGAAGAGTGTACTCGGATCTGTCTAAGCATGAATCTCTTGATAGCTGCGAGGCCTTCGCTGTATATTATGCTCTGCCTGACTGGAAGGTATCTGTAGGCCATGAACATTTGGTAGATGTCATCCGGTTTCAGCATGATGAAGTCATTCTCTTGGCAAGTGAATTCGCTCCCATCGGTGCGTTGAAGTCTGTAAGTGTAGAATGTTACTCCATGATAGTCTTCAGCCTTCACCTGTAGAATTTGATGAATCGGGAGAATATTCGACTTCAGATCTTGTTCCATCAATTCTCTCTGTGTACCGGTTGATCTTTGTAGCAGCATATGCAGATGACCTCCAGCCTGCTTTCCTTTTAAATGAGTAAGGCCTCTTAGCTTCAGTTCATTCAGTGGCTTGACTCCGTCTGGTCTACGCAAGATATGCTCTCAGATTTCTTCTTGGAAGGGGGCTTTGATGCGAACGTTATCCCAGGGTTTCTCTGTCTTGGGAAGTCTTCCCGCTGATTGTCTTACGATCGATTCAAGAGTCTTCTGGGATTCTTTGTAATTCTCCCCTTCCTTGCGTTCATCGTCCTCGAGCCTTATGATATCTTCAGAGCATCTGTTAATTAGCTCTCGTAGCCACCAGTTTCTTTGCATGTCCTCTTGTTCGGCCTCATTCCGAAGATCATCCCATTCTGTCCATTGTCTCGGCCATTTGTCATATATCACCGCCACCTCCAGTGCATCATGGATGTCTTTGCCTGGGGAAATATATGGAACTCTTTGTTGAGGCGGTGATTGTTCCCGAGTAGCACTACCGGGTTCACTTGGATTGCCCGTTGACATCAGCTTAGAACTAGGTTCCAACTGATGGCCTGATGGAGAAGATGTACCAGTGGTAACATCATCAGGACTTCCATCCCCTCCTCGGTTGGTATCTCTGGGAGATACGCCTCGGGATGTTATTTCAAGCTCGACCATGCTAGATAAGTTGGCTGTGGATGGTGGCTGTTGGTTTGTTGAGGTTTCGGGTTGAATGGGCTGTGGAGTTTGGCTTGGTAGGGCAGTTTGCTCAAGTGATCGAGGTCGCTTGTTCTCCCCCTCATGAGGATCCGAATCATCGGGGTCCTCATGGGAACGTTTGCGACCACGAAGACTCTCCTTGCAAGTGCTCTTGGTTTCAGGTGAGGAAAGAAGGGCCTCAAGTATGGCTTGCTGATGAAGAGTGAGCTTTTCTTCAGGGGTGTTTAAGAGGTTCTCCAGCAAAGCCGACGCTAGTGTGTCAAAGGATAGTGAGGAGAGATCGATGGAGGGTGTGGTCGGGTGTGGGGAGAATACTGGTTCTGTATCCTGGGTTCCCCGAGAAATAGAAGAAATGGGAATTTGGTTTATGGATTGGTGGGATAGAGGGGTGGAGGATATGGGTTGTGTATGGGAGATGAACGGTTCAGGGGAAGGTTGGGGTGGTGTTTGTTCAAACCGAACCGCTTGGGTGGTCCTAAATTCCTGTGCTAGAGCGGTCATTGCATCTTGCACCCATGGCTTAATGGTGGAATCTAGGAAGCGATTGAGTAGAACGTTTACGTCTTCAAAGGTAGGGTGACCAGTTACGGGGGTTGTAACTGTTGACACAGCATCAGTGAAGATTACTGATGTGTGGCCTGCATTTAATGATGGAATCATTATGGGCGTAGCAGGGCTTCCAACTGTCATAGCTTGTGCTCTGGTTGTTGCGTTCAGGGTGTGTGCACCTGTATGTGCACTGAATAGTGTAGGTGTCCTAGAAAATGAAGAAAATGTGGGGAATGTGACACCTAGACTCGATGTGTGAGAAGAAGGGGTTTTGACCTTGGGAGATAGGTCAATTGTATGCTCAACTGATTCAGAAGGAACCAGCGAGGGGGTGGAGTCCCGTTCTTTTGAAACAATAGCCTGTTGAGAGGCTATCGAGTGGCTGGGAGAGGGCTGTGCTTGCGCAGTTGAGCTAGATGCTGCGACTTCTACCCGGGAACCGAAAAGATCGGCTCCTGTGCTTAGGGATTCAGCTCGGCTTATCTGGATAAAGGTGTCGCAGCCCGTGAAGAAATGCTCGTCTGCCTTATCAATCAGGCTCTTTCTGGCTCGGGGCTGGGGCTTTGCCTTGGCAACCTTGTCATTTTTGACCTTTGCCCTTTTCTCTCGGATGACGACTTCCTCTGAATTGAATGATGCCTTAATTGAATGAGTCGCCTCGTCATAATCATCCTTGGAGCAATTTGTCTCGCTGGGATCGGCTCTCGGTTTAGCCTTTTCTTTGATTGTGAAGACTTGAGGTCTGCCAGCAATTATTGGTGCTGCGTCTTCAGCAGTAATTCTTTTCTTCTTCGGAGATTCGACTGGCAGCTTCCCTTTTCTGATGAGGGCATATGTGAGCTCCGCATCATCACTATCATTATCATCGTCGTCATCATCCGAGCCAGATTCCCCGCTCTCCGTGCCCACGCTCTTGGAAGCCTCGTCGTCAGTGTTTGTTTGGGCTTCACTTGACGATTCATTGGCCGTTTCCTCAGCGTCTGTTTCGGTGCCCTCAGCCGCCTGACTCGTCTCAAGAGAGTCGTCAGACTTTCCTTCATTGGGCGAACCGGCCACTGGTTTCTGTAGCTTTTGGGCTCTCTTGGGACCCTTACCAACACTCGGCTTTGCCCCTGGGGTAGGTCCAGCTGGGTTTTGCTGAACCATAGGGACGGTTTTCTCTGTGGCTTCCTTGTACTGCTGAACTGCTGGGTTTGAAGATTTTACAAGGTTGAGCAGAAACCCATGGATCCGCAGACCGAAGGTAGGGTTCTTGTCTGCTTTAAAGTATTGCAGCTTTGGGGCATTGTAGTGTGGATCAGAGCTGCGTTTTGGGATTGACGAGTGCTCTGCCATGCAGTCGTTGATGATCAGCCCAAGCCACCTTGCATATGGGATGGTACCTGGCCTATTCTTTTCTTTGGCCTTGACCAGGTCCATTAGCTCTGAGAAGAAGAGCTGTGCCAAGTCATAATTTTTGTTGAAGGCGATCCCATGGAAGACTAGCAGTATTTGCTTGTTGCACTTGTCGAAGCCAGCATGCTTTGGCGACAAACATTTGTTCACCAGTCCAAACAGATTCTTCCACGGGTGACGGAGATAGGCGCCGTTGAAGTTTGACAGTTGTGGCAGTAAAGATGTGTAGCCTAGGGATGCCACGTCTTTGAGCAGATCAGGGATGGATGGCAGTGCATCATATGTGTCGTGAACTGGCAGCGCTAGTGTAGATTGCAGTGTCGATGGCGTCAGGATCACGCACATGCCATTCAGTTTAGTCTTGATTTTGGAGCGATCCTTCGCTGATTCAGTATGCATGTGGCCCCAAAATTGTTGTAGGTATATCTCTGGCACCGGTTTGGCGTTGTGAAGTGCAGGCCAGAGATAGTGACCTTTCATTATAGCCGGAATGATCGGGTTCTGGCACTTGAAGACTGCAAGGTCTAGCTGGAAATTGTTGTCCAGCACCTTGATCCATTTTTCTTGGGAGTAGATGGCATCATCGATCTGTGCTTTAGTGTTTCCTGCCATTTTAAAACTGTAGAAGTAGGGGTCAGCACATGAAGTTCAATTGTTTGATTTGATTGAAAGAGTTTGATTTGCAGTTATCGGATAAGTTTATGCAGATGGCGTTTTGAACAAAATTGCTAAGTCCAAATCTCGAGATCTGTATCTCGAGATCATGATTTCGAGATTCAAATCTCGAGATCTTGATTTCGAGATTCAAATCTCGAGATCAAGATGTCGAGATGCAGATCTCGAGATCTTGATTTCGAGATTCAAATCTCGAGATCAAGATGTCGAGATGCAGATCTCGAGATCTTGATTTCGAGATTCAAATCTCGAGATCAAGATGTCGAGATGTAGATCTCGAGATCTTGATTTCGAGATTCAAATCTTGAGATCAAGATGTCGAGATGCCCATCTCGAGATCTTGATTTCGAGAAGATGATCCGACGAATTTTGAAGAAATTTTCCACCTGCAAAAACAAAGATAAAACAAACAATAACAAGCGATTTCGACCTAAAGTCTAACAAAAACCTTTTTATGCTGATTTTGAAAAAATTGATCGATTTGCGAGAATGATCGTTTTCGAACGATGTTGAAGATTATGATTTCGAATTCGAAGGATGTTGATGAATGAGATTTCGAACGAAGAACTACCTAGGTAGTTGTGAATGGTAATCGGGAGATGGAGTTTTGCGAAATCGGTCTGAGGAGAAGAAGATGGAGAAACGACAGGAGCTCTGAGAAGCGAAACGTTCGGGTCTTTGCGAAAAATTTTGAGAAGCATAAGGATGAAAGGTTTTACGAGGGCTTATATATGCGAGAAGATTTTGGACCTCCTCTTTAACAATTTAGCCCGAAATATTGGGCTGGCACACAGTGCCCTTTTAAAAGATTTTCGAGGCCCAAGCCAGTAAAATTAGAGAGCTCCCCCTTAATAAGTGAAAATTAGCCCCCCCTCAATTAATGAGAATTAGCTCCCCCTCAAATAGTGAAAATTTTCTCCCCCTCAAAAAGATGCAACGAACAATATGTACAAATGCAACACACACACACTATTTTTTGTTCTTTTTGATTTTTCCCCCACTCAACACATGCAACGCACACACACTATTTTTTGTTATTTTTCTGGTTTTCTCCCCCTCAACACATGCAACGCACACACACTATTCACAGATCATACGCACACACACTTTTTACAAGTCCCACACACACACACTTTTCAGATCAGTGGAGACAAAAGTTAAACGGGCTCGAGGTTCAACATGCCCAACTTGGAGACCAGGAACTGAAATCTTTTTTCATCCAATGCCTTAGTGAACAAGTCAGCCAGTTGAAGCTCTGAGCTTACAAAATACATGTCAATATCTCCATTCTCCACGTGGTCCTTGATGAAATGATAGCGCAGGTCGATGTGTTTGGTGCGGGAGTGATGAACCGGGTTGATGGTGATGGCGATGGCGCTCTGTGAGTCACTGTAGATCGGGATATGGCGGAAAGTGTAACCGTAGTCCTTTAGCTGGGTTTTCATCCATAATATTTGTGAAGAACAGCTAGCAGCCGCGACGTATTCTGCCTCGGCCGTAGATGTTGACACACAGTTCTGTTTCTTAGAAGACCAGCAGACTAACTTATCGCCCAAGAATTGGACGGCTCCCGATGTACTTTTGCGGTCCATCTGGCAACCAGCAAAGTCAGCATCCGAGTATCCGACTAGATCAAAGCCTGAATGCTTGGGATACCAAAGGCCTAGATTCACCGTGCCTTTGAGGTATCTTAAAATTCGTCGTACAACTGTCAGATGGGATTCCTTCGGATTTTCTTGGAAGCGAGCACATAAGCATGTGAAGAAGACAATGTCAGGCCTGCTTGACGTGAGATATAGCAAAGATCCAATGATGGCCCTGTAGTTTGTAGCATCAACTGGCTTCCCGGAGAGGTCTGAGTCCAGTTTGTTGTTGGGGGACATAGGGGTAGTCATGGAAGATTTGCCATCAATGTTGAATCTCTTAAGCATTTCCAGAATATACTTGGACTGATTGATGAAAATGCCGTCAGAGAGTTGTCTTACTTGCAGGCCTAGGAAGAAATTCAGCTCTCCCATCATGCTCATTTCAAACTTTGTTTTCATCAGTTTCTCAAAGTGTTTGCACATACGTGGATTTGAGGAGGCGAAGATAATGTCATCAACATAGATCTGAATCAGGATGATGTCAGACTTCTGTCGTTTGATGAAAAGTGTGGTATCAATCTTCCCTTTTGAGAAACCTGAGTCAACTAGAAATTCGGTTAAGGCATCGTACCAAGCTCTTGGTGCCTGTTTCAACCCATACAGAGCTTTCTTTAGCTTGTACACATGGTCGGGATATCTGGGATCTACAAATCCTTCGGGCTGAGCGACATAGACTTCTTCTTCCAAGACTCCATTCAGAAAGGCAGTCTTAACGTCCATTTGAAAGACGGTAAAGTTCTTATGGGCCGCGTACGCAAGAAAAAGGCGGATTGCTTCAATTCTTGCTACGGGTGCAAACGTTTCATCATAGTCTATGCCCTCTTGCTGATTATATCCTTTAGCGACCAGTCGTGCCTTGTTGCGTATCACTATGCCTTCTTCGTCCTTCTTGTTCTTGAACACTTCTTTAGTGCCAATGATGGTTTTCTGAGGGGGTTTAGGCACGAGTGTCCACACGTCTAGTCTGTCAAACTGATTGAGCTCATCTTGCATGGCAATCACCCAATCTGGATCAGCGAGTGCCTCTGAGACTTTGGACGGTTCATTCTGGCTTAGAAAGCATGCATAGTGACATTCATTTATTGTTGCTGATCTTGTTCGCACACCTTGACTTGGATCACCTATTATTTGTTCAACGGGATGTGCTCTCGTCCACTTCTTCTCATGAGCTAGAGGAGTTGGAGTAATTATTGGTTGATCGGAGTCCTGATATGTGGTTGAAGGCTCTGGATCAGCTGTGGTGTGTAATGGAGATGATTCCGGACTTATAGCAAAGTCGTGATCATCCACACCTCTGGGATTGGTTTGAGGGGTTGAGGGTGTGGATGGTACATCATCTGGTCCTGTGAGGAGCGGAATCTCTGCTGTTGGAGTTGATGTTGACTCTGGAGTGTATGCAGGAGGTGGTGGTTGTGAGTTCTCGTAGAAGTTTCTGAAGAGAGAGTCGAGAATCACATCGTCGTGTTCGGTGTTTGGTTCAGCTTTATCAGAAGCTACTGGTACAACAGTTGATGGATCGGTCTGGAGATGTTCAATTGCAAAGTCTGCCATTTCATAGAATGTAACATTTACACTCTCGATGACAGTCCGCTTGTCTCTGAGATAGACTCTGTAAGCTTTGGATTGCAGTGAGTAGCCAATGAACACGCCTTCTCTGGCTTTGGGATCCAGCTTACTTCTCTCTGTCCGATCATTGAGTATGAAGCACTTGCAGCCAAAAACCTTGAAGAAAGAGATGTCAGGAGTTTTGTTGAATATGATATCATATGGAGTCTTGTCGAAGCGTTTGTGGATGGATGTTCTGTTCTGAGTGAAGCACGCAGTATTGATTGCTTCAGCCCACATGAAGTGAGGCAGTCTGGATTGGATTAACATAGTGCGTGCTGCTTCAACAAGGGTTCTGTTCTTTCTCTCAACAACTCCGTTCTGTTGGGGAGTTTTAGCTGCTGCAAATTGCTGAGTGATATCGAGTGATTCGTAGAACTCAGTGAGAGTCTGACTTTTGAACTCGGTACCATTGTCAGTTCTAACAATTCGAACACTGTGCTGTAGCAGTTTCTGGATCGTTCTGATAAAGGTCATAATGTTTTCTGCAGCCTCGTCTTTTGAACAGAGAAATTTTGTCCATGTATACCTAGAGAAGTCATCAACTATCACCAGAGTGTATTTGCGACCGTTGATGCTTTGTACTCTCATAGGTCCACACAGATCCATGTGTATTAGCTGCAACTGATGTGTAGATGATGGTTCGGTTTTTGACTTGTGGGAGCTTCGCGTCATTTTGCCCATTTTGCAGGCACTACAATGATTTTCAGCGGAAGACTTTAGCAGAGGAAGCCCCTTGACAAGTTTCTTGGAGGACAATGTTGATAGATGTTTGAAGTTCAGATGGGAGAGACGTCTGTGCCATAGGTTGTTCTGTTCAGTTGAAGCTTTGGACAGCAGACAGATGGAAGTGGTGGATTGGACGCTTTTCAGATCAATAGTGTACAGATTTGATGTTGTGTAACATGTTAATAATGTATTCCCTGTGTTGTCAAGAACACAGCATTGTTTTGCAAAGAACCTCACTTCTATCCCGCTGTCACAAAATTGTCCAATGCTCAGTAAGTTGTGTTTGAGCCCTTTGACAAAGGAAACATCTTTTATTGTGACACTGGCACAGACGACGTCCCCATACCCAAGGATAGGAGATGAGGCGTCATTCCCGAATCTGACATTGCCTCCGTAGCAGTTGGTGTAGTTGCTCAAAAGGTGCTTTATTCCGGTCATGTGGGTTGAGCATCCTGAGTCTAAGTGCCACACATGACCGTCCTGCAAAACAATTAAACAGGTTTAGGTACCCAACTTGGAGTGGGTCCTTCCTTATTATCAAGAAACACCTTTTTAAATCTTGCTTTGAGCTGTGATCCAAGGTCATCAGCTCTTTCAACAAAAGATCTATCTTTGGTGGGCTTTCCAATAGCCAGATCTGCTTTTGCAGTGTGTCTGGTTTTTGGAGTCCACCTAGCAGTTTCCATTTTGGTGGGTCTGATGTTGTGAACCCACCTTTCCATTTTAGTTCTGGTGGGTCTAAATTTGGGGACCCACCTTTCAATTTCAGTTTTGATGGGTCTTCGATTAGGGACCCATCTTTCAGTTTCAGTTTGGATGGGTCTTCGTTTGGGGACCCACCTATCTGTTTCAGTTTTAGTAGGTCTCATCTTGGGGACCCACCTCTCAGTTTCAGTTTTGACGGGTCTTATCTTGGGGACCCATCTTTCCGTTTTAGGTTTAGGAGGAGAGTAGACAGGTGCTTTGTGATTGAACGGTTGTTTCTTAAGTTTGGTTTTGAAAATCTCCTCCTTAGAAAGCCGATTAAGATGTTTCCTAGAATGAACTCTAAGGGCATATTTCATATCAGGAAAACAAAACGTTCCCTTAGAAGTTCCTTTCTTGGTTTCTTTTTCAGGTTTGAGATTTCTGGGAGGCTTTGATTTAACAACATTCACATCACATTCATAATTATGGGGATCTGGAACAGAATAACCATAAGCAACACTTGTATTATAAATAGAACGTTGTCTAGAAGATGTCTCAGAAATATTCAGCTTGGGACTCAAGACTAAACTACTAGAAGTTTGTTTTGTAGAGACAGAATTACAATTAACTTTAGAGAAAAAAATAGAACTAGATCTAGGACTGGCATTATTCTCAAAAACTTTCTTTTTGCCATCTGCGATTTCCTTCCTCTTTTTCCTCCACTCATTCTTCTCTTCTCCTTCCTTATTCACTTCATTCCCTGTAAACAAAGGAGAAGAGAGATGAGTGGACGAACCTTTTAAAGCATTGTTTTTCTCATGTGAGGTGTGTGAGCTGTACGGCTTAGTCGTAGAAGGGTCTGTTTTAGCATGAAACTGCTCACTCAAATCATTAAATTTTTGAAGAAGTTCCTGCCAGTTGCGCTCAAAACCTTTCTTTTCAGTTTCAAATCTCTCTCTCTCGTTATCAAGAGTTTTCTGTAGGTTTTTGAGCTTTTGAGCCATGGGAAATATACATGGTTCCTCACCAGTTTTGGCAATACCTACTCTTGGGGGAGGGTCTAGAGGATGTCCTATGTGAGGAATATCTTTAGCATAAGGGTCAAGGCATTCACTAAAGCAGGAAGTAGGTTTTTCTTCTGAAAGTTGTTTTTCATTTACAGAGGGATAATCACAAGAAATCGCAGATTTTGGATTCTTTCTCTTTTCTTCTTCTGCTTCAGCATGGTCTTCATCATTTCGAAAATACATTTTCTCGCCAAACCCTAGTCCCATGTAATCTTTGTTATAGATTTGAAGACAATTAACTTTCTTTAGATTACGTGGGTTGGTTATGCCCAGTCCTGTTTTAGCATTGTAAAATCGATCATCCTTTTGTTTGCTGTTAAGCAGAAAAACGGTTTGTTCAGATTGACCTCTTCTAGCAGCTAGATCCTCTAGTTCTTTTACTTTATTTAAAAGCGTTCTTCTCTTGTTATGCAAAAAATCGCATTCAGCCTTTGCTGTGCTTTTTTCCCGTTCACTATCCTCAAATTTCCTAGTTAATTCAGCTATCTTAAGTTCAAAGCTTTCAAAATCTGAGGACACCTTTTTGACCTGATCTTTTGCAATTTCAAGTTGAATAATTAAGGAAGACTTTTGGTCTAGATTCTGTTTCAGAACCCTGTGATTATTGTCTAGTCTCTCCTTTAGTTCTTTGATTAGATTGTCCTTCTCAAGTAAGGACTGCATTTGATTATTTAAAGGAGTATGTGAGGTACTTACAGAGCTTGTTGAGCACTGGCTTTCGGGGATCGCAGCATCACCCTTTCTTTCATCTTCGTCCACGCGTGCCATAAGGGCATATTTGTCTTCCTCCTCCTCCTCCTCAGAAGAATCTTCTGCCCAGTTCTCATTCTCAGCAATCATGGCAGAGGTTTCTTCTTCTTTCTGCACCATCAGCATTTTCTGCTTATTCCACAGCATCTTCTGCTTGTAGAAGTTAGCATCTTTCTTCTTTGGGAGGCGGCAGTCTTTGATAACATGTCCAGGCTTACCGCAATTGTAGCATTTGGGAGCTTCTTCTGCTGATGATGCCTTCCTAGAAGATCCTTGATCACGGTTCTTCTGCTTGTAGTTTGAAGAGGAAGTTCTCAGCTTGTTGGAGGAGCTGTTCTTCTTAGCAAATCTTTTGGCAAACATTGCCATTTTCTTCTGTAAGTCTGCTAGCTCAGCCTCTAGATCAGATTTGTCATCATCACTATCATCTTCATCTGATTCAACCACCACCTTCTTCTTTTTCTTCTTTAGTGAAGTGGTTGTCCTTCTTGGCTGAGCCTCCATTACAAGAGCTAAGGGGTTTGTGGTGTGATGATCCTCAGCACAGGCAACCTCGTTGACGAATTGTTTCAGATGTTCATAGAGTGTGCAGAGGTCAATTTCGTCCAAATCTATCCGAGATCTGACATCCTTCACTGTCTTTTCCCATTCAGGATGCAGGCTGGATAAAAATCTAATATTCAGTTCCAGATTGGACCTGAATACTTTGATTTTTCTGAGTTCATTTACCAGTTGAACGAGTCTGTTGTAAGTCTCATTCAATGGTTCTCCTGGACCTGCTTTGAAGGAGTCATAAGCGATAAGAATCGTAGTCTTCTTGGTTTTGAGGCTGATGCATGTGCCTTGTAGCAGTTTTTCTATCTCATCCCACATTTCCTTAGCTGTTTGCATGCTGTCTATGAGAACATATACTTCATTTGGAATTGCTTGAAGAAGGTAAGTTTTGGCCATGAGATCACCGCGAAGCCTGAGCTTGTCAGCTTCTGTGTATTCAGATGGCACTTTCCTCCTTATTTCTGAAAAAATAGGAGGATTATTTTCTGGATCTCCACCATCTGAAATCAAGAGTTCAGCTGGTCCTTCAAGCAATGATTCAAGCATTGCAGCGGAGTTCTCTTTGTGCTCGAGGAAATTAAGGAATCTGTTCCTCCACATTTGATATTCTCCCTTCCTGAGACTAGGAGGGGTACTGCTGTTCCCTTGTGCATTGTATTCTGAAGCCATTGCTGTACTAAACTGACCGTTCGAGAAAATTGATCAAAAGATTTTCAGAGGCAGAAAGTCGAAAAATCAGATGTCGAGATCTGAATATCGAAATCTCAGATTTCGATAAAGGAGGCCCGATATCGATCAAGGATCTCGAGATTAGGGATCTCGAGATTTCAAATTTCGAGAAGCTGATCTCGAGATTTGAAATGTCGAGAAGTTAAAACTCGAAATCTTAATTCTGAGAAGTCAAATGTCGAGACCAGATGTCGAAACCTTAACTCGAAATCAAGATCTCGAAATCCTAGATGTCGAAATCCTCAATGTCGAAATCCTGCAACCTGTAAAAATCAGATAAACAAAATCTGAAGGTAGTTTCCTGTAGAGTAGAATGTCGAGATCCTCGGGTAAAGTTTTCAGCTCGAAAAACGTAGCAGATTCTGTGAAGAAGCAAGATGTCGACAACCCCTACTCGAGATATCTCGAAATCTGAATATGCGTAAAACACAATCTGAAGTATACCCTTTGATCGCTTTGAAAAGACGATTCTAAAGGTGTAACTTTTACAATTTTTGAACAAGAAACAAAATTACAGAGCAAAAAATCGACAGTAAGAACAACGTAAACAAAAAACAGAGTATTCTGCAGGAGCTCTTCTGATCGGTTCTCGATCGGCTCTGATACCAATTGTTAGTCCCTATTTCTGTAACAGCAATGAATAACGATCTAACAACGAAGATTAAACGTAAGGATGAACACCGAATGAATCAACGTAAAACCTTCTTTGATAAACCGTGAACTCGTACAACAGAAAGATATGCGCGTAAGGCTATGAATAATAAGTACGACGTTGACCTATTCCTAAACCTCGGCTCCCTTTTTATAGGCGAGGTTTAGGTTAGGCGTACCAGGCTTTTAGCCTGTTTATATGGGCCTAACACTTGGCCTGATTTCTATCTAATTCATGCACTAATTAAATACAAGGATTAAATATAAAGCTAATCTATGACCAACTTGATTCACAATTAAATATCTCCAACAACCTTGTTGTTTATATTGTTGAGGAGGAAGATTTGTTTGAGAATTTCTGTACCTTAAATTCGGATGATCCCTCCATCCCAGGTTGTAAGTATTGTCTTGAGGATCGTACCTCCTTTGATCTTGGAACCCCAAAGCATTGACTTGCTCGGAGTTCTCTTCTTGTAGCGTTGGGCAGGAATCAGCGGGATGCCCCTGTGTTGAACATATGCCACAGACCTTGGCTTCTTGGGTGTTCAGATTTAAGAGAAAATCTTTTACCAAAGAAGTCAAGCCGGCCACTTGACTTTCTAACGAATTGTTGGATTCCGCTGCCATGACTCGTTTTGATGATGACCTCCCGTTGTAATGTCTCGAGTTTTCGGCCAACTCCGAAATGAGGTCTCTTGCTTGAGAAGGGGTTTTGTTAACAATACCCCCTCCGCATGCCGCATTTACCATGCGTCTATCTTGATCAACAAGACCATCATAGAAGTAGAGGATGAGATCTTGTTCCGAATACCCATGATATGGGCAACTACCACATAATTTTTTAAAGCGCTCCCAATATTCGTACAAGGTCTCATTATCTGCTTGCTCAATGTTGCTGATTTGCTTCTTGAGACTTGAAGAGATAGATGCGGGATAGTACCTATCAAGGAAGCTCTTTTTCATTTGAGCCCATGTATTGATGCTCCCCGAGGGAAGATTAAATAGCCAATCTTTGGCGGTATCTTTGAGGGAGAATGGGAAGGTGGCGTGCACTTGTCGTTAGGTGCACTCAAAATAAATACAATACAACACTAATACGTAGTATAGTGTAGTAAGGTTCGTATCCACAGGGAAAGGAATACTTTTCTTTTAAATAAATAGTAACAAAAGGGGGGTTTAGATTTGTTTGCTTTAAAGACACTAAGATAAACAACCTATATGAGTTTAATTCAATGAGATGAAGACTTGGTTTTGCTTTTATCCACTTAATGAAATGTTCGTCGATCCCGGTTATATCTTTAACTATCTTCCTCTCGAATACTCAATCGAGGAGTATATCCAGTTCATCGAGGGTAGTTATTAATAACGAGATGCGTTCATTAATAAAACTTACTATCGAGTCAATATAGAACAAGCGCCGTATATTAACTTGATAGTAGGAATAAACTTAAGATGAAAACGATTGAGATTGATAACCTCAACTGGCGGTTTATTGGTTTAATCAATATAATTAATTCCCCTTGGCATATTAATCATGAGATGCATGCATTAATATTCCAAGTTTACTACCGTTGAAAGAACCGGATTAATAACAAGCGTATTAACCGATCGTTTCTAGTAATAATTAATATGAGAAACAATACTAGGTGATACTTTAAGTAATGTTAAAGATATTAACATGAAATATGAATAGGAATTAATTAATACTCAAGGAAGAATATTAAAGAATATGAATCCTACTATGATTAATATCAAGATGTTAACTAATTGTCATCTTAGTAACACTCCCCAATATTAACATAGAGGAAGAAATAGCTATTACTATAACCAATGTCAAGATGTTAACTAATTGTCATCTTAGTAACACTCCCCAACTTTGATATAGAGATAGTATTTTGAAAGAAAGAATTAATATTCAAAGAAGAAGATTAAAGAAAATAACTCACAACTTACAAATTCATTAAGCTTCAAAGTAGCAAAACCAAGATGGAAGAGTTTAGCTCCTCATTTGGAGACTAAACATGATGAAAAATATAAAGAAAGAGCTATTCTATACTGAGCTTAGATGTACAAAGGAATTGGATATCTTTTTGTGAAGGAAAGGAGGTGTATTTATAGGCTTTTGGGATGGGATTCAGGTACTCGATCGGGTATATACATGGTACTCGATCGAGTACGTGTGTAACACTCGATCCGAGGCATACTCGACCGGTTTCAGGCTATTTTCTAAGAGTATACCCGATCGAGTATATATGAATACCCGGTCGAGTATGCTTAGAAAATGGTATTCGGACCATACTCGACCGATCTTCGTTTGAAATTCAAAGGCATACCCGATCGGGTATGTCGGTCTACCCGATCGGGTATAGACATAAAATCGTGGCCGAAATCTTCCCGGCATGTTCCTTTGTCTTCGGATCTGATCTGATTTGAAGTTCCAACCTAATACCCGATCGAGTATAGCTAATACTCGACCGAGTATAGACCAAAATTTAGGATCTTCTTTTGTCTTTGAACTTTTTCACCTTCTTTCCGCTTTTTGGGTTCACCAATTGTACTTCGAGTGATCAATACCTGTTTGAGCTCAGAATATATCTAATCTAACCTATTTACAAGAATTTTATAAACTAATCTATTACACCAAAAGTGTGTAATTTCCAAAGTAAAGGTCAAGCAAAACTAATTAAAAACACAAACATAAATATGGAAATTACGAACGTATCAACTCCCCCACACTTAAACCTTTACTCGTCTCGAGTAAGATCAAATGTTTACAAGTGTCAATGTTTGTCCAAAAGTTCCACAGTTCAACAAAAACACAATACAAACACAAAGACCACCAAGGATGACAAAGAAAAATGAGTTTTAAACTCAAATTACAAAAGAGCATCTTGGGTTTAATGGCCTCCTAGTGTTATCTTCTCTTCTCCTCCTCTCTTCTTCTTTATCTTGAATCTTCTTATTCTTCACAAGGATACAATGAGTGCCTGCAAGAACAAACATTTCTCTCATATCTCTCATTTTGCCTAGGAGCCTTTTCAGGTTTTCATCCTAGCACCTCTTTTCATTTTCCATTCTCTCCAACTCACTCATTGTTTTTTTTATATAAGCCTTTTTTGCTTAGATTGCCCATTTTGTTGGGTTTTCAACCTAACTAGCACTTATTTTCTTTTTTTTTGTGTGTGTGTAAAAGTTCAAAAGAATTACATGCATAGTGCTAGGTAGAAATGAAAAGTACATACCATCATGATTGTCTCCCCCGCACGTGAATCAAGCACTGTCCCTAGTGCCCGCCTTCTCCTCCGTAGTAGCTCCCTCCGTAGCCGCTCCCTTGGCCACCATCTCCCATGTAGGTGTCCCCGCCATCTCCGCCGTCGTACCATCCACCCCCGGAGCCAGATCCTCCAAAGTTACCCCAATGAGTGGGGTCATACCATGAGGGTGGTGGAGGGGGGTTCGCCATGGTATGGAAGGATCCCTGTTGTGCCATATAAGAGTACATAGGTCCGTAGAACCTATGTTGGTCTTCCTCATACCGATGTCTATCGGCCTCCCTGAGCACCTCCAATCGTTGAAAGCCGGCTCTTTGCTCATCCTCCAATCGTTGAAAACCGGCTCTTTGCTCCTCCTCTAATCGGTTGAGCCGGTTGTCCATTTGGGCTATTCCCGTAAGCAGTTGTTGTTGACCCTCCAGAAGTTGTTGAAAGAAGTCGGGTGGTGGAGGGTTTTGGCTCTGTTCTGGGAGGTCCTGGCCCATGTTGTGATGGCTATGGAGTTGAGCATAGGGCTCGTAATCGGGTTGGTGTTGGGGAGGTTCTTGTTCGGGTTCCTGGAGATGTGGTGGAAGGGCGTGTGGGAAGAGGTAATGTTGCTCCGCTCTTCCTGTTTTGTAGTGGAGTTGGGGGAGTTCTGGGTTGGGCAGGAGGAAGTATTTGAGGGGTTTGGGGTGGATGTGCCCGTTGTACATATTTCTGGGCCTTTCTTCACCATAAACGGTGTGTGAAAACGATGTGTAGCCCGAGTGGCCCAGCCAAGCAATGTTCATCAAACAGTAGTCGGGTATAGGAGAGTTATCCGTATACTCGAACTTTGTGGCCAAGTGCATAATCACCCCGCCCACTACAATAGCACCCTTTGCCACACTTTCTTTTTTGAGATGTGCCCACATAAGATTACATAGGTTGAAATCTACGTGGACACGGAATAGGGCTACCGATATCAGGCACACATCCCCCATCCTAGTGTGATGGTTGTTGGGACGTCCAAGCAAGGAGTTGGCGAGGAATTTCAAAAATAGGCGGAGGACGGGATGTTGGACTTGACTAATATAGAGTTGGGAGGAGCTAAATTTAGTCTCCCCGGTCATCTTTGTCCATAGGGTATGGCCGAAGGCGGTATTGTCGGATATAGATTTTTGGTACGGGACCGGAATACCAAAGTGTTCGGCGAATTCAAGTTTCGTGATGGTGTGGTTGTGGTTAAACAATCGAAACCTGAGTTTATCATCCCTAAAATCCTCCTCATTGTTCTCAAATTGCACAGAGCTTAAGAATTCATAGATAATTTTTTCATTTGAGTGATGTTGCATTTTGAAAATCTTATCCATGCTCAACTCATGAAAAAATTTCTTCATCATTTTGTACACTCCTAATTCCTTTAGGGCATCATGACATAAAAAGCGAGAAGGTTTAACTTGCCTTTCAATTGTGGACATGAAGCGAGTGCGGTGTTCGTTGTCCATGAAGAGGATGTCCTCGTAGCCTGGGATGGATGCCCTAGTGTTTGAGCTTTGTCCTTTCTCTTTCCTTGGAGCCATTTTGGAGTGAATTTGGCCTTGAAATCCGAAATTTGAAGGTGGGGGGGGGGGGGTAGGGTTTTTCGGACCTCTGAAAATTGGGGGAGAATGGGATTGGTGAGTATGAGTGTGTAGAGGAGGATGAGGGGAGTGTTTTGGTGTTGAAATGGGATGATTTGGTGAAGAAATGAGGGAGATATGGTAGAGAGAAGGTGTAAAAATGGAGGTTGGGGGCGTTTTGTTCGAATTGGGGTTGAGGATTTTGGGGAAGATGAAGTGTTTGGGGCTGATTTGGGGTTATAATACCCGTATACCCGACCGAGTATGTGCTGATACTCGGTCGGGTATGTCTAGAAAGTGGCCTTTTTGAGCAGCCTGCCTCCTGTACTCGATCGGGTAGTGTAATGTTACCCGGTCGAGTATGTCTGGAAAATGAAATTCATGAGTGGTCTGCCTCCGGTACTCGATCGGGTAGTGTAATGTTACCCGGTCGAGTATGTCTGGAAAATGAACTTTGTGAGCAGCCTGCCTCCGGTACCCGGTCGAGTATTCTTCCATACCCGATCGGGTATGTGCTCTTTTCTACTTTTGAGGCGGGTACTCGGTCGAGTGTGGGAGTCAGTCTCCTTGAACTTTAGCATTTCTATACATACCCGACCGGGTGTATAGTGATACCCGATCGGGTATCTCTTGTTTTTCAATTTTAGAATGCTTCCTCGATCGAGTAGTGCCCGGTTCCCTTTTCTTTTGGTCATACCCGACCGAGTATAAGGTGGTACTCGATCGGGTATGTCCCCAGATGTTCCAAAACCTGCATTTTTATCTCTTTTCCTCCACAAACCTGATTAGTGCCCTCTCTCTCAACCTCCCAAAAACATAATTGAAAACATTGACAAGGGGGTTAACAATAAAAGAAAAATGTACCTTGCTTGGGTTGCCTCCCAAGAAGCGCCTTAGTTAACGTCGCGGCACGACGCCATTGTTGTGTTCATACTTCAAAGATTGGATCGATGAGATCCATGCATTCAATGCTTTCTTTCTGGAAACCTTCAAGGAATGGTTTGAGTTGATGTCCATTAACCTTGAGGATTTTTTCGGTGTCGAGGCTTTTTATTTCCACTGCGCCATGGGTGTAGACTTTGACCACCTCGAATGGTCCTTCCCATCGTGATCTCAATTTTCCGGGGAAAAGGCGAAGGCGTGAGAGAAAAAGAAGGACTTTGTCTCCAACTTGGAAATCCTTTCTTATTATCATTTTGTCATGCCATACCTTCGTCTTTTCCTTGTAGATGGCGGCATTCTCATAGGACTCCAATCGAAGCTCTTCTAGTTCTTGGAGTTGTAACTTCCTTTGCTCTCCCGCTTTAGCCATGTCGAGATTGAATGTTTTGACCGCCCAATAAGACTTGTGTTCGAGTTCGACCGGAAGATGACAGGCCTTACCGAACACGAGTCTATAGGGTGACATTCCAATTGGGGTTTTGAAAGCGGTCCTGTATGCCCATAAGGCATCATCCATGTGCAGGCTCCAATCCTTACGGTTTGGATTTACTGTCTTTTGAAGAATAGATTTCAGCTCTCTGTTTGATACCTCAGCTTGACCGTTTGTCTGTGGGTGGTAGGCGGTGGAGAGTTTATGTGTGACGCCATATTTTTTCAAAAAGACACTCACAGTTTTGTTGTAGAAGTGAGTGCCTCTATCGCTTATCAAGATGTGTGGTACTCCAAATCTTGAGAAGATGCGGGTTTTGAGGAATTCAGTCACCGCTTTGGCGTCATCGGTCTTTGTGGCTTTTGCTTCCACCCATTTGGATACGTAATCTACCGCCAATAGAATGTATAGATTTCCATGGGAATTAGGAAAAGGTCCCATGAAATCTATTCCCCACACATCAAAGATCTCCACGTAGAGCATAGGAACTTGTGGCATCTCGTGCTTTCGAGAGATGTTGCCCATGCGTTGGCAATTATCACAAGATTGACAATAGATATGAGCATCTCGGAATAAGCTTGGCCACCAAAAACCACATTCAAGTACCTTCATGGATGTTCGTTTTCCTCCAAAGTGGCCACCACATGCATGTGAGTGACAAAAAGCAAGTATGGATGCAATTTCTGTTTCGGGAATGCACCTTCGAATGACCTGATCTTTGCAATGTTTCCATAAATATGGTTCATCCCATACGTATTGCTTTGCATCATGCTGGAGTTTCTCTCTTTGAGCTTTAGAGAAGCTTGGTGGAAACCTGTTTAGAACAAGGAAATTAACAATGTGAGCGTACCAAGGACGAATTTCCTTAAGGGAGAAAAGGGTCTCATCGGGAAATTCGCCTCGGATATCATCTTTGATATGATTGTTTCCTTCACCCAAGACCAAACGGCTCAAGTGATCGGCCACCAAGTTCTCCATGCCTTTCTTGTCCTTGATCTCAACATCAAACTCGCTCAGGAGTAGTATCCATCGAATCAGCCGTGGTTTGGCCTCTTTCTTTGTCATCAAGAACCTAATAGCCGCATGATCAGTGTAAATGATCACTTTGGTACCAAGTAAATATGACCTGAATTTTTCGAGCGCATAAACGACGGCCAACATTTCTTTTTCGGTGGTGGCGTAGTTGCTTTGGGCATCATCGAGGGTGGTGGATGCATAATAGATCACATGAGATGCTCTTCCCACCTTTTGGCCCAAAACGGCCCCGACCGCATAGTCACTAGCATCACACATGATCTCAAAGGGAAGAGACCAATCCGGGGCTTGGATGATAGGTGCGGTTACTAATTTCTCCTTCAAAGTATTGAAGGCCTTCTTGCAGTCCTCGGAAAATATGAACTCCACCTCCTTTTGCAAAAGTGTGCATAAAGGAGATGCAATCTTTGAGAAATCTTTGATGAACCTCCTGTAGAAACCTGCATGTCCAAGGAATGATCGTATTTCCTTAACGGTGGTAGGATAAGGTAGTGATTGGATAACCTCCACTTTTGCTTTGTCCACCTCTATTCCTTTGGACGAGATCACATGGCCTAGGACAATTCCTTCCTCCACCATAAAGTGACATTTTTCAGAGTTTAGAACAAGATTTGATTCTAAACAACTCTTCAAAACAAGAGATAGATGAAGTAGGCATGAATCAAATGAGTCTCCATGGATTGTAAAATCATCCATAAAGACTTCCATAAATAGCTCAACATATTCAGAGAATATGCTCATCATGCATCGTTGGAATGTGGTCGGGGCATTGCAAAGTCCGAATGGCATGCGCCGGTATGCAAAAGTGCCAAATGGACAAGTGAAAGTGGTCTTCTCTTGATCTTCAGGGGCTATAGGCACTTGAAAGTACCCGGAGTAGCCATCAAGAAAGCAATAGAACTTATGCCCGACAAGTCTCTCAAGCATTTGGTCGATGAAGGGTAAAGGAAAGAAATCCTTTCTAGTTACCGCATTGAGTCTACGGTAATCTATACATACCCTCCATCCATTTTGAATTCGGGTGGGCATTAGTTGTGACACTCCAAAAATTTAAGTAAGATAAATAGATAATTATATCACATAAAAATTTAAAAAAAAAATGACGTTGTGGCAAACTTCAACTCTAAATAATGATGTTACAATTTAAGCCTAAACTAAATTATGCTCAATTATGGGTAGAGGTCTATATACGCACATGCGTAATAGTTTTAACTAAGGAGCACATTTATACTCCAGACTTTACAACATTTTTATACAACGTATACGTTATACGTGCGTGATTACTTCGTATTACAACGAAACGATCGGTAAGTCATGTACAAAATGAAACGGACGTAACGCCACCTTCTTCTTCATGAGTATATACATCAGCTACCACTTCGATCTACCTTGCATCACAAACGATATGCGAACAAAGCCTTTGAAGAAACTAAACCTGCGAAAAACAAAAACCAAAAGTCAGAACCGATCTGCCCTGCAAAAGAAAGAGAGAAAAGAAACAGAGCGTGAAGATCTGCCCGACTACTACGTTGCTGATAAGGAGGGAGGCGAGTTCGCCGGTGCACCACCGCGAGTTGCCGGACTGCGACCGCGTACTGTTGCGCCGCCAGGATGCCTTCTGAGTGATGACGGAACCAGAGTCCATCGCCGAAGAACGCCCCTGCTGCAAAAAAAAAAGCCATGGAGAGGTGGGTGAACGCTTCCAATCTGCAACATGGATGTACCGTCGATCAAGAGCTCTGCTGCAAGAGTCTCCGGTCAGGAAAGGCGAGGCATCGTCGCCTGCTGCTGCAATAAAGGTAGTCCATACCCTCTCCTTTCTCACGAAGAAGCTAGACTCTGTTGCCACCGGACGGCCACACGCCACAGAGATTATACCTGCTAGAAGAATAACTCGGGACTGCATGGCCGGTCATCTCCGCCTGGATGCTCTCGGTTGAGGATGAAGCGAGAAGACGGCGAACGAAGTACGTACGTAACTCTGCACTCTGATTTCTACTCCGTATTACGTTTATTATTTGGGCTGGATCTCTTTATTTTAATTGTGGGCCGTAGGATGAAAATTGGTTGATATGGCAAATGAGAAGAATTGGTTGGATTGATTGTTTTGGATTTGTAATTCTGACTTCGACCGAAATTTTGGATCAACTGAATAATAATAATAATAATAATAATAAGTATAATAATAATAATAATGGATGACGTAAATAATGGACTAAATTATGGACTATTATATCTATAATGAAAGGGTAGAGGAATTAACCTATAATTTTGATAATATGTTGATATTAGAAATTGTAATATTCTTAGAAGGTGATTTTTGGAGAAGATCGACATAGAAGTTTCGGTTAGGAGTTATCGTGATTTGAGGTAAGTTTCTCTGCCAATCTAAAGTTGTTTCCTCGTATTATATATGTATTATGTGATACGTGATTTTAAGTGTGAAGTATGATTTTTATGCATGTGATTCTGAGATGATTCGTGAAACTAAGTGCTTTTGGGGGTAAATATTTTATCTAAATATTTTTAAAGCAGTTTGAGAAGTTGAGAAATATTTTGAAGTATATTAATTCAAGATAAAAGAATGATTTCATAAGAGGTGAGCATCACGGGAGAAATCCGTGGTGTCGGTTTTCCACGTCCGGATAAATGTGGAGGGTGATTAGGTCTGCTACTACTAAGAAGTACAGTTTGAGTTTAAAGTGATATTTGGATCGATGATCCCTTTTAAGAAGAAGTTATGGTAGTAGTAGTCCCTAATCATTCAAGATATCTTATTCAGGGTTAGTTGGTAGACTGAGTCCCGACTACTCGTTACGACTTACTACTCGGAGGGCTTGGAATCCCTTTTAGGGGGTGTGCACACTTAAGGTAGTCATTTCGTTTCCAACAGAGCAGTTGTGGTACCGGCACTTGTTCGGGGTGGCCGTCCGTAACCACGGTCCACCGGGCTCTACCGAAAGGTTGAGCACCGCCCTTCTAAATTACTAGGAAGTTAGAGAAGAAGTGATTTTTTGAGGAAATCAAAGAGAAGAGTTATTATGAAGTTTTATAGAGAAGTTGAGGATTTTTGTAAAGAAGTAGTCTTGAGAAAAATCAAAGTGAAAAGAATTTCGATGGTGTGAGTATTTTTATATATTATTATATAAAAAATTTATTTTAGTCAAACATGATTATTTTACGGGGTTGGGTAGTACTTACTTAGCTCTAAAGCTAATTTTTGTTTTCTTTTCCTTGTTTTGTTTCTGCACTTTATTTGTGCAGGTGAGGATGACTTTGTCGATTGACGATTGCTTGCATGGCCCGAGAGCGAATTAGTAGTCGCCTTAGTTATACTAGTCATGAAATAAACATTTTCTTTTCAAACACTTTACTTTTATTAAATTAGTTGTCATGTTTTTAGTTGCTTGTGCATCCGGTTGAGAGATGACCGGATGTGGCGGTAACACCCATTTCCTATTTTAGACTTCCGCTGTATTTCTTCAACTCTTTGATGAATAAATAAAAGTTTTATTTCGATTATGTCAACGTTTTGGGTGGGAAATTTGGGGGTGTTACATTAGTTCTCCATGTTTGTTTTCCACTACCGTGAATCCGGTCTTCTTTGGAACCACTTGGGTTGGGCTAACCCATTTGCTGTCGGAGATGGGGAAGATTATCCCCATTTGGAGTAGTTTGATCACCTCCTTTTTGACCACGTCCATCATAGGTGGGTTTAGTCTTTGTTGCGGCTGTCGTACCGGCTTGTCTTCATCCTCCATTGAGATGCGATGCATGCAAGTAGATGGACTAATGCCTTTGATGTCGGCTATAGTCCATCCAATTGCTAGTTTATGCTCCTTGAGCACCGCTATCAATTTGCCTTCTTGTTCCCCGGTCAATTTGTTTGAGATAATGACCGGTAGTGTCTCTTTTTCCCCCAAGAACACATATTTCAAATGTGTTGGGAGTGGTTTCATCTCAACGTCGGGTGCCTGCAAAACTGAAGATAGAGGCTTTTCCTCGGGGATGGTTAGCGGAAATGCCCTAGACCCCTGTGGCATAAGTGGGAGTTGGAAGTGAGTATCTAATTCCACTATCATAGCTTGTGTGTTGGGGGTCAAGGCAAGTTCTGAAGAGTTTTCCCCGAAGTCATTTTCAAGTATACTTAACAATTCGTCCTCCTTATTGATTTCAAAAGTATTTTGTACAAGGGGGTCAACAATATCAATGGCAAATAAAGAATGATTTTCATTTGGATATTTCATGGAGTCATAAATGTTGAATTCAACTTTATCCCCATCAAATTCCATTGTTAAAGAGCCGCTAAATACGTCAATCTTTGCTCTAGCGGTTTTTAAAAATGGCCTTCCTAAAAGGATAGGAACCGCATTCTTATCATTCTCCATTTCCAAAACATAAAAGTCAGCGGGGAAAATCAAATTGTCAACCATAACTAGTACGTCTTCGACAATACCTTTAGGGTAGGTATTTGATCTATCCGCAAGTTGAATGACTACTCCGGTTTCATTTAAAGGGTCAAGCTCAAGTGATTATTTGTATAAAGAGTAAGGAATAGTGAACATGCCCGGATCATTGTATTTCTTTGGGAGTTTCTTTTGAAAAACTGCCGAAACACGTTCACTAACTTGGACTTTTTGTTTTCCATTGAGTCTATGTTTCCTTTTTATTGTACATAGTTCTTTGAAAAATTTTGTGAATCTAGGAACACCCTTTATCAAGATAAGGAGAGGGATATTTACCTCACATTTGGAGAATGTCTCATAGATGTCCTTGTCTTTCTCCAGCTTTCGTGTTTCCCTTAGAGCCTCGGGGAAGGGTGCTTCAATCTCGGGAATGACCGGTGGTGGGGTTGGGATTTGAACTTCTACCTCCGGTTGAGTTACTTCCACCAGCTCCTCTTCTTCCTCCTTTTCGCCAATGTGGCTCTTTGCCTTCTCCTTGGCAATAACCAACTCCTTGCAA
Source organism: Cuscuta europaea (assembly GCA_945859875.1). Classification (NCBI taxonomy): domain Eukaryota; kingdom Viridiplantae; phylum Streptophyta; class Magnoliopsida; order Solanales; family Convolvulaceae; genus Cuscuta; species Cuscuta europaea. The sequence continues at coordinate 1,218,873 of CAMAPE010000080.1, read as the reverse complement.
CCCCGTAATGTGACTGCATGGGCTTGTTGCCTAGGATTCGGCTCCGTTTGAGATGGTAGCCTTTCCAAATCCTTAGCTTCAAGCCTACTCACGACATTGGAGATTTGGCTGATTTGGCTTTCTAAGTTGTGGATGCTGGATTTTGTTGTTTCTTGGAATTGAACCACACTTTGTTGCATTGTTGCCATGTTCATGGCAAGTGATCGAATCATGTCTTCGGTTGACATGTTCGAGTTTGAAGTTTGGCCTTGTTGTTTATATTGTGGAGGAGGAGGATTTGATGGTTGAGGAGGTTGAGAGTTTCCGTACCTTAAATTAGGATGATCCCTCCATCCCGGATTGTAGGTGTTGCTTTGAGGGTTATACCTCTTTTGATTTTGGAAACCCAAAGCATTGATCTGTTCGACGTTCTCCTCTTGTAGTGTTGGGCAAGAGTTGGTGGGGTGCCCTTGTGTCGAGCATATGCCGCATACCTTGACTTCTTGAGGTTTCGGATTTAAGAGAAAATCTTTAACCAAAGAAGTCAAGCCGGCTACTTGACTTTCCAATGAGTTATTGGATTCTGCCGCCATAACTCGTTTTGATGATCGCCGATCATAGTGCCTACAATTCTCGGCCAACTCCGAGATGAGGTTTGTAGCTTGAGAAGGGGTCTTGTTGACAATCCCTCCTCCACATGCGGCGTTTATCATCCGCCTATCTTCATTGCAAAGACCATCATAGAAATATAAGATGAGGTCTTGCTCCGAATAGCCATGATAAGGGCAGCTTGCACACAGTTTCTTGAATCGTTCCCAATATTCGTAGAACGATTCATCATCCTTCTGCTCCACGTCGCTAATTTGTTTTTTAAGAGAGGATGAGACAGAGGCAGGGTAATACCTTTCCAGGAACGCTTTCTTCATGGCCGCCCATGTTCCTATACTTCCCTAAGGAAGATAGAATAGTCAATCCTTTGCGGTATCCTTCAGTGAAAATGGAAATGTCCGCAGTTTGATTTGTTCTTCTGTCACACCGTTTGGGCACATGCTTGTGCAAACGACGTGGAACTCCGATAAATGTTTGTTCGGGTCCTCTCCCCTCAGGCCATGGAAGGATGGCAGCAGATGAATGAGCCCAGATTTTAGCTCAAACGTATTACCCTCATCAAGTGTAGGGAAGGTAATACACAGTGGTTGTTGGTTGAGGTTTGGAGCTGTGAGCTCCCTCAGCGTTCTTGTTTCAAGAGCCATTGTGGTTGGCTCTTCGGTGTCGCTAGAACTAGAGCTAGCGGTGTATGAATCTCTGGAAGATGATTCTTCCGAGTCGGTGTTAGAAAATTTACTTTTCAACCGCTCGAAAGTTTGTTCTATTTCTGGGTTTTTGTGATATGTGATTTCGTTTATGGAACGATGTTTAACCATAAACTCCACTAAGCTCAGAAAATAGAAAAATAAACACTCTTTATATTTTTGTTTGGTATATATTTTTTTTTTGATTTTTCTTGATATGAAATAAAAGAAAAATTAATTGCCTTTCCCCGGCAACGGCGCCAAATTTGACGTGCACTTGTCGTTAGGTGCACTCAAAATAAATACAATACAACACTAATACGTAGTATAGTGTAGTAAGGTTCATATCCACAGGGAAAGGAATACTTTTCTTTTAAATAAATAGTAACAAAAGGGGGGTTTAGATTTGTTTGCTTTAAAGACACTAAGATAAACTACCTATATGAGTTTAATTCAATGAGATGAAGACTTGGTTTTGCTTTTATCCAGTTAATGAAATGTTCGTCGATCCCGGTTATATCTTTAACTATCTTCCTCTCGAATACTCAATCGAGGAGTATATCCAGTTCATCGAGGGTAGTTATTAATAACGAGATGCGTTCATTAATAAAACTTACTATCGAGTCAATATAGAACAAGCGCCGTATATTAACTTGATAGTAGCAATAAACTTAAGATGAAAACGATTGAGATTGATAACCTCAACTGGCGATTTATTGGTTTAATCAATATAATTAATTCCCCTTGGCATATTAATCATGAGATGCATGCATTAATATTCCAAGTTTACTACCGTTGAAAGAACCGGATTAATAACAAGCGTATTAACCGATCGTTTCTAGTAATAATTAATATGAGAAACAATACTAGGTGATACTTTAAGTAATGTTAGGGATATTAACATGAAATATAAATAGGAATTAATTAATACTCAAGGAAGAATATTAAAGAATATGAATCCTACTATGATTAATATCAAGATGTTAACTAATTGTCATCTTAGTAACACTCCCCAATATTAACATAGAGGAAGAAATAGCTATTATTATAACCAATGTCAAGATGTTAACTAATTGTCATCTTAGTAACACTCCCCAACTTTGATATAGAGATAGTATTTTGAAAGAAAGAATTAATATTCAAATAAGAAGATTAAAGAAAATAACTCACAACTTACAAATTCATTAAGCTTCAAAGTAGCAAAACCAAGATGGAAGAGTTTAGCTCCTCATTTGGAGACTAAACATGATGAAAAATATAAAGAAAGAGCTATTCTATACTGAGCTTAGATGTACAAAGGAATTGGATATCTTTTTGTGAAGGAAAGGAGGTGTATTTATAGGCTTTTGGGATGGGATTCAGGTACTCGATCGGGTATATACATGGTACCCGATCGAGTACGTGTGTAACACTCGATCCGAGGCATACTCGACCGGTTTCAGGCTATTTTCTAAGAGTATACCCGATCGAGTATATATGAATACCCGGTCGAGTATGCTTAGAAAATGGTATTCGGACCATACTCGACCGATCTTCGTTTGAAATTCAAAGGCATACCCGATCGGGTATGTCGGTCTACCCGATCGGGTATAGACATAAAATCGTGGCTGAAATCTTCCTGGCATGTTCCTTTGTCTTCGGATCTGATCTGATTTGAAGTTCCAACCTAATACCCGGTCGAGTATAGCTAATACTCGACCGAGTATAGACCAAAATTTAGGATCTTCTTTTGTCTTTGAACTTTTGCACCTTCTTTCCGCTTTTTGGGTTCACCAATTGTACTTCGAGTGATCAATACCTGTTTGAGCTCAGAATATATCTAATCTAACCTATTTACAAGAATTTTAACAAACTAATCTATTACACCAAAAGTGTGTAATTTCCAAAGTAAAGGTCAAGCATAACTAATTAAAAACACAAACATAAATATGGAAATTACGAACGTATCAGAAGGCTCTCAGCTTGATTTGCTCCTCGGACACGCCATTGGCGCACATGCTTGTGCACACAATATGGAACTCTGACAAGTGTTTGTTCTGATCTTCCCCTCGTAGACCATGGAAAGAGGGAAGTAGATGAATGAGCCCAGATTTTAGCTCGAATGCGACCCCCGTATCAAGAGTTGGAAAAGTGATACATAAGGGTTGTTGATTTAGATTCGGAGCCGTGAGTATTTAGGAAAGAACTAATTGTCATCTTAGCAACACTCCCCAACATTAATATAGAGATAGTATTTAGGAAAGAACTAATAATTAATATTCAAGGAAAGAAGTTTAAGAAAATAACTCACAACTTTAATAATCAACAAGCTTCAAGAGTGATACCAAGAATGGAAGTTTAGCTCCTCATTTGGAGACTAAACATAGCTAGAAAAATATAAAGAAATGCTATTCTAAACTGAGCTTAGGAGTATGGATGAAGGGATGATGAAAAGTGAAGGAGAATGGGGTTATTTATAGGTGTTTTCAACACCTAATGCCGGACACCTGGCCGGGTATTTTGTCATACTCGACCGGGTATTTACCAAATCAAATATTTTCTCATGTTTTTGTGTCTTTTGCACGTTCTTTGGTTCGAAATCACTTAATACCCGACCGGGTATATAGAATACCCGACCGGGTATTTGCTAGTTTTGCAGCAGTTTCCTTTGTCACTTCATAACCGGCCGGGTAAAGTCCCTACCCGACCGGGTGTTGCATAAAACTCAGGTGTTTCCATCCTTCTTGCTTCCAAACTTATCCTAAACTTATAGCTCAACTAAATACAACATACACAAACAATAAAATGCTAAAAATACGATCACAATAAAATGCAAACTAACAACTACAAACTTGCATAATACTAGTTGTTAATTCCAGAATACTAACAATCATACAAACATAGGAGTGATAAAGAAGCAGATAGGAAGAAATCGACAAGATAAGAACCGAATCTGGTATACCGTATGAAAACCAGCCGCTGCTCTCCCTGGAGAAGGAGAGCAGCGGCAACCCTACTCTCTCTATCTTTACACCTCTGCGTCTCTAAGCCTCTATCGATCAGTTAGGGTTCCCGTAAGTTAGCCTCCTTTTATAGGAGAAGTTGGCTAACTTACGGGTTACAAGGAAGCCCACGGGCTAATACACATTTGTGGCCCGTATTACACGTTTAATTAATAACTACACAAATACAAAGATAACTAACTAGATTGAACACCATAAAATATTCCAAACAATCTCCCCCTTGGTGATCAATCGTGTTGAATCAGCATTGCAGCGCAGATATCTTTGTCTTTGTTGTTATTGAGCTTCCTTTGTCTTTGAACTTGACTTCTGAGGAAGGCTATCTGAAGAAATCCTTGCAATCTCCCCTTTGATGTCTTCTTGACAATTTGATCTTTGATGCCGGGGGTTGAGGGACCTTCAGTATCTTGCATGTAGTCCTTGCCTTCCAGAAGTTGCTCTTGATCAGCTTGGATGAAGTCCGGTGACGCCTCTAGAATGAATATTCTTTGGAGAAACAGGAGACGCCCATGGAATTCATCTTCAGGGGGAGTGTACAATGTTATCCTGAAGATGAATTCCATGGGCGTCTCCTGTTTCTCCAAAGAATATTCATTCTAGAGGCGTCACCGGACTTCATCCAAGCTGATCAAGAGCAACTTCTGGAAGGCAAGGACTAATGCAAGATACTGAAGGTCCCTCAACCCCCGGCATCAAAGATCAAATTGTCAAGAAGACATCAAATGGGAGATTGCAAGGATTTCTTCAGATAGCCTTCCTCAGAAGTCAAGTTCAAAGACAAAGGAAGCTCAATAACAACAAAGACAAAGATATCTGCGCTGAAATGCTGATTCAACACGATTGATCACCAATGGGGAGATTGTTGGGAATATTTTATGGTGTTCAATCTAGTTAGTTATCTTTGTATTTGTGTTGTTATTAATTAAACGTGTAATACGGGCCACAAATGTGTATCAGCCCGTGGGCTTCCTTGTAACCCGTAAGTTAGCAACCTTCTCCTATAAAAGGAGGCTAACTTACGGGAACCCTAACTGATCGATAGAGGCTTAGAGACGCAGAGGCGTAAAGATAGAGAGAGTAGGGTTGCCGCGGCTCTCCTTCTCCAGGGAGAGCAGCGGCCGGTTTTCATACGGTATACCAGATTCGGTTCTTATCTTGTCGATTTCTTCCTATCTGCTTCTTTATCACTGCTATGTTTGTATGATTGTTAGTATTCTGGAATTAACAACTAGTATTATGCAAGTTTGTAGTTGTTAGTTTGCATTTGATTGTAATCGTATTTTTAGCATTTTATTGTTTGTGTAAGTTGTATTTAGTTGAGCTATAAGTTTAGGATAAGTTTGGAAGCAAGAAGGATGGAAACACCTGAGTTTTATGCAACACCCGGTCGGGTAGGGACTTTACCCGGCCGGGTATGAAGTGACAAAGGAAACTGCTGCAAAACTAGCAAATACCCGGTCGGGTATTCCATATACCCGGTCGGGTATTAAGTGATTTCGAACCAAAGAACGTGCAGAAGACACAAAAACATGGGAAAATATTTGATTTGGTAAATACCCGGTCGAGTATGACAAAATACCCGGCCGGGTGTCCGACATTATGTGTTGAAAACACCTATAAATAACCTCATTCTCCTTCACTTTTCATCATCCCTTCTTCCATACTCCTAAGCTCAGTTTAGAATAGCATTTCTTTATATTTTTCTAGCTATGTTTAGTCTCCAAATGAGGAGCTAAACTTCCATTCTTGGTGTCGCTCTTGAAGCTTGTTGATTATTAAAGTTGTGAGTTATTTTCTTAAACTTCTTTCCTTGAATATTAATTATTAGTTCTTTCCTAAATACTATCTCTATATTAATGTTGGGGAGTGTTGCTAAGATGACAATTAGTTCTTTCCTAAATACTCACGGCTCCGAATCTAAATCAACAACCCTTATGTATCACTTTTCCAACTCTTGATACGGGGGTCGCATTCGAGCTAAAATCTGGGCTCATTCATCTGCTTCCCTCTTTCCATGGTCTACGAGGGGAAGATCCGAACAAACACTTGTCAGAGTTCCATATTGTGTGCACAAGCATGTGCGCCAATGGCGTGTCCGAGGAGCAAATCAAGCTGAGAGCCTTCCCATTCTCCCTCAAAGATACCGCCAAAGATTGGCTATTTAATCTTCCCTCGGGGAGCATCAATACATGGGCTCAAATGAAAAAGAGCTTCCTTGACAGGTACTATCCCGCATCTATCTCTTCAAGTCTCAAGAAGCAAATCAGCAACATTGAGCAAGCAGATAATGAGACCTTGTACGAATATTGGGAGCGCTTTAAAAAATTATGTGGTAGTTGCCCATATCATGGGTATTCGGAACAAGATCTCATCCTCTACTTCTATGATGGTCTTGTTGATCAAGATAGACGCATGGTAAATGCGGCATGCTGAGGGGGTATTGTTAACAAAACCCCTTCTCAAGCAAGAGATCTCATTTCGGAGTTGGCCGAAAACTCGAGACATTACAACGGGAGGTCATCATCAAAACGAGTCATGGCAGCGGAATCCAACAATTCGTTAGAAAGTCAAGTGGCCGGCTTGACTTCTTTGGTAAAATATTTTCTCTTAAATCTGAACACCCAAGAAGCCAAGGTCTGTGGCATATGTTCAACACAGGGGCATCCCGCTGATTCCTGCCCAACGCTACAAGAAGAGAACTCCGAGCAAGTCAATGCTTTGGGGTTCCAAGATCAAAGGAGGTACGATCCTCAAGGCAATACTTACAACCTGGGATGGAGGGATCATCCGAATTTAAGGTACGGAAATTCTCAAACAAATCTTCCTCCTCAACAATATAAACAACAAGGTCAACCATCGAACTCGAGTATGTCCACCGAAGACATGATTCGAGCACTGGCCGTTAATATGGGAACAATGCAGCAAAGCATGGGGCAATTCCAACAAACCATGATGCAATTCTAACATGAAACCAAGTCGAGCATTCAAAATTTGGAAACTCAAGTTAGCCAAATTTCGAGTGTCGTAATTCAACTCGAGGCAAAAGATTCGGGTAGGGTCCCTTCCCAAACTGAGCAAAACCCAAGACAACATGTCAAAGCAATCATGTTGTGGAGCGGTAAAGAATTGCAAGCACGGGAAGATAAGGAGGAGAAGCAAGAGTTTGATCTTGGAGAAGGTTTTCAACCGGAAGAGGAGGAGCCAACGAAAACTAAATTCCATCCACTGTCATCATATGAACCACTCCCTCCATTCTCTGAAGCATTGAAAGACACGAGGAAGCTGAAGAATGATCGAGACATCTACGAGACCTTCGCCAATTCTGAGGTAAACATCCCACTCTTCAAACTAATCAAAAGTGTTCCCCGTTATGCAAAGTTCTTAAAGGAACTATGCACAATGAAAAAGAAAAATAAACTGAAAGGGAAACAAAAGGTTGAAGTTAGTGAACGTGTCTCGGCCATTTTTCAAAAGAAACTCCCTAAGAAATGTAGCGATCCAGGCATGTTCACTATTGCTTGCAAAATAGGGGATACCTTATTTTCTAAGGCCTTGTTGGATTTAGGAGCATCAATAAATGTCATTCCTTATTCCTTATATAAATCCTTACAACTCGGCCCACTACGTCAAACTGGTGTAGTGATTCAACTAGCGGATCGGTCTAATACTTACCCGAAGGGTGTAGTAGAAGATGTGCTAGTGGAAGTAGAAAATTTGATTTTCCCTGTTGATTTTTATGTTCTGGAAATGGGAGATGATAACCAAACTACACCCATTCTTTTGGAAAGACCCTTCTTAAAAACCGCTAAAACAAAAATTTATGTGTCTAGTGGTTCATTAACAATAGAATTTGATGATCAAAAAGTAGAATTCAACATCTTTGATTCTACCGAAAAACAAATTAAAGATCAATCTATTTGTTCTTTAAATGTTTTTGAACCACCACCAACACTAAATATTTTTGTTGGAGAGGAAACAAAAAAATTCTCAATTTTTAATGAAATAAAAATTGAGCCAAAAAATCTATTTCGAAAGGAGAAGAATTTGAAAAGTCGCCTCAGTGCGAGTTAAAACCACCGACACTTGAGGTGGTGACGAAGAAGAAAATTCGGCCTTACTGGAAAAGGTCGAAGAGGAAAGCTGAAACATGGCCAAACATGGCCTTTGAATCAAGCGCTTCTTGGGAGGCAACCCAAATTTTAATTTTAATTATTCCCATTTTCAGTTGTGTGTGTTAATTTTTTTTTTCAAAAAAAAAACAAAAAAAATCTGGGAGGAAAACCCGTCCGGGTATATCCCACACCCGGTCGGGTAACAACATAAAATTGGAATACCCGGGCAACACGGCCTGTCACGCCCCGGACCGCATCCGAGCCACGTAGACAACCGCCGTACAACCCGATAAGAACAACAACAGTTCATCCCTATTGAGTTGTACAAGACGTCCGATTGATTCTATTGCCAAACCGATTAGTAAACACATACAATCAACATCAATATCATAATCAAACAAATGCGGAAATAATAAAATGTTTGATACTTAGCCACACGTGGCAAACACGGGCACGCAGGCCCCCAACTGTTTTAATGAAAATATTGTTCAAAAATCCATGAGCAGTTCATATATTTGAAATAAGAATGGAAGCACGAACCACGTCTTCCTTCTCGATCAATCACCCTAGGCAAAGGTGCAGATAGTAGGACTCTAGCCTCAACCTGAAAAATGTGGGGGCCCCCGGAGGGGTCAGTACTCCATAGAAGTACTAGTGACAAGCAGGCTATATGAAGAATAACTAATGTTTCAGACACGAGACCCAAAAATAGGGTGATACATATATATATATATATATGTGACTCATTCATCCGATGATACATACAGTATATATATATATATATATATATATATATATATATATATATATATATATATATATATATATATATATATATATATATATGTAAAATACTCGACCCGTAGGTCATTTCATTCAAAGAGTCTTTTAGAGATAAAGTTCTTACCTGACCTTTCTCACCCTTTTCCCGAATGCCTAGCTCACCAGCTACATTCTACATTCATAATATCCTACCGAGTTTTGGGAGCATTTAGCATCCCGGGGATACTCAACCCAACCGAGTTTCAGGATCATTTAATGTCCCGGGGATACTCAACCCCAACCGAGTTTCAGGATCATTTGCAGTCCCGGGGATACTCAACCCCAACTGAGTTTCAGGATCATTTATAGTCCCGGGAATGCTCAACCCCAACCAAGTTTCAGGATCATTTAATGTCCTGGGGATGCTCAACCCCAACCGAGTTTCAGGATCATTTATAGTCCCGGGGATGCTCAACCCCAACCGAGTTTCAGGATCATTTAATGTCCCGGGGATACTCTACCCCAAACTAAATCCTTACCAAACCCTAACCTGGATATGGCTAACCTTTCGTTCCTTCAACTATAGACAATACCTAGCCCTATAGTCATATAACCATCCTTAGGAACCAACGTGGGCGGGTCCCACCTGAACGGCCCACATTAACCCGCTCAAAACTGCCCGTTTTGAGCATAAACCAATACTCGATCGAGTATCTACCCATACTCGGTCGAGTACAGGAGGCGGTAGCCCCCAAAGCTAATTTTCAATGTATACTCGATCGAGTATCTACCTATACTCGATTCAGCAAATACCCGGTCGGGTATGTGTCAATACCCGGTCGGGTATGGCAATTGACTTGGCGGTCAACGCCCCTTTTGACCACCCAAACGGAGTCTGATTAACTTGAAATTTTATACACATATACTTCTTGATGTCCTTGATCCAAAAATACCATTTTGGATCCCTGGATCATCACACAAAATATGTTATCACATTTTTAATCACCAAACCTACGTAACATGCTTTTCAACTATGTTTTATGCAAAACCATGGCATAAGCAAATACTTGATTATCTTTAATCATTCCACAAACATGTCCTTGATTACTTTAAGTAACCCCATGCCTAACGCAAAAGTTATAAAGCATAAAGCCGTCTTCTCACCTTAATGAAGCTTATGAAGTTCTAGCCTTCCCGATTTAGCTCCGGCGAAACTCCGACGAACTTCAACGAACTTCGGCGACAACTCCGGCGACCTTTTCAACTCCGTGAAAGTTCCTTGAATACCTTAGGCAAGTTACTAACAAGGTTTTATCATCATAAAACCCATAGTAATACAAATAACCTCCAAAAGGTTATTTTCCGGCGAACCGGTTACTTTGGCTTCTAAGTCCGTTCTTGGACTTAGAACCACCTTCCAACCCCTCTTTCTACACATCCCAACGTGTAGAACAATACTATGGTGTGAAATATGATTGAATAATCATAAAAGAGTATTGAAGAACAAGAAATGGGATTAATGGAGTCCTTACATTGCTAAACACAAGTTTCCCTCTCCAAAAACCAACTTTTCTCTTCTCTTTTCCCCTCCTTCTTCCTCCTTAGCTCCAGTTCGTGAATGGTGGATGTTGTGAGGTGTTTGCAGAGCTTCTATCTCAAGGATGGATGGGTTGGACGAGGTGGAGAGTTAGGTTGATGATTGAGAATGCCTCTTTGGCATTTCTCCAAAATAATGTCAAAGGTGAGGTCCACCTTCCCATTGATTGGTCTTCCAATCAATTTCTCATTACTCCTGCAGGTTATGTGAGGCTCCCCTTGACATTTGCAGCACCAAATCCGTGGGGTGGCCCCCACTCATGTGGGAGGTCATCCCTTTATGTCCCCAAGTGTACACTCGGCCCCGAAAGTTGTATTTTCCGGACTCCTTTAATTATATTTTATTTTATCGGGTCAAATAAAATATAACCCTCCTTCCCAATCCTTATTGGACCTTAGAATCAATATGCATTCCCCAACTTTAATTTAGAAGTCTCCGAAATCCCTTTTTGGGCTGTTATCTGATAAATTTCCGATACCGATAATTTGGCCCCGTTTGACCAACCGGTCAACTATATGCCACTGCCATGGCCCAATTAGGATATCTACCACCATATTCATATTATCTAGTCCAAGATTAATATAACATGTGGTTCCGATAATATCGGGTGGCCCCACATCCGGTGTGGGCCCCACGTGAATTCTACTATTCACGTAATAGAAATGATAAAAATTTACAATCACGTAAAAATGCTTTTATACATTTCTCAAGGTTCAATACATAATTTGGTACAGTACAAATACTCGGGGGCGGTGTTACACGGCCACCGGGTAAAAACTGAAAAAATCAAAAAAATAACACAAAACCCGACCGGGTATGCATAAAACCCGACCGGGGTTTAAGATTTTTTCACCCCTGGGAGCTACTGTCGGGCTTACCCATTCGGGTATCCACCAAAAACCGGCCGGGCATAACAAATAAACGAAAGACATAAAATAGCCTAATACCCGACCGGGTATTACAAAAACCCGACCGGGTATAAGGCTAAAAAACAATCTGCCAACAAAAAATTCGAATACCCATTCGGGTATTACGAAAAACCCGGCCGGGTATTTGTGCGAAAAACAACTTTTTGACGGGATTTCTTCCCCAAATCAGCTCCAAACCTCCCATCTTCTTCCCTACTCACAAGCAAACCATTCCCAAACCTCCATAGCCAAAATTCCAAAGCTCCAAATCCATCCCATTCATCCACCAAAATTCCAAATAAACTCCATAATCTTCCTCCCCACATCATCCTCTCCATTTCTACACGCACAAAAACCACCACATACCCCAAAATCCCCAAATCCAAAAAACCTATCCCAAAATCCTCAAGGGTTCGATTTTTTCTCAAATTAACCCAAACCTAACCTCATTTCTTCTTCCCCACATCATTCTCTACACCTCCACACCCTCAAAAACACCCAATTCTCAAGTGTCCGAATTTTTCACTCCCCAAGTCCCAAGTCCGAAATTCCAACCCCCAAGTCCAAGAAAAAAGTTAACCATGGCACCAAAAAGGACTAGAGCATCTTCCTCCAACTCAAGTACTCCAATTCCACAAGTTCCGGGGTATGAGAGCATCGAATTCACCTCTAGGGCTCATCATAAGAAATTCCTCACCCAACTCAACCGAGAGGTATATTTAACCCGATTTCTTTGTCATGAAACATTGCGAGCATTGATGTTGTATGATATGATGCTAGAATTGTGCAACAACATAGGACTTACTACATTGTCAATATGTCCTATAATATCTACAAAACAATTATGTATGAGTTCCTAGCATCAGTTGAATTTACTGAAAACATAGAAGACACCTATGAGAGCAAACTCACGTTTCGGTATAACAACATACCAAGAACTTTAACAAAACGTGAGTTTGCCGAGCTATTTGTGGCGAAGAATGACATGGGTTAGGGTTTTTAAATCTTCACATATGCATGTTACACATGTTCAACACCCTGCCCTTTGAATCGCACTGAAACTGTTTGGGTATAATGTCTTTGGGAGGTCAAATAGTCATCAAACAAGGATTAGTGAATTGGCCGTTCTTGCTATGGGTATCTTTCCAGAAGCTCCTAGATTAGATGTTGCTTCATGTTTGTGGGAACATCTAAAAAAGTAATGTGAAGCTATGGGTGACATTTTCATAGGAGGGTACATACATCATATTTGTACAAAATTTGGCTATCGTGCGAATAGAGAAGTACAAGATTGGAATTTCCTTAATCCTAAGTTTCTACTCACTGCACATGATTTGAGTCACTCCCACACTATTGGGACCACAACATTTTACCATCGGACCATAAATCCCTCACCCACACAAGTTTTTACAATCCCCTCCGATGAACTCCCCAACATTTTTAACCATCAACTCGGGGATAGGAGACACCTTTGCCTACCCGGAACTACTCCTGACCACTATCTTTATGACATCCCTCAACTTGAGCCACCATCCAGTCCCGAACAACCACAACCACAGAAACAACCCGATCCCCAACCCCCTCAATACACCCCCTTTGAACAACAAATGCTTGCCGATATACAACAACTCAATCTTAACCAAACGTCAATGAACACACGCATCGACGATCTCTACAGTGCGTACCAAAGGGTGGAAGACGATCAAAGACGGGCCTTCGGCCCTATGTACGCATATTTTGACCACCAAGGGTACTTTTCCCACATGCCCACTCCAGTCCAACATCCTACATGGTATGACCCCTCACATTGGGGTAATTTCGGAGGATCTAGCTCAAGGGGAGGTGGACAGGCTGGCGGTGATGGTGCTGGCAGGGATTTCGGAGGCGGTGATGGCGGCCATGGCAGCAGCTCAGACACGAACGAGGAGGAGTACCCATATGCGGGCGGTTATCATGACAGCTACTATGGCTATGAAGGCTACTTTGATGGAGGAGATGCGGGCGGGCACTAGGGACATTGCCATGGACTAGATGGGGGGGAGAACTATTCTGGTACAGTCCCATTTCATACTCTTTATTCTTGCTTAACACGAAAAAAAAGCTTGTTAGGTTGAAAACCCAAAAGGGCAACTTAAGCAAAATAAAAGCAAAAAGAAGAGTGAGTTGGTGAGAATAAAAAGAAAAATGTGGGAAGCTGGGATGAAAACACAAAAAGAGCACCTAGGCAAAATGAGAGAATGAGAGAAAATATTTCTTTTATATTTTCAGGATCCTAAGGGTACACACAAGGAGCAAAAGAAGAGGAACCCAATGATGCTGAAGACCTCTTAATAATGTGTTTTGATCATTGTAACATTTTTATGTTGATTATCAAAAACACTTGTGGATGGTTGTGTTGTGCTACTATTTTGTTAAAAACTTCATGGACAGGATTTGTTTTACTCGAGATGAGCAAAAGTTCAAGTGCGGGGGTGTTTGATAGGCACTAGTTGTTAGTGCCTAAATTGTACATTTTTACTATCGTTTGTAATATTTATTTAATAGTATTATGAAAGTTTGTAGTTGTTAGTTTGCATTTGACTGTAATCATATTTTTAGCAATTTATTGTTTGTGTAAGTTGTATTTAGTTGAGCTATAAGTTTATGATAAGTTTGGAAGCACGAAGGATGGAAACACCCGAGTTTTATGCAGCACCCGGTCGGGTAGGGACTTTACCCGGTCGGGTATGAAGTGACAAAGGAAACTGCTGCAAAACTAGCAAATACCCGGTCGAGTATTCCATATACCCGGTCGGGTATGAAGTGATTTCGAACCAAAGAACGTGCAGAAGACACAAAAACATGGGAAAATATTTGATTTGGTAAATACCCGGTCGGGTATGACAAAATACCCGACAGGGTATCCGGTATTAGGTGTTGAAAACACCTATAAATAACCGCATTCTCCTTCACTTTTCATCATCCCTTCTTCCATACTCCTAAGCTCAGTTTAGAATAGCATTTGTTTATATTTTTCTAGCTATGTTTAGTCTCCAAATGAGGAGCTAAACTTCCATTCTTGGTGTTGCTCTTGAAGCTTGTTGATTATTAAAGTTGTGAGTTATTTTCTTAAACTTCTTTCCTTGAATATTAATTATTAGTTCTTTCCTAAATACTATCTCTATATTAATGTTGGGGAGTGTTGCTAAGATGACAATTAGTTAACATCTCGACATTAGTTAGAATAGTATTTTCTTCCTCTATATTAATGTTGGGGAGTGTTGCTAAGATGACAATTAGTTAACATCTTGATATTAATTATAGTAGGATTCATCTCCTTTAATAATATTCTTCCTTGAATATTAATTAATTCCTATTCATATTTCATATTAATAGTTTGAACATCACTTAAAGGATCAACTAGTTTTGTTTCATATATTAATTATCACTAGAAACGATCGACGAACCGATGGTTAATCGTTGATGGTTTCACAAGTAAGTAACTTCGGTTTATCAATGCATGATCGTGGCTGATAAACTTAAGAGGGATTAATTTTGTTGGTTAAACCGAAACCGTTGTGTTGAGGTTATCAATCTCAATTGATTTCATCAAGGAGTTAAAAGATTAAAAGCTACTATCAAGTCGGTATATGGCGGTGTTCTATACTTGACTAATAGTAAGAGTTATTAATGAACGGTCGTTGTTAATAACTACCCTTGATGAATTGGATATACTCCTCGATTGAGTATTCGAGAGGAAATAAGTTATAGATATAACAATGATCGACTAAAATATATCAACAAGTCTAAAGTAGCAATGCCAAGTCCTTTTTATCTTTGAATTAAATCTCATATAAGTCGTTCATCTTAGTTTTTAATTAAATTAAATCACTCAATCCAAATCCCCCCTTTATTTACTAAGTTTCATAAAAAGAGAATTATTCCTTTCCCTGTGGATACGAACTCTACTTCACCTATACTACGTATAAGTGTTAGTATCGAATTATTTGATGCACCGTGACAAAGTGCTCGTCAATTATTAACAACGACTGTGCTTTAATAACCAAAGTTACTTACTTGTGAAACCATCAATGATTAATCATCGGCTCATTGATCGTTTCTAGTAGTAATTAATGTTAGGATTTTAAGTAATTGTCATTTATCAACACTCCCCAACATTAATTTAGAGATAGAATAAGAGAAGAATTAATATTCAAGGAAAGAGGTAATAAAATAACTCACAACTTTAACATTGAATAAGCTTCAAGAGAAAACCAAAAAATGAAAATTTAGCTCCCCTTTTGGAGACTAAACATGTTAGAAAAATATAAAGAAAATACTATTCTAAGTTGATCTTAAGTATATGGAAGAAGGGATGATTATAAGTGAAGGAAAGTGGTGCTATTTGTTGGTCTCGGTTGTACTGGATACAGTCTAGAGGGGGGGGGGGGGGTGAATAGACTGTATTGGTTTTTAACTTTTTCAAGCTAAGTACCAGATTTAACAGAATAGCCTGTTCTGTTGGCAGAACAGGCTGGCAGCGGATGGGGTTCTGGTAGGGAGTTCTGTTAATAGCCTCAGAGAAGCAAAGGCAGTAGGCCTTCTGTTAACTCACAAGACCAGTTCTGCTGAACACAGATACCAAGTCTTTGGAGTTAGACAGTTCAAATGAAAACAATGAATGTAAAGCAGTAAGTAAATGACACCAGGGCTTTTTATAGTGGTTCAAGGAACAACTTGTTCCTCTAATCCACTGTTCCAATAAGCTCGTAAAAACTTCCGTTTACAATGCCTTAGCCTTATCACTTAAGAAGCTCTCCACGTCTTCTTCAAGTGTAGATGTCTTCTTGGATGAACTTCCGGCTTCCCTAAGACTGGTCCTTTCACTGAGCTTTCCCAGAAGTATCACCACTTCACAGCTCCAGGTACTTGGACGTCCTTCTTTTGAAAGAAGAGGTTCTATTTAGAACAGAGGTTCCTCCAACTTGCTTCGTTACAAGGGATTTGTAAGTAATGAGCTCTAAGAGTTGAAGAACACTTGGAACTTTGCTTGAGTTGGAAATATGGATTTTTCCAACTTCTACCTTCTCTTGTAGAAGATGATGAAGTTTTAATCTCAAGGAGGCTTTTTGCTTTGTAGCGTTTGAATTTCTTGTATGTGCAGAGTTGTAGCAAAGGTTAGCAAAGTTGTTTAGTTGTTCTTCGTAGTGTATCTTTTATACTGAGGTTGTCTTCCCGTTGGAGGAGAAGGAGGACAACTGCATTAAATGAGCGAGCAGTTGACTTGACCAGTAGGACCCGATAAAGTTGGCGGGTTGCTATTTTGGGATAAAGCAATCCTGACACTGCGGCCAATCATCTGCAATTACTCTACGGAGCATGGGGAGCATTAAATGTGCATTTAATGCGCGCACTGTAGCTTTTCCGTTCAAGACTCCTAGCCGTTGAAGGAATCTTTCAGTTGGTTTCCCGGCTTTGTGGAATTCTTCTAAGTGTCAGGCCTTCTGGTGTCTTTAACAGAGAGTTGATCAGAGAAGGTCTGGAGCACTTCTGTTGAGAGGATATCTAACAGAGAACCAGGAGGGTTTCTGTCAGAGTAAAGATTAACAGAGACCCTGAGGTCTTCTGTTCCGAAGCAGAGAACCAAGGGTCCTCTGTTCAACCAATGCCTTATCAAGGGTTTTCTGCTCTGGAGGCTTTCTGCTAAGTCGATTATGCTAAGGAATTTTACAAGGGAAAAATCTAATACATTAAGTCTAAAGAGGGGTACTCTAAAGTCCTAATTAATATAGCATCATCAAAATCTAATTACAAATATTCCTTTTTTGGATGAACAGTAAGTATATATTAGGAACCATCCAAAGAGTTTATATGTACATCAAAAAGGTGAGCAAAATTGTAGGCTATCCAAAGGATGGATAAACCTCACACCTGCCAAAAGGCCAAAATTAAAGCAAGGCTGCCTCAAGAGGAACCGGCAGAAAGTAAATCAAAACATCACCAACTCATGTGGATAAATACTATACAAAACTTTGTACACAATGTACTTTATCCTTGCAAAAACCTCTTCTTCTTTAGGTAGCAATCCATCAAATCTTGTAGCATTTCTTATTCTCCAAATCCAGTATACTGAGAAGCAGAAGGCAATCCTAGCTGCTTTTGCTTGTATGGTGGCTCCACTCCTCTCCTTCTTTATCCACTTGACCGAGCTTGTGAGGGAGCCCATCAGCCTTGGGATTTTCAACCATTCCTTGACCATGTTCCAAACTTTACCTGCAAAATGACATTCAAAATATAGGTGTGGGACAGATTCTGGCCCACCCTTACACAAGGCACAAGTGTTGACCACATCTAATCTATGAAGATTGTCATTTGTAGCCAACCTATTACGGAATGCCAACCAGGTTGTAAAGGAAAACTTAGGAGGAATATAACTTTTCCAAATAAAAGACATCCACCAACGGTGGGGAGCCTTAGTTCTAAGAAGTTCATCAACTTTAGAGGATACAAGTTTTCCATTAGATTGCAAAGCATTTAAACCACATATGGCAGCCTCAGTACCCCCAAATTTTCCCAAAAATTCATCCCTAATCGAGGCCAATTTTTTCATCAAATGCGAATCCCTATGGTGTGGGGAAAAGTCCCACACACCACGGCCCTTAAGGTACACACCATGGACCCATTTGACCCAGAGGGTGTCCTTTTTTGTGTGAACATCCCAAAATATTTTTGCAAGAAGGGAAGAGTTCCATACTCTAGTGTCGTGGATCCCAAGGCCACCCTCATCTTTAGGAAGGCAAATGTCGGCCCAAGAAACCCTACAAAATTTACCTCCCCAAAGAAATATGCGACAAATAGAGGTAATTCTGTCAAGTATAGTCCTAGGAATAGGAAAAACTTGGAGCCAAAAAGAATGAACACCTTGTATCACAGACTTGATAAGTTCCACTCTACCAGCATATGACAAGGTTTTAAGATTCCATGCACTAATAAAGTTAGTGACCGAGTCAATCAAGGGGGCATATTGTGCAACGGATACCTTTAGAGGGGCCAAAGGGACCCCAAGGTATTTAACCGGAAAAGCCCCTACCTTAAAGTCTACCAGTTCAAGGATACTGTTAAGATCAAAATCATTCATGCCTCCAAGAAAAATGTTGGATTTATCATAGTTTACCACAAGACCAGAGATTCTACCAAACTCTTCCAAAGAATCAACAAGGATCTTAATGGAAGACTTATGCCCTTTAGGAAAGAGCATTAAGTCATCCGCATAAGCAACATGAGAGATCTTCAAGCTACCACACTTGGGATGGTATTTGAAACCTGGTTCCTGGGTTCTCACATTCAACAATCTAGATAAGTATTCCAAACATAGTACAAAAAGGAGGGGGGACATGGGGTCACCTTGCCTCAGGCCCCTTTTACCTTTAAAATGGCCATGGAGGACACCATTTACTGAGATGGAGTAAGAAGGTGTGGTGACACATTCCATAATCCACCCAATAAATCTCCTTGGGAAGCCCAAATGTTTTAGCATATCAGCCAGAAAGTCCCAGGATATGGTATCATAGGCTTTTCTAAGGTCAACTTTGATCATACACCTTGGAGATATTCTTTTCCTGGTATAACCCTTAACAAGTTCTTGGGCAATAAAAATATTATCAATCATAAGTCTGCCATCAACAAAGGCCCCCTGGGCAGGGTCAACAAGATCAGGCAAGCAAGGAATCATCCTTTTAGCCAAGATCTTAGTAATCACTTTGTAGATGACATTAGTACACGTAATGGGTCTAAAATCAGCAATTGTAGGAGCATGGTTGGTCTTAGGAATTAAAGCAATAACCGTGTGGTTGAGTTGCTTAAGAATTCTACAAGACCCAAAGAAGCCCTTAACAGCATTAATCATGTCATTACCAACAATATCCCAATTTTCTTTAAAGAAAGCCGAGGTGTACCCATCAGGGCCAGGGGCTTTATTGTCTCCTATATCAAACAAGGCCTCCTTTATGTTTAGATCAGAAAATGGTGCAATGAGGCTGTCTTTCAATAGTGGGGGTAAGGTCTTACCCGAGGAGACAATGGTAGGGTCCAAAGGAGAATTTGGATAGTAAGTGCCAAACAAGGATGTGTAAAAATTTACCAATTCACAAGCAACTTGATCAATTGAAGTAGTAGGATCCCCATTAGGAAGCTTAAGAGCAGTAATGAAGTTCCTAGTGTTGTTCTTCTTAACAATAGAATGGAAATATTTAGTACATTTATCACTTTGAACAAGATGTGTTGCTTTAGCCTTTTGGCTAAAAAAATCTTCCTCAGCCTTCTTGAGATTAATAAGTTTTTTCTTGCATATAGCAATGTCCATCTTAAGAGCCTCATCAAGTGGTGAAATCATAGAGAGACTAAGCAGCCCCTTATATTCCAACTTAGATTCCTTGACTCTCTCGGATATGTGACTAAAGTTCAGCTTATTCAGTTCTCTAAGAGGTTGTTTCAAATATTTCAATTTTTGGGCCGAAATGAATTGAGAGCTTCCATACACATCCTTACACCAAGAGGAGGTAAGAGTAGTTTTGAAAGTGTCATGTTTGAGCCACATGTTAAAGAATTTGAATGGCTTAGATCCAAGATTGTTGGTTTGGCCGAGAGTGACTATAGAAGACACATGGTCAAATTCAACTTCCATATCATGAAAATGTGTGGAGCATGAGATCCCATGAGTACCCCAAAGAGGGTTCATAAGAACTCTATCCAATTTGGCCCAAAGGGGACCCCTATTCCAAGTAAGAAATTCACCCGTAGAAGGGGTGTCAACTAGATTAGCTTGCACTTTAAGGTCAATTAAATCTTGCATTTGGTAAGCCGAGGGGGGGGGGGGGGGGTAGGACCAACCCTCTCACTTGGGCTACAAACACATTGAAAGTCCCCCATGACAAGCCAAGGCTTATCAATAGAAGATTCCAAACGAGCAATATGATCCCAAAGCACCTTCCTTTCAACAATAGAATAAAGAGCATATACAAAGGTGACATAGAAGACAAGTTGAGTAGTAAGACATTTAACCTCATAATGAATATGTTGCTTATCAACTTCTAGCACATTAACATGAACAAGGTTAAGATTCCAAAGAACAACCATACGACCACCATCAATCTTATCAAAGTTAGTAGTAGATGACCAAGAAGGCCATTTATTACTACGGAACTCTTCAAAGTTTGGGGTGCTCAATTTAGTTTCAAGAAGACAACATATATGAACATCATTAGACTTCACAAAATTTAAGATAAGGTTTTGTTTGGAGACCTTATTGAGGCCTCGTACATTCCAAGATGACACAATCATTAAGAACTTTTGGGGGTGTGCCTCCTCCACTTCTTCCTTTCATTTCGAGCTTCGGGCAGCATGGGCTTCTTTGGTTCCCTTGGAGTGTACCTAGTAATAAAAAGAAAATAATATGGTAGTTCAAAGAAAGAAGAGTTAAAAACATACCCCTCATCCGTTTGTAAGCTTCCGGGAAGAGCTAAGATGCATTCCTTCGTGAAATTGATTGCCTTAGTGTTAGTAGCTTGATCTTGGACACTAAGATAGTTATCAAGTCTAACCATCATATCTTTGACCTCTTCAAGGTGCATTAGATGGATGTTAGGTGGCTGGTCTTCCAAGAATTCAACTTTGGTAATAACATCATCAAGATAAGCATCCTTAATATCATGGACCACACGTACTTGATCAAGCTTTACCTTCCTTGGATCTTTAACCTTACATGAGTTCCCTCTTGGGCAGCCTTCTTCAAAGAATCTATTGAGGTAATGTCTATAGACACCCCTCATAAAGGTAGGCCCGAAAGAATATCCTTGGTCATGTGGTATACCATCCGGCAATTTTTCAAGGCAATCTTTTGTGAAGAAAACACCCGGTGCCTTATGGTCAACAATGCTAAGGTTATGTCCAAGTTTGAGAACAGTTGCCTCTTCATCCACCTTCTTAATGTGCTTAACTTTGATGATAGGGCTTGAGAAATCCAAAGCGGGATCCATATCAATAATGACTTCATCCGAGAAAATTTTGTCAAAAGCATCCACCTTTCTTTCGGATTGATCCTCTTGATCATTGCCTTCCTCTTGTGTAGTGTAGCCGGATGAAGTATCCATTGTCTCCTTAGGAATTTTTCTCTTACCATACCTCACCGCCTTGATGAGTTTGAAAAAAGGATGTTCCTTTGATGGAGTCTTAATTGGTCTCGGGTACTTGTCACTTTCTTCTATGATGGGTTGCTTTCCTTTGTCAACAATTGTTGTTGGTGGTTCCCCCACCCCTTCCTTGTTAGCATCCCCTAGAGCTTCATTTTGAGCCTTCTTTTCTTCACTCTCTTTCTTTTCAATGTCGGCTAAGACCTTGCATGTAAAACAATGGTGGCCAAAACATTTGCAATGAAAACAATAGTTAGGGAAAGTTTCATACCTCACATATTGGGTGTGCAACCTCCCACTTGGCAGCCTGATTTGGAGTTTAAGAGGAGGGGGTTTAGAAGCATCCACCTCAATTAGGACCCTTGCAAAAGAAGATCTAGCTTTTTCCAAGGTAACCCTATCCGTAGTAATAGGTGTGCCAACTCTAGAAGCAACTTCACTAATGCACTCTTCATCCCAAATCCTCATAGGTAGATGTGGGAAAAGCACCCATATTGGAACTTTTAGGAACTCTTCGTCATCCATTGAGAAATCCTCGGAGAGAGTCTTTAGATGCACAATCTTTCCAAATAGGTAGTACGGCCCTTCCATGAGTACCTTGGCCCTATCATCCTCATTTTGAAATTTAAATATTACCCATCCCCTATCATGAGATCTAACACGGCAAGGTACTCCCCATCTTTGTACCATTTCATGAATACTCTTTAGCCCGGGGAAGCACCCATCAAAGTAGGCCATAAGACAATGACCCCATATTTCAATCATGGAGGAGATTTTTCGGTTAGAAAGGTCTATAACATCCCCTTTTGGCTCAATGAAATGTAGTTTCATACCCTTGTCCGGCTGCCTATTATCTTTAAAAAGGGAGACAAAAGATGGCTTATCACCGGGTTTCCCACATTTGGATGCCGCGACATTAGGTTCCACTGGGACAATGGGTTCTACCGGGGCACTTGCATCAATAATAGGCACGGTATCAACCACTTTGGGGACCTGTTCAATAACCGTTTGTTGGGATTCATCCAACACTTTAAGCGCAAGAGGGTCAACAATATATTCACTTTCAATTTCATCAATAACATCTTCCACAACAATTTCATCAACAAGGTCTTCCACCAATACATCATTAACGACAATAGGGGGGGGGGGGGGGGGGGGTAAAGGTGATACCTCCTCAACACGGATGGCCTCACTAGAGTTCGGCAAATTAGCATCCTCACTAGTCCCACATTCATCAACTACGGTAGAAGAATTAGAACTAACCTTTCCAACATTAGAACCAATATTGATGTCAAAGATTTCCTTTGGAGTGATTTCCTTCTTTTCCGAGAGTGAGCTTGCTACGGCATCATCAATTTCCTTTCCTTGGTTCTTGATACGAAGACGTGATGACGCCTTGGTAGGTCGAGAGCTAGAAGGGGACTTCTTTTTCTTACCCCCCATGATGGAAGGGGAAGCTAAAGAAAAGCCACCCCTCCGAGAACAAGAAAACCTTCGTCCGACAATGAAGTAGGTGACCGTTGGAGGAGAAGCTCAAAATCAAATCTTGGCCGATGATGGCGGAAGTTAGTAAAAGTTAATCCCCACAGCTAGGGGAAGCTAGAAATACCTTCAAAATTGAAAACCAGCCGGAGAAACGCCCTAGGGAGGCGTTGACCTTCCACGGTGAATAGTGTTTCCGCGGTGCGAGTTGGTGATTCCTAGCTCAAAAACTTCGAAACCGAGCTCAAAATTTAGGAATAATGCAACCCAACAGGAATGGGAAGTAGTATAACTAAAATCCATACTCAAAAGGGAAGAAATCGAAGAAGAAGATGGCAAGAAACGAGCTATTTCCGTTGGAGAAGAACTAAGCCGCGGATGGCCTAGAGAGAGACGCTCTCGACTTCTCAACGGAAACTAATTACAAATATTCCTTACACTATTTATAGGTGTTCAACATCAACTACGCCGGATACCCGACCAGGTATATGAGATACTCGGCCGGATATTTGTCAAATCATATCTTTACCGCACGTTTTTGTGTTCTTCCGCACGTCTTTTTGCCCGAAACCACTTCATACCCGACCGGTTATATGGAATACCTAACTGGGTATTTGATTAATTTCAAAGCAACTTCATTTTTCTCTTCATACCCAACCGGGTAAAGAGTATACCTGACCGAGTAAGTCATCAAATCACATTTCTTACATGATTTCTTGCTCCCTCGCACATTCCTTTGATCTTGTAATTAAGATATCTTCCATGCTCCTTTGTTGTAGACTAAATTATTCAAGCTCAAGATATTCTAAAACTAATAAATTATACTCCGTAATAACTAGAAAAAAAAGGTTGCACCGTAAATGTGCAATTACCACAACAACACACTGTAAAAACTAATTAAAAGTAAAACATTAAGCACTCCAAAAGCAATACAATTAATTACAATATATGGATCAACTTTTTCTAAAAAAATCGTTATACACTAGTTATACAAGTAATTTTAATTGCACCAGAATTTTTAAATCATTATTTTCAAAGTTATAAACTAGTTACAAATTTATATTGAATACTAGGATGGCTCACAGTTCCCGGAAGTTGCTGCGTTTGAGCTAACATATGCAGGAAAAGACAAACGTTGGACTAACGATGCAACAAAAGAACAACATGTAAGATAAAACATCTAATATACATTTGCAATTCTTTCATCACTTTGTTACTGAAAATTGCATATGCTTTTGTAATGCTTATAGAAACAAATGGTTGCCAAGGCTAATGAGTATCTCGTAGAGAAGGCAAAGGAATATAACCTTCCTGAAGACACCCCTTTGAATGAGATACCTGTCGATGATCCTGATATTGAGCTTGAAATTATGACGTCTGTTTTAGGTTCCACACCAGGTCGCCTACGAGAGACAAAGCCAACATCTAAAAAAGTGAAACACTTAGAAAAAGAATTGGAGGTAGAACGAGCAGCACGAAAGGCTGCTGATGCAACTCGTAGAGAGGCAGAAGAAAAGATGCAAAACACATTGAGCAATGTAGGGCATAAATTCAATTCTACACTTCAATCTTGGCATCAGTCATTAATGTAAGTGGGTGTTGATATACCACCATTCACTCCTTTTTCTCTTGAAGATGGTGGAGAACATGAGGATGCCACTATCATGGATGACTAGTTCGTCCTACATAAGTTACTATATTAAGTTTTTAGATGAACGAAACATTACATTGACTACGTTTTTAATTTCGATTATGTTACACATTCCACTTTATTATGTGATAAGTATGTGTTTGTTGGTCCCGGTTATACTGGATACAGTCTAGAGGGGGGGTGAATAGACTGTATTGGTTTTTAGTTTTTTTTTTTTACTAAGTACCAGTTTTTCAGAATAGCCTGTTCTGTTGAGAGAACAGACTGGCAGCGGATGGGGTTCTGGCAGGGAGTTCTGTTAGCCTCAGAGAAGCAAAGGCAGAAGGCCTTCTGTTAACTCGTAGAACGAGTTCTGCTGAACACAGATACCAAGTTCAGGGAGTTAAACGGTTCTAACTAAATGCAAGTATTAAAAGCAGTAAGTAAACAACACCAGGGATTTTTATAGTGGTTCAAGGAACAACTCGTTCCTCTAATCCACTGTTCCACTAAGCTGTAAAAACTGCCGTTTACAAAGCCTTAGTCCTAGCACTTAAGAAGCACTCCACGTCTTCTTCAAGTCTAGATGTGTCCTGGGATGCACTACCTGGCTTCCTTTAACACTGGTCTTTTCACTGAGTCTCCTTGAAGTATCACCACTTCACTACTCCAGTTATTCGGACGTCCTTCTTGTAGCAAGAAGAGTTTCTGTTGAAACAGGGGTTCCTCCAACTAGCTTCGTTACAAAATGTATGTATGTGAAGAGCTTGAAGAGTTGAAGAACACTTGGAACTTTGCTTGAGTTGGAAAGAGTATTTTTCCAACTTCTGCCTTCTCTTGTAGAGGATAGTAAGTTTGAATCTCAAGGAGGCTTTTGCTTTTCAGAGTTTGAATATCTTGCTCGGTTAGCAAATTGATAGCAAAGTTATGGCAAAAGTTATCCGGTTGTTCTTCGTAGTGTATCTTTTATACTGAGGTTGTCTTCCCGTTGGAGGAGTAGGAGGACAACTGCATTTAATGCGTGAGCAGTTGACTTGACCAGTAGGACCCGGTAAAGTTGGCGGGTTACTATTTTGGGATAAAGTAATCCTGACATTGCGGCCAATCATCTGCAATTACTCCACGGAGCATGGGGAGCATTAAATGAGCATTTAATGCGAGCACTGTAGCTTTTCCGTTTCATACTCCTAGCCGTTGAAGGAATCTTTATGTTGACTTCCCGGCTTTGTGGATTTCTTCCAAGTGTCAGACCTTCTGGTGTTATTAACAGAGAACTGAATCAGAGAAGATCATGAGCACTTCTGTTGTTGGTAGCTTACAGAGAACCAGGAGGCTTTCTGTCACGCTAATGGGTAACAGAGACCCTGACGTATTCTGTTCTTAGATAGAGAACCAAGATCTTCTGTCTGGAGGACTTCTGGTAGAGAGGCCTTCTGGTAGTCGAATATGCTAAGGATTCTACAAGGGAAAATTCTAATACATAATTTCTAAAGGGGTACTCTACAGTCCTAATTAATATAGCATCATCAAAATCTAAATACAATTATTCCTTACAATTTCCCCCTTTTTGATGATGCCAAAACCCTTTAACTATTTCCAGAGAAGTGCCTTCACCACAAAAATTTAAAGTTTAAAACTTTTCATTTAAAATCTTGGTGGGCAACTTGGCATAGGAAAATAGTAAGAGTGCGATACATTCAGATAGCAGAATAATATATCCCAAAGAAGACAAACAAACACAAACAGAAAGTAAGGAAAAAAAACAGAGATTGGGGAATTGCCTTACAACGTGTGAGGCAGAGATGTTCTTTTATTAAGGTGGATTACAAGAGTGTCTGATTACATAATAGCCTTGGCTGCTTCAGCTCTTGCTTGTTCATCCAGTCCTTGTAGTCTCTTTAGTTCAGCATTCACCTCTTTTCTGATTCCAGCCAGATTTCCAGTTCTCTGGTAAGAGGCCCAGACAGGTGAGAGTTTGCAGTCTAAGTAGTTAAGAACACCTTCATGGATATCTTTTCCTGGTACTATACTGTTGTGAAACCAGAATTCTGCTTCCTCCAGAGATCCACCATGTCTGACCTTCACTTGACCATCATGGTCCAAGTAGAGATTCTGTTGTTGAGTAGAGGTCATCTTCTGCTTCATTTCATCAAATTGTGTAGTAGTCATCACCTGAGAACCTCCCATTCTCCATTCTTTAAAGCTTAGAGCTTTCTTTTTCTTAGATCCTTTCTTCAGTGGGGATGGAGGTCTAGGAATACCAGCTAGCCTTTTCTTCTGAAGAGCAGCCTCAAAGTAAGGTGTGGGATCCACACTTGGTTCAGCAGATGTTGAGGTTCTGGTGGTTTTGGGTTTTGATAGATGAGGGCCTTCTTCCCACTTTTTGGCATCATCTAGATCACCAAGCAAAAGGGAGAGCTTCTGGAATTCTGAGGCCTGAGTAGAGGCAATCTGTTCCAGGGTTTCTGGTAAGGTATGAGTCACAGATGTGAGACCTTCAATAAGCCCATGTTGCTTCTGAAGTGCAGACAGGATATCTTTATTACTGGCTTCTAAGAGAACCATCTTCTGGTATCTCTCTTTGTCTTGGGCAAATAGAGTCTTGGCTTGATCACGATGGACTTTGCACAGTTCCTCTATGTCCAGTAGCTGTTCCTTTGTCTTGCTATCAGCCCATTGAAGTTCCTCAATATTGGAAGAGATTGTTTCAATAGCTTGTCCCTGAGCTATCAGAGTCTGATGAAATGTGAAGAGGGTCTTATGGATACCTTCCACTTCCCTTGACAGTGTATCTGTTTTAGCAGTTGAGGAGGCCATGAAGTCGTTGAGAGATGTTGTCAGATTCTCAAAGCGGTCTGAGATAAACTGCATCCCAGAGTTGAGATTATCATTCACATGAGCAAGGTGCCCATAATGCTTGTCATTGATCTGTATCAACTTATTCATGCCATGGAGGAGTTGGCCACCAAAGTCTTCAGCTGCTTCAACGAATTTGTTGAAGGGAATTTGGTTCTCTTGTTCAACAGATGGAGGCATCTCTAGACCTCTTGACTTAGGCACAGGAGGCCTTCTGGGTTGTTTTTCACTCTGAGGAGGTGTCTTCTTCCTCTTGGAAGTTTCATCAGCAGCAATGGAGGATGTAAGAAATCCATCATTGTCACTGGAAGAGGAGGGCACCCTGAAGATAGGTTTTCTGATGGGGGTGGAGGCCACAGAATGTTGAGGGGAGATAGGTGTGGCTGCATCTTGTGGTGTATGCTGAGGAGAGGCAGTTTTGGATTTGTTGATGGAGGGGTTTTCTGGTTGATGTGAGTGAGCATTCTGTTGTTGTGGAGGAGAGGGTGGAGGTGATGGTGATCTGGATCGGATTGAGGGTTGGGATTTGCAGGGAGATGGATTTTTGGTTCTTGGTGAGGAGGTTTTCTGTTGGGGTGAAGTTGTAGAGGAGAAGATCTGTTGGTGTTGATAAGGGATAATTTGTCCTTGAGGGGATGGGGATTTGGATTTTGAGGTTTTCTGGGGTGTAGGGGTTTTCTGTGGAGAAGAGGGTTTCTGAGGAGTTGAGGAGGTGTTCTGTTTAGAGATGGTTTTCTGTGAGGGTGAGAGGGATTTCTGTTGAGATTGGGGTGAAATGACTTTAGGAGAGGGAGGGGGAGAAGGAATGATTGTGGGAATTACCTCTAGAACAGTTTCAGTGAACAGAGAGTCTCTCCATTCTTTGATAAGTTTTTCCATGACCAGAGGTAGGTCATTTGCAGTAGAGGGTTCACCTTCTCCATGTGCACTGTGTCGAAACTTGATCATTGACTCCTTCCTCTTCTTCTCAACTAGCCAAGCATCAAATGCGTCCATCTCATGCTCTTGAAGAGCCTTCACATGGTCTTCTGGTGAGTTTCTGACCAGAGGTGCTTTGCCTTGAAGTTTCTCCTTCTTCTTCTGTAGGACAGAAAGAAGAAAATCCTTGTTTAGGCAGGACTCCACATCTTCTGTGTCAGCCCATCTGAGTACTTCTTCTTCTTCAGAGATGAAGTAGGACAAGTTCTTGAGGAGGTCAGTGAGAGGTCCCACTCTCCACTTTCTCCATGCCAGAATCCTGATGAATTTCCTATCAGGGCTTGAAGTACTGCTTCCTTGTTGGTGTTCTGGTGAAGGAACCACCATAGGTTGATCATTTTCAGAGGCAGGAGGAGAAGAATGTAGTTCCCCCTGAGAAGTGGCATTCTGCACAACTTCTTCTTCTTCTGAGTCACTTGACTCAAAGATGATTCTCTTGCCGTGCCAAGCATTTCTGTTGGCTGGGGCAGAGGTGACAGAGTCCTCCAGTTTCTCCTGTGCTGCAGGTATCAAGATTTTGGTCTTCTTAGCAATGGGGGAGGCAGAAGGGGTGCTTGCTGAAGAGATAGGTGAAGGAGCCTTTCTCTTAAGTACTGATTTCTTTGCCACCAACTTGTGGACTTTGACAGGTGTGATCTTTTTCTTGGGAACCTTCTTGACCACCTTCTTCACCAAAGGTATTTCTTCTTCAGAGTCAGAAGGGGTAGGGGGTTTCTGTTGCTTCTTTGAGACTTTCTTTGGTTGAACAACCTTCTGTTGTTGCCTTTCCCTGTTGAACTCAATGGTTCTGAGTCTTTTCTGTTCTGCCTTGATAGCAACCTTCCTGTCACTTGAGGTGTTGAGGAAGAGCAGCTTGGTGTAGTCTACCTCGACAGAGTTTCTCAGTCCTATCCTTGCTGTGAGCAGGATTTCAGAAATGAGGAGACCATAACCCATGGGGGTTCTGAAAAGACCCGTCTCCTTGTCTTTCTTCTTGATGAACTCAACAAGGGATTTGACAATTACCTGTCCCCAGTTGATGTTCATTCCATGATGAACTGCAAAGACAGCCTTTGCATTCAGCGCATTCATGTCATCTGTGGAGGTGCTCTTGCTCCAGACGCACCTATGCAGGATGTTGACCAGTTTTTCATAGTCGCTTAGGAGAAGATTTTTCTTCATGTAAAGCTTTGGAACTCTACCCACTTCAGGTCGGCAGTAGAGTTGGACAAAGTTGTCCACAGTGACATTGACACTGTCCAGAGTGAGGAAGTCTTCAGTTTCCTCTTCTTGTGGATCCTCTACCACGCCAAAGAGAGCGTTGAGGTCTGCAGGAGTGAGGGTAATGTCTTCACCATTGACATTAGACCGAATGGTCTCCCCTTCGTATGTAGCATTGAGATAGAACTCTGCTACGTCCCTTGTACTGTAGGAGTCAAAGTGATAGCCTACCACTTTGTTCAATTGGGAGTCCTCCATTCCCTTGATGATCTTCATCATCGTGTCGTGGTTTGAAGCGAGTTCAGGGAGTGCGGAGAGGTCGCAGTTCATCCCTGAGTAAATGTTCGAGACAAGAGTGTTGATTTCCTCCTTGGTGAGGTCGTTGATGTTGATGAAAGCCATTGGTTCAGAGAAGAATTGCAGAAAGCTTGAGAACTATGGAGGTTTGAGAGTTTGAAAGTAATGAGAGCAGTAGCGGTTTAGGTTTGCGAAAAGGGAATTTATGTGTTTGGGTTAGTGGACGTTTGGAATTAATTTATGGTTCCAAGAAACCAATAAATGTAAAAAGGGGCGGAGTAAATAAACGGGGGCGCAGTAAATATTATACGGCTTGATACCGTTTTAAGGGTAAAAGGGGTAAAAGGCCTTTAATAATTTACTAGGATACCCGGTTTCAGAAAAGTTTCTAAGTCCACAACCTTCTGAGGGTTTTTCTGTAGAAGGGGGGTTTTCTGTTGCTGAGGTGTTCTGCTACAGGTATTCTGTCAACAACAAAAGAGCAACAGAGGGCCTTCCTTTTCATCTTTCCCTTGGAATCTCATCCATCATCCCCAATTCCTCTCTCAGCTTGTTGAACCTAGCCTCAGGGAGAGGCTTTGTCAAGATATCTGCAAGTTGGTCTTCTGTTGGTACATGTTCCATGCAGATGTGCTTCTTCTCTACATGGTCTCTGATGAAGTGATGTCTGATCCCAATATGCTTTGTTCTGGAATGAAGAACTGGATTCTGAGTGATAGCAATGGCACTAGTGTTGTCACACAACAGCTTGATCTCCTTTGCTTGAATTCCATAGTCTTTCAGTTGTTGCTTCATCCAGAGTAGCTGAGCACAGCAACTCCCAGCTGCAATGTACTCTGCCTCAGCTGTACTTGTTGAGATGGAGTTCTGCTTTTTGTTAAACCAGGAAACAAGCCTTCCTCCTAGCAATTGGCAATGACCAGAGGTGCTCTTTCTGTCTAGTCTGCAACCTGCAAAATCTGAGTCAGAATAACCAATTAGTTCAAAGTTACCTCCCTTGGGATACCATAGGCCTGCATTGGGGTTTCCTTTGATATATCTGATGATTCTCTTTGCAGCACTTAGATGGCTTTCCTTGGGCTTTGACTGGTATCTGGCACAGATTCCAACAGAGAATGAGATGTCTGGTCTGCTTGCAGTTAGATACAACAGAGATCCTATGATTCCTCTGTATGTTGTTGCATCTACATCCTTTCCTTCATCATCTGGACCAATTCCTTGTGAGGTGTTCATGGGAATCTTCACTGATGATTTGCCTTCCACTCCAAACTTCTTGATTAGATCTCTGGTGTACTTCCCTTGATTGATAAAGATCCCTTCTGGAACTTGTTTGACTTGAAGTCCTAGGAAGTAACTGAGTTCTCCCATCATACTCATTTCAAATTGACTCTGCATCACTTGAGAAAATTTCTTGCACAATTCTGGATTAGTACTTCCAAATATAATGTCATCAACATATATTTGTACTAACAGAATATGATTAGTAACAGAGATTTGAAATAGAGTTTTGTCAACCTTCCCATGGTTCACTAGGAAAAGAGACAATGTGTCATACCAGGCTCTGGGAGCTTGCTTAAGACCATAGAGGGCCTTTTTAAGCTTGTAGACACAAGAAGATTGAGTAGGAATAACAAAACCTGGTGGTTGTTCCACATAAACCTCTTCTTCAAGATCTCCATTCAGAAATGCACTCTTGACATCCATCTGGTAGACCTTGATGTTGTTGTAGGCAGCATAGGCTAGAAAGATTCTGATGGCTTCAAGTCTGGCAACTGGTGCAAAGGTCTCATCAAAATCTATTCCTTCTTCTTGGCAATATCCTTTAGCCACTAGCCTTGCTTTGTTCCTTACAATGTTGCCGTCTTCATCTGCTTTGTTCTTGAATACCCATTTGGTTCCAATGACATTCTGGTGCTTTGGCCTAGGAACAAGTTCCCATACTTTGTTCCTCTCAAACTGAGTGAGCTCTTCTTGCATAGCATTGATCCAATCTGAGTCTGCAAGAGCTTCTTCAACTGTCATAGGTTCCATCTGAGATATGTAGCAGGCAAGCATTGCTTCTCTCCTTGATGTGGATCTGGTTTGAACTCCCCTTCTGATTTGACCAATCACTTGGTTAGGAGGATGATCTCTTAACCATGTCAGGTCTGGTTCTGTCAGCTGCTGTCTTGGTCTCTCTGGTTCCTCATCTTCAGAATCTTCATCTTCATTCAACAGAAGGGGGTTTGGTGCAGGTGTTGGAAATGCAGGGTTGTCTGTCACCTCTTCTGTTGGTTCTGGTGTTCTGTCTTCTAAGCTGATATCCTTGAGAATCTCTGTTACTTTTTCAACAGAGGTGCTTTCATCAAACTTCACATGTATGGATTCTTCAACATGTAGGGTCCTTCTGTTGAGTACTCTATAGGCTTTACTGGTGTTTGAATAGCCTATAAAGACTCCTTCATCAGCCTTTTCTTGAAATACTTTCAGATGCTCCTTTCCATTGTTAAGAATGTAGCACTTGCATCCAAATACTTGAAAGTAGCTGATGTTTGGTTTTCTTCCCTTCCAGAGTTCATAAGGGGTCTTCTGGTGATTCTTGTTGATCATGCTTCTGTTCTGAGTATAGCATGCAGTGTTGATTGCTTCAGCCCAATATCTCATAGGCAGTCCAGATTCTGCAATCATTGTTCTTGCAGTTTGTTTTAGAGTTCTGTTCCTTCTTTCTGCTACGCCATTCTGTTGAGGGGTTCTGGCGGCTGAAAGTTGATGAAAAGTTCCATTCTGATCACAGAAGTCCTTTATGACTTGGTTGACAAATTCAGTTCCTCTGTCTGATCTGATTGTCTTTACTTTCAAGTTCTTCTCAGTCTGAAGTTGCTTTAACAGAGATGGCAACTTCTGAAGAGTTTCATTTTTCTTAGTCAGAAAAACAGTCCATGTGTATCTGGAGTAGTCATCAACCATGACTAGGGTGTATTTCTTACTACCAAAGCTTGGAGTCTCAACAGGTCCAAATAAATCCATGTGAATCAGATTTAGAGGACTTGTAGAAAGATCTCCAGCAATGGGTTTGAAGGAATTCTTCACTTGTTTGCCTTTCTGACATGCACTGCATAGGGTCTCTCTCTTGTACACAATATCTGGTAGCCCTTCTACAATGTGTTCCCTTGCTAGTTTGTTGATTGTTTTGAAATTCAAATGGTTGAGCTTTTTGTGCCAGTCCCAGCTCAGTTTTGAATCTTCCTTGGCTATCAGGTAAACTCCATCTTTTGCAGTGTTCCAATCAACTACATAGATGTTCTTCTTCCTTGATGCTGTAAGAACCACTTCCTTTGTTGTCTCATGCTTCACATAGCAGAAGTCCTTTGTGAATTCAACAGTGTAGCCTTTGTCACAGAACTGGCTAGCACTCAGCAAGTTGAACTTCAGTCCTTTGACATATGAGACATCATCAATGATTATCTGGTTCTTTATCAGCTTCCCTCTTCCTTTTGTTTGACCTTCTTTGTCATTACCTCCAAAGGTAACTCTAGGTCCTTTGCATTTCTGGAACTCTGTTAGGCAACTTCTGTCACCTGTCATGTGCCTGGAGCATCCACTATCAATAAACCATTCTTGTTCAGAGATAGCTCCAGCACACAGTTCCTGCAAGATCAAAAGAAAGATTTAGGTACCCAAGCAATGCTGGGTCCTGGGGGGTCATGGAGTCTGGGTAGTTGGTACCATTTTGGTCTCATCAAGTGAAACCTTGGTGGGTGGTACCCACTGTCCACCTGGTAGTTATAGTAAACTGAAGTGTGATTCACTTTGGGCAGATGCTTGTGAGGGTCATGCTTCCTGTTTACATACTTTTGCATAGCTTTCTTTGTTGGAAAGAAGTCCCATATACTATCAAGAGCAGAGGGACGGTTAACTTTGGGCTTCTGAGGTTGACCAGCCAACCTCTTCTGCCTGAAGTTAACTCTCTCTTGATATTTGCCCTTCTGGTGATCATTTCTGGCACGATTGACATGAAGTTGTCTGTCAATGAATGGTCTTTTATTTTTGTTATTCTGAAAACCTCTTCTGTTGTTAGGTTTTCTGCCAGGTTCATTATTTTTCAAAAAGGGTTTCTGTTGAACCTTTATCTTACCCTTTTCTGGTCTGACTTCCTCATGAACAACCTTGGTGCCAGATACACCAGCTTGACAGATGGGGCTAGAAATCAGTGGCTCTATGACCTTATCTGCCTTAGCAACTCTGGTGCTAGGCATTACAGAAGGCTCACCTGATTCTGTTGAGCCATAACCAAGACCAAAACCAGTGCCAATCTGTTGATCAAGCACAATCTTTTCCATGGAAGACTGGGCCTTCTGGTAAGCTTTGTACTTAATCTCGAGAGGCTCTATTTCTCTTATTCTCTTAAGAAGAGAAACATTTTCAGTCTCCAGTTGATCTCTTTCCTCAATTAGAAGATTGATTTTGATCTCAACCTCCTTTTTCAAGTCAAGAATTTCAGCTTTTAACTTACTGTTTTCTTCTGTTACAGAAGAATAAGTGGCTTGTATGGCCTTAAACTCTTCCCAAAATTCTGACATTGAATCAGAATCAAAAGCTAAGCCTACCGAAGAAAAACTAGATTCAGAAGTAGAGGTTACCTCATCATCAGAATGAGCCATCAGGCAAAGGTCTTCTGTCTCAGTATCCAGGCAACAGAAGGCCTCATCAGAATCTGAGTCAGAACTGGATTCTGTTTCTGACAGAGGGTCTTTCTCCACCTGTTCTGTCACAAGTGCCTTTCTCCTTCTGGAGTTGTCCTCGTACTTCTTCTTTTCTCCATCCTGTCCTTGCTTCTTGGACACTCTAGGATGGGGACAATCAGCCTTGAAGTGACCAGGTTGTCTGCAATTGTAACAGAGAAGCTCTCCACTGCTTTATGTTGATTTGACCTTCTGGTATGGCTTTCTGTTGAAAGATGGACTCCTTCCATCTTTGGGATTCTTCATAAACTTTTTGAATCTCCTGGCAAAGGCAGCCATATATTCATCAGATAAAAGTACTGAAGGGTCAAAATCATTTACCTTAGATGTGCTGGCAGTGAGGGCTGTAGTGGTCCTCTCTTCTGGTACATCTTCCTTTTCTTCAATCATTTCAAACTCATGAGCTTTGAGATCTGAAATGAGCTTATCAGTGGGATAAGTCTTTACATCCTTGCTGGCTTGGACAGCAACTACCTTCATCTTCCATGCTGAGGGCAGTCCCCTCAACACCTTCAGGTTGATCTCCTTGGTTGTGAGATCCTTCCCAAGTTCAGAGATCTCTCCAGTGAGAGTGAGGAGCCTGTCATACATCTTGGAGATGCTTTCACCAGGGAGAAGTTTGAAGTCATCAAACTTCTTGTTGGCTATGGTTAGTTTGTTGTCTTTCTCTTGCTCATCACCAGCTCCAATGAGCTCAAGAGTATCCCAGATCTCCTTAGCAGTCTTGCACTTCTTGATTCTGTTGAAGTACCTATCATCAATGGACTTGTAGAGGATGTCCTTGGCAATATTGTCAAGGTTGTATTTTCTCCTCTCTTCAGTGGTCCATTCAGACTTGGCTTTGCTGATCATCTGGGGTCTGGTGTTGTCTATGGCATGTTCAGGGTTGACCTTCTGGAAGCTAGTGAAGGGGCCAATGTCAAGAACTTCCCACATCTCATCATGCAGGGCACAGAGATGTGCTTTCATCCGGATCCTCCAGTCATCAAACTTAAGATCTGAAAACATAAGATTCTTGGACAAGGAGTGATCCATTATATCAGATAGAAATGAGGTAAAACAGAAAAACAAGTGGATCTTTGTTCAACAAATAACCTAAAAGATTATTAGAACAAGGAGGCTCTGATACCACTTGTTGGTCCCGGTTATACTGGATACAGTCTAGAGGGGGGGGGGGGGGGGGTGAATAGACTGTATTGGTTTTTAGCTTTTTTTTTTTTACTAAGTACCAGTTTTTCAGAATAGCCTGTTCTGTTGAGAGAACAGACTGGCAGCGGATGGGGTTCTGGCAGGGAGTTCTGTTAGCCTCAGAGAAGCAAAGGCAGAAGGCCTTCTGTTAACTCGTAGAACGAGTTCTGCTGAACACAGATACCAAGTTCAGGGAGTTAAACGGTTCTAACTAAATGCAAGTATTAAAAGCAGTAAGTAAACGACACCAGGGATTTTTATAGTGGTTCAAGGAACAACTCGTTCCTCTAATCCACTGTTCCACTAAGCTGTAAAAACTGCCGTTTAAAAAGCCTTAGTCCTAGCACTTAAGAAGCACTCCACGTCTTCTTCAAGCCTAGATGTGTCCTGGGATGCACTACCTGGCTTCCTTTAACACTGGTCTTTTCACTGAGTCTCCTTGAAGTATCACCACTTCACTACTCCAGTTATTCGGACGTCCTTCTTGTAGCAAGAAGAGTTTCTGTTGAAACAGGGGTTCCTCCAACTAGCTTCGTTACAAAATGTATGTATGTGAAGAGCTTGAAGAGTTGAAGAACACTTGGAACTTTGCTTGAGTTGGAAAGAGTATTTTTCCAACTTCTGCCTTCTCTTGTAGAGGATAGTAAGTTTGAATCTCAAGGAGGCTTTTGCTTTTCAGAGTTTGAATATCTTGCTCGGTTAGCAAATTGATAACAAAGTTATGGCAAAAGTTATCCGGTTGTTCTTCGTAGTGTATCTTTTATACTGAGGTTGTCTTCCCGTTGGAGGAGTAGGAGGACAACTGCATTTAATGCGTGAGCAGTTGACTTGACCAGTAGGACCCGGTAAAGTTGG
Source organism: Cuscuta europaea (assembly GCA_945859875.1). Classification (NCBI taxonomy): domain Eukaryota; kingdom Viridiplantae; phylum Streptophyta; class Magnoliopsida; order Solanales; family Convolvulaceae; genus Cuscuta; species Cuscuta europaea. Next base: position 1,181,848 of record CAMAPE010000080.1, on the reverse strand, counting down.
CGGGTTACTATTTTGGGATAAAGTAATCCTGACATTGCGGCCAATCATCTGCAATTACTCCACGGAGCATGGGGAGCATTAAATGAGCATTTAATGCGAGCACTGTAGCTTTTCCGTTTCATACTCCTAGCCGTTGAAGGAATCTTTATGTTGACTTCCCGGCTTTGTGGATTTCTTCCAAGTGTCAGACCTTCTGGTGTTATTAACAGAGAACTGAATCAGAGAAGATCATGAGCACTTCTGTTGTTGGTAGCTTACAGAGAACCAGGAGGCTTTCTGTCACGCTAATGGGTAACAGAGACCCTGACGTATTCTGTTCTTAGATAGAGAACCAAGATCTTCTGTCTGGAGGACTTCTGGTAGAGAGGCCTTCTGGTAGTCGAATATGCTAAGGATTCTATAAGGGAAAATTCTAATACATAATTTCTAAAGGGGTACTCTACAGTCCTAATTAATATAGCATCATCAAAATCTAAATACAATTATTCCTTACAGTGTTTGAACTCAAATTGTAATATTTCATTTGGAGGTGATTTGGAGACTTGGAGTTAGTACATTTTATTATGCATCGGTTTAAATATGTGTTGCTCATGATCGTTCCTCCCAAATCATTCAAATCACAAAAATTTATTAATGAACATCTTCCTTATAAAATTTACATACAAAGGTCTTTCCATACAATATTTTTTTGTGGGCAAATATATACTTTATCTACAAAGGTCTTCCCATACAATAATTTGTTGTTGCTAAAAACATTTAGAGCATACAAATATAGTTGTGGTAAAAACACTTAGGTGACAAATTTTATTTGTCTAGCAAGGTGTTGTATGCCTATACTTTAGTCGACAAAGTTATGAATTTTTTCGTCTAAACTCTTTCGCTTCGATGATTTCCATACAAAGCTCGCCACAAAAAAAAGTTGTCTGCAAAATGTTTGGCTACAAAAATTGACATTTCCCTACAAATATTCTTTGTATGGAAACATAAAAAATGTAGTAGTGTATGATGTCATTTTATGCTACTCGCTTTATGAAGATGACATTTATAATTGATTTTTCTTTTTTCCCCATATTTTACATATTCAAATTTAACTTTTCATTATTTTAATATGATGCTATAATAATTCACATTTGAAAATGCCACATTTTTAATACAAAATTGGCATTATTGTGTCATTTTACTTATTAAGATGTCATTCCTCCTACTATACAGTTTTGAACAGACTCGCCGAAGGGCAGACTCTTGTCATAGAATGACGGCGGCGAACTCGCCAAGAGGAGGCGGTGGCGGAAAACTTGCTGGAAGGTGGCTGAGGTGCCATTGGTAATTTTTTGGAGGCGGTCTAGAACTCTGGATGCCTAGAAACGCACACCTATGAAACTTAATATTTTTTCATCAATGGTAGTGTATGTTGTAATATATTGTTCCGATATACTATTATTCAGGAATCACAATACATACTCTTGTACGGAGTCCGATCACTAAGGCCCATTTCAATCCAGTTGGCCCATTGCGGTCCATGCGGCCTGTTTCGGCGGTCCATGCGGCCTGTTTCGGCCCATTTGGTCTTTTTGGTCCATTAAGGTACATAGCTTTTGTACCCATCTCCCTTTTCGATTATTAGGGGATTTTTTTCTAAGCTAAGTTTGGGATCTCTCTCCTCTTCCCTACTTCTGCTTCTTTCTATAGAAGCTTGGAGTTCCATTAATGCCTTCCAATGCTTGATACTTGTACTAAAATGGTGAGCAATGTATTAATAAAATGAGAGTGGCTTAGACATTAGTCCGAGTAGACCCGTGGTTTTCACCCTTTTGGGTTTCCACGTTAAAATCGAGTGTTCATACACTTATTCTTATTTACTTATAAAATAAGCATTGACTTTTGACCTTTTGTGTCGACTTTTTGCGTCGAGGCATTAGCGTCAACACATTAGTGTTAGTCCCATAATTCTAACAATCATACAACCATAAACAGTGATAAAGAAGCAGATAGAAAGATATGTCGAAGATTAAACGCGAATCTGGTATACCGTATGCAAACCGGCCGCTGCTCTCCCTGAAGAAGGAGAGCAGCGGCAACCCTAATCTCTCTATCTCTATGCCTCTGCGTCTCTAAGCCTCTTTCGATCGTTTTTTTTTTGTTTCCCGTAAGTTAGCCTCCTTTTATAGGAGAAGTTAGCTAACTTACGGGTTACAAGGAAGCCCACGGGCTGATACACATTAGTGGCCCGTATTACACGTTTAATTAATAACTACACAAATACAAAGATAACTAACTAGATTGAACACCATAAAATATTCCCAACAATCTCCCCCTTGGTGATCAATCGTGTTGAATCAGCATTGCAGCGCAGATATCTTTGTTTTTGTTGTTATTGAGCTTCCTTTGTCTTTGAACTTGACTTCTGAGGAAGGCTATCTGAAGAAATTCTTGCAATCTCCCCTTCGATGTCTTCTTGACAATTTGATCTTTGATGCCGGGGGTTGAGGGACCTTCAGTATCTTGCATGTAGTCCTTGCCTTCCAGAAGTTGCTCTTGATCAGCTTGGATGAAGTCCGGTGACGCCTCTAGAATGAATATTCTTTGGAGAATAGGAGACGCCCATGGAATTCATCTTCAGGACGCGAGTATTTGACCTCTGTCTCCTCCATAATGTAGTCTTTTTGACTATTTGGAATGAATGCATTTGAGGAGAACTTGTCGGTGGCACAGCGGAACATAATGATTGTTGACTTGTGAGCGTAGCTGACCATTTGAGTTGCGTTGTAGAGATACCAGAGAAGGTGTTGGAGGAGAGAAGTGTCCCAGAATGATCTTGACAGTTAACAGCATGTGGACCACTCTCCCCCTCATGACGATCCGATGACTCGGGGCGTCATGCCTTTATTCTTTTATTCTGCGGAAATAAAACAGGAAAAACAAGCAGAATGTAAAGAAGATAACGTAGCCCCCCGGGGTCGTGAAGACGCCCGTTATCATCACTATAGAGATAAACTCTTAAGCAATGGCCTGAAAATGTTGGTGATTCTTATGTTGCAACAGCATGACTTCCTTCCAATTATTGGTCTACATCTGTAATAGATGAGCCCTATGGAAGTTCTCGCGGGTCATGAAGACCTGTAACTGACTCTAAAAGTTCGTCTGTGTCCTAGAAAATTTCAAAACATTTGGGAGTGAGTAACTAGACACGATGTGATCAATGAAAGTTCAGTGGCATGGGGCTGAGGCCACTGTAGTCAGTATTACTTGCCTCGGAAGGAGACAGTAATGAGAGATGCGGTTCCCCGTGAACTATGATTAAACACCTGTCTGTTGGGAGACAAGTGAGTGGTCTAGGGTAGGGTTGTGCATGCGCCGTTTGGACAAAATGCAGCGACTTCTACCCGGGATCTGAATAAATTCAGTCCTGAACCTATGGGGATAGTCCAGAGTATTTTAGTGGCTAGGAGCAAATGGTCAATTCATAGCAGGCAATTGAGGTAGCAGACTCATCATTGATAATTGTTTCCTTCTCACTCGAGCCTTCTGCTTCCTAATGCTCATAATGTTCACTCACTCACTCGCTCACTTACGCACTTACGCTCGGCTTTGTCCCTTGGATAGGCTTAGTTGGGTTTACTAAGCCATAGGGACATGTTCTCTCATTACTTTCCTCATTTTCTCTCTGTGCTCCCCCTCAACTGAAGCACTCAGAATGCTTTGTCATTGTTAGGCACCGGGGAGGATAACATTGAACACTCCCCCTAAAATGTTGCATCCTTTGAGAGATTCCTTGCTTTGTCGGTGTAAGGCACCAGGAGGAGAAAACTGAAACTCCCCCTCAGAATGTGCAAGGTTTGATTGCTCACAGCTTGTCATACCCGCCATGTGTGTGGAGAAATCTAAACATGTACCACACATGACGGTTTCCCTGAGCTCACCATGTAGAATTTCAGCATATTGATGATCACATAATGTTGATGAGTCAGGGGAGGCTTCAGCGGTTGATTGTTGATTGTTGTAAGATGACCGTTGACGCGAGGTTGATTGAATTATCTACGATTTTCAGACCTTTACATTGAAGTTTAGAAAATCTTTGACCTCAGGGTTGACATTGAAAGAATTTGAACAGATTTGCCTAAGTTTTGACCTGGACATCGGTGATTTACAATGATGATCACATAACTTTTTGATGGAAAGCTAATTTCGAGGTTTAGGTTAGGCGTACAAGGCTTTTAGCCTGGTTATATGGGCCTAACACTTGGCCCAACTTCTATCTAATTCATGCACTAATTAAATACAAGGATTAATTATAAAGCTAATCTATGACAAACTTGATTCACAATTAAAATATCTCCAACAATTAGCGTCCACATGTTGACGCAAATGAAGTATTTGCGTCGACTTTTGACCTTTTGTGTCGACTTTTTGTCGATGCAAAAAACGTTTTTTCTTGTAGTGTTACTATTTCGTGTTGGATTAAGTTTTAACTCGTAGGTTTGACGGTTTTGTCATATTAACTCTTTTTAGTCCTATAAAATATAGTGGTCCTATTTTTGCAATTCTACCTTGTTTTAGGAGAAAATTGACGCTGGTAGGACCAAATCATAATACTTTTACAAAATTAGGACTGCCTAATGTTTCTTTCATCTGTGTGTCACATGTACTCCTATTTTAAGAAACTCAATTATTAGTTTCCAAATTTGCCCCTTCAGCTTGAGTAATTTGAGTTTGAAATTCCGCATTTCAGGGGAGGTACATCCCCAACTGGAGACGCTTTCCACCTACTTCAGGGGACGTACGTCCTCAACTGTCTACTTATTGTCTACTTATTGTCTACTTAATGTCTACTATTACGTATCAGAGGACGTACGTCCCCAACTGGAGACGATTTCCCACTACTTCAGGAGACGTACATCCCCAACGTAAAGGTATTGTGGTCAATGCAGGTTTAGTTGAGTGTTACGCTAATCTTCCATCTTAGTTTTGGAAAATGAGTACGATTTGCTCCTATTTGTGAAATTTTCCCTTGTTTTAGTCCTATTTATGAAATTCTTTCAACAATTGTTTTCCATATATTTATCCAATTATCCCCATGCTATATATAAGTGAGACAAAAAAAATGTAAAAACTTGAAAAAAGAGTTCCATATTATACAAGATGGAATGAATGGTATACTCAACTTTTGAAGAATCAACTATCTGAAATGAATGAAGAGATTACATGTACACAATAGGTCAGACTACTTAAAAGACACAATTCCCTGAACTATTGAGAAAATACTTCGTACATTAGTAAGCTTAATTATTGGAAGTATAGAACTCGAGAACTGAAAAGAGAGACATAAATCACCGATATTTGCCGGACAAATTACCGATCATTTCTTAATTGAAAGTGACGGCAAGCTTATGTTTCTGAGTCCCCGTAGTAAGAGTTGCACCAGTTTTGCTTGACGTCAAAACCCTGGGAAGAGTACTTCAGACCACGGCATGTCACTAGAAGAAGGCCGTAGGTCGAGTTCTCACCCAACCTGGCCATTAACTTCACCTCTAATTGCGCGAAGATCTTATTGTCAAACGTGTCATACCCCGACTTCCCAGTCTTGAAGAACTCGGAGTTGCCGGCGTCAAGAGGCGCGTCTTGTGCACGGAGACCGAAGTTGAAGAGATTATCGGAGCTCCGGGGAGGCAGCGGGGACGGGACGGGCAACGCGGTGGACGACGCCACCCGCGTCGGCAGCTCCCCTTCTCTTTCGAAATAAAGTGTCGTTGCTTCCGTGGAGTTAGTGAACTCTACGGTTTTGTTTTTGTTGGAGTTGTCCGCTTTGAGGGTGAAGCTGAAGTCGGCGGTGAGGCGGTCGTTTGTATAAGCAGTGTTTACCATGGTCGCATTCACGACGTCGTAAACCGGTTTCACCGGGTCGGAGGTCGACGACTCCTTGATTCCGAACCCAAAACCAAGCCCAAGAAGAAAAAGAGGAATTAAAATTATGACAGCACCGCAAAGAAGAAAACACACACAGTGCCCTTCTATCGCCATTATGCGATATGATCAAATCAAGCCAAGTACGTACGTAGTAAGAGGCAGCCCGTGCCGCCGGACCGGCTTGCGGAGGAGTATATCACGCGACGTTCCTCTTATATAGTCAGAATTTGGTAGGCCGGAGATTTCCTAGCTAATGCATACCACGTAGTACTAGCTAGTTACGTATTCAGTGACCCAAAAACACTCCAATAATTCATATACTAAACGTGGCGGTTGCGGCACGCCGCACCAGGGGGAGAAAAAGTCCTCTTTCTATAAAGTCCTCTTATAAAATGTTCCATTGAGATGTTCAAGGATGACTATAATTTGACGATGTAGGATGATCTATTTAAATTTGGTCTGATCTTTTTAAATCTATTCTGGTTTGAATTGGTCTGGTTTTGTGAACGTCTGGTCTTTCTGTATTTTATAACTACGGAAGTAAGTCTGATCTAGTCTAGTCGGTTTAAGTTGATCTGTTTAAGTCTATGTGGGATTGAAAACAGTCGAACTAAAAATGTCGGTAAACAACACTTTTCTTGTTCAAGAGTTCGTATACCGTACGACCGTTCCAGCATTAGCACCGTACACCCACTCCCAAAACTTTTTTAAAAATGGTAATAACTTTTTAATTTTTGATCCGATTTTTATAAAATTTATATCAACATTTTTTATTTTTCATGATCTTTCAAATGAGACCAATATTGCCTATGTAATTTTAACATATTGTCGAACTATTATATTAACCTATGTAAAATATGTAATTTTACGTGTAAAAATATGTAACTCACATCTAGTCAGGCCAAATCTAACTCGTGTGTATAAATATGTAACTCTATGTGTAAAAATATGTAACTTAACGTGTAAAAATATGTAACTCGCGTTCAAACAGGTCAAATGTAACTCGTGTGTATAAATATGTAACTCGCGTGTATAAATATGTAACTTGCTTATAAAAAGATGTAACTCGCTCATAAAAAGATGTAACTCAATGTAACTGAGGTCACTGATCCACTCCCAAACAGATTCGATCTTCTATTTCACAAACCTATCATCTCCCTGCAATTCATATGCAACTCGTGTGTATATATATGTAACTTGCGTGTAGAAATATGTAACTTTACGTGTAAAAATATGTAACTTCACGTATAAAAATATGTAACTCACATGTATAAATACATAATACAATAAATTTTTTATATACACAATTTTAAGATAAATTGTGATTTACACAATTATTTTTCTAAATTAAATTTAGTTCGATTTTCCTTATAATCCAATACCATTAATATAATAGTTCGATAAGTTTTTAAAATTACATAAGCAATATTGGTCTCATTTGAAAGATCATGAAAAATAAAAAATGTTGATATAAATTTTATAAAAATCGGATAAAAAATAAAAAAGGTATTATCATTTTTTAACAACAAAAGCAAAAAAAGAAAGAAAAGAAACAAACAATCCTACGTCGTTTTGCAACCGGGTGCACCATCCTCATGGTGCCCCGGTTGCACGGTATAAGTCACAAACTATTATGCAATGTAAATCTTTAATTGCATGTGGAAATTCATGCAGGATGGTGCAAATTGTAGGCTGATTGTTGAGTCACAAACTGTTAATGGTGATATGAGCTTGGATTATGTGGCCGTAGCTGTAGCTTACAACACACCAGTTGGTGCTTTGATTCATAATGTATCGATGTCTGATAAAACAATTAAAGTGAACATATCAATGCCATGTCCAGGTTGTGATCAGTGTCCCTTGTTGTTTCCAAATGAATCGACTGATATGTATGTTATAGCGGATGCTGTGGGTTCCTTTGTTCAGTGGCCAGCTCGGTTGGTGATTTTTGAGGGGGAGGTAGCTAAATAGTAGTAACCTTATACTATCTTATTAAGTGTAATTTATGTATATATTTATATATGTGTATCGTGTTTGTTGTTGACTTTTTTTTAGGAACCACAATTTCAACAAAAAAAAAAAGAGATGAAGAAGAAGCAAACCCCATTTGTTGAGAGAGATCCTCCAAAAGTAACGGTTGCACCTTCTATATGCCCGTTAGTCAGTGAGAGCATACTTGATACTCTTACAGATGATGTTTTGGAGTTGCACGAGGCATTGCAGTGGTTTGAACTTGAAAATTGTAAGTTCTCTGTCCATCTTTCTACAGATGTGTTCTGTTTTCAGGAAGATCGTCCGTTTGGGGCTACAATTGATCGTGATGAGTTGTCTCGGTTTCTTGAGGGGGACTCACTTGAGATTTGTATCATTCAGACTTTCATGGTGTAAGTATTCAATATACATTACTTTTAAATTAAGTAAATGTCTTTAGGTGCTCGAAGTGTGATAGTATTTATGTATGTGCAGTTGTTTAAAAGAAAAGCTAGTTGAGCTTGGCCGTGACGACATTGGCTTTTTGTGCCCTCACCTGTGCTCTTCTGAACATTATAAATTGGACAAAAAGGGCACAATGACTTACTTGAAACATGCTTTGATAAAGTCCTTTGAAAAGTCATTCATTTTCCTTCCATACCATGAAGGGTAAAACATATACAATATATTTCCATTGAAATAATTCTTGTGATACGTTATTTATTTATTGTGTTATTTTATACAATATAGGTATCATTGGATTCTACTTGTCATTTGCCCTATGATCGATAAGGGATATATTTTTGATTCCATTTCGAGTTCTAGCATTAGTATTCAAAGAGACTTGACAACGTTAGTATTATATATTTGTTTGAATAAACTTAATTTACATATTAATATGTTTTAATATTATGATCGATAAGGGATATATGTTTGTTTGAATTTGTAGAATGTACAGGGTTGCATCTGCACAAAAATGGAATAGTGTGAAGGTATGTTACATCCTTTCTATCCTACAATTAATCTTAGGAAAGTAATCTTGAAATGGAATTTTGATTTATAATACGTGTGATGTGAACTATACAGGTTGCACAACAAACCGGAAGTACTGAATGTGGATATTATGTCATGAGATTCATGTGGGAAATAATATCATACTCTGAAAATCATGATATTGGAAAGGTATGAATAAATTGTGAGTTTGCAAAGTTATTTATTATATATATATTGTATTGTAATTAAAGTGAAATATATTTGTGATCATTTCAATACATTTCAGGTATGGCGTTCAAGAAGTGAACCATACACATTAGCAGAGTTCAATGATATCAGAAATATATGGTCAAGATACTTTCTGGATGTTGTATTGCAAAGTTGAGAAAAAACTATTTAGCCAAACAATTTGTAATGTATGAAATTTGTAATGTATGAATGTTGATTGGATGTTTAATTAAACACGTATTTGATTGTGCATTATGCGTTTTTATAGATGATATGGTACTGTTTTTATCGGATATGTTTGATTGTATGGAGTTAGTTTTATGTATTTTTACGTATTATAAACAGGGCATCTAGCTAAATTTTTAATACAAATATTTTTGATTAAATAAAATTTTAGAGGCGCTTCAACCGGTAAAGCGCCTCTAAAAGTTTTTCAAATTCAGAGGCGCTTTTTGATCAAATAAGCGCCGCACGCGTCACAAAGATTTTCAAATTCAGAGGCGCTTGTGATCAAATAAGCGCCGCACGCGTCCCAAAGATTTTCAAATTTAGACGCGCTTTTTAACAAAGAAGCGCCGCACGCAAAGTGAAAAAAAAAATATTTAAAAAATTGGAGGCGCTTTTTGCAGAGAAGCGCCTCTAAAAACACGTTACGGCACTATACATTAGAGGCGCCATAAAGCGCCGCACGTGTACAAAAAAAAGCGCCTCGAAATGACGTTTTTGCACCTATGTTAGGTACATTAACTAAAGAGTACTCTAGATCTTTATTTACTAAGTCCAACTTATGAGCTAACTAATTTATTACTTCGTATTTCTCATATAACTACTAGCCCAATAAGTTATGTATTTCTAATGGACCCGATTATTAGGCTAAGCCGAGTTTAATTTCTAACAGTGGTACAGTACAATCGGGAAGGAGAAGCTCGGCCTTGAACAAGGGCACGAAACAGAGAATCATCCCGGCGATGAAATTTATGCGGCGAAGCAGAGGAGCGACGACGGCAGGGTTTAGAACGACGATGACGGTGAAGATTTGCTGTTGTGAGTAAAAGGAGAAAAGTCCATGAAAAAGAAAGTAAACGGGGAGAGAAAAGGGAAGAGGGAGGAGGAAGGCGGAGAGAAGGCTTTTGCCCTTGAAGTTGCAGGCCGGTAGATGCGGAAGAACCTTGCGTACCAGAAAGAAAAAGAATTAGAAAAAATGGGTAAAGAGTAAAGCTTGGAAAAGAATAGACTAAAAAACATCTTAGAAAGTCACAGGCGGTCCACATTGGCACGTAGCCATTGAAGTCACTTTAATTGTTTTATCAGACATCGATACATTATGAATCAAAGCACCAACTGGTGTGTTGTAAGCTACAGCTACGGCCACATAATCCAAGCTCATATCACCATTAACAGTTTGTGACTCAACAACCAGCCTACAATTTGCACCATCCTGCATGAATTTCCACATGCAATTAAAGATTTACATTGCATAAAAGACTTAATATCATATACTCCCTCCATCCCATAATTAATTTCTCATTCACATAGTAAATTTATTTTATTCTTACTCACAATGAAAGATTTATGTGGAATATCAGCCGTGGAGTTCATTGTATCAACTTGGCCTGACTCAGAAGCTTGCGTTGATCTCATGGTAGGTTGTTCACCTCTAGGAACAAAGTAGTGATGCATATCTTTCAACCATCTCTCTTGCAACTTTTTCAAATCATCCTCACTCAAATTACCTACTTTATCACGCCGTCCACCTCTACGCTCTGCTGCAAACACTCGAGTATAACCCACACCACCACCAATGCCACGTGCACGGCCAGGATAGTCAGGTTTCCCTACAACCTCAGTCAAAATATCATGTCGTCCAATTGGCTTCCATGTCCCTGCAGCTATGTCATCTTGAATTTTGTCCTATTATATAGTTTATTTAAAGTGCATTAGCTTTAATTTAAGCGAATTTATAAAAGATATAAGAAACGTTTAACTTACCAATTTGTTTTTTTTCTCTTTCATGCCATCAGTATTACCGAGAAAAGCTAAATATCCATCAGATGTCAATCCCGACCTAGCACAAAACCAGCTTACATGTCTTGGAATTTCTTCAGTTGTGGTTGTGCTAGACTTCGTTGAATCTACCTCCGATGTTGGAAGAAACCGATCTAATAAGCCTTGCTTATTAGGAATCTTATAGAACATTATATTGTAGAATGTTAAAGATATAGGAGTGCCTAGAAGGATCCTATGAAACCTGTTGGGATATCGACCTAGAGGCCCAATACCAAGATCGGGAAGGCCCAAGATATCCGGCCCAAGCAACGGGCCCATCACTCTGTGATGAATAGATCCAGTAAGAAGACATACCGAACGGAGTTCGGCCCAAATAAAGGTTGGCCCAGTAAGAAGACATACCGAACGGGGCTCGGACTACATATCATACTTGGGCCAATTTGACAGCATCTTCAGTACAGCCCAACATCCTGTCCGAGCAACGGCCAACCAGCAAGTGGCCAGATGCAATTAATGCCAGACTATGACATCGGCAAGTGGAAGCATGTATGACCAAGTCGGTGGAACCACGGCCAATCAGCAAGAGGCAGCCCATGCTCTCCATTAGTATAAATAGAAGGTTTCAAGTCATTGTAAGGGTTAGCATTTCAATACTCAAGCTCTAGAATAGCATCATTTGCTCTTATTTCTTGTATTAAAGCATAGTTTCCGACTTACCGATCGGGAAATTCCTTGTAATCAGATTGGTTAATTAATACAAGTGGGCTTTCGAGTTTTAGTTAGTTCAGATCTTATATTTTCTTATACGCTTTGATTCTGGGCCATTCCTGATATATCCAAAGTTCGTGTTGGGCTTTCGGATCTACGAGACTTACCCCCAACATTGGCGCCGTCTGTGGGAAACTTGCAAAAAGTTTCACTTTCTAAACATCCAAAAAACCTCTATTTTTAAAAAAATGGTCAGAATCAATTCCTATCATACAAACGACGGTTCACACCGTCATGGGAGGAGTCACACCCCGGGGAGTCAAAACCCCCAGGGACAATCCAGTCGAGGATCGTATCCTCGTTTTAATGGGGATTTTGTGATTCCCGAATCTCTGAGAAGAAATCTCCAGGCCATGCGTGACATGGCCCAATTCATGCAGCACATGGCGAACGAAGAGGAAGGAGGTTCCAGCATTACAGGAGAAACTCCACGCGCGGAAACGACCACAGCGTCATCCCGTTCGCATACCCATCGGGATAATCGACGTAGCGCCCCACCAGCAGCACATCCCAGTCCCAGTGACCGAACCCCGGTCAGGTCGCAAGCTAGAGGACCAACTCCCGTCGGTCATCATTTCCAGTATGCCGAGCGGGAAAATACTAGGGCCCCTCAGCGGCATTGGGACCGGGACTGTACGGATATGAGGGTTCCACCACCGCCCCCTTTGACGGCCCAGGAGGAAGAGATGGCCGAGATGAGGAGGCAAATGAATGAAATGCGGGACCAGATGAACAGGGTACCTGTACAACCCGCACCAGTTCAGCTGAGAATTACTTCCCCGTTTACTAGGGAGCTCATGTACGCGGATATCCAAGGGGGTGCCAAGCTCCCGACCGGCCAAATTTACGATGGGGTGGGAGATCCCCACGTACATCTGAGGAGTTACCAAGGGGGACTTATGCTGCTAGGAGCACCCGAGGCCGCCATTTGCCGTTTGTTTTTCAGCACGCTCAGGGGGCCTGCCCGGCCAGGAATGGTTCGGGACACTACAGCCCGGGTCAATCAATAGCTTTGCCGAGTTATCAGCGTTATTCTTGGCTCAATTTGCTTCCAGTGCCAATCCCAAACGGCACTTCAGCTATTTGACCAGCGTGAAGCAAAACACCAAGGAGACCCTCAACCAATTCCTGAAAAGGTGGAGGGATGAAACTTTAACAGTGGGAAACATGACGGATGATACCGCCATTACCCTGTTCACGAATGCTCTCCGAACGGGAGAGTTGTACAAAGAATTGAAGAAGAACCCGGGTACGGCGTACGCCGAGGTGTTAGATAGGGCTCGCAAGCATGCCGCCCTAGAAGAGGAGATAATGATCAGGGATAAGGTCATTACGCCTGCTGCCCCGATCAGACTGGCCGATCGGCTGGGTCCTAGCCCAGCGGCCACTTTACCTCCCAAACAAGGGAGATTTACACCCCTGGTCCTATCAATAGCGACCATCTATCAGCACGAGAGGGACAATATTCCCATCCCGACTGATTCTGGACAGTTCATGGGAACAGATGACAATGCTTTCTGTAAATATCACAACAGAAAGGGTCATGCCACCAATGCCTGCAGGTCCCTACAAACAGCAATTGAGGATCTGATCCGAAGGGGCCATCTGGGCAAATATGTGAACAAAGATCCGAATGCAATGGGCACGTTGAAACCGGCCAGGAAACCTAATAGCTGGCGCCGGGATGCTCAACGTGACGCCCAGCCTCAAAATGATGCGTATGATCCTCCCAGGGATGAGCCAGAGGGCTCGGGAGGCCCTGGAAAGAAGCCTCGAATGGAGGTCAAGGTCATATTTGGGGGCGGGGAGACCGGAGATTCGAACGCCGAACGGAAAAGGTTCGAGCGAAGTCTTTATGTGGGATTCGTCTCCGCTGCCCCCCAGAAGAAAGGAAGGACAGACCCGATCACGTTCGGGCCAGCGGATTTACCCAATTCTCCGAGCCCCCACAGGGATGAACTGGTGCTAAGCATGTGTATTGACAATGCTTTGATCCACCGAGTACTGTTTGATACTGGGAGCAGTGTGAATGTATTGTATCTACAATCATTCGAGAAAATGGGTCTACAAAGGAGCCAACTGACCCACCCGCAGACTCCACTGACGAGTTTTACCGGTAACTGCATCGAGGCGGAAGGGACCATCCAATTAATGGTTGAAATTGGGGATGAAACCCACAGAGCGTCACTCCAAATGACGTTCGTGGTGGTAGATATAAAGTGCGCCCACAATGCCATATTGGGCCGACCGGGATTGGAAGATCTGGAGGCAATAGCCTCTGTCCGCCACTCATGCATCAAATTCCCTACAGACACTGGGGTAGGGGTGGCCAGAACTGACCCAACAACAGCCCGGACATGTTATCGGGAGGCCCTGAAACAGATGAACACTCGTGGGATGCGGGTGAATACAATTGAGGTGGAAACCCACCGAACGGAGTTCGAGGCACACCCGGAGCCCGCCACCCTTCTTGAACAAATCGACCTCGACTTCCCCCCGAACCGTAAGGTTGCTATCGGGGTAGATCTGGAGGCTGATATCCGGGATGGCGTGATTGCCGTCCTCAAAAAGTTTCAGGTGCTATTTGCCCGGGGGCCAGAAGATATGCCCGGCATTGATCCAGAAATAATATGTCACAAACTTGCCGTTCGGTCTGATGCAAAACCGGTCCAACAGAAGAAACGGTATCAAGCAACCGAACGGCGGGAATTCACAAAGAAGGAAGTGGCCACTTTGCTAAGGATAAAGCACATCCGTCCGGTAATCCACGTAGAATGGCTATCCAATGTGGTTCTAGCCCCAAAACAATCTACCTGGAAAATGTGCGTGGATTACTCTGATCTGAATAAAGCGTGCCCCATGGATCCCTACCCAGTGCTGAGGATCGATCTGCTAGTGGATGAGACTGCCGGGTGTGAGTTACTGAGCTTCATGGATGCTTTCCGGGGTTATCATCAGATATTCATGCACCCGGCCGATGCAGAGAAAACGGCGTTCGTTACTTCGGATGGCGTGTTTAGCTACATCGTCATGCCATTCGGATTAAAGAACGCGATGGCAACCTTCCAGAGGATGATCGGGATGCTGTTCAAAGATGTGCTGGGTGTCACAATGGAAGCCTACGTTGATGACATCCTGATCAAAAGCAAAAAGAAGGAAAACCATGTCCTGGACATAGAAAAGGTGTTCGGGATAATGCAAAAGGCGAATATGAGGCTGAATCCCAAGAAATGTGCGTTTGCTGTAAGAGGAGGCAAAGTTTTGGGGTACATGATGAGCGAGAAGGGGATTGAGCCCAATCCAGAAAAAGTAAAGGCAATTGTGGACATGGAGGCTCCGAGAAATCTCAAGGAAGTGCAGAGACTGACCGGTCGGCTAGCAGCCCTGAGCGGATTCCTATCCAAACTGGCCGATCGAGCTATCCCGTTCTTCCAGATCATGAAGAAAGCCAACCCTTTCGAGTGGACGGCCGAATGCCAAACGGCCTTTGAGGATTTCAAGACATATCTGTCTTCCCCCCTGGTCTTGACAAAATCCGAACCAGGGGAACATCTGTATATGTACCTTGCTGTAGCTGACTTGGCCGTAAGCACAGTACTGTTGAAAGAAGAAGATGGCGTTCAACGGCCAATCTATTTTGTGAGCAAGGCGTTGAACGGCCCGGAAACCAGGTACACCTTGCTAGAGAAGAATGTACTGGCCCTGATAGCTGCCATTAAACGTCTGGCCCCGTATTTCCAGACCCACCCGGTAACTGTATATACTACCCAGCCATTAGCCACCATCTTGAGAAATCCTATGGCAAGTGGGCGCATTACCAAGTGGAGTCTCCTGATCGGGCAATACGAGGTAGATTTCAAACCCCGACCTACTATCAAAGGGCAGGCCCTGGCAGATTTCATTGCAGAATGTACCGCCCGGCCCTCAGAAAAAGATTCAGAGAACAACGGACTGGATAACTGGTGGGAAATGTATGTGGATGGAGCATCTAGTGCCAAAGGTTGTGGAGCTGGAGCTGTGATCACATCGCCCGAGGGTTTCAAAGCATATTATTCCATTCATTTTGATTTCAAGGTGACCAACAATGAGGCTGAATATGAGGCTCTCATTGCTGGTTTAAAGTATGCAAGGGCCCTGGGCGCCGATCGGTTAAAAGTCCGATCGAACAGTCAATTGGTGGTACATCAAGTGAACGGCACTGCTGAGGCCAAAGAAGAAAGGATGAAGGCCTACAAGGAAATGGTCGAGGAGCAGATACGTAAATTTGAACAGGTGGTGCTCGACCAGATATCCAGAATCGAAAATACTGAAGCAGATATCCTGTCCAAATTAGAGAATGCAGCGTTCGACGATCGGGCACAGGAGATCCCGGCTCATATCCAACGTTTTGCCCACCGGGAAACATTGGCAACCCCAGCAATCATGGTGCTCCAGATCGAGGCCATATCTTATGCCATCCCGAGCTGGGTCGTAGATATGACCAACTACCTGAAAGACGGAACCCTCCCACAAGATAAAAATCCTGCATATCAAATAAAATGCATCCAGAGGAGGGCTTCCATGTTCGAATTGGTGGACGGGCAGCTGTACAAAAAGACATTTGGTGGGCCGTATCTGAAATGTCTCCCACCCGATCTAGCGGCAACTGTAATGGAAGAAATTCATGAAGGTATCTGTTCCAGCCACCAAGGGCCCAAGACACTGGCCAGAAAAATTATCTTGCAAGGGTATTATTGGCCAACTATCCAACAGGACCGCTTCGCGCATACTAGGAAATGTAAGGTATGCCAATTATACGCACCGGTTCCCGGACGGCCTGCCACTTTCTACACTCCAATGACGGTGTCCCTTCCATTCGCAAGATGGGGAATAGACCTGTTAGGTCCTCTACCTACTGCACCTGGAAACAACAAGTACATCATTGTGGGGATAGATTACTTCACCAAATGGGTAGAGGTCGAGCCACTGGCCAGCATCACAGATGTTAAATGCCAGAAGTTTGTCTGGAAAAATATCATTTGTCGGTTCGGAATCCCTGAACAGATTATAACTGACAATGGAAGGCAGTTCGTGAGCCGGAATTTTGAGAACTACCTGGTCAAATGGGGGATCAAGCATTCCAGAGCGTCCGTCGCATACCCTCAGGCAAATGGCCAGGTAGAAAATATGAACCGAACTATCATGGATGGTATGAAGAAGAAGCTGGAAGAATACTCCTCATCATGGCCTGATCAGTTGAATTATATTCTGTGGACTTACAGGACCACACCCCGAACGGCCACGGGAGAGACTACATTTGCCCTTGCCTATGGTTTTCAAGCCAAAGTACCAACGGAGATCCTAGTTCCCACACACCGAACGGTGCATTACAGCCCAGAACAGAATGAAGATAACTTACGGGCCGAATTGCATTTCATAGAAGAAAGAAGGGATCTGGCAGCGACACGAATGGAAGAGTATCACAGAGCCACAAGAAGATACTTTGATAAGCAGGTTAAAGTTCGTTCAATCGAGGTAGGGGACCTGGTGCTAAGAAAGAGAGAGAAAAGCAAACCGCTCGCAGGGGGTAAAATGGCACAAAATTGGGAAGGCCCTTACCAAGTATGTAAGAAGTATGCTTCAGGAACGTTTGGCCTACAGAATACCGAAGGCCGACCGGCAGGAACTTGGAATGTGGAGCATCTGAGGAAATTTTATCAGTAAAAACGGCTGTTGCCACCTCTAAAAAAAAAGATATAGAGAGGGAGACATAACTTCCACACAAACTCAGTCCATGGTTAACTCGATCATTCCGGATGACCGAATGACGAACGGGTTAACAACATGGAAGGAAAATCAATTCTCAGTTTAGAGAGTTTTTGACCCTAGAATTATGAAAGAATAAAGGGATCAAAAACGGCTTGAAGAATTGAGGCTCAGAAAATCGGTGCCCGTGGTTAACTCAATCATTCCGGATGACCGAATGACGAACGGGTTAGCAGCATGGAAGGAAAATCAATTCTCAATTTAGAGAGTTTTTGACCCTAGATTTATGTAAGAATAAAGGGATCAAAAATGGCTTGAAGAATTGAGGCTCAGAAAATCGGTGCCCGTGGTTAACTCAATCATTCCGGATGACCGAATGACGAACGAGTTAACAGCATGGAAGGAAAGTCATTCTCAGCCAACGACTGGGAGTTTGACGCTCAGATAGTCTCACCTCAGCGGTTAATATGAGAATCGATTCTGGAAAACCGAATGACGAACATATTAGCAGTTTGGAGGGAGCCATTATTTCAGCAAGAGTTTTGACCCTGTAATTACGCATTGATGAAGGGATCAAAATGGCCTGGAGTTCGAAGGACAATGATTCTCACCTCAGCTTGTTAACACGTAGAATCATTCTGGATGACCGAATGACGAACGAGTTAACAGCTTGGAGGGAGCTGAGTCATCAACTTAGCCAAAGTCGACCCTGTAATTACGTACGGGCAAAGGGATCAAAACGGCTTGGAGATGGTGTCAAGACTGTAAGATATGGATTAACCGAGCGACGTTCGGATAAGGTACGGATTGTCGCCCGGGGAATCGGAACTATGGTTTTGAAAAATCTCGCCTCAGTCATAAAACTTGACTTGGAAGCTAGTCGCCCTTTTAGCTATAAGTAAGAAATGACCCAACTTCGGTGATCTTGCTTACAGTTCGAAAAGGGTTACCTCAGACCCCTAATATGGATGATACGAGCCAGAGAGAACAGTTCGGAATGCATCGGAATTATGGGTTTGGAAGGGAGAGAGCCTCACCTCAGCTTGTTAACGCATGAAATCATTCTGGATGACCGAATGACGAACGGGTTAGCAGTTTGGAGAGAGCCCCTATCCCAGCCGAGAGTTTGACCCTGTGGTCACGATCAAAACGGCTTGGAGGAATTCACCTCAGCTGAGAGTTTTGAACCCGTGCGTCACGAACAGGAAAAGGGATCAAAACGGGTTCGGGAAAGGTGTCAGAACAATTGTGAAGAGAGTCTCACCTCAGCTTGTTAACACGTGAAATCATTCCGGATGACCGAATGTCGAACGTATTAACAGTTTGGAGGGAGCCCCTATCCCATCTGAGAGTTTGACCCTGTGGTCACGATCAAAACGGCTTGGAGGAATTCACCTCAGCTAAGAGTTTTGAACCCGTGCGTCACGAACAGGAAAAGGGATCAAAACGGGTTCGGGAAAGGTGTCAGATATAAAGATACATGAGCCGAGTAAGGTTCGGCCACGTAGAGAAGATTGTGAACAAAAAATCAAAGGAAGAATAGAAAAAATACAACAAAGGAAAAAAGTCCAGTTTATTCTTCGGCATTACCAGCCGGAATATACAAGAAGAACGAATATACAAGAAAAGAGACAACAGATAAGGAAAGAAGGCTACACTACTGGAGGATTGCTGTTCGGGGGGGATGTAGGCTGAGAGCTCCCTGCCTGCACTGCATCGTCAGGCGCTGCTTTGGATCTTTTCTCCATGACGCGATCGTACGTATTCCCGAACAGATCGTCGAAGCCTAGTTCATCAGGATCGAACGGCTTGGGGAAACGCTCTAAGATCAGTTCAAGATTCCTGTCCAGACGCAGGTCCTGACTTTGCTTTACGGTTTTCTCGGTCAGGACATCCAAGAAAGATTTCCCTTCCGGCGTGCTGTCCAGGAGGTCGATCCCTGCCTTGATAGGATCTGAGCTCTCACGCAAAAATTGACCAAGGTGAGGACCTAGGAATTTCCGGGCCGTGTTCTCCAGAGCAACGTTCAGCCCCTTGCCCCGTTGAAAGTCCACTACCGATTGATGAGCAATCTGAGAAGTATTGACCGTGTAGGGTTCGGGCAGATGGTCGCCAACAGCCTTATCAAATTTGATGCCAGCAGATTCAGCAGCCCGCACCTTGGCCCGGAGTTCTTTAAGCTCCCGGTCGCGACGACGGGACATCTCCTGCATCTCGGCCAGAACAGCTTTTGCCTTCTCACCCTCTTTGGCCTGCTCTTGGAGGTCGGTCGCTAACTTCCGAGCGGCAGAAAGGAGGACCTGGCCGTCATCCCGATCGCTGGCCAGGGCTTTCATCTCTTTCTCAGCAGCAAGAAAGGCCTTGTGATAATACACGCCAGCCTGAAAACAAGATTACAATGAAAGTCATATAAGGTAAAACATGAATAGTAGAAAGGCATGGGTCGGGATGAAACGTACCTTGAGTGCTTCTTGGTGACCTGCTTCGAAAAGGTCTGACCAGTGAGTCAAGTTGGTGAAGCTCGGGGGAACCTTGATCGCAGTATGACACCACATAGAAGATGGCATCAGCCCGAACAGATACCTCCCCTTTGATCTAGGCCCCATATTTGAAAATTCAACAAACATCCGATCATCGATCGGTGTGGCAGTAAGAACCGGAGTTGGTTTGTTGGCAGGCACCGATCTTTTGGGCTCGACCTCCGGCCCGGTCAAGTCAACCACATGGTCGATCGGGATCAGGTGATCGCCATCATTTCCTTTGCGCTTTTTGCGGGTTTGCTCCGCCGAATCACGATTGGTTATCATCTTCTCCTTCCCTTTTAGCAGAAGAGATAGAGCGCCAGACGGGTATGGGAGATATCACACCTACAAGAAAGAGAAATAAAAGATAAGAAGTTGAATTGTGAGAGCGAAGGATGATCGGGTTAAAACCCTACTATGCTTACCGATTCCAGCAGATAACATGCTCGAGGTAGTGACAAAGCTGCGAAGACTTCTGGTCCCTCCCATCCGCAAAGACTCAGCTTGGGAGCGTAGAACGGCATCCACCCTGGGCAGGGAATCCCGAACTGAGCGGGCAGTACAGCAACCCGGCGTAAGAACTCCACTATGAATGAATGGAGAGGGAACCGAAGTCCAGCAGTCAGAGCATCAAGGTGCACTAGCACGTGCCCCGGTTTGTGCCTCATAGGGTGCCGAATGAATCTGGCATAGTATTCTCTTGGTGGGGGCAACAACTGGCCAAGTTGCCGTTCAACATCTTCTGGGAGACGTTGTTTGTGTTTGCGTATGCGATTGAAGTGTAGGGCAATGCGGGGTGGCCGCTCGGGCATCCCCTTGTTGTAAACCTGGAGGTCATCTCCAGACAGACATCCATCCTCCTGTGGCTGTTCGATATGTTTGCTGGCCTGAGGATTGGTGGGTTTAGGTGTTTGGGACGAAGAGCCTTCGGCCTGGTTACCAGCGGATGTTTTGCTTTTGCGGATCAAAGGCATCTCTTCAGATTCTGAGCTAGAGGAGTAGTACATAAAAACGCTAGAGGAACTCTGGGAATTCTAGAGAGAGAAGGCTTGAGAGTATGCAAGGGAATTCTAGAGAGAGAAAGCTCGAAAGAAAAATGAGAAAACAGCAGGAGAAATTAGGGGAAGCACCTCTCTATAAATAGGGAAAGTGCCGCACAAATCCCTAATCCATGAGCAACACGTGGCATTGGGTGGTTACGATTAATCTGGGGCATTTATGATTCATTTTTTGTGCACGTACCCCGGACGGGCTTACAGAGAATTAGCAAAGATCACAGGGACTTGCTGTTTAGAAAAATGCTAAGTCCTAAATGTCAACCTAAAGCCCGAACGGCTACCAACTTATGGAGAGGCCCAAGTGGAAAGAAAACCAAGAAAACGGCTAAGTCCTAAAAATTGGTTTGAAGCCCGAACGGCTATCAATGTTATGAAGAAGCCCAGGTGCAAAGAAAACCAAGAAAACTGCTAAGTCCTAAAAATTGACCTGAAGCCCGACCGGCTATCAACATCATAAAAGCTATCCTAAGGATGGGTCTGAAGCCCGACCGGCTATTAACGTTATGAGAGATTATCTAAAGCAAGAATGTGTTAAGTCCTAAAATTTGGTATGAAGCCCGAACGGCTGAGTACCAGAGAGAAAGGGTTTTTCCTTAAATAAATCATAACTTTCTAATTCCCGAACGACGATCAACGGCATTAAGGGTAGTTGAGCAAGAAATACAAAATGGGCATATAAAGACAGAAAAGATAGTACACAAAATTTCAGGCAAAAAAGGGATATATATTCATCGGTTCTACTGACCGGGAAGTACAAGCTATTTAGAGAAAAAGAAAATTACAACAAGTAATGAAAAAGTACATATAAATTATTGGCTAGGGGCCATTTCATCTCCCTCTTCGTCCTCATCTTCATCATCATCAGACAGGGGCTCAGGCTCTCTCCCAGCAGCCTGATCGGCTTCCCTTTGCCGAGCTCGCAGGTATTTCTCAAACTGAGTCTGGATAATGTCATCTGTGGGGAGATCAGAAGCCTGAACCGGCCTCCCCAGATGATTTTGAAGTTGAGTGACGAAGGGACGGAGCAAGACCTGGCCAATTTTGCCATAAAGATCTGAGACGATGGAGTCGTTCCACTTTTTGGCCTCGGGGTCTTTATCCAAGAGGGCCACCCCTGCCGATAGCCGACCAGCGCCTTTGGGGAAACCCTTCAAGTACGCCCCAAAGGCGAACGGGATTTGGGCCCTTGCATGTTCATCCTTGATGATGGAGAATTCATCAGAGGATTTAAACGTGTCCCGGACGGCGGACAGATCCACGTTCACTTCATAGGGACCGTCCGGGATGCTGGATGGCATTTCTTCGAATTTGACCTGTGCGGCCTCAGCAGCCAGGACCTTCGCCTGGGAAGCTGCGAGTTGGACCCGAAGGGTACCGAGCTCAGCATCCAGCCTCTGCTTTTCCTCCACAAAGGCTTTCCGTTCGGCCTCCAGAGAGGCGATGGCAGCAGCAGCATGTTGCTCAGCAGAAGACTGGGCAACAATCAGTTCCCGCTCCTTGGCCAGGCGGGCCTCCCGCATCTGAAGGGTGTACAAGCCCATCTACAGAATACCATTCGAGAGTTAGTACTGATTACATAGAATAAAATAAAGACAACGCGCAAAAGACAATGTACCTTCAGAGAAGTCAGAGCCAGACATTCTTCAGATTGCTCGACCGGCAACTGAGGAAGGGAAAAGTTGTTGAACCAAGAGGAGGTCGACCAGATCTGGCTCGCTGTAGAGCCGGCCCTCTCTAATACCTCATGGACAGGGTCGGATACGGAGATCCGCTCGACCTGACCCGTAATATGGTCGGTATGGGTCTCACCAGCATTCGAGGGTTCCCCCCGAACGGAGTCGAAATGCTGGGAAAATTGGTGCAGTTGGTCAGAGCCGAACCGGTCATCGATCAGCATGGCCTCTAATTGATCCTGGTGGACCTGCTGAATTGGCTGAGGCTCTGGAAGCGATTGGGAAGGGGCAGCCTCCTGAGCGGGAATAATGGAGGGAGTAGGTTGTGGATTCTTCCTGGATTTCTTCCGTTTTCCGGCCCCACCGGCTGCGATGACTCTGCTATCATCCATAGGAAGATCTGAGTTTGGTGCTGAAAAAAGACAAAGAACAATGTTAGTATCGAGCGGCCCTAGCGTGTGAGAAACTAGAAAAAAGAATAAAA
Organism: Cuscuta europaea; assembly: GCA_945859875.1. Taxonomy (NCBI): domain Eukaryota; kingdom Viridiplantae; phylum Streptophyta; class Magnoliopsida; order Solanales; family Convolvulaceae; genus Cuscuta; species Cuscuta europaea. The sequence continues at coordinate 1,158,495 of CAMAPE010000080.1, read as the reverse complement.
GAACGTTTCTCGCACGGGAAGGACCGCCCGGACCAAGGCACTTGGTTTATCAAAACAAGTAAACCCAAGAGAACGGGCAGTACCTATCCCGGCTGTTATAAGTCGTTCGGGGGTCAGATAATTCATGATGTCCATGCATTTATCCTTCTCCACAACAAGCACGTCCTTGTAGATTTCTTCAGTGAGGACAGGATCAGGGGTTTTGCGGGGAAAGGCATTCCATTTGCGGGGAATCAGACCGTCCGGGATGGACACGAAGAAAAACCGGTCTTTCCACCCTTTGATCGAAGTTGGGTTTCCTTTGAACAGGATGTGTCCTGTTCGGGCACTAGTGGCCAGATAGCCATGGGTTTGTTGGGGGGCTACTTTGAAGAATTGGTGGAAGAGTTCTAGGGTTGGTCGGGCGCCGGCATCTTTGCAACGACAAATGAAACCCGCCATTGCTCGATAAGAGTTCGGCATAATCTGGGCCGGTACAACTTCGTAGAAATTGAAGAAAGAAATGAAAAAGGGGTGTAGCGGAAATCTAAGGCCGGCCCTAATTGAGTCAAAGTGGACTATGGTCATTCCGGGCCTATGACGCATTGGGTGAAGCCCGGCTTGCAAACGGAAATCCACCGGGTCAGGGATAAGGGCCGGAATTTCGGCCCTATTGTGAGAGGTCAATTTTTGCCTCCTCTCCCTAATCAATTTTAGGTCAAGAGTATGGCGAGGAACATCGTTGGGACGTCCGGACGCCATGGAGGCTATTTCGTCCTCGGATTTGGTGTGATCGGAATCCTCACTGGAGGAAGAAGAAGTGTTAGGGAGGTCCTCCGCCTCAGCCCTGGTATTTGTCGCCGTCTCAGTAGAAATACCGGCAAACGGAACTGGGATGGCATCTACAATGGCGGTGTCACGGTCATCTCCATGAGAGGCCATCTCCGAATCAGAGGAATGCTCTTTGGGGCTCATCTCGATCGAAGCCAGAAATGAAGATAGGGAATCCGAAGTTGGGAAATTACCTGAGCAAAGGAAGCAGGGGGAAATTTGCAGAGGAAACAACGAAGGCCAAGGAATTGCGGAGTCGAAACCCGGAATTGAGGAGTTAAGGGCTAATTTATAGCCTTGAAACCGCCGTGTCGAGAACCAATTAGAGAGCGACACATCACTAGGAACATTTAAGCTAAACACGCGTCTAATGAAAAGACTAAACGACGGTTATCTTGATGAATATGGGGAAATGAAGCGGCAGCCGTCAAATCGCAGCATGGGGAACTGATTACTTCTGTACCCCGATCGCCATTCGGGGTATTATGACATTGGTATACTTCCTAATGCACTCACTTCGTTCGAGACATCGGAAGTGGGGGACTTGTGTTGGGATATCGACCTAGAGGCCCAATACCCAGATCGGGTAGGCCCTAGATATCCGGCCCAAGCAACGGGCCCATCACTCTGTGATGAATAGATCCAGTAAGAAGACATACCGAACGGAGTTCGGCCCAAATAAAGGTTGGCCCAGTAAGAAGACATACCGAACGGGGCTCGGACTATATATCATACTTGGGCCAATTTGACAGCATCTTCAGTACAGCCCAACATCCCGTCCGAGCAACGGCCAACCAGCAAGTGGCCAGGTGCAATTAATGCCAGACTATGACATCGGCAAGTGGAAGCATGGATGACCAAGTCGGTGGAACCACGGCCAATTAGCAAGAGGCAGCCCATGCTCTCCATTAGTATAAATAAAAATCAAGAACCTTTTGAGAACCGAAAGCTGTGTAGACGGTTCGGTTCTGGCTTTTTCGGTTCCTATTTTTTTTCTAATCCTTGAAAAATAACTTATAGTTGAATTTACGATTTTAACAAGGCTCGCAAAAACATCCAGATTCATACATTTCACATAATTAAAATATGAAAGTTCAAACATACACAAAACATAAAAGTTTGAACATAATAATCTAAAACATGAGAAAACAAAACATATAAGACATTAATTAAGTTCAGTTCATAATTCAGTTCACAAGTGAAACATGTAGTTAGCAAAAAGCTTTAGTTTTCCAAGACGTTTCAATTGCAAAAATGCAAATGTAGTGTAACACGTCCAACGCCAAACCTGCAAATAAAAATACGAAATCAGTTTTAAAGTAAATAACTACAATACAAGTTTTTTATTATTGTTTCAGTTTTTGCTATGAAAAATGCCTTAGAAACTTGGATATGTGCACAGTTGATATTAGTTCAATAGTCCTAATTTATATCTTTGTGCTATTTTGTCAAGTAAAAAGTTTATCTTTGTGCGCAGTTTATATCTTTGATTTATTTTAAAAAGAAAATGAATTGTATAGACTAAGCCCTACACAATCTTCCATTCAAGGATTCCTTAAAGTTTTTAGTTTTCATCTTAATATTATTTGTCTTAAAAACCTCTGAGAATCATAACACCATAGCTGAAGTGTACCAGACTGACTGTCACGCCCCGGACCTACCCAGACACGTCAACAACCCGCCATATAGTACGAATAATCAACTGTAGTCCAACACATCCATACTATAGAAGGCATTTTGAATACCATTCACACATAGTACATCCATAAACAAACATAATGTAAAATATTCATTTGAAGCAGCGGAAACATTAATACAAGCGTTCAAGCCACACTTGGCATAATTAGGCATACAAGCCCCCAAATAATTATTCAGAAAATAATATCCATGAGCATTAATGTAATTGTTTTTAAAACAGAAACGGAGGAAGTGATCCTCTTAGTGAATAAATTGTGTGCTATTTATAGGTGTTTTTCAACACCTTTGGCCGAGTACCTGACCGGGTAAGGTGCTCACCCGACCGAGTACCGGTCAAAATCAGATAATCTCCCACGTTCTTGTGTTTCAGTACCCTGGATTGCCTCCGGTCAAGTCTCACCTGACCGGGTGAGGTAGTGGGCTCGACCGGGTCTGGAAATTTCCTAAGCATCTTCGGTTTTCAGAGCAAGGTCCTACCCGGTCGGGTTTTAGCTCATGGGCAGTCAAATATCATTTTTCTACACTTCAAAGTCCCTCATTCCAACACCATATTCCTAACTCTACTTTACAACTTACAAATGAAGATTAAAATACAATTACAACTAAAATCACACCAATGTTTACACCCTAAGATTCCTTAGGGTAAAGGCTCTCTCCACGCGGGAGAAGAAAACCCGCGACTCGTGTGCGCGGGCGACCTGCGGACACGAATGCCGTCCAAAAATCTATCTCTCAAGAGATACGGTTAATTTTTTTTTCTTCCCGAAACGTTTATTTTTTCCGAGAAGTGCTCCGGATAGAAGGCCTCGACCAGAACACCTCGGTATGGTGTTCTGGTGGCGTCGGGCAGAACCCCTCGAAGGGGTGTTCTGTTAACTTCGGACAGAACCCCTCGAAGGGGTGTTCTGTTGGCCGGACAGAACCCTCGAAGGGGTGTTCTATTGGCTTCGGGCAGAACCCCTCGAAGGGGTGTTCTGTTGGGGGTCTTCTGTCGCACAATTCTACCGTTACGAAAGTTAATGCCCAACGTTCTTATCTTTTAATGCTGTGTTAAATGGACAGTTTATGGACGATTCAATGCCCAACGGATTGGTCATTGATGTCCAACGTTCAGGTCCATTAACACTACATTTAACACACAACAAATCCTCCTATAACAAGCTGGCAGGTGGTTTGCAACAAGACAACGCACAATACATTCCTCACGTTTTCTTCAGCTAAAAACACTTCCAGCTACTCCGAAATTTCCCTAGTGTTCATACTGTGTTCCAGTTCGCCGGGACTTTCGTTTGTGTCCTCAAACGATCATTCATTAGCCACCGTATCCTGGGAAACGGTCGTTGCAACGCTCCTAGCATCGTGGGAGGCGACGAATACGTTTTAAGGACATCGTGCGTAGCACGAGCTCTGGCTAAAATCTGCTCCATCTTATTTTCTATTTTTCTTTAGCTATTTTATTAACTAATTAATTATTTTATTAATTAATAGTTCTTCGTTTTTCCGAAACACACCAACAATCTTAAAACGTATTCGGTGATTGTTCTACTCCGGTAAACAATCCTAAAACGTATTTTCCTTGGTTGTTGTACTGCGGTAAACAATCTAAAAACGTAGTTTGTCACTTCGGTGAACGAACTTATTTTTTGTGTTTTCGGAAAACGTTGAAAACGTTAAAATGGCTTCGCAATAAATTGGAAATGTTGGTGGGCAGAACATGCCAAACGATAATCAATCTGAAAGTGGAGCACCGGTGAACGTACTGCACCCTATTCACCTAAACCAAACGGTGTAGCCGAACGAAAGAATCGCACATTGAAAGATATGATGAATGCGATGCTAGTAAGTTCAGGCCTGCCACAAAATATGTGGGGCGAAGCAGTCTTGTCAAGCAAATACCTTTTAAATAAGGTTCCCCGAAAAAAATGATAAAACTCTGTATGAGTTGTGGAAAGGCAGACGACCTTCCTATCAATATTTAAAAGTGTGGGGGTGTCTGGCAAAGGTGTTTGTACCAACACCTAAGAAAATAAAAATAGGTCCAAAAACGGTGGATTGTATTTTTATTGGATATGCACAAAATAGTAGTGCTTATCGGTTTTTAGTGCACGATTCGAATAATCCGGATGTACATAAAAACACAATAATTGAATCAAGGAATGCTTCATTCTTTGAAGACGTATTTCCATGCAAGTCCAACGAAGGACCAAGCACGTCAAAACGAACATTTGACGTAGCTATGGAAAATACTAGTGAAGGCTCCGAAGAAGAACCCGAACCCAGACGTAGCAAACGTGCTAGAGTTGAAAAATCCTTCGGACCGGATTTTCTCACCTACTTGGTAGAATTTGAATCGGATATTCTAACATGTATGGTAGAAAATGAACCGGATTTTCTAACATGTTTGGTAAAATTTGAACCACGGACTTATACGGAAGCCGTGACGTCTACCGAAGGTCCTATGTGGAAAGAAGCCATCAAAAGTGAGGTGGATTCTATCCTTAAAAATCACACATGGGAATTGGTTGATCTTCCTCCGGGAAATAAACCTTTGGGATCCAAGTGGATTTTTAAACGGAAAATGAATCCTGACGGTTCCATCGATAAGTACAAGGCCAGACTTGTAATCAAGGGATACAAGCAACGTGAGGGCCATGATTACTTTGACACGTATTCTCCTGTGACGAGAATAAATTCCATTAGGATGATACTAGCAATTACCTCACTACGGAAATTGGAAGTTCATCAAATGGACGTAAAAACCGCTTTTCTAAATGGCGATATAGACGAAGAAATCTATATGGAACAGCCCGAAGGCTTTCGTGTTCCTGGCCAAGAAAGGAAAGTGTGTAAATTAATTAAATCATTGTACGGATTGAAACAAGCCCCTAAACAGTGGCACGAAAAGTTCGATCATGCAATGTTAATTAATGGTTTTAAAATAAACGAAAGTGACAAATGCGTCTATGTGAAGAGCACGGTAGACGGCTATGTCATTATATGTTTATACGTGGATGATATACTCGTCGTGGGTAGCAATAATCTAATGATTAATTCTACCAAAAACATGTTAAATTCTAAATTTGACATGAAGGATATGGGGCTGGCCGATTTAATCCTTGGGATTAAAATAATTAGGGGACCAGACGGTCTTACGCTAAGCCAATCCCATTACGTTGATAAAATCCTTACGAAATTTAATAAGGATGATTATCAAGAGGCAAGGACTCCATTAGATAAAAACGTACACCTTACCAAAAATCATGGAGAGTGTATTTCTCAAGTAGAATACGCTAGGATTATTGGAAGCTTGATGTATCTAATGAGTTGTACCAGGCCTGATATTGCCTTTGTGGTTAGTAAGCTAAGTAGATATACTAGCAACCCCGGTGATGAACACTAGAAGGCAATAGTAAAGGTTTTGAGGTATTTACGTAAAACCCAAAACCTTGGACTGCACTATGGAAGATATCGAGCTGTACTGAAGTGTATAGCGACGCTAGTTGGATATCCGACATAAAGGACTCCAAGTCCACGAGTGGATATGTTTTCACTTTAGGAGGTGCAGCCGTGTCGTGGAAATCCTCGAAACAAACGTTAATAGCTAGATCCACGATGGAATCTGAGCTAATAGCCTTGGATAAGTGCACTGAAGAGGCTGAATGGCTACGCCATTTTCTCGAGGATAATCCAAGTTGGGAGAAGCCTGTCCCTCCAATATGCATACATTGCGATTGTCAAGCGGCAATTGGAAGGACACAGAGCAATCTCTACAATGGTAAGTCTAGACACGTTCGTCGTAGACATAACACCATTAAACAACTTCTCACAACGGGTGTTAGCACTGTTGACTACGTGAAGTCAAAGGATAACATAGCGGATCCGCTAACCAAGGCATTGGATAGAGAATTGTTGGAGAAGTTGTCACGAGGAATGGGACTAAAGCCCGTGAATTGAAAAGTTCTATAGTGGATACCCAACCTAGTTGGTCCTAGGTTCAAATGGGACAACTAAATTATAGAGCGAAGGATGGTCACTGTGGGGGTCCCAGACTCCTACCCACTCCTCGTTGAAACAGTGACTCCCGCACGAGGTTAGCAAAAACGTTTGCTTTAATTATTCTGAAATGTTGATCTACTCGATAACATTGGAAGAGTATGCGGGATACTCGTGAAAGAATCACCTATGTGAGAGAGAAGAGGGCCGCTTCAAAGGAGAACTGTAAAGGCTCAATTCTTTAGAAACTCTTGCAGAACCAGGACGGTGACCCATGGCCAAAACGGTCACACCCATGAGAACGGAACAAAGTTGGAAGGTTCTTGTGTAAATATAAGTCAATGTTTACACGACGGCAGTATAGTTCAAGGACATCGAGTCTACTAGACAGCCAGTAAATAAATCTGTCTTTACAGCGGAGGGTTCAAAGGATTAAACCCACCTCTCCATATGCAAGGATCATCCGGTGAACACAACGTGTCCTCCTATCTTCGTGTCTTTTTGAAGTCTCGAAAATCAATTTTCATTCATGTGGGGGATTGTTGGGAAAATGTGTTGAAAATTGCATTACATGGTAATTTTGGGGCAATTATTTTGAGTGGGGTCCACTTCTGATTTGTGTCGGGTCAAAGTGTTTTCGGATTGTCCTTGCTTAGGGCTACAATTCGATATATGGTACGCTCAAAACGGATAACGGGTGAATGAGAAATTGACTCTCGAAGTTTACCCGTTAGAATGGAAAAACTAGGAAAAAGGATGGGTTTCTAGTGTGTTATTTCCCACACCGGAAAACCCAAGGGATTTGCAACCCTTTATAAAGGGACTCCCCCCTTAAGGAGTTAAGATTGCTTAGGGTAAAGGCTCTCTCCACGCGCGCAGGGGGGTGCAAATCAAATCCCGAAATCGGAGAAGAAAAACCGCGACTCGTGTGCGCGGGCGACCTGCGGACACTAATGTCGTCCAAAAATCTATCTCTCAAGAGATACGGTTAATTTTTGTTTTCTTCCCGAAACGTTTATTTTTTCCCAGAAGTGCTCCGGACAGAAGGCCTCGACCAGAACACCTCGGTATGGTGTTCTGGTGGCGTCGGGCAGAACCCCTCGAAGGGGTGTTCTGTTGGCTTCGGACAGAACCCCTCGAAGGGGTGTTCTGTTGGCAAGACAGAACCCTCGAAGGGGTGTTCTGTTGGCTTCAGGCAGAACCCCTCGAAGGGGTGTTCTATTGGGGGTCTTCTGTCGCGCAATTCTACCGTTACGAAAGTTAATGCCCAACGTTCTTATCTTTTAATGCTGCGTTAAATGGACAGTTTATGGACGATTCAATGCCCAACGGACTGGTCATTGATGTCCAACTTTTAGGTCCATTAACACTACATTTAACACACAACAAATCCTCCTATAAATAGCTGGCATGTGGTTTGCAACAAGACAACGCACAATACATTCCTCATGTTTTCTTGAGCTAAAAACACTTCCAGCTACTCCGAAATTTCCCTAGTGTTCATACTGTGTTCCAGTTCGCCGGGACTTTCGTTTGTGTGCTCAAACGATCGTTCGTTAGCCACTGTATCCTGGGAAACGGTCGTTGCAACGCTCCTACCACCGTGGGAGGCGACGAATACGCTTTAAGGACATCGTGCGTAGCACGAGCTCTGGCTAAAATCTGCTCCATCTTATTTTCTATTTTTCTTTAGCTATTTAATTAATTAATTAATTATTTTTATTAATTAATAGTTCTTCTTTTTTCCGAAACACACCAACACTTGTTACTACCTCAAACGTGGGTGGTTTAAATGTAACACCGCCCCCAAGTATTTGTACTTTATCAAATTGTGTATTGAACCCTAAGAAATGAATAAGAGCATTTTTACGTGATTGTAAATTTTTACCATTTCTTTTACGTGAATAGTAAAATTCACGTGGGGCCCACACCGGAAGTGGGGGCCGCCCGGTACTTCCGGGACCACATATTATATTAATCTTGGCCTAGATAGTATGTATATGGTGGTGTATATCCTAATTGGGCCGTGGCAATGGCATAGGGTTGACCGGTTGGTCAAATGGGGCCAAATTATCAATGTCGGCAATTAATCAGATAACAGCCCGAAAAGGAATTTCGGAGACTTCTAACTTAAAGTTGAGGAATGTATATTCATTATAAAGTCCAAAAAGGATTCAGAACATGCATTATATTTTATTTGACCAGATAAAATAAAATGTAATTAAAACAGTTCAGAAAATACAACTTTCAGGACCGATTGTACACTCGGGGACACAAAGGGGTGACCTCCCACATGGGTGGGGAACAACCCACGTCCTTGGTCTGAAAAATATCAAGGGGAGCCGCACATTGGCATGAGAAAATATGGGAGAAAGTATTTAGAGACCAAATGTGATAGGAAAGGGGGTCCCTCTCCCATATTATTGATGAATAAGCCAAAATGAGTATTCTCAATCACCCCAACTCAATCATCTCGGCCAACTTACTCAAAGAAGAGAGATAAGGTCTGCCAAAACTCCATTTTCATCCACCAGTTTCGAACAAAGCAAGGGGAGGAAAAAGGAAGGGAAAAGAGAAGAGAAAAGGGGAGGATAGGGAGGAAAAGTTGAGATTTACAAGGTAATGACTCCATTTATCCCATCTCTTATTCCTCAATCATCTCATATGATTATAAAATCATATTTCACACCCTAGGATTGTTCTACACGTTTGGAAGTGTAGAATGAGGGGTTGGAAGTAGTTCTAAGTCCAAGAACGGACTTAGGAGCTAAAGTGACCGGTTCGCCGGAAAATAAACTTTTAGAGGTTATTTGTATTAATATGGGTTTTATGATGATAAACACTTGTTACTAACTTGTCTAAGGTATTCAAGTAACTTTCAAAGAGTTGAAAGGGTCGCCAGAATTGTCGCCGTAGTTCGCCGGAGTTTCGCCGGAGCTCAATAAGGAAGGCCCAGAACTTCATATGCTTCATTTAAGGTGAGAAGACGGCTTTATGCTTTATAACTTTTGCGTGAGGCATGATATTACCTAAATTAATCAAGAATATGTTTTATAGATTGATTAATGGTTTTAAAGTATGTGTTATGTTATGTTAAGGAATATAACATAGTTGGAAAGCATGATTTATAGGTTTGATTGGTGAAATTTCTATAAATTGATATGTATGATGTTCCAAGGACCCAAACAGGTATTTTTGGATTAAGAACGTCAAAGAGTACTTGCATGAAAAATTTCACGTTAATCGAACTCCGTTTGGGCGGTCAACTGTTATGTTGTTATGTTATTGATTGTTATGTTATTTTTGGATTAAGAACGTCAAAGAGTACCGCCAAGTCAACTGTTATACCCGACCGGGTATTGGCAAATACCCGACCGCGTATTTGCTAAAAATTTGCCCCAGGGGCTACTGTCTTCTATACCCGATCGAGTATGGGTATGTACTTGATCGAGTATACACTAAAAATTGGCCTTACGGGCTACTGTCTCCTGTACTCGACCGAGTATAGGTGAGTACTCGATCGAGTATTGGGTTATGCTCAAAACGGACAGTTTTGAGTAGGTTAACGTGGGCCGTTCAGGTGGGACCCACCCACGTTTGTTCCTAAGGATTGTTATATGACTATAGGGCTAAGCATTATCCTTAGTTAAAGGAATGAAACGTTAGCCACATCCAGATTAGGATTTGGTAGAGCATAGACCGGGGACCGAGTACCCTTGGACGGTAAATGATCCAGAATACTCCAGGTGGGGCCGAGTACCCTTGGACGGTAAATGATCCAGAATACTCCAGGTGGGTCCGAGTACCCTTGGACGGTAAATGATCCAGAATACTCCAGGTGGGGCCGAGTACCCTTGGACGGTAAATGATCCAGAATACTCCAGGTGGGGCCGAGTACCCTTGGACGGTAAATGATCCTGAATACTCCAGGTTGGGTTGAGTGCCTTGGACGGTAAATGATCCTAAAACACTCGGTAGTATGAATCGAAGGTAGACTATAGCTTGTGAGCTAGGCATCCGGTAAAGGAGTGTGAAAAGTCAGGTAAGAACAATATCTCTAAAAGACTCTTTAAATGAAATGACCTACGGGTTGAGTATTTAACAAATATATATACAGTATGTATCATCGGGTGGATGAGTCATATATATATATATATATATATATATATATATATATATATATATATATATATATATATATATATATATATATCACCCTATTTTTGGGTCTCGTGTCTGAAACATTAGTTATTCTTCATATAGCCTGCTTGTCACTAGTACTTCTATGGAGTACTGACCCCTCCGGGGGCCCTCACATTTTCAGGTTAAGGCTAGAGTCCTACAACTTGCACCTTTGCCTAGGGTGGCTGATCAAGAAGGAAGACGTGGTCCGTGCTTCCATTCTTATTTCAAATTTATAAACTGCTCATGGATTTTCGAACAATGTTTTCCTTAAAACGATTGGGGGGCCGCGTGCCCGTGTTTGCCACGTGTGGCTAAGTATCAAACATATTATTATTTCCGCATTTGTTTGATTATGATATTGACGTTGATTGTATGTGTTTACTAATCGGTTTGGCGATAGAATCAAGCGGATCCCTTGTACAATTCAATAGGAATGAACTGTTATTGTTCTTATCGGGTTGTACGACGGTTGTCTACGTGGCCCGGATGCGGTCCGGGGCGTGACAATTAAGTGGTATCAGAGCCATCGATTTCTAAACTATATAATAAACCTCTCAATATTTTACCATCGAAAAGTTTTGAACAAAACCATGAGCAGAAAGTTTTGTACCAAAGGAATCGTTGGAAACCAAGTTATTGACCTCTTATTGTTAAGACGGTACCCTTAACAGTTTGTTGGCCATAATGTTGGACCAAGTGGTGTCTTTTGTACTATTCCGTCAATCGACATTGAAACGAGTCTAACGGCTCATTCCAGATTTTCTTTCAGAAATGGAGGGTGGACGCAAGATTACTAGGAGAAACCCAACGGGTCGTGTACTGAGGGGTAGAGGCCGGGGCCAAGGCTGAGGAGGAGGCTGAGGCAGGGGTCGTGGGCGTTCCACAACGCCGACGGCAAGTAGCACGCGTGTCAGTTCGGTGCACCCGTCTTGGGCCACGGAACCGGACGACTTCACCTATGCTCCAAGCACGGAGCAAGAGGAAACCCCGTACAACGGGGAGGACTTTGATGAAGAAGAGGAGGACGATGATCCTCATTATGACCGTATGAGCGAGGTACTAGAATGGTACCTCGAGAATAAGGCAAAGAGAGAGCAGTGGCGCCAAGCTTGACAGGCTAGGCAAGCCATGGGGCAAGGAAGCCAAGGTGCTTCTAGTGCTCCATCTGGGGCATTCGGGGGAGACACGATGGTACATATCTCCAAGTACCTCAAGGAGGCTAAAGCCTTGGGGTGCAAATCATTTTATGGCAAGGGCGACATATCTGAGGCCGCCGACTGGATCAAGAAGCTGAATGACGCTTCTAGGCATATGCAAATTGGACTCGACGTGAAGTTGAGCGTTGCCACCAGGCTACTTGATGGGGTAGCTGCTGTGCGGTGGGAAGGCGTGGAAGGGAAGTTCCACGGTGAGGCCACTTGGGAGAAATTCGAAGTGGAGTTTTATAATCAGTACTACTAAACTTTTGAAGTCAATCTCAAAAGGAGAGAGTACACAAATCTGAGACAGGAGGATGGTTGCTCGGTGAGACAATTGGAACAGAGGTTCCGTGACTTGGCACGATTCATCCCAGAATACTCTTTGGATGAAAATCGTATGGCCAATCATTTTTGGGATGCGCTACACTTGGACATCCGTGACCGGGCTACTTATCACCATAACATGACATTTAGCCAGATCGTTGATCAAGGGCTCCTTGGGGAAGCCCAATGGAACGAGAGGAAGGTGAGGGACGCCAAGGAGGCGAAGAAGAGAAGATGGGGAAACTATGGACCCCGGTGTTACAAATGCGGTAGCACGAGCCACCTCAAATCCTCTTGCCCAATGTTGAATGGAGGGGGGCCATCGGGGGCCATTGAAGGACCTACGGCTAGTAGGGGACGTGTGGGACCATCTTAGGCCGGAACGGGAAGGGGCGGACCCACGGCTAGCAACGCCGCATCCGTTAACCAAGGGGGGACCCAAGCACGAGTGTATGCAATGACTGAGGCAGATGGTCGGGCCAACCCGGACTCCATCGCAGGTAACCTCTTGATTTCACATGCGTTTTATCCTTCCATTTGAAGTAAAACCTTCAGGAAATATGTGTGACCCGATCGGGTACCCCTATAGACCCGACCGAGTGTGGGCTATGTTTTAGTTTTGAGGTGTGTACTCGTTCGGGCAAGCGTGGCAGGATCTTTCGCTTTTGGCACTTTGAGCGATACCCGATCGGGTATGGCTATATACTCGATCGGGTATGTGTAAAACATTTTGGCTTCGAAGTGTGTACTCGTTCGGGCAAGCGTGGCAGGATCTTTCACTTTTGGCCCTTCGAGTAATACCCGATCGGGTATGGCTTTATACTAGATCGGGTATGTGTAAAACTCTAGCTTCGAAGTGTGTACTCGATCGAGCGTTGATGACAGGAAGCTATTAGTTGAAAATTTCGAGTGATACCCGATCGGGTAAAGGCATATACCCGATCGGGTATTGACAATTTGCTCGAGTTTGAGGCGTGCACTTGACCGGGCAAGGATAACAGGAAGTCTCTTCGATAAGGGTTCGAGTAATACCCGACCGGGTATGGGGTCTTACCCGACCGGGTATAGAGTAATCCTAGGCTGAAAGTTTTTCGTTCGGTCCTTTTCAGTCGGGATGTTGAGTAGGGTGTCTTACATGACTTATATATGTAGGAACACTAAAGATCAACGATAGGGACGCAAGAATTCTTATCGATACCGGGGCACAACGTTCATTTGTGAGCGAAGCGTTTGCCAAGGGATTGGGCATGCCTTTGGTAGAAATGGTGCAACCTTTGTTGGTCTCTACACCATTGGGAGACGACGTGGAGAGAAAACGCTACTATCCCTCGTGTAATGTATGGATAGGGGAGCACCGTCTAGCGGGTGACTTTGTGTCGTTAGATATGCTCGATTTTGATGCTATACTTGGCATGGATTGGCTTGAAAAACACCATGCGAAAGTAGATTGCTACATCAAGGTGTTAGAACTAAAATATGGGGAGGGAAATACTCTATGCTTCGAGGGAGATAGAGGAAAAATCAATCCTTGTATCATATCGGCCATAAGAGCAAGGCGTATGATGAGGAAGGGGAGTCAGGCTTACTTGGCCTACGTCATAGGAAAGGAAGGCAAGGGGAAGAGTCTCACAGAAGTGAGGGTGGTGAGTGAGTATCCGGAGGTTTTTCCTGAAGAACTCCGAGGACTCCCACCAGATCGAGAAATTGAGTTCACCATTGAAGTAGAACCCGGCACAAAACCCATCTCGATTCTCCATATCGGATGGCACCGGCTGAACTTCAAGAGTTGAAGGTTCAATTAGAAGAATTACTGGATAGCGGATTCATTAGGCCGAGTCATTCACCATGGGGAGCACCGGTACTCTTTGTAAAGAAGAAAGATGGTACACTTTGAATGTGTATCGATTACCGTCAATTGAACAAGGTCACGATAAAGAACAAATACCCTTTGCCAAGGATCGATGACTTGTTTGATCAACTACGGGAAGCAACCGTGTTCTCTAAGATCGACTTGAGGTTAGGCTACCATCAACTGAAGATCAAGGAGAGTGACATACCCAAAAGTGCATTCCGTACAAGGTATGGTCACTATGAGTTTCTAGTAATGTCGTTTGGGATTACGAACGCCCCCGCGGCATTCATGGACCTCATGAACCAAGTATTTCACCAATACTTGGACCAGTTCGTTATAGTATTCATAGATGACATTTTGATATACTCCATGAATGAGGAAGAACACTAGAAACATCTAAGGCTTGTGCTTGAAACACTGCGGGAGAAGTAACTCTTTGCCAAATTCTCTAAATGTGAATTTTGGCTTGGAAAGATCGGATTTATCGGACATGTGGTATCGGGCTCAGGCATTTCAGTTGATAACTCGAAGATTGAATCAGTCACTAATTGGGAGAGGCCCAAGAATGTGAAGGAAATACGAAGTTTTCTTGGTCTAGCGGGCTATTACAGCAAATTCGTGGAGAGGTTCTCGGTGATAGCATCTCCACTCACGAAGCTCACTCAAAAGGGGGCTAAGTTTGTGTGGGATGACAAGTGTGAGAAGGGGTTTCTTGAGCTAAAGAAACGTTTGACCGAAGCACCAATGCTTGCCCTACCCGTGCAAGGGTTAGGGTATGACATCTATAGTGATGCTAGCATTCAGGGACTTAGACGTCTACTGATGCAATCGGGGAAGGTAATTGTTTATGATTCTCGGCAGTTGAGAAAGCATGAAGTAAACTACCCCACACATGATCTGGAGCTAGGTGTTGTGGTGTTTGCATTGAAGATTTGGAGGCACTACCTCAACAGAGAGTTGTGTCAAATCTATAGTGACTACACGAGCTTGAAGTATGTGTTCACTCGGAAAGAGTTGAACATGAGACAGAGAAGATGGATGGAGTTGATCAAGGACTACAACTTGATCATTGACTATCATCCAGGCAAGGCTAATGTAGTAGCCGATGCACTGAGCAGGAAGAGATCCTCATCAGGGGTTTTACTCACATGCTTACGGGCATTGAGGGCACGCGTGGAGGTATCCACGGATGGGGCGTTATTGGCCAGATTTGAGGTGAGACCCACCTTGTTAGATGAAATCAGGACATGACAAGGCAATGACGAGGAATTTCAGAAAATCCGGGAATGGATGCTTGTGGGGCCCGTCGAGGGTTTCCATGAGAGAGAAGATGGACTTCTACTATTCAAGGAACGGGTGTGTGTGCCATCAGATGAGGAGCTCCATAAATCTGTTCTTGAGGAGGCTCACTCATCTGCGTATGCCATGCACCCAGGCGGTACAAAGATGTATCGGGACTTGAAGGAAAGTTACTGGTGGTCGAGGATGAAGAGAGAGATTGCAGAATATGTGTCGTTGCCTCACCTTTCAGCAGGTAAAGGCAGAACATCAGCACCCAGCAGGATTATTACAACCACTTACTATTCCAGAATGGAAGTGGGAGCATGTTACCATGGACTTCGTGGTGGGTTTGCCACGAGCGGTTAGGAACTACGACACAGTATGGGTGGTGGTTGATAGGCTGACTAAGAGTGCTCATTTCCTACCGATCAACACTACTTATACGCTTGAACGACTGGCCAAGTTGTACACTGATGAGATTGTGAGACTGCATGGGGTTCCGGTTACTATAGTATCGTATAGAGACCCACGGTTCACATCACGGTTTTGGCCTTAGAGCCAGGAATCCATGGGTATGAAATTGAGGTTTAGCACTGCATTTCATCCTCAAACGGATGGGCAATCTGAACGGGTGATTCAGATTTTGGAAGACATGTTGAGGGCATGTGCCTTGGAGTTCCAGGGAAGCTGGGACAACCAATTGACTTTAGTGGAATTCGCCTATAACAACAGTTATCATGCGAGTATAGGCATGCCTCCATACGAAGCATTGTATGGGAGGAAATGTCGGACACCTTTGTGCTGGGACGAGGTCGGCGAGGCTAAGCTTGAGGGCACCGAGCTAGTCGAGATCACCAAAGAAAAGGTAAAGGTTATACAGGATAGACTCAAGACTGCCCAAGACCGGCATAAGAGCTATGCAGAGAAACGTCGGAGGGCATTGGAGTTTGAGGTCGGTGATGAAGTAATTCTGAGGGTGTCACTATGGAAAGGGATCATCAGGTTCCTCATTCGAGGTAAGCTTAACCCACGTTATATAGGTCCGTTCAAAATCCTTGAGAGGATTGGGGTTGTAGCATACAGACTTCAGTTGACTCCAGAACTAGAAAAAATTCACAATGTATTTCATGTATCTATGCTCAAGAAGTATGTACGGGACCTGTCACATATTCTTGAAAAACCGCCAGTGGAAATACGAGAAGATCTGCACTACGAGGTGCAACCGGTAAAGATCATAGACCGACAGGTAAAGAAGCTAAGGAGAAAAGAGGTACCGATAGTAAAAGTACTTTGGAAGAGTGATCACGTCGAGGAGCAAACTTAGGAAGTGGAGACCCTGATGAGGGAACAGTACCCATTTCTGTTTGATTAGACACGTGGATTTCGGGGACGAAATCCCAATTAAGGGGGGTAGAACTTGTAACACCTCCACCAAGTATTTGTACTTTATCAAATTGTGTATTGAACCCTAAGAAATGAATAAGAGCATTTTTACGTGATTGTAAATTTTTACCATTTCTTTTACGTGAATAGTAAAATTCACGTGCGGCCCACACCGGATGTGGGGGCCACCCGATACTGTCGGGACCACATATTATATAAATCTTGGCCTAGATAGTATGTATATAGTGGTGGATATCCTAATTGGGCCGTGGCAATGGCATAGGGTTGACCGGTTGGTCAAATGGGGCCAAATTATCAATGTCGGCAATTTATCAGATAACAGCCCGAAAAGGAATTTCGGAGACTTCTAACTTAAAGTTGAGGAATTTATATTCATTATAAAGTCCAAAAAGGATTCAGAACATGCGTTATATTTTATTTGACCCGATAAAATAAAATGTAATTAAAATAGTCCGGAAAATACAACTTTCGGGACCGATTGTCCACTCGGGGACACAAAGGGTTGACCTCCCACATGGGTGGGGGCCAACCCACGTCCTTGGTATGGAAAATATCAAGGGGAGCCGCACATTGGCATGAGGAAATAGGGGAGAAAGTATTTAGAGACCAAATGTGATAGGAAAGGGGGTCCCTCTCCCATATTATTGATGAATAAGCCGAAATGGGTATTCTCAATCACCCCAACTCAATCATCTAGGCCAACCTACTCAATGAAGAGAGATAAGGTCTGCCAAAACTTTATTTTCATCCACCATTTTCGCACAAAGCAAGGGGAGGAAGAAGGAAGGGAAAAGAGAAGAGAAAAGGAGAGGATAGGGAGGAAAAGTTGAGATTTACAAGGTAATGACTCCATTTATCCCATCTCTTATTCCTCAATCATCTCATATGATTCGAAAATCGTATTTCACACTCTAGGATTGCTCTACACATTTGAAAGTGTAGAATGAGGGGTTGGAAGTAGTACTAAGTCCAAGAACGGACTTAGGAGCCAAAGTGATCGGTTCGCCGGAAAATAATCTTTTAGAGGTTATTTGTATTAATATGGGTTTTATGATGAAGAAACCTTGTTAGTAACTTGTCTAAGGTATTCAAGGAACTTTCACGGAGTTGAAAGGTTCGCCGGAATTGTCGCCGGAGTTCGTTGAAGTTCGCCGGAGTTTCGCCGGAGCTCAATAAGGAAGGCTAGAACTTGATAAGCTTCATTTAAGGTGACAAGACAGTTTTATGCTTTATAACTTTTGAGTGAGGCATGAGATTACCTAAATTAATCAAGAATATGTTTTATGGATTGATTAATGGTATTAAAGTATGTGTTATGTTATGTTAAGGAATATTACATAGTTGGAAAGCATGATTTATAGGTTTGATTGGTGACATTTCTATAAACTGATATGTATGATGTTCCAATGACCCAAACAGGTATTTTTGGACTAAGAACGTCAAATAGTACTTGCCTGTAAAATTTCACGTTAATCGAACTCCGTTTGGGCAGTCAAACGGGCGTTGACCGCCAAGTCAACTCTTATACCCGACCGGGTATTGGCAAATACCTGACCGGTTATTTGCTGAAAATTTGACCGAGGGGCTACTGTCTTCTATACCCGATCGAGTATGGGTATGTACTCGATCGAGTATACACTAAAAATTGGCCTTACGGGCTACTGTCTCCTGTACTCGACCGAGTATAGGTGAGTACTCGATCGAGTATTGGGTTATGCTCAAAACGGGCAGTTTTGAGTAGGTTAACGTGGGTCGTTCAGGTGGGACCCGCCCACGTTTGTTCCTAAGGATTGTTATATGACTATAGGGCTAGGTATTGTCCTTAGTTAAAGGAATGAAACGTTAGCCACATCCAGGTTAGGATTTGGTAGAGCATAGACTGGGGACCGAGTACCCTTGGAAGGTAAATGATCCAGAATACTCGAGGTGGGGCCGAGTACCGTTGGACGGTAAATGATCCAGAATACTCCAGGTGGGGCCGAGTACCCTTGTACGGTAAATGATCCAGAATACTCCAAGTGGGGCCGAGTACCCTTGGACGGTAAATGATCCTAAATACTCTAGGTTGGATTGAGTGCCCTGGACGGTAAATGATCCTAAAACACTCGGTAGTATGAATCAAAGGTAGACTATAGCTTGTGAGCTAGGCATCCGGTAAAGGAGTGAGAAAAGTCAGGTAAGAACTTTATCTCTAATAGACTCTTTAAATGAAATGACCTACGGGTTGAGTATTTTACAAATATATATACAGTATGTGTCATCGGGTGGATGAGTCACACACACACACACATACATATATATATATATATATATATATATATATATATATATATATATATATATATATATATATATATATATATATATCACCCTATTTTTGGGTCTCGTGTCTGAAACATTAGTTATTCTTCATATAGCCTGCTTGTCACTAGTACTTCTATGGAGTACTGACCCCTCCGGGGGCCCTCACATTTTTCAGGTTAAGGCTAGAGTCCTACTACCTGCACCTTTGCCTAGGGTGGCTGATCATGAAGAAATATGTGGTTCTTGCTTCCATTCTTATTTCAAATTTATAAACTGCTCATGGATTTTCGAACAATGTTTTCCTTAAAACAGTAGGGGGCATGTGTGCCCGTGTTTGCCACGTGTGGCTAAGTATCTAACACATTATTATTTCAGCATTTGTTTGATTATGATATTGATGTTGATTGTATGTGTTTACTAATCGGTTTGGCGATAGAATCAATCGGACGCCTTGTACAATTCAATAGGAATGAACTATTATTGTTCTTATCGGGTTGTACGACGGTTGTCTACGTGGCCCGGATGCGGTCCGGGGCGTGACCTTAAACTTGCATTGAGGTGGTTCTTTCAATTCTTCTCCATTGAAAATAGATTTTTTTTTGTTCAATTTATTCTTCAAAAATTGATGTTCTCTCCGTTTCTTTTTCAATAAAAACATCCGGTGCTTCTTGTTCAAAAACATTTAGAGAACAAAGAGATTGATCTTTAATTTTTTTCGTAGAATCAAATATGTTGAATTCTACTTTTTGGTCATCGAGCTCTAAAGTTAATGAACCATTAGACACGTCTATTTTTGTTTGGTCAGTTTTAAGAAAGGTCTTCCCAAAAGAATGTGTGTATCTTGATTATCGGCTTCCATTTCAAGAATGTAGAAATCAACAGGGAAAACCAAATTTTCAACTTTTACTAGTGCTTCCTCTACGATGCCCTTTAGGTATGTGCTAGACCTATCTCCCCATTGAATTACTACCCCAGTTTCATGCATTGGGCCAATTTTTAGGGACTTGTATAATGAATATGGAATAACATTGATTGAAGCCCCTAAATCCAACAAGGCCCTAGGAAATAAAGTGTCCCCTATATTGCATGGGATTGTGAACATGTCTGGATCGCTACATTTATCGGGAAGTTTCTTTAGGAATATCGCCGAGACACGTTCACTAACCTCCACCTTTTGTTTTCCCTTCAATTTGCTTTTTCTTTTCATTGTGGATAATTCTTTTAAAAATTTTGCATAACAGGGAACACTTTTGATTAGTTTGAAGAGTGGGATGTTTACCTCACAATCGATGAAGGTCTCGTAAAGGTCCCAATCATTCTCCATCTTTCTTGTGTCTTTTAGTGCCTCGGGAAATGGAGGGAGTGGTTCATATGAGGAAAGTGGAGGGAATTTGAACTTCGTTGGCTCCTCCTCGTTGTGGCCAACCTCATCTTTGTCAACCTTCTCTTCTTCAATTTTCGTTGCTTGCAACTCCTTACCGCTCCTCAAGATGATTGCATTGACATGTTGTCTTGGGTTTCGCTCTGTTTGAGAAGGGAGCTTTCCCGAGTCTTTTGCCTCGAGCCGACTCACTGCACTCCAAATTTGGCTCATTTGGTTCTCCAAATTTTGGATGCTAGATTTAGCCATTTCTTCAAATTGGGCCACACTTTGTTGTATCGTTGATACACTCATGGTAAGTGCTCGAATCATGTCTTCAGTGGACATATTTGAGCTTGAAGTTTGGCCTTGGGGAGGTTGGTTATATTGTTGGCAAGAAGAATTTGGTTGTTGAGGATTACCATACCTCAAATTTGGATGATCTCTCCATCCTGGATTGTATGTGTTGCCATGCGGATCGTACCTCCTTTGACCGTGGAACCCCAATGCTTGACTTGCTCGGGATTCTCCTCTTGTAGTGTTGGGCAAGAATCGGTGGGATGCCCTTGTGTTGAACATATGCCGCAGACCTTGACTTCTTTTGTTTTTGGATTTAAGAGAAAATCTTTAACCAAAGAAGTCAAGCCCGGCCACTTGACTTTCCAACGAGGTGTTGGATTCCGCCGCCATAAATCTTTTTGATGACCGCCAGTCATAGTGTCTACAATTCTCGGCCAACTCCGAGATAAGATTCCTATCTTGAGAAGGAGTTTTGTTGACAATTCCTCCTCCACATGCGGCATTTATCATCCGCCTATCATCATGGTTCCGAATAGCCATGATATGGATAGCTTGCACAAAGTTTCTTGAACTGTTCCCAGAATTCATAGAACGATTCATCATCTTTTTGATCCACATTGCTGATTTGTTTCTTTAGAGATGAGGAGACTGAGGCAGGATAATATGTGACACCGCACCCGAACGTCCTTGAAATTCAAAATAAATTTCAGAGCTTATGTATAGAATTTCCCTATTATCGAACAATTGTAAAACGATTAAAGTTTTACGTAAAGTCTGATTAATCATGATGGAGTAATGAGACTAGGCCCAGAGCCTAATCAGCCCAAGCCCCGAATTTGGACCCGTGGATCCAAGTCCACAACCTGGCGCCTGCCTGCCTGCCCAACGGGGAGCCCACCAGTCCGGCCGACCTCCCAACTCGAAAGAGTAACGGTCAAGCAATTAATGCACTGTTAATTATGTATTTAATTTCGTATTAATGCTGTAATTAATTAGTCATTATTATCGGTAGCAGTTACGATTTGTATACGCCTATAAAAGGCGGGCTGTAATTCAGATTAGAGGAAGCGAATTCTATATGCTATTTCTGGCAACTAAATACTTTTAGCTTCTTTCCTTATTTTCATTATTTTCCTGATTTCTTGCTTGAGTGTTGTACGTAGCTTTCCTAAAAGCCTACGAGCGTCCTATTTTGGACCAACATTGGCGCTTTCATTGAGAGCCTCTATCGTCTCTCTTATCATTTTGGTAGAAATCAATCAGAAAAAATCCAAAATCGAAATAAGAAAATTATGAAATCTGGAAGTCCAGGCAGTGACATTGTCATGGTGTTCGCAGCCGCAATCTAGAGAACCCCACTGCTACAAGATCTCAGCCGCTAAGTCGAAGGGCTTCGGTGGGTGGTTGTTGTCACCTCTGTCTGGCCATTTTCCGCTCGCAGGTCACATCGCCGCCAGATGCCAGCCGCATCTCGATTCTCTTCCTCGCCGATGGCCGCGCTAAATGTCTCTGCAGCTGTTAATTGCAGATTCTGCCGCACTCGGATCACTGCTTGTATCGAATCTGACTCTCCATTCATCTCAGTTCCGGCGACTAAGTTGGCCCGCCATTAATAGGTGCCTCAAAGCTCTGAAGGAAGACAATAACCAAGTATGATCTTCGTCACCTTCGCCACCTCCATCACAACACTGACCGCCTGGATTCGGATCGCTCCGTCACGTGCCGGTCTCCATTGCAGCTCAATGGTCTGGTCCCACTTCCGGTGGCGCTGCATCCTAAGGAATCTCCAGCAGCGAAGGTAGCAGCTGAATGGAGTAGGTCCTCCACTTCCTCCGGCGATAAGCACTGAACAGCGGCTGAGGGCATCTCCAGCTAGAGCATCGTCAGTTTTGCATCTCTAGGTCTTGTGAAGCTGGCTGCACATGCAGCTAACCTTGGACATTTGGGTCTCATCACACCGTCACGCTTGGGAGTTGGCCCAGAATTGTTTCAACAACACACATTATCCGCATTTTATCTTAATCGAAAGCTAAGTATCCAAAAATTCTCCATATTTGAGATATAAAAAAAAATCAAAAAAAAAAATCATAAATTGAAACATTTGAAAAGATATTTTAAGTGGTTTAATTGCTTTTACTCTTGTTAAGCGTGTGTAATTTTAACATTGAAAAACGGACTTATGAAATCCGATCACTTACGTACACCGGGCGAGCACACACACTCGTACACTGGCCGAGCACACACACTCGCGCCACCGGGTCACGTGATATGGGTGAGGCGATTAATAATCTCCAATATAAATGTCAATACCGCACACTCTTGACTTCATACGAGTTCTTGCGTGCTCTTACCCTTTCCAAGTGCATCACACTCCGACCTCGGGGGACGAGTCACCCGTTCAAAAGTTTTTACTTGCGGGTTCGAACTACTAACCTCGGGCAGCGAGTTAAACTCTTATTAGGGGCCTATAGCCACGCTCTTCCGAGCAATTTTGTCACTTAATTGACATTCACATTTCTCGAAAAGGTTGATATACTTTAGTTCTTTGTGGTTGGATTATCCATTCGAGTGAGGAGTCCGACTCACTTACTCGCGGATTCAATCTTTCTTTCGGAGACTGAGTTGATGCCTAACTTGGGAACTTGATGTCATCCTTTTCAAGTAGTGAGTCCGACTCACTTACACACTGAGCTGTGGTTCCAAACCAGGCCAGATGCCCTATTCTACACTAGTTTCTTTTATGTGTAGGTACAACTGAATGAAGTGGGGACTGAGGGTCTTGCCATCTTCAAGGAAGCAAATGACAAACTCGACGAGTCTGAGTCCGACGAGAAGAACAGTTCTAGCCATCCTATTCGTAGATGGTGATCATTACAATAAAGGCTGAGGATCTCACCTCTTGTTTCATGTTGGGGGCGTCAGATGTACTCTTTTTCCCTTTATTAGGATTTTTTCCCATTGGGTTTTTTTTCCCTAATGAAGGTTTTTAATGAGGCATCTCCCCAACATGGATAAGGGCGGGGATTTTCTAGTCTCGGAGAAGAGCAACTGACTTGGACTCCTCCCTCTTAGCCGAGTCTACTACTCGACTAAGGGAGTGAGGGACTCGTGATAGAGTAATGAGACTAGGCCCAGAGCCTAATCAGCCCAAGCCCCGAACTTGGACCCATGGATCCAAGTCCATAACCTGAAGCCTGCCTGCCAGTACGGCCGACCTCCTAGCCCGGAAGAGTAACGGTCGAACAATTAATGCGCTATTAATTATGTATTTAATTCCGTATTAATGTTGTAATTAATTAGTCATTATTATCGGTAGCAGTTACGATTTGTATACGCCTATAAAAGGCGGGCTGTAATTCAGATTAGAGGAAGCGAATTCTATATGCTATTTCTGGCAACTAAATACTTTTAGCTTCTTTCCTTATTTTCATTATTTTCCTGATTTCCTGCTTGAGTGTTGTACGTAGCTTTCCTAAAAGCCTACGAGCGTCCTATTTTGGACCAACATTGGTGCTTTCACTGAGAGGCTGTATTGTCTCTCACATCACTCTAGTAGGAAATTTCAAAAAAATGGGTGAAGACCGAAAGTTTCTAGCAGTTTTTCAAGTCTGTTACTCACAATCTTGAAAAATCTAGCAAAAACTTTTCTTGAAATTCAGCAAAAAAAGGAAAAAGTTCTGGAATTTCAAAGAGGTGCGTCGGAGATGCCGTTGCTAGCCATGGAGCAGTGGTGCTACAGCAGAAACATTTCACTGGGGCTCACCTACCCCACTCCCGGATCTTTCCATCGCGGAATTGCCGCCAGGCGCCGTGAGATGAAGCTCCTCGCCGCAGCCCTGGAATGTTCAGATCTGGAGCTTTACTGAGCCGGAACTTTTATCACCGTCCTGGCCGCCGCCAAGCACCGAAGCGCCTACCGATGCCCCAGATATCACCCATTCGTGCTCCAGATCCCGCTGTCGTGCCTGATATGATTTTTCATCACGTCGAAGAAAGGTTCGTGTTTATCTTAGATATGGAGAGTAAGGTTGTCCGCCATTGTTGGCCATCTGAGAGCTCCTGGGAGTGACGAACGACACTCACTCATGACGCCGACAATGCCTCCTCCATCACTCTCTATCCTCCGGCCACATCGGCCGAGGGTCCACCAGTGGCGGCCTTGGCCAAATCTCGTTTCTTGTTCCGCATACTAGCAGTGGCGGGTGGCCTAACAGTGAGGTGAAGCTTTGGGAGGGTTCCATCTTCTTTTTGCCAAACAGTGGGTGGGGCCAGTCTTTGTTGACCCAATCAACTTGGGCCATCCTCCAGTAGGTCCAAAGCTAACTACGTATGCCATCTCTCCCTAATTGAACCGAGAACACCAAGCTAAGTGTTCTCTTCTCAATTTTTATAATATGTCAAAATCATAATTCGAAACATTTGAAAAGATATTTTAAGTGATATGATTGCTTTTATTCTTGTTAAATGTGTGTAATTTTAACATTGAGGAACGGACTTATGACATCTGATCACTCAAGTACGCCGGACGAGCACACACACTCGTACAATGGCCGAGCACACACACTCACGCCACCGGGTCACGTCATATGGGTGTGATGATTAATAAGCTCCAATCTAAATGTTAATACCGCACACTCTTAACTTCATACGAGTTCTCGCGTGCTCTTACCCCTTCATAGTGCATCACACTCCGACCTCGAGGGACGAGTCACCCGTTCAAAAGTCTTTACTTGCGGGTTCGAACTACTAACCTCGGGCGGCGAATTAAACTCTTGTTAGGGGCCTAGAGCCACGCTCTTCCAAGCAATTTTGTCACTTAATTGACATTCACATTTCCCGAAAAGGTTGATATACTTTAGTTCTTTGGGGTTAGATTATCCATTCGAGTGAGGAGTCCGACTCACTTACTCGCGGATTCAATCTTTCTTTCGGAGACTGGGTTGAGGCCTAACTTGGGAACTTGATGTCACTCTTTTTGAAGTAGTGAGTCCGACTCACTTACACACTAAGTCGTGGTTCCACACCAGGCCAGATGTCCTATTCTACACTAGTTTCTTTTCTGTGTAGGTACAACTCAATGAAGTGGGGGACTGACGGTCTTGCCATCTTCAAGGAAGCAAATGACGAACCTGACGAGTCTGTGCCCGATGAGAAGAACAGTTCTAGCCATCCTATTCGCAGATGGTGACCACTGCAATAAAGGCTGAGGATCTCATCTTTTGCTTCATCTTGGGGGCGTCAGATGTACTCTTTTTCCCTTCATTAGGATTTTTTCCCATTGGGTTTTTTCCCAATGAAGGTTTTTAATGAGGCATCTCCCCAACATGGACAAGGGCGGAGATCTTCTAGTCTCAGAGAAGAGCAACTGACTTGGATTACTCCCTCTTAGCCGAGTCTACTACCCGACTAAGGGAGTGGGGGACTCATGATGGAGTAATGAGACTAGGCCCAGAGCCTAATCAGCCCAAGCCCCGAATTTGGACCCGTGGATCCAAGTCCACAACCTGGCGCCTGCCTGCCTGCCCAACGGGGAGCCCACCAGTCCGGCCGACCTCCCAACTCGAAAGAGTAACGGTCAAGCAATTAATGCACTGTTAATTATGTATTTAATTCCGTATTAATGTTGTAATTAATTAGTCATTATTATCGGTAGCAGTTACGATTTGTATACGCCTATAAAAGGCGGGCTGTAATTCAGATTAGAGGAAGCGAATTCTATATGCTATTTCTGGCAACTAAATACTTTTAGCTTCTTTCCTTATTTTCATTATTTTCCTGATTTCCTGCTTGAGTGTTGTACGTAGCTTTCCTAAAAGCCTACGAGCGTCCTATTTTGGACCAACAAATCATATTACTGTTTGGGCTCGTATAAAAGGAATGGACTTCTAAATAATTAATTAGGAATCTTATTGATATTGGGGCCCAACAGTCTTAAATAAAAATGTATAACCCCTCGGTACAAAGTAAGAGCGGTCGGGCAGCCCAAATGTTATTTTGGGCATAACCTGTTAAAAATCGCAATTATCCAAGAATGGCATCCTAGTCCCACTAGAGGGTTACCCACACATTATTAGCCCAGCTACATGAATATTAATATTATAAATGAGTGATAGAATGATTAGAGAAGAATAGAAATGCCTATGGTCTCATCTTTGGCATTATTAGGCTAAATAATGGGAGTAGGGTTTTCTTTTGTAATTATACATCATATAAATTATTGGGACCACTCTACACATATTAGATATCAATAATATGATGTAGAAGGTTGACTTGCTCTAAATATATTGGGGAGAGTACAAAAGTACATCTTATGACAAAAGACAAAAACGACAGGAGCCATCTTTCCACTTTTGGAAGTATTGGTAGATATTTTGCTCCCAATTTAATTAGGGGACATAAGAGTGCGCCACACACCTTACTAGCACCTGCCAAATAAAATGAATAAGTTAGAACTCATAAATGGGGCTGACCTATTGAGTTGAGAGCTCAAACAATACAAAAGAGAAATAAAAGAGGAGGACCATCTCGTGTTTGATTGGAATCAAACACCCTACCCTTTCTTTTTGTGAACCACATGATCTCTATCTTCATTTGAGGCTCCTTAAGACTTATCACAACCCATTTCGAACTGGGAGGATAAGTAAAAGGTGAGAGCCGCACAAACCAAAGAAATGAGAGAGGGAGAAGAGTTGGCCGCATGGGTGTTTTCCAATTTGTGGAGTTCACTGTTGGAGCCATATCTCTAGCTATACAAATTTCATTAAGGCTTGTGAGGTTCCCACTGAGAGATCTCGAGAAAAGGAATCCAAATACGTGCGGTTTGAAGAAAACGGAGCAGCTTAAGGCCTCCAAATCATCCGAACACAACGAAACCTCGCAGAATACGTTTTCGGTATTCAAAGTAAGTTTGAATCCAACACCTTCCTCTCTATTGTCTAAATCATATAAATGATTGAATATCTATTATACACTGGTTGAAGTGTATAATATCTTATTAGGAAGCAACTTTAATTGTTGGAAAGGCTAGATACTAACCTAGAAATAACCTTGAAAGGTTAGGGAATGAGTTTTCGTGGGACTGTTTTCGTGTCGACGTTTAGGGGTTGAGATAGCACCGTGAGGAGGCTTCTTTACACTCATATTTAAGAAAGGAATCAGTTCTTAATACACCTTGACCGAAGCTTTGACCATTGGATCAAGAAGGAAAAGTTTAAAGCTCAATTAAGGTGAGGACCGACATCTAGTTGCTTACAACTTGTAGGTTAAGTATGAGATTACCAAAATGTCTAAATCATGTTATTCATGGATTATAATGACTGATTATTGATGAAATATTGATATATTAGATAAAGAATGAAATTTCAAATGATTTGGAAATCATATTGATAAAAATGGAGTTAAATGAACTATTGTGTGAAATATGCATTTTTACTCATGTGTGAATTGTGTAGATACATAAATGATTATTTATGTATTATATTGGATGATTAAGTCGCTGCTACATATCTAGAAATATGTAGGGATTTATAAATGAAATATATGATTGATAGGAATAATCTTAATAGTATGGAAGTACTAGTTAAGGATTTGATTGTAATTGTTGTACTTGATTGTGATGTAAGTGACTAAATTGATGTACTATGATGTAAGATCATGATGAGGCAGTCCGTGAGGATGTCCAAAAATAGATTATTGATATTACAATTCTAGGCATAGTGAGTGCTTAGGAATTGGGGTCTATGTCAATGTAAGGAGATGTACTTGAGCCCGTGCTCATAGAATTGCATTGGGTAGGCATGACGTGGTGATTGATGACATGAATGGTGATGTAGTTGAGTTGGACTCAAGAAATGCATGGGAGATATGAGGGTGTAGCCTATGATGTGCACGGTGATGTAGTTGAGTTGGACTCAAGAAATGCACGGTGGAGTAGTTAACTTGTGTTATTTAAGGTGCATGGTGATGTAGTCGAGTTGGACTCGAGAAATGCAAACATATGTGTTAGGGTTGAACCCTATGTATTGTCG
Source organism: Cuscuta europaea (assembly GCA_945859875.1). NCBI lineage: Eukaryota > Viridiplantae > Streptophyta > Magnoliopsida > Solanales > Convolvulaceae > Cuscuta > Cuscuta europaea. Next base: position 1,129,758 of record CAMAPE010000080.1, on the reverse strand, counting down.
TGACTAGGGGTCACGGGGTTTGGGTTATATTTCATAAACAAACCTTGGGTCTACGTGCCGACTACTTGACTTTATATATCAAGTAAGTATATTTTGAAAAGGGGTAACTTGGGGTTACGGCCTAGCTTATATTATCACGCTATTTGAGGGTCTTGTGTTTGAAATACTTGTTGTATATCTATTAGATGCCATCCACACCAGTACTTTATAGCCGTATAGAGTACTGACCCCCTTTCGGGGGAGGGGGGTGTCCCACCACCATTTCAGGTTGAGGCTAGAGCTTGCTACATGTGCTTGTTGATCGGGCGATCATCTCAGAGGGAAGAGTTGGTTCGTGCTTCCTCCAAATCTGTTTTAAACATTTAAACATGCTCATGGATATTGTTTTTCATTATGGAGCCTGTGTGCTCGCGTTTGCCCCGTGTGGCATTTGTTTTCAAACTATGTTTTCCGCTGCGTATTCAATTACTTATTATGTATGTTTATGGACGACTTATGTGTGAAGGATATTCGAGACGCCTTGTATAATATGGATGAGTTAGTCTGCGGTTGACTATTCGTATTCTACGGTGGGTTGTTGACGTGTCCGGATAGGTCCGGGGCGTGACAATTTAATCGGTATCAGAGACATGTTCATAAATTTCATAATGAAGACTCAAAATTCTCTTTTCCAAACGGTTTTGAAAACCATGAGCATAAATGTTTTGTACTTATAGAACTTTTGGTACTTGAGTTGCAAGGTCTCTAATTGTTAAGATGGTACCCTTAGCAATTGGTATGGCGGCAATTCGAGCCAAGTAGTGTCTTAAGTACCTATCCGTCAATTGACATTTGATACGAGTCTAATGACTCTTTCCAAAATTTCTTTCAGAAATGGACGGTGGTGGCAACATTACGAGAAAGAAACCGATGGGCCGTGTACCGGTGGCGACCGGGAAGGGAATCCGTGGGACCTCTAGAATGTCTAGAGGGGTGAACCGTGGAGGCCGATTGCACGCGGTGAGCGACGGTCATGTTGACACCGAGGATGAAACCTACTGGTCCTATGAGGACTCGACTTACCAACCGGAGACCGAGCCGGTTGAGACCCCTTACGAAGGGGATGACGATGATATAAGTGATGAAGATGGGGAGAATGACTCCCTAGCAAGAATTGAGGCGCTGCTCCAGCAATACCAGCGGGAGCGCGAAGAGAGGAGGGAACGCCGAAGGCGCCGAGGAGGGCAAACTTCGGGTGGGGCTTCAAGAGAAAGAAGCCATGGCGACTCTTGGGCCCACATTGAACCACATGGGGGCCCGGATGATGGAGGTCCGATCATAAGGATCTCAAAATATATCAAGGAAGCGAGAGACTAGGGGTGCAAACCCTTTAATGGAACGGGTGACATCTCGGTCCCTGCGGAATGGATCAAGAGGCTGAACGAAGTGGCCCTTCATATGCAACTCACCCCCGAGTTTAAACTAAGGGTGGCGGTGAGATTGCTTGAAAGGATGGCGTCCACATGGTGGGACGGCGCCAAGGGCAAGTATGGCAGGACCGTGACGTGGGAGAATTTTCGACAAGAATTCTTTGCCCAATACTATTCTGATTTTGAAGTGAACACCAAGAGGAGGGAGTATACCCTCCTGACCCAAGGTGGCAAAATGACGGTGAGACAACTTGAACACAAATTCATGGAGCTCGCGGAGTTCATACCGGAGTATGTCTGTGACGAGAATCGAATGGTTAATCACTTCTGGGATGCCTTGGACTTGGAGGTGTGTGAGAGGGCAACACAGTTGCCTAACATGACCTTTATCCAAGTAGTCGAGCAGGGGCTGAAAGGGGAGAAGGAATGGGAAGAAAGAAAGTTGAAAAACACCGAGGAGGCGATAAAGAGAGAGTGGGAAAACCATGGACCTCAGGGTCCTAACAAAAAGGGGAATCATGGAGGAGGATCCTTTCGGGCACCCCCACTACCATCTAGGGGAAGCCAAGGCCCGGGCGGGCAATCGCAAGCCTCAGGGGTGACTCATTGCAAAAATTGCAAGAGGAACCAGCCGGGAAAATGTCGTGACCCTCCTACATGCTACCAATGCGGGAGCACCAGGCACATGAAGATGAGTTGCCCACAACTGGGTGGAGCAAGAGCATCGGGACCAAGCAGTGGTACTACCGGGACACGGAATCAAGCCAGGGCCTCCCAAGCATCCAGGGGACAAGGGGGAGCAAGCGCGAGTAATGTGCCGTCCGTGAACCAGGGGAGGACTCAAGCCATAGTCTATGCGATGACGGAAACGGACGGTCACGCTAACCTGGATCTGTCGCAGGTATTACATCAGATTTTGAATGTCTTTAAGCATATTTTGGGTAAGGGAAGTTGCGGGGTTGAGTGCGGGTCATCCCGGGGGCAAACCGGGAGGTTTCGCACGGAATGGACAAACGTTTTCCCACGCACGGCCGGAGGCACGCACGCGTGCGTCCGGCCGTGCGTGGGAGGCAGTGGGCTTACGAATTCAAAATTTGCCCACGCACGGCCGTGCGTACCCGGACTCCGTGCGTACCCCCGTGCGTCTCTCCATGCGTGGGTGGCAGTAGCCATCCTGGGAAAAATTTTCCTGCACACACGCGTGCGTTCCCCCCTCGCACGCGTGCGTGGCACCCAGAATGCCCGACGTTGATTTTTTCGCACCGATTTGCGTCGTTAAGACCTCTCCTTCATCCCAAACATGTGTATGAGCATAATAAACCGCTATAAATGTATATAGATGGTATGAAGGCATCTTACATGGATTATAAATGTAGGAACACCAAAGATTAATGGGAAAGATGCGTGAATCCTTATCGATACCAGGGCACAACGTTCATTCGTGAGTGAGACGTTCGCCAAAGGCTTAGGGATACATTCAATACCGATGAAACAAACTCTAGTGATATCAACACCACTAGGAGATGACGTTGAGAGAACTTGTTATTATCCATATTGTGAGGTGGAAGTCGATGGCCAAACCTTAACGTGTGATTCCATACCGCTGAGCATGATTGATTTTCATGCGATCCTAGGGATGGATTGGCTAGAAAACCATCATGCAAGGGTAGATTGCTACACGAAGGTTATAGAACTCGAAGGAAATGATGGGAATGCCCTACGCTTCGAGGGTGATCGAGGCAAGTCAAATAGTTGCATCATATCTGCCGTGAGAACGAGGAGTATGATGAGAAAGGGATGCCACGCATATCTAGAATACGTGGTGAACAAAACTAAGGAGGAACCGAACCTTGACGATGTAAGGGTGGTTTGTAAGTACCCGGATGTCTTCCCTAAAGACCTACCGGAGCTTCCATCCGATAGAGAGATTGAATTTGTGACCGAGGTTGAGCCCGACACCAAACCAATCTCTATACCGCCGTACTGAATGGCACCTGCGGAACTGAATGAGTTCAAAACCCAATTGCAAGAGCATTAGCCAAGAAAGCAATGGGTTTGAAAGAGTTCTTTACTTGTTTTCCATTCTGGCAAGCACTGCAGAGGGTCTCTTTCTTGTACACAATGTCTGGCAGTCCATCTACAATGTGTTCTCTGGCTAGTTTGTTGATTGTTTTGATATTCAAATGGCTAAGCTTCTTGTGCCAATCCCATCTTAGTTTTGAATCTCCCTTGGCTATCAGGCATATACCATCTTTTGCAGTTTTCCAATCAACCACGTAGATGTTCTTTTTCCTTCTTGCTGTAAGAACCAATTCCTTTGTTGTCTCATACTTTACATAACAGGAATCCTTTGTGAATTCAACTGTGTAGCCTTTATCACAGAATTGGATAGCACTTAGTAGGTTGAACTTCAGGCCTTTGACATATGACACATCATCAATGATTATCTGGTTCTTGATCAGCTTCCCTTTTCCCTTTGTCTGGCCTTCTTTGTCATTTACACCAAAGGTAACTCTTGGTCCATTAAGCTTTTAGAACTCTGTTAGGCAACTTCTGTCACCTGTCATGTGCCTGGAGCATCCACTATCAATAAACCATTCTTGTTCAGAGATAGCTCCACCACAATGCTCCTGCAGAATTAAAAGAAAGATTTAGGTACCCAAGCAATGTTGGATCCTAGGGGGTCATGGAGTCTTGGTAGTTGGTACCACTTTGGTCTCATCAAGTGAAACCTTGGTGGGTGGTACCCATTGTCCACCTTGTAGTCATAGTAAACCGAAATGTGATTCACTTTGGGCAGATGCTTGTGAGGGTCTTGCTTCCTGTTTACATATTTTTTTCATAGCTTTCTTGGTAGGAAAGAAGTCCCATATACTATCAAGAGCAGAGGGGCGGTTTCATTAGACCGAGCTATTCACCGTGGGGAGCACCGGTACTTTTTGTGAAAAAGAAGGATGAGACTCTACGTATGGGCATTGACTACCGACAATTGAACAAGGTCACCATCAAGAATAAGTACCCTTTACCTAGGATTGATGACTTGTTTGACCAGCTCCGGGGGGCAACGGTATTTTCAAAGATTGACTTGAGGTCAGAGTATCACCAACCGAAGATCAAAGAAAGCGACATACCGAAGAGTGCTTTCTGCGGCATTCATGGACTTGATGAACTGAGTTTTTCATAAATACTTGGATCAGTTTGTAATTGTGTTCATAGATGACATCCTAATTTACTCAAGAAATGAAGAGGAGCACGAGAAACACTTGGTTCTGGTTCTTGAAACATTACGAGAGAAGCAACACTATGCCAAATTCTCTAAGTGCCAAACACTATGTAATCGGCTTTCTCGGTCATGTGGTTTCTGAATCAGGCATTTCTGTGGATAACAAGAAGATTGAGGCCATCATAGGATGGGAAAGACCTAAGAACGTGAAGGAGATTCGTAGTTTCCTTGGACTAGCGAGATACTATAGAAAATTCATGGAGAAATTCTCGGTTTTGGCATCACCATTGACGAAACTCACTCGAAAGGGAGCAAAGTTTGTATGGGATGACCGATGTGAGAAAGGATTCTTAGAACTGAAGAAAAGGTTAACTGAGGCATCGGTACTCGCCTTACCAAAACAAGGTATGGGGTACGATGTCTATAGCGATGCGATCATCCAAGGGCTTGGATGTGTACTAATGCAGAATGGGAAGGTGATTGCCTACGCTTCACAACAGTTGAAGAAGCACGAGGTAAATTATCCTACTCCTGACTTAGACTTGGGAGCAGTGGTTTTTGCACTAAAGATATGGAGGCATTATCTCTACGGAGAGACATGTCACATATACACTGACCACAAGAGTTTGAAGTATGTGTTTACTCAGAAAGAGATAAACATGAGACAACGACTGTGGATGGAATTGATAAAGGACTACCACCTAGTGATTGATTACCATCCAGGGAAAGCAAATGTTGTGGCTGATGCCCTTAGTCGGAAGAGTTCATCGGGGGCATTGATAACCAACTTTAGGGCATTGAGAGCCCAATTGGAAGTATCAACTAATGGCGCCTTGGTGGCGAGATTTGAGGTGAGACCTACCTTACTTGATGAGATCAAGAAGGGGCAGGATCTTGATGATGAGCTCAAGAAGGTCCGAGAATGCATGCTAGCAGGGCCGGTAGATGATTTTCGTGAAAGAGACAATGGTCTCTTGTTATTTTGTGATCGAGTGTGCGTACCATCGAATGATGAGCTCCGAAAGTCCATTCTAGAGGAGGCTCATTCCTCGGCATATGCTCTGCACCCGGGAGGCACGAAGACGTACAGGGATTTGAAAGAAAGCTACTGGTGGTCTGGTATGAAGAGGGAAATAGCCGAATACATCAGTCGGTGCCTTACTTGTCAGCAAGTTCAGGCAGAACATACATCAGCATCCAACGGGCTTATTGCAGCCACTTTCCATCCCGGAATGGAAGTGGGAACATGTTACTATGGATTTCGTGGTAGGCTTACCGTGGACGATCAGGAACTATGATGCAGTTTGGGTTGTTGTTGATAGGCTCACGAAGAGTGCACACTTTTTACCTATCAACACCACTTACCCACTCGAGAGGTTACCCAAACTGTATACGGACGAGATTGTGAGGTTACATGGTGTCCCAGTGACCAACATATCCGATAGAGACCCATTCCAAGGGAGTTGGGACAATCACCTAGCACTTGTGGAGTTTGCCTATAATAACAGTTATCAGACAAGTATCGGCATGCTTCCATACGAAGCATTGTATGGGAGGAGGTGTCATACACCGTTATGCTGGGACGAGGTTGGCATGGCCAAACTCGAGAGTACTGAGTTAGTTGAGATCACCAAGTCAAAGGTGAAATTGATTTGAGAGAGACTCAAAGCAGCTCAGGATAGACAGAAGAGTTATGTAGATAAGCGATGGAGAACCTTTGTAACACCCCGGGGCCCCACACGGACCCGAGGTAGTTACTCTAGACCTCTAGTATTGTCCCCACAAACCACCACGAGCCTTTACCGCGCACTTTGTCCTCACTCATGCGCGCCCTGAGACACTTCCCAGGGGGTCACCCATCCCAAGACTACTCCCGTGCAAGCACGCTTAACTTTGGAGTTCTTGGGTGATGAGCTCCCTTAAAGAGAGATGCACCTCTGTTGGTATGAGTAGTACTATTAATCCTCTTAAATTAATCTCGGGTATTACAATCACCCCCACTTAGGATCGCAACGTCCTCGTTGCGCCCTTAAACCAATCTCAATCAACCCCCAGAATCCTGCCCCGCTAAGTGACTGCCCGATATCCAACGGGTCAGCACACTGTCGCAGGGTTGCTCTGATACCACTTGTAACACCCCGGGGCCCCACACGGACCCGAGGTAGTTACTCTAGACCTCTAGTACTGTCCCCACAAACCACCACGAGCCTTTACCGCGCACTTTGTCCTCACTCATGCGCGCCCTGAGACACTTCCCAGGGGGTCACCCATCCCAAGACTACTCCCGTGCAAGCACGCTTAACTTTGGAGTTCTTGGGTGATGAGCTCCCTTAAAGAGAGATGCACCTCTGTTGGTATGAGTAGTACTATTAATCCTCTTAAATTAATCTCGGGTATTACAACCTTAGAGTTTAAGGTTAATGACGAGGTATTCCTGAAAGTTTCTCCTTGGAAAGGAATCATTCGATTCCACAGCCGAGGAAAGCTCAATCCATGCTACATAGGGCCATTCAGAATTCTGGAGAGAATTGGGGCCGTAGCATATCGTCTATAGTTGACTCCAGAGTTAGACAAGATACACAATGTTTTCCACGTATCTATGTTGAAGAAGTACGTACATGATCCTTCTCATGTATTGCAAAAGCCGCCGGTGGAAATACGTGAGGATTTGAACTACGCCGTATAACCGGTCAAGATCACCGATAGAAGGGTAAACAAGTTGAGGAGTAAAGAAGTTCCAATGGTTAAAGTCCTTTGGAAAAGTGACCAAGTTGAAGAAGAGACCTGGGAAACGGAAGCTTTGATGAGGGAGCAATACGTTTTCCTATTTAAGTAGCACTGTGAATTTCAGGGACGAAATTCCTGTTAAGGGGGGTGAACTTGTGACACCGCACCCGAATGTCATTGAAATTCAAACAAAATTTCAGAGCTTATGTATTGAATTTCCCTATTATCGAATAATTGTAAAACGATTAAAGTTTTACGTAAAGTGTGATTAATCATATTACTGTTTGGGCTCGTATAATAGGAATGAACTTCTAAATAATTAATTGGGCCATCTTATTGATATTTGGGCCCAACAGTCTTAAATAAAAATGTATAACCCCCCTCAGTACAAAGTAAGAGCGGTCGGGCAGCCCAAATGTTATTTTGAGCCTAACCTGCTAAAACTAGCAATTATCCAAGAATGGCGTCCTAGACCCACTAGAGGGTGACCCACACGGTTATTATCCCTGATACATGAATATTAATATCATAAATGAGTGATGGAATGATTGGAGAAGAATACAAATGCCTATGGTCCCATCTTTGGCATTATTAGGCTAAATAATGCGAGTAGGGTTTTCTTTTGTAATTATACATCATATAAATAATTGGGAGCACCCTACACATATTAGATATCAATAATATCATGTAGAAGGTTGACTTGCTCTAAATAAATTGGGGAGAGTACAAAAGTACATCTTATGACAAAAGATAAAAACAATAGGACCCATCTTTCCACTTTTGGAAGTATTGATAGATATTTTGCTCCCAATTTAATCAGGGGACATAAGAGTGCGCCCCACACCTTCCTAGCACCTGAAAAACAAGGAGAATAAGTTAGAACCCATAAATGGGGCGGACCTATTCAGTTGAGAGCTCAAACAATACAAAAGAGAAATAAAAGAGGAGGACCATCCCATGTTTGATTGGAATCAAACACCCTACCCTTTCTTTTTGTGAACCACACGATTTCTATCTTCATTTGAGGGCTCCTTAAGACTTATCACAACCACCATTTCGAACTGGGAGGATAAGGAAAAGGTGAGAGCCGCACAAACCAAAGAAAAGAGAGAGGGAGAAGAGTTGGCCGCAGGGGTGTTTTCCAATTCGTGAAGTTCACTGTTGGAGCCATATCTCGAGATATACTAATCCAATTCAGGCGTGTGATGTGCCCACTCAAATATCTCGAGAAGAGGAATACATATATGTGCGGTTTGAATAAAACAGAGCAGTCTAAGGCCTCCAAATCGTCCGAACACAACGAAACCTCACAGAATACGTTTTCGGTATTCAAAGTAAGTTTGAATCCAAAACCTTCCTCTTTATTATCTAAATCATATAAATGATTGAATAACTATTATACACTGGTTTAAGTGTATGATATGTTATTATGAAGCAACTTTAATTGTTGGAAAGGTTAGATACTAACCTAGACAAAACCTTGAAAGGTTAGGGAACGAATTCGCCGGAAAACACCCGTTCTAGGGACTGTTTTCGTGTCGACATTTAGGGGTTGAGCTAGCACTGTGAGGAGGCTATTTAACACTCATCTTTAAGCAAGGAATCAGTTCTTAATCCACCTTGACCGAAGCTTTAACCATTGGATCGAGAAGGAAAAGTTTAAAGCTCAATTAAGGTGAGGATCGACATCTAGTTGCTTACAACTTGTAAGTTAAGCGTGAGATTACCTAAATGTCTAAATCATGTTTTTCATGGATATAATGACTGATTATTGATGAAATATTGATATATTAGATAAAGAATGAAATTGAAAATGATTTGGAAATCATATTGATAAACATGGAGATAAATGAACTATTGTGTGAAATAGGCATTTTTACTCATGTGTGAATTGTGTAGATACATAAATGATTATTTATGTATTATATTGGATGATTAAGTCGCTGCTACATATCTCTAAATATGTAGGGATTTACAAATGAAATATATGATTGATAGGAATAATCTTAATAGTATGGAAATACTAGTTAAGGATTTGATTGTAATTGTTGTACTAGATTGTGACACAAGTGACTAAATTGATGTAATATGATGTAGGATCATGATGAGGCAGACCGTGAGGATGTCCCAAAATATATTATTGATATTACAATTCTAGGCATAGTGAGTGCTTAGGAATTGAGGTCTATGCCAATGTAAGGAGATGTACTTGAGCCCGTGCTCATAGAATTGCATTGGGTAGACATGACGTTGTGATTGATGACATGCATGGTGATGTAGTTGAGTTGGACTCAAAAAATGCATGGGAGATATGAGGCTGTAGCCTATGATGTGCATGGTGATATAGTTGAGTTGGACTCAAGAAATGCACGGTGGAGTAGTTAACTTGTGTTATATAAGGTGCATGATGATGTAGTCGAGCTGGACTCGAGAAATGCAAACATATGTGTTAGGGTTGAACCCTATGTATTGTTGTGACTAGGGGTCACGGGGTTTGGGTTATATTTTGTAAACAAACCTTGGGTCTATGGGCCGACTACTTGACTTTATATATGAAGTAAGTATATTTTGAAAAGGGATAACTTGGGGTTACGACCTAGCTTATATTATCACCCTATTTGAGGGTCTTGTGTTTGAAATACTTGTTGTATATCTATTAGATGTCATTCACACCAGTACTTTATAGCCGTATAGAGTACTGACCCCCTTTCGGGGGGGGGGGGGGTCCCACCACCATTTCAGGTTGAGGCTAGAGCTTGCTACATGTGCTTGTTGATCGGGTGATTATCTCATAGGGAAGACTTGGTTCGTGCTTCCTCCAATTCTATTTTAAACATTTAAACATGCTCATGGATATTGTTTTTCATTATGGAGCCTGCGTGCTCGTGTTTGCCCCGTGTGGCATTTGTTATCAAACTATGTTTTCCGCTGCGTATTTAATAACTTATTATGTATATTTATGGATGACTTATGTGTGAATGATATTCGAGATGCCTTATATAATATGGATGAGTTAGATTGTTGTTGACTATTCGTATTGTACGACGGGTTCTTGACGTGTCCGGATAGGTCCGGGGCGTGATATAATACCTTTCGAGGAAGCACTTCTTCATGGCTGCCCAAGTATCTATGCTTCCCGAAGGAAAATAGAATAACCAATCTTTGGCGGTGTCTTTGAGGGAGAATGGAAAAGCCCTCAACTTGATTTGTTCCTCAATGACACCGTTTGGGCACATGCTTGTGCAAATGGTGTGGAACAAGGAAAGATGTTTATTCGGATCCTCTCCTCTTAGCCCGTGGAAGGAAGATAGTAGATAAATGAGCCCTGATTTAAGCTCAAATCTAACACCCGCATCGAGAGTTGGGAAGGTGATACATAGTGGTTGTTGGTTGAGGTTTGGAGCTTTGAGCTCCCTCAATGTTCTTGTTTCGAGAGCCATAGTTATTGGCTCTTCGAACTCGCTAGAATGAGAACTAGCACTTGATTATTCTTCCGAGTCGGTACTTGAGAATTGGTTTTTCAACCGCTTGAGAGTTTATTCTATTTCGGGGTTTGTTTGGTAGGTGAGTTGGTTTATGGATTGGGTTCTTACCATATACTCAAACAAAGCTCGGAAAAATAGAAGGGGGTTTTGGCGCCAAATTTGAAGAGCACTTTGTCATAGTGCGTCAAAATAAGTTCAATACTAACACTTATACGTAGTATAGCGTAGTAGAGTTCGTATCCACAGGGAAAGGAATACTTTTCTTTTTATGAACTAGTAAATAAAAGGGGTGTTTTGGGATTGAATGATTTAATTAATTTAATTAAAAGATGAACGACTTAATGATTTTAATTCAAAGATAAAATGAACTTGGTTTTGCTACTTTCCACTTGTTGATATATGTAGTCGATCCTTGTGATATCTATAACTTATCCCCTCTCGAATACTCAATCGAGGAGTATATCCAATTATTCGAGAGTAGTTATTAGCAACGACCGTTCATTAATAACACTTACTATTAATCAAATATAGAACAACGCCTTATACCGATTTAATAGTAGCATTTAATCTTTCTAACTCCTTGATGAAATCAATTGAGATTGATAACCTCAACACAACGGTTTCGATTTAACCAACAAAATTAATCCCTCTTAAGTTTATTAACCACAATCGTGCATTAATAAATCAAAGTTACTTACTTGTGAAACCATCAACGATTAACCATCGGTTCGTTTATCGTTTCTAGTAATAATTTATTTTGAGATGTTAACTAACTGTCATCTTAGCAACACTCCCACACATTAATATAGAGATAGATTAAGGGAAGAATTAATATTCAAGAAGAGAAGTTAAGAAAGTAACTCACAACTTTAATAATCAACAAGCATCAAGAACAAAACCAAGAAATGGAAGTTTAGCTCATCATTTGGAGACTAAACATGCTAGAAAAATATAAAGAAAATACTATTCTAAGTTGAGCTTAAATATATGGAAGAAGAGATCCTCTTAGTGAAGAAATTGTGTGCTATTTATAGATGTTTTTCAACACCTTTGGCCGGGTAGCCGACCGGGTAAGGCGCTCACCTGAACGGGTACCGGTCAAAATCATATAATCTCCCACGTTCTTGTGTTTCAGAACGCCGGATTGCCTCCGGTCAAGTCTCACCCGACCGGGTGAGGCAGTGGGCCCGACCGGGTCTGGCAATTTCCTGAGCATCTTCGGTTTTCAGTTCTTACCTGACCGGGTGCAAGGTCCTACCCGGTCGGGTTTTAGCTCCTATGCAGTCAAATATCTTTTTTCTACACTTCAAAGTCCCTCTTTCCAACACCATAATTTCTAACTGTACTTTACAACTTACAAATGAAGATTAAAATACAATTACAACTAAAATCACACCAATGTTTACAAACTAAACAAAATGGTAAACAATCCACACAAATCAAACATAAAAACATACATTTATGCACTACTAATTAGTGCATATTAGCTCCCCGCGGGGAGTAGCTCGGTCTTATGAAACCGTTATCCAATAGCTCTTGCAATTGGGTTTTCAACTCATTAAGTTCTGCGGGTGTCATCCGGAATGGCGGTATGGAGATTGGTTTGGTGCAGGGCTCCACCCTGATCACGAACTTAATCTCTCTATCAGGTGGAAGTCCCGGTAACTCTTTTGGGAAGACGTCCGGATACTTGCACACTACTCTCACATCATTGATGTTTCTCTTCTTTGGTTTTGTCTACCACGTAATCTAGATACACGTGGCATCTCTTTCTCATCATATTCCTTGCCCTCACGGTGGATATGACAAAAATGTTTGATTTGCCTCTATCTCCCTCAAAGTGTAAGGTCAATCCTTTGCCGCTTTAATTTCGACTTCAAGAACCTTCGTGTAACAATCAACCTTAGCATGATGCTTCTCTAGCCAATCCATTCCGAGGATTGCGTCGAACTCGATCATGCTTAGTGGTACAAAATCACACGTTAAGGTTTGGCCCTCCACCTCCACCTCACACGATGGATAGTGGCTATCTCTTTCGATGTCATCCCCTAGAGTTGTAGATACCAATAGGGTTTGAGTCGTCGAAACTAGCGGTTCGTTGAATCCCCCGGCGAACGTCTCACTCACGAATGATCGATGCGCCCCAGTATCAATAAGGATTCTTGCGTCTTTCCCGTTTATCTTTAGTGTTCCTACATTCATAAGCAATGTAAGACACACTTTCTAAGTAATAGACTCATTTCTTAAGTTATAGAGTGCATTGGTCATGGTTCGGATGGAGACCATCCGACACCCTACCAAAATTTACCGGTTTCTAACCCTTAGAAACGTTCTAAGACCAAACCGGGTGAAAGCTGGTCGGGCTTTGCAAAAGCCGGTCGGTGTTCATGCTAGCCCAAAAGTCGGACACCCGTAAGCCAGCCGGTTTCTACGAAATCCGGCTGGTTGTTGGCGCCGTAGAATTTTCAATTTAAAAATTTCCAAAAGCCGGTCGGGCCTTACAAAAGTCGGCTGGTTTTCAGCCACGAGAAAATTCCCAGTTTAATGGTTTACGAAAGCCGGCCGGGCTTTGTGAAAGCCAGCTGGAACTGGGCGTCGTAGTTTTTATTCATTTAATTCATTATAAAAGCCGGGCGGCTTATATAAAGCTCGGGAGGCTTTTGAGCACCACCAGTGATTCACGAGATTCTAATACCGTGTGCCAGCCGGTTTTCATGGGACGACGTCCGACCTTTGCCGCTGTAGTATTTTCACAATTAATTCCCGCATAAGCCGAGCGGCTTTGGCAGATGCCGGGCGGCTTTCGCCCGGAACAAAAAATTTTCTTCTTTTCTCTAGTTTCAGGGCAACTCGGCCACATCGGCCGAGGGTCATAGGAATTACACTTATGATTTTTATGACTCCTATTACACATAACAGGGTCAATATAATGAGTTTTAAAGTACTTACCCACAACGGAGTCCGGGTTGGCACGAGCGTGCGCCTCCGTCATTATATCGACCCTAGCTTGGGTCTTCTCTTGGTTTACGAATGGCGCGTTGCTTGCTGTCGCTCCACCATGCCCCATGCTTGTATTGGGCGCTCCCGTTCGATTCTTACTCATTGTTGTTCCACTACTTGGTCCGGTTCCCATGGCTCGTCTGAGTTGTGGATAGCTCACCTTCAAATGCCCAACCTCCCTACATTAATAACATCTCGGGGGATCACGACACTTGCCTAGGTGGTTCTTCTTACAGTTGCTACACCTCTTCATACCCAAGCCTTGTGACATTTAGCTTTGCCCGCTTGGGTCTTGATTTCCCCTCGCCGGTGGTGCAGGGGTTCTAAAAGATCTGCCTCCCCCGTGGTTCCCCTTCTTGTTAGAACCTTAGGGACCATAGTTCTCCCATTTTCTTTTCTTTGCCTCCTCAGCATTCCTTCACTTTCTTTCTTCCCACTCCTCTCCCTTCAAACCTTGCTCAACCACTTGACTAAACGTCATATTAGGCAATTGTGTTGCCCTCCCGCGTATGTCAAGGTCCAGGGCATCCCAGAAGTGGTTCACCATGCGGTTCTCATCACAAATGTACTCCGATATGAACTCAGCAAGTTTTCTGAACTTGTGCTCAAGTTCCTTCACCGTGCATTCACCTCCTTGGGTCAAGTTTGTGTACTTCCTCCTCTTTATGTTTACCTCGAAATTGAAGTAGTATTGGCTAAAGAATTCCTGTCGGAAATACTCCGAAGTGATGGCCTCGTCGTACTTCCCTTTAACTCCGTCCCACCATGTGGACGCCTTGCCTTCTAGCAATCTTGGTGCCACTCTCATCTTCATGTTGGGTGGCAGCTGCATATCAAGGGTCACTTCATTCAATCTTTTGATCCATTCGACCGCAACGGAGATGTCTCCCATTCCATCAAACGGTTTACATTCCAAATCTCTTGCCTCTTTGAGGTACTTCGAGATCCTTATTATAGGAACCTTGGCACCTCTCCCTCCTCGGGGTTCTATGCTCTCCCTAGGAGTCACACGGCTTCCTCTCCTCGAAGCCCCTTCCAAAGCACGCCTTGCCCGGCGCCTTTGGCGATCTTGTTGGTATTGTCGAAGTAATTCCTTAATCCTTTCTAGAGCGTCATTATCATTTCTCCACTCACTCACATCATCATCTTCCCCATCATATGGGGTCTCAACCGGTTCAGTTCCTGGTTGGTAAGTTGAATCCTCCTCGGATTCATATTGCTCGTCAATCGTCTCCACATGACCGTCACTCACCGTCAGTGAGTGGCCTGCACGGCCCTGCCCCCGAGACATCCTTGATGCCCCTCGACTGCCATGTTGGGACCTCCCCAGTGCCTGGCCAGTCGGGTTTCTTCGAGTGACTTTACCGGTACGTTCCATTTCTGAAAGAAATTGAGAATGAGTCATTAGACTCCTATCAAATGTCAATTGACGGATAGGCACTTGAAAACATCCTTTGGCTCAAGTCACCATCATACCAATCGTTAAGGGTACCATCTTAACAATTAGAGACATTGAAACTCAAGTACCAAAAGTTCTATAAGTACAAAACTTCTTATGCTCATGGTTTTCAAATTCATTTTCAAAAAGGAATTTTGAAGCTTCATTATGATGTTTACGGACTAAGGCTCTGATACCAATTAAATTTTCATGCCCCGGACCTACCCGGACACGTCAACAACCCGCCGTATAATACGAATAGTCAACCACAGTCCATCACATCCATACTATACAAGGCGTCTTGAATACCATTCACACATAGTACATCCATAAACAAACATAATGTAAAATATTCATTTAAAGTAGCAGAAACATTAATACAAGCGTTCAAGCCACACTTGGCATAATTAGGCATACAAGCCCCCAAATAATTATTCAGAAAATAATATCCATGAGCATTAATGTAAATGTTTTTAAAACAGAAACGGAGGAAGCACGAACCACGTCTTCACCCCTAGATCCTCCCTCGAAGCCACGAGTATTGGTAGCAAGCTCAACTTCTACCTGAAACTGTGAGGTGGCCTCCCCCGTGAAGGGGAGGTCAGTACTTTGAAGCATTTGAAAAGTACAATGACAACTACACTGAATACAATCAACGTTTTAATTTCTAAGACCCTCAAAATAGGGTGATATCATAATATAAATAATAATTTGTATTTCCCCTTTATTATCTTTATAATATGTTGATTCATTAATTGGTTGGCACAAGGCCCCTTCTTATTTTTTATTTCATTCATCGTTTCCACGACACAACCTGTAGGTCTTATTATTTCTACGGGACTTGCTACCGCTGTCCGAGGCTTCATAAAGTCATCGGTTCAGATTCCAACATCCCGCCCCTGGACTCATACCCATCATCACGTAGGAAGGTAAGGCCCTTCGGGGTCCTATCTTACGTGTTACCGCTATCAAAGCCTAGTTAAGTCTCCGATTCGGATTCCACCTTAACCCGTGATCACGTTGCAAGTCCATCATGCTATCCAACCCTTGCTCTCTAGAGTCAGGAAGGGACATGGTCCTTACTTATTACCATAGTTCAACCGGCTATCCTCAATGACTACCGAACACACCCGTAGGCCAATCCTATATCTAGGATCAATTTATTATTCAATTTATCTTGGGTATCCCTTAAGGCCTACCCCTAGTATAACTTAAGGTTCATACCTTCCTACCTTAAAGCATCTCTTAAGACTACTTAAGGCACAACATGTCCCAATCCAACCTTAGGATCAATTCTAGCAACATTTCACTTTAATGTCCGACTAGTATATTAATACTAGTCGGATTAATTCCAACAATCCCAGATCTCCGTTCATAGTCATACAGACAATTCCAAACCGATTTTCCATTGAAAGTATCATTTATATAAATATACAAAATATCGCTTTTAATCACTCATATATTCTTATATGAAGTAAAAAGTATATTTCAACATGACATAAGTTTAATAGTTAATTCCACTATCAAGTAATCATACTCATAACACATGATCATAAACAATTTACTCTTAAATTTGTATATCATGCTCCTTTCCTTATAGACAATTGTCTTCTCATTCTTGGGCATTATTAATCATTAATAATCCATAAAAACGCATTTAATTACCTTAAGTAATCTCATGAAATTAACTCACTAATTATAAGCAATGTAGTCAGCCATCTTCACCTTGTGATGTGCTACAATAGTTGCCTTTGCTATGCCCTTCGATCAATCCCCGTTCTAGGCCGATTGAAAGTGAAAAACTGGACTGCCGGTCAAAAACCGTCAGTCTGCAATTTCGAGCAGCTCCTTTTAAGTGGCGATTTCTGGCGATTTTGACTCATATCGATTCACCAACTCTTTTAAGTTAATTGTCACTACTTTATAACAATATTCTACACTTTTAAACGTGTAGATCCTCGTTAAAATCCACCATATGATTTCTTAAAAATCATATGATTTCTTAAAAATCATATGAATAAAGTACTAGTTAAAGAACACTAGTTGGATTCTTACCTTGTGTTCTTGCTAATTTCCTTTGGATTTGCTTCCTTCTTGCTCTCTTCTAGCTAGAGCTTTGTGAGGCTATGTCTTAGAGCCCCCCCTTCTCTCAAATCATCCGTTAGATGCAAAAATGATAGAGGAAGTCTCCTCACAACCACTTGCTCACAACCACTTGCTAATAGGAAGGAGGGTAGGGCCATTTGAGAAGCTTTCACATGCCTTCAACTTGTCACCTCACCCATATGTCGACTCATTCATTTTAAGTTATCCAAATTCTACTATTTGGAGTCTACAAGACATGTAGGAAAATCCCCAAGTGAGTATAGGAAGTTCCTCTCAATTATTCATGTTATTTCTGGCATGTTGAGTCAAAATAGCACTTGGGTTGCCCAAACATTTTTCTCAACTTTAGTTGACATTATATTGGGCTTCTATAATTATTACGATGACCCGACAAAATATTTGGTAGCTCATTCTCAATATTATGGGCCAATTTTGTGCACAATTTTTATTCGCCAGGAAATTCAAATACATGTTGAATTTTCAAATTCAAATACATCTGGGTGCGGTGTCACATTGACCGTCTGCCACTTTTAAGTTTCAAATGTGCTTTACTGTTTTTCTTTATGTTAATCAAGGTTTAGTTCAACTTTATTTTCAGCAAATGCAAATTTCAAGAGCCTCATCTTCAATTTAGTGTAAGTATTACACTATTTTACAATGATTCCATGTTAGCCTGCATCACATAAAAAGTATAGATATTCCTTGTTAGTGTGCCCAAGTCATTCGTAATGAACATAGAAAAACTGATTGAGTTTATAAAATACCAAGTTTAGTGACTTAAAATATATAATGTGACTTAACAATGTACAAAGTTGCAAAAATTTAGAGTTGATCAACTGATTTAATAAATCTGTCAACATGAATTTGATTTTAAATTCGAAGACTAGCTTTCTATTTTCTAAGTCTCCAACATATGAAAGGAATGAATCCCTTAACTTACGTATGACAAAGAAAGGAGATTGAGGTCATTGGTCTAGTAAGGGCTCCTATGTATGAACTATATTCTACATGAATGAAGAAGCAAAAGATTAGAAAATCCGTCATTTTTCTATTTTAGACTTTTCGTCGAACAATTGGTGTGCAACCTACACTTTATTAGTTCGACTTTCCACTGAAGTAAAAGAGTGAATGAAGGTTGTAAACATTAACTAAAGAATATTTTTGTTTCTTGACTAATAGTTGAGGGATGTATTTGTTTATTAACTGAAAATCATATGATCCATGATTATATAAAGTATCCCTAATTATCTATCAAAAATTATTTACAACTAAAAATTCAAGTTGGGGGGGGGGGGGGGGGGGGGGGGATGAGCCATGTTTTAGTACTCCAAAAATAAAAGGATTCAAATTTCAAAGGGCTTCAGAAGCGGGAGTTAAAAGTAACAGAGTTTAGAGACGGTAATATTCTTTTAGGTTAAAAGACTAGAGTGTAGTGTTTAAAAGTTTACAGACCTAATTCATTACTTTGGGTCAACCCATCACCCTAAATTTTATGTAAGTACTACGTATATATTATCTTCGATTCCTAGTAGTTCTTATTTTCTTAAACCGGAACCGAACTGTTTGTAGTATTCTAAGAACCGAACCAAAAAAACTTAATTCTCAATTGTCAGGAACTGAATCGGTGAATTTGATTCGGTTCGATTCGGGTCGGTTTTCCCGGTTCAAAGTCCCGGGCCTTGCGTGTAATAGAGAACAAAAGTCAAAGTAAAAATAAAAACAAATCTGTACCAACCATTTTAAGCGACAGAAATAAAGACTTTTACGGTTTCACCAACTCCCCTTGACGCTGAAATGACAAACCTACCCACCACCCACTCACGCAAGCCTCCCTCCCTTTCTCCAACAGAAACTACAGCGACCAATAACTCCCCCAGTTCTCCCTTCCTCACCTTTTCCTATTCACTATGAAACCTTTCCTCACGCAAATCCCCCACTATCCTTTAATACCCATCTCCAATTATAAATTTTACCCCTTCACCCCATTTCCGGCAATACCATTCCATCATCCTCTCAAATTCCATATCTCACTCTCCAACTTCCTCCGCCAACTTTCCCTCCGCCCGCGATCGTGGGCTATGCCTTCAGAAGCGCCGCCGCAATCGCGGGCTATGCCCAATTACTGGGGCGATACTCCGGAGGAGGAGTACTACGCCTCCCGGGGAGTCCGGAACTCGCAGTCGTACTTCGAGACCCCGAACGGGAGGCTCTTCACGCAGTCGTTTCTACCGGCGGAGAAGAGCCACCCGGTTAAGGGGACGGTTTTCATGACCCACGGCTATGGATCGGACACCGGGTGGAGCTTCCAGGAGATTTGCATCAGCTACGCGTCGTGGGGGTATGCCGTCTTCGCCGCCGATCTCCTCGGCCACGGACGCTCCGACGGGGTCCGGTGCTACATCGGGGAGATGGAGAAGGTGGCGGCGGCGTCCTTGAGCTTCTTCAAGAGCGTCAGGTATGGGGAAGACTTTAAGCATTTGCCGGCTTTCTTGTTCGGAGAGTCAATGGGTGGGCTTGTCACCATGCTGATGTATTTCCAGTCCGAGCCCGACACGTGGACGGGGCTCATTTTCTCGGCCCCACTTTTTGTCATTCCTGAGCCCATGAAGCCCTCTAAGGTGTTAACTTCTGTTCATACTTGCTTTTACTTTTTCATTATTTGTCAAAACTTGGTCAATACGTGGAATCTCACACCCGATAAGCCCCCACCCTGATCCATTGTGAGAAGGTAATCACGGTAACCTACGTTCACTAAAGTAGGTTTTATATACGTGCGCATCAGAACTCCAATCTTATTTCAGATTCTATAACCTTCATACGGTCGCTGCGAGTTTCTAATCTTGATCACTAGGTCCAATTTTTCCATCACTCAACCAACTGAGCTACTCGTGCGGATTTATTTGTCAAAACTTAAAGTTACTTTCTTACGTATTGTTTCCTTCGTTTCCTTTTAATTGCAACTATTCACTTTTCATGTTTGCCAACGCACAAATTTGATCATTAATATCTTTCATTCTTTATAAGAAAAAAATTTTAAAAAATCATATTTTGAAAATTTATAATGAGAAGAATTTAATAATAGTTTTTGCCAATAGCGCAATACACATTCCATCAACCCTAACAAAAGTGGCAAAAGTTCTCAAAATAAGATTGAAAACCGTCTAAAAATTTGGATCATTTGGAATATGCATTCCTCCTATTCACTCATTATATTAGTATAGATATTTTGGCTTTGTTTAACAATTAATTGTTAGATTGTGACAATAGTTTGACAGCAACCGATTATATATATAACTTGTTTTGATTGATTGGATGTTAGCGCGTTGTTAATTGTTACTCCCTCCGGTTCTTATTAAAGTTCTCAGTTTGACTTCACACATATTAAGAAAATGAATTTGACTTTACTGCAGAGTGCACTGTTTGGCACTGTTTGGACACTGTTTGGCACTGTTTGGACACTGTTTTGCATTGTTTTGTTTCCTAAAATGGAAGTGTAAACTTAAATAAGGGACATTCCAAAAAGGAAAGTGAGAACTTTAATAAGAACCGGAGGGAGTATTAGTTAATTGTTACTCTGTCCCACTATGTTTGGGACTAGGGGCGTTGGGTGGGCCGCTACAAAAAATAATCAAATAAATTTTTACACGTAGATTTCACACTAAATATACAAAGAATTTTCAAATTTAGGGTGGGCCGGGGCCCGGCTGGCCCCCCTTCTCCGCCCATGTTTGAGACAACAGGGTGTGGCACAATATTTAAGAAAAAATAAAATGGTGTGATTGAAATTTAATCGCGGGTATTACCCTTAGTAGGAGTAAAATGAGCCCAAAATTCAACAACAGAAGTACAATCCTTTTATTCCCAAAATAGGACTAATATATGTCTCTTCTTCCCATTATTTTTTAAAATACTATTATCAAGGACAAAAGAAAGGGTAGAATAGGACTCTTATTTTTGCAATTATTCTTTTATGTACTCATATTTAGGTAAATCTCCCAAATTTAATTGATAAAGTATGAATAAAGTAACAATGAATTGTAACCACTCAAATATTACCAAATATGATACGGGACAAACTTAATGAGACAAACGAAAAAAGTAAAACGAGACAATGTTTGGGGGACGGATGGAGTATTTGCGGTGAATAATAGTTTATATATATTATTTTCGGTGTTATAAAAATAATTTTAATAGTTTATACTACCGATGCGACTACAATGCTTTACAACTTTTAAACAATATATACTCCGTATTTCTTAATGGAATGATATTAAGTTTTAAATTTTTTGTTGGACTTCCAAATGTGTCCTTTTAATGCGCTTAAATATGTGTAATCATTATCACGTAATTCTAATAGTGTCGATTGATAGAAATTTGCCCATACTCCGTATTCTTTTGCTAGTAAAAGTATGTGCGTTGTTACGGTAGCTCAACTACCGTCAATATGTTCTTTTGCCTAAATGTATTTAAAACTTAAAAGAGTTAAAACCAGGTTTGCAGTTGGGACATAGCTTAAGTACCAATGATTTTTTAATTGAGAAGTTGTGCTTGAAAGATTATAGGAAAAAATGATGGGACATGAAAAAGATGAATACACATATGGTTGATGTTCACGCCATATATGTCTTAAACAATTAAAATTGCTATAAAAGCCCCACTCCACCACACGGGTTCTGCTTCTCTCTATTTCTTTTTCATTTCTTTTTTACTTTCTATCTATCTATACATTTTTCTCTATCCTACTCACCAACCTACATCACCCTTAAGGGTTCAGCTTCTCTCCATTTCTTTTCCATTTCTTTTTTACTTTCTATCTATACATTTTTCTCTATCCTACTCACCAACCTACATCACCCTTAATTTTCTCCTCTTTAAGTTAACCAAATCATAATTATCTAAAAAATTGTGCAGCCACATTTGTTCGTGTTTGGACTGTTATTTGGGCTAGCTGAAACATGGGCCATGATGCCAGACAACAAAATGGTTGTGAAAGCCATAAGAGATCCAGAAAAGCTTAAAGTGATCGTGAGAAATCCAAGAAGATACACTGGCAAACCCAGAGTGGGAACGATGCGGGAGATCGCGCGGCAAACAGAATATGTTCAGAAAAATTTCCACAAAGTGACGACACCGTTTCTGACCCTGCACGGGACGGCCGACGGGCTCACTTGCCCGTCGGGCTCGGAGATGTTGTACGAGAAGGCGAGCAGCGTCGACAAGTCGCTGAAGCTTTACGACGGGTTGTATCACTCGCTGGTGCAGGGCGAGCCGGATGTGGATGTGGCTCGCGTTTTAGCTGATATGAGGGCTTGGATTGATGAAAGAGCACAAAAGTATGGTCCTTTTTAGAACAACACCATTTGAGTGTTGGCATGAATTGCCATATAATTGCATAATCATATGGGCTCATGTATTGTTAGAGTCCCTATCCGCTTGTATGTTTATTGGTATATGTTCATAGGACAAAACTTTGATCGAATCTCATAGTGTTGTAATAGAGTGAAAACAAATGTCTTGTAAAAGAACAAAATAGAGTGTAAGCCATCTGATTCACGTGTCAACATAGATTGTTGGATTGTGTGTAAAAGAACTAAATAGAGTGAAAACAAATGTCTTGTAACAATAATGCAGAGTTAATCTTTGTTTGACTAAACTTTTCCAATTAGAATGAACCTTTAGGGATGCAAACAAATAAGGTGTTTTTAATGCAACTAGAACACACACAATACTACTATCATGCACCAATAATATATTTTGGCATGGAAAACCAATTAAATCAGACAAAAAGCACGGTACGGTTTTGGCCACTTAAATTCACAATCATCAGCAAAGGAGCAATACAAAGTCTTATCTAGATAATAATAGAGACATTCAAAATCATCATATCCTTGGAAGTAAGCACATCAAGGTGTATGGAATCAAAATGAGAAAAATATCACCAGAAAACTCACTCCAGTATAAACGAACAAAACCTGACCTACGAATCTCAAATCTCGATCTCCACCGTAAAAAATGTTGGCCCAGATGCTATGAGTTGTTGTCGAAATATTACGATGATCCAACGGTTCAATCTCTTGGAAACAAAAGTTTTCTGCTGCTGATTGTGGAAAAACAGGATGAGCATTCACTTTCAAGTTTTATGATTTTTTAATTCTGTTTATCTTGTTGCTTTCTTTTTGTCCTTGTATTAAGATAGTGGCGGACCATTTTTTAGCATAGTTTTATCATAAGTTCCCCCAAAAAAGTCAAAAGAAGACTTTAATGCGTTCAAGAGTTGGGCTTTTCACATGGATAAAAAACAAAGAAACCCTCACATAGAGAACCTTTCAAAAAAAGAACTAAATAGAGAACCAACACAAATAAGTGGAAAGTGAGATAAGGACAATCACATGTCAAAAGTTGGATGTGCAACCAAAGTGAGATATCTCCCAAGAGTTGTGATTTGAGTATGTATACTTTGACTCTTTGAGTAGGATTCTTATTTCTTTCGAAGCCTCACTCTGTTCTTATTTTTTGTATGTGAATTCAATGAATATTCAAAATTTTAACACTTTACGAGCCCGTTTGTAATACCTAAATCGGTTGATTTCGCTGATTATTCAGAAACTTTTGATGTTGTGATTGTGATTGAGTATATGGCCCAGGAACCCCCGGCCCATAGACTTCTACTATTCTAAGCAACCCACATGGCACACTGGGGGTGCCTTCGGCCCATTGGCCGAAGGCTCCAAATTCTCACAGGATGGCCAACTCAAGCAAACAAAGTTACTGGGAGAAAACGGCAAAAATCGGCAGCCCTCGGCACCTAGAGCCCTCGGCACTAAGGAGGTCCCCGGTACTCAGAGCCCTCGGCCAATCACTTGCAGCCGAGGGCACCTTTCTCGACATAATATCCTCTCCACATGCGCCTGAATCACCGTACCAAGTATGACGTCACATCCAACAGCCGCATTTAATGCGGCCACATGCGGATGTCAGCGCCACCCCGTTGAGGTGACCCCCCGACCATCAGAATGATGACACGTGTCCCTATCCGGCATTTATTACTACTATAAATAGCGCCCCTTTTCCCCATTTGTAACCCAAGCGAAATACGCTCACTACTTTCTTAGCAATATACTCTCTCTCTTATTTATGCTCTGACTTCTGTCTAGTTATTTCCCGCGATAACCCCTCGGATAAGATACCCCCCGGGTACACTGTCCATCATTTGGTGCTCTCATTGAGAGGTCGAATAATCAAGTAAGAAACCCTCCCCCTCGCCAAACACAAAACACCTAGCTAAAATGGTGAGAACAACTCGTGCCAACTCCAAGAACGTTGAGGACAGGAACCTGGCCCTCAGCGAAGTCGACGTCCCCGAAGCCTCTAACAGGGCTCCCGGGGGCGGCGTCATCGCCGGGTTGGACCAGACGGCTGTCGACCTACGCCATCAGATTCAACAGAATGCCCCCAATGCCCGCCTCGGCATCGAGGCCAAGAAGAAGGACCAGAGCGAGAACCAAGTTAGCCCTCCGGTCATCACTATCGACGTACAATCGGCGTTTTCCGCCGTCATCCAGACGCTCACCCAGAACCCGGGCGCCTTCGGCACTTTGGTTCCCCTCCAACCTCAGGTCGGGGAGAATATCATGCCTCCCCCTCATCCGCACCCCCTCGGGAACCCTGTCCTCCGGATTGGGAACGTCGAGGGGGTCATGGCCCAAGATAAGGCCTCCCAGGAAGTCCAATCCCGGGACCGCCACAACATGAACAAAGAACAGCCCCGGACCTCCGCCCTCGAAAGACTCGGAGGGGCGCAAGACCGCCGAGGGGTCCAAGACCGCCTCAGGGGGAAGGTGCTCCAGAGGCCTCAGGAAAGTGGTAGATCCGTCTCTAGGGCTAATGAAAGACGTCCCCCTCAGGACAAGGGCAAGGCACCTCTCCATGCCAACGACGCCCGTCACCAAATCAACCAGGCCCACTCGGCCCGTGTCAATTCGCAGGGGGCGGAGGCCCTCCCGAAGGACCCCCGTGACGAAATCATTGCGGCCCTCCAGCGCCGGCTTGACGAGATGGAGGCCACCAAAGCACACGCCGCCACTTCTGCCCCCATGCAGATCTGAAGTACGAGGCCATATTGGCCAAGATGGAGGAAATGCAGAAGAAAATAACTGAGGGCACCGGGGAACCCACCATACAACTCCGGACCCGAACGCCATTTACCCCAAGGGTATTGGCGGCCTGGATCCCGGAAAAATACCGAAGGCAGCTCATCAAGCCCTACGACGGAAAAAATGACCCTCAGGAGCACTACAGCAGATACCAAAACAGTATGATGATGGTGGGGGCATCGGATGAGTATTTGTGCCGTTGGTTCCTCTCCACCTTAGAGGGGCCGGCTTACGAATGGTTCAATCGATTGCCCGAGGGCTGCATTGACTCATGGCAAAAACTCGCTCAACGATTCTTGACACAATTTGCGGGAAGGCGTCGCACAAGAAAACACTTCTCCCACTTGCTGACAGTGAGGCAGAGGAAAGAGGAGACCCTTCGGGACTTCTTGGAGCGCTGGAGAATGGAGGCTGATAAAGTTGATGACGCTGACGACGGGACCCTCTTGGCCCTCCTCGAAACAGTACTCCGCCTCGGAAACTTCTCAAGGAGCCTCATCATCGAACCCCCCCGCGATTATATAAGGGCTCTACAGCGGGGGGACAGGTATGTTGAAGCCGAGGAGGTGGAGAAATGCCATCACAACCCCGATCAGCAACGCCCTCAGCTAGATGACAAAGGCAACCGGGGGCCGGGGGCTCCTCAAAATCAACCAAAGGGTTCAGCAGCCCCCGGTGATCGCCCCCGGCACGACCAAGCCAAGCCCGGGGGAGGTTACAAGGGGACCCCGAGGGCTTGGGCACAACCTGTTCTCCTGGAGCACCCTCAGACACCTTTGACGCACCCCGTCAGCGTCATCCTCGACTTCGCTGAAGAGAGGGGCCTGGTGGAACGAGATTCTCGCGCACCCCCGGAGGTATATGCCATCAATCCAAACTACCCTTAATATCGCTTCCACCGGCATCAGGGGCACAAAACCGATGACTGCCATCAGCTGAAGACGCCCATCGAAAGGTTGATACAGGCGGGCCATTTGTCCCAATTTGTCCAGGGCCCTCAGCAACAGGGTCCCCCTCACCAAGGGCCACCTCGAGGGCACCCTGCGAGAGAAAACGCATGGGTCAACCCCAACACCATCCCCCTTGGCAAGAAGAGGGAGATTGGGAACCTGGAAGAAGAGGAGGAAGAGTACCTTCGGTACCAAGAAAAGAAGCGCCACATCCTCATGATCACGGGGGGCAATACTGGGGGTGACTCTACCAGTCAACGAAAGAAGTGGGCTCAATCCCTTTACGTGGGGGAAGTCACTCATATGCCCCCAGTAAAGTGGCTGAGGGAAGAACCCATCACCTTCACTAACACTGATCTCCCCCCAGTGTCCTCTCCACACAGGGATGCCCTCGTCATCCGCACAAAGATCAATGACACTATCATTCACCGAACTTACATTGACACGGGCAGCTCCGTCAATGTAATGTACCTCAGTACCATCAGAGAGCTGCATCTGGAGAGGGGGTCCCTTCGGCCCATAAAGACCCCTCTTGCCGGCTTCACCGACGACACCATTGATTCCGAGGGAGTCATAACCCTCCCGGTACTCTTCAGCAACGGGCTCCATAGAGCCAAGCTCGAAGTGGAGTTCGTCGTCGTCAACATTGACTGCGCCCACAACATCATTCTCGGCCGGCCAGCCCTGGAAGATCTCGAAGCCGTCATCTCCATGAGGCACCTCTGCCTCAAGTTCCCTGCCGAGGGAGGCATCAGTTACTCAAGGGGGAATAAAAAACTCGCCCGCGCATGCTACCTTCAGGTGACGAAGAAGGTTAGCAAGACGGAGTTCCGCGTTGACACCATCACCGGAACTATGGAAGAGGAGGAAAGGAGACCGAGGGTTGAACCAGCCGAGGAGGTAGAAGACTTTGCGCTTGATCTGGCCAAGCTAGAGAGAGTCGTGAAGATTGGAGCCATGCTCCCCGAAGATTTGAAGACCGGCATCATCAGCGCCCTCCGCGCCTACTCCATTGTTTTTGCTTGGGGGCCGGAGGACATGCCGGGGATCAGCCGAAGGGTCATCACCCACCGCCTCTTGGTGGACCCTTCGGCTAAACCAGTACAACAGCGGAGGAGACCCCTCTCGGCCGAGAGGAGGGAATTTGTGAAGAAGGAGGTCGCCATGCTCCTCTCTACCAAGTGCCGAGGGTAGAGAATACTATCACCTACAACAAGAAAGAAAATACCAATTGTCTTCAATAAAGACCCCTCGGCACCCATTGCCGAGGGCATACACTACTATCAGTTCTCAACAAACGAAAACAAAAAAAAACACCAAGTGTTTTCCAAAGAAGACCCCTTGGTACTAAGTGCCGGGGGCCATATACCGGAACAAACACCAAGTGTTGTTTCTAAAGTCGTACCCCTTGAGGACGCATATACCGAAGGCACCACCTGTCGGTGCTGGTAGCACGTAGTGCCCCTGGCCATTTGCAACCAGTGTGCAAATGAAAACCCTTCCCTTAAACGCTTTCCGCGTCACTACCCCAAGGGTATGACAGGAAAGTAATATGCCCAGGATTCGACTTACAAAAACGGAACGCTTTCCGCACCATTTCCCCAAGGGATTTGCAGGCATCTAATATGCCCAGGATTCGACTTCCTAATCGAAACGCTCCCCGCACCACTACCCCAAGGGTGTGGCAGGCCACGGACTATGTCTGGCGCCGAGGGGACTTTCAAAACTGAGGCGCTTTCCGTGCCATCTCCCAAGGGGAGGCAGGCTACAGACCATGTCTTGTGCCCAGGAAACGGCCCTCGATCCCCTCGGAACTCGGAAGGTTAACCCAAGGGGGAGCTAATGGTGTATTCTGTTACCTCCCAATAGGCCAAGCCTTACCAAGAAACCAAGTTTCTTGAAGCCTTCCCTTCACTACCCAAAAAAAAAAATGGGGTGGCGAAGGGGAGTAGACTCAGCGAGAAATCAATGAGTACACCACTCCAACAATTCACGGAAACATACCGAGGGCTCCCCACGGGAACACCTTCGACACCTGGAAGCTCCTAATTACCAAGGATACTATTTGATTGCCTCCAGATACATCAAAAACCGAAAGTTCAAATCATACAGAACTTGATAGATTCACTCAACAACATTTCAAGTAATGCCGAAGGCACCTACACCCCCATCGGCACCTTCGGGAGCATGATAAGGGCCGAAGGCTCTTCTGATCAACAAAGACCGAAGGCAACTTCTACTCACTGAGGGATCTCTTACTCAGGATACTACAAATCGAAGGGTCTATTCACCATGAAATATGGAAAATGTCCCAAGCCCTAGATGGTTGGCCCTCAGCCAACCCATCATGCAATGAAGGCCAAGCTATTCAATACTACTAAGAGAAGGCGTAGGCCGAAGGGCAGATGACAAGCAACACTTGGAAAATTTTTCTAAGTCCTAAATATCCTGGCCCTCGGTCAAATCCTCAGACAGCCGGAGGGGATGCGCAGCCGAAGACTCAGTAAAACAACACTTAGAATTTGTTTTTGCTAAGTTCTGCATATTTGGCCTTCGGTCACGTATTCTCACGCCCGGGGGGGGGGGGGGGGGGGGGGGCAAGTGATCGAAGGCGTGATACTAAACACCACTTAGAGAAAATTTTCCTAAAGTCCTGAATGCTTGGCCCCCTGTCGAGCCACTGGTCAACCGAAGGCACTCCTACGAAAGGCTCTCACATTCACCCGGAGGCTCCAACCTCATACAACTACGCTTAGAAATATTTTGCCCTCGGTCAAATCTCCATGCAACCAGAGGGGCCACACGGTTGAAGGCTTGGTGAAACTACACTTGGAAAAATTTTCTAAGTCCTAAATATTTTTCCCTCGGTCAAACACCCATGCAGCCCGAGGGACCACACAACCAAAGGCCTGGTGAGAGGACAACACTAAGAAATTTTTTCTAAGTCCCTAACAACTGACAATATAAGCATCAAAGCAGAACGAGGGCATACATTCAAAGAAAAACGAGGGCATACATTCAAAGAAAAACGAGGGCATACATTCAAAGAAAAACGAAGGCAAACATTTAAAGGAAAACGAGTTGGGTACAAAAGCCCGAAGGCAAACATTCATTCATCAAGAGAAAGGAAAAGTTGAAGTGTCTATTACAGAATGGCCGAGGCCGGAATCAAAGAGATATTCATTACAAAGCCTGTTCTTTCAATAAAAAATACTAAGTACAAACTTCACTCAGCCTTTGCTTCCTCAGCAGGCTTCGAGGTGACCTCTACTCCAGCCTCCTCACCGTCGCCCTCGACCTCCTTCATCAGCTCTGTGTCTTCTAGGTCTGGCCTTTGGACATCCGGAGGGAGGGGAACACGAACATCTGGCTGTAGGGGAGGGAGGCCATATGCTGCTGGGTCGAAGTCCTTCGGGTCGATTTTCAAATGACGGGCCATCCTCCGGTAGATGAGGACTTGAGTAAAGAACTCACCCCCATCATAATATTGCTGGCCCTTCCGGGAAACCCACTCTACGTTGGGCCCGTCGCACCACTCATCAACAGAGGACTCCACAACCGAGAACAGCCATTGCTTGTGCCCCTCGGTTTTCCACCCCTCCGCCAGGAACCCGGAGATGGCCTCCTCACGTGCCTTGGCAACGGCCTCCGCCTTGGCAGCCTCGGCCTCCTTGGCGGCCTTCTAGAGGGCTTCAACCGCGGACCTCTCAGCCTCGGCCCTGCCCCGGTCGGCAGCCTCCGCCCGCAGCGTCATCTGCCGAAGGCTCTCCTCTAGCGCAGCCATTTGCCTGATGGCATCAAAGTTCTGGTGAACGAGCTCCTTCATCTTGGCATCCTGCTCGGCCTTGTGCAGACGTCACGCCTCCAGCCTCCGGGCCTGCTCGCCGAGAGCAATGCAAGCTTGTAAGATACGAAGGAGTTAGGAAAGCTATGCAATGTATCCTAATGCGAGACAGAATGATAACAAACAGAAACTTACAGTGAGGGAAGACCGGAGGATCTTGTCCTCGAGGGCCACATCGTCCTCGGCCCCGAGGGCGGCTCTGTCAATCTCAGGGGTCATCCCCCTCAGGAGCACCCTCGGGTCCACCGTGCAGTTCATCACGGCCGTTCCCCTTGGGAGAGAAACCTGCAGAACCTCGGAGGGTGGCTCCCCGATACCCATCGGCATTTCAGCCACCGGCATCTCCACATGCGTCCCGGAGGCGGAGCGCTCATCTACGATCACCACGGGAGGGTCCTTCTTCCCGGTGTCTCCCTTTTTGGGCTTCTTCCCCTAGGGAGCCTTGCCCGCGGCCTTCCTCTTCGCGGCGGCAGCATCAGCAATAGGGACCGTCGACGGGCCCTCAGACTTCTTAAAAAAGTCACCGGTGGGCTTCTGGGTGCCCGCATATGTCCCCTTCGAAATTCTGGAGGACTTCTTCTTCAAGTCAGCAAGCCCCCTGACGTTCATCTTAGAGACCGGGATACCTGCAAAACAATAAAGGGTTAGGCCGACGGGTCATCAATAAATGGCATGAAAGTACAAAAAGAGAATGAAAATGTATGCTAAGTACGAAAATGAAGATGCCCTCGGCTGCTACCTCCTAAACCTCCGGAGGCTCCATCAAACGCCGGGTACTTTTCATCTGTTTCTCCCAGGAAGCGATACCGCCGGAACCCGAGGGCATAGAGATCCTCCTCCAGAGTGCACTCCTTGATGGTTATATTCTTGTTTCGACCCGCCGGGATCTTAGCCAGGATCCTACCATCCTTCTCGAGGGCGGCGCTCCTCACCTTCTCATGCCGCTTAAACCGGTCGCGCAGCTCCCTCGGGAAGGGGCTCTCAGCCAGCCTGACGTAGCACCATCGCTCCTTCCAGCCTTTGTTCGAGGAAGGCGCCTCAGTGAATAGCTTGAACAGGGCCACCTGCTGCAGATTCGCGAAGCCCTCGGTGTTCGCATGCCCCCCCCCCCCCCCCCCCCCCCCGCACAAGTTGAAGCTTTGGAAGAACAAGTCCAAGCTTGGTGTTACCCCCCGGGACTTACAGAGATGGAGGAACCCGGCGATGTACGAGTGGCTATTCGACGTGAGCTGGCAAGGGAGCAGTCCTACGTACCGAAGGTACTCACGCAGAAAAAGGTGCAGAGGTAACCGGAGGCCCATTGACACCGATAGGATGTGAATGGCTATACACCCCTCGGGGGCTCGGGAGAGGACATCGTCAGATCCCGGTGGCACTACCGTCGTTGAGGGCCCCACATGAAGCTGGGTAACATAGAAGTCCGCCTCATCAGCCTTCGACCTTATCTCGAGGGCGGCGGTATTCAGGAAGGAGTACCCCTCGGGCATGTCGACGGGTTTCCCTTGGTCTGCAACGCTGCCTTTCTTCTTGGAAGCGACAACCTTCATCTTCTTCTTCCCGGGGGCCACCCGGAGAGGGGCCGGGTTCAATGGTCGAGAGGTGCTGGCCTCACCAGCGTCGCGAGGGGGAAGAACAGCAATGGTGACCCTCATGCTCTCTCTCTGCGCCTCTTCCTCGGCCACTTGCCAGGTGAGGGCCAGCTCTTCATCCTCGCATTCTTGTTCGAAGCCCTCGGCTTCCACCTCAGCAACGAGGGCTCTCTGCAACTCCATCGCTATGGCGGCATCATGTCCCACTGAGGGCTTTTCACTTGTGGACTCCACATCAGAGACGGTTTCCTCCTCCATCGAGGCCTCCTTCGAGATATCTTGGGAATCGCTTTGTGAAGACATTGTTATACTAAATCGAGGGTTCGCAGATACTAAGGGTTCTAAGCTACAACTCCTAATCTAAGGCCACTAAGCACAGCTAGCTAAGAAGGGTGAAGAACGAGTGGGGAACTGACCTTGGAATCGAGGGCAGGAGTTTCTCTCTCTAGAAAATTTGGCAGAGCTCCGCTAACAACAATGATCGCACAAAGGGGAAGTCCTCTGGCCTTGGGTATTTATAGGCACCGCATATCCGGGCTTGGGCCGGAAACCGGGCCTCCGGTTGAAAAGCCATCATTACGAACCGTCGAATTGCTCAATTGGTGACGCCCGCCCACAGACAGCCAACGAACGCACACCACGTGGAGCTCCCCCAACGGCTATATTTCTGACGTTAGATATTCCAACGGCTCTATTTACAACAGCTATATTCTGGGAACCAAGCCCGTGCCCTCGGCAGACCACTCCTTCATCAACCAGGAAACTAGCCCCCGGGCTTTCGCCTTCACTCCACTTCATCAAGAGGAGCTCCCGGGTACACTTACCCAGAGATGCTCCCGGCTTAGGCCCCTCATACTATATCACGAATGCCTTCGGGCTCACTCCTCCAGAAGCCCACGGCTTCATAACGGGCACACCCCTCGGGAACCCTCAGCCCTCAAACACATTAAGGGCCACGTAACCCCGAGGAGCACACCTTCATCAACGATCACCCCCGGCTACACAACAAGGAACCCCTCGGGGCACCACAACCCCCCACTTGTAAACAAACAACGGACCCCTCGACAACACCGGAAATATCATCCACATTCATCGCGCCCTCATTCTCATAATTTGAGGGCTCCCCCTCCGGCATCTCTCAGGATAACAACAGGGAACCTTCGGCAAATCAACACACGCGCCTTCAGACAGGAGAGCCTTCGGCAAAAAATATTGCCACTCATTTCAAACCGGGATTTTACCTTTTCGACTCATCATTGGGGGAATTCGGTGCACTCTTTTTCCCTCATTGGAATTTTTTCCCACCGGGTTTTTTCCAATAAGGTTTTTAACGAGGCATCCCCCCAAAATGAAACGAAAAGCGTCACCCCTCGGCTTCATATTGTAGGCAGGCACTACTCTACTCCTTTTCACCACTTTGCAAGTGCCTCAAGGAGTGGGGGACTGGAGGACGACCCCTTCGGGGAAAATCTCAAAATACAAAAAATGTCAAAAACTCCCACAACAACGAGATTGATCCCTCAAGTCCCGGAATGTGGGTAACTGAGGGATTGCCCCTCGGCTGAAACATGCACACAACAAACTACCCACAAACTTCACAAACTACAACGGAACAACACCAAAGGACAAACACAAATTACTCCTTTTCCCTCAAGTACCTTTCGGCAAAAGGAGTGAGGGACTCCTGATGGAGTATACGTCCCAAGAACCCTCGGCCCATAGACTCCTACTATTCTAAAGAAGGCCCAATGGGCCCAGGAAGCACAGCAGGCCCAAATCACAGCGCCCCAAGTACTAAGCAACCCACATGGCACACTGGGGGTGCCATCGGCCCCTTGGCCGAAGGCTCCAAATTCTCACAGGATGGCCAACTCAAGCAAACAAAGTTACTGGGAGAAAACGGCAAAAATCGGTAGCCCTCGGCACCTAGAGCCCTCGGCACTAAGGAGGTCCCCGGTACTCAGAGCCCTCGGCCAATCACTTGCAGCCGAGGGCACCTTTCTCGACATAATATCCTCTCCACATGTGCCTGAATCACCGTACCAAGTACGACGTCACATCCAACAGCTGCATTTAATGCGGCCACATGCGGATGTCAGCGCCACCCCGTTGAGGTGACCCCCTGACCATCAGAATGATGACACGTGTCCCTATCCGACATTTATTACTACTATAAATAGCACCCCTTTTGCCCATTTGTAACCCAAGCGAAATACGCTCACTACTTTCTCAGCAATATACTCTCTCTCTCTCTCTTATTTATGCTCTGACTTCTCTCTAGTTATTTCCCGCGATAACCCCTCGAATAAGATACCCCCCGGGTACACTGTCCATCAGATTGAAGTTACTAAATTTATTAATTTTGTTGATTTATGAAAAAAAATATTCAAAATATATTTTATTAATTAAATACAAAAACAACAACAACAACCAAGCCTTAATCCCAAAAGAATTTGGGGTCGGCTAACATGAATCGATCTATGATATCGATGCCAAAAAGAGAAGGCGGACAAGAAAAGGAAAAAAAAGTAAGGTAAAATGAATAAAATACTGATACATAAATATAAGATAACACTAACACAAGAATATAACCAAGATAAAAGAAAAATAAATAAAAGAGCATAAAAAAGCTAGAAGATAAAAGTAACATAAGATTATAAAAATATAAGGAAGATAAACGATAAAAGAAACAAGAGAGGAAAGGTAGACAAGACATCAATCGTCCACATGGATGTGCGCCCTCCACTTTGCTCTCTCCAAAGCCATACTCTCATCCAACCCAAGAAGACACATATCAGTTCTGATTACTCTAATCCAAGTCTGTTTGGGTCTTCCCCTCCCTCTCTTCTCTGACTCTTCTCCCCATCCCTCAAGTCGTCTAACAGGTGGATCACCTGGTCTTCTATGCACATGCCCAAACCACCACAAACGAGACTCCTGCATTTTATCTTCTATAGGTGCTACTCCCACCTTTTGTCTGATTACCTCATTCCTCAGGCGGTCTTTTCTGGTATGTCCACACATCGAACGCAACATACACATCTCTGTCACACTCATCTTTTGAATGTGGCATTGCTTCACCGCCCAACACTCTACGCCATACATTAATGTCGGCCTAATTGCTGTACGATAAAATTTACCTTTCAGTTTAGTCGGCATACCTCGATCGCATAGAAATCCTGAAGCACTTTTCCATTTCATCCACCCAGCTCTGATTCTATGACATACATCTCCCTCTAATTCACCATCCTTCTGAATTATGGATCCCAAGTAACGGAACATATCACACATCGGTATCTCCTTACCATCAAGAGTAATCCCACTGTTGCTACTGCTTCTACCTCCACCGAACTTGCACTCCATATACTCAGTCTTGCTTTGGCTCACTTTGAAACCCTTGCTCTCCAATGTTTGTCGCCATACTTCCAACTTTGCTTTAACACCGAATTGTGTCTTATCAATCAATACAATATCGTCGGCAAACATCATGCACCACGGTATATCTTCTTGAATTGACTTCGTAAGTTCATCCATGACTAAAGCAAATAAGAAAGGACTCAGAGCAGATCCTTGGTGCACTCCAATAGTAATAGGGAACTCTGCGGTCCTCCCTACACTAGTGCGGACACTTGTAGTACAAGCATCATACATATCCATGATGATGATGATATACTTACGTGATATGCTTTTTCTAGTTAAGGCCCACCAAAGAACTTCTCGAGGTACCCTATCATATGCCTTTTCTAAGTCAATGAACACCAAATGCAGATCCTTTTTAGTGTCTTTATACTTCTCCACAACTTGTCTAAGAAGGTGAATGGCCTCAAGGGTTGAGCGTCCAGGCATAAAACCAAATTGATTCTCCGAAATTTTTACACTTTTACGTAGTCTTTGCTCAACCAATCGCTCCCAAAGTTTCATGGTGTGACTCATAAGCTTAATCCCTCGATAGTTAGCGCATTCTTGTACATCACCCTTATTTTTAAATAAGGGAATGAGAGTACTCTTTCACCAACTCATTGACATTTTGTTGTTTCTCCAAATCATGTTGAAGAAACGTGTTAACCACTCGATGCCTTTCTCTCCCAAACTTCTCCAAGCCTCGATCGGTATGTCATCTGGGCCCACTGCTTTCTTCCGGCCCATTTTTCTCATAGCCTCTTTAACTTCTGTTGTTTGAATCCTTCCCACGAAGTCCCTATTTACCACACACTCTGGTATAGTAAGATCATCAATACCTTGGATTTTATTCCCGTTGAACAAGGTATCAAAGTATGACATCCACCTCTCTTTTATTTCTTCGTCGTCCATTAGTACCCTTTGATCGACATCCTTCACACACTTAACTTTTCCGATATCTTGAGTCCTACGGTCACGAAGGCGAGCAAGTCTATTGATATCTTTTTCTCCTTCCTTAGAATCCAACTTTACATACAATTCCTTATTCACTTTTCCTTTGGCTTCCTTCACAGCTTTCTTTGCTCTTCTTCTAGCCTCTTTGTACTCCTCTATGTTCTCGTCGCTCCAACTTTTGCCCAATTTCTTATAGCATTCTTCTTTGGCCCTTATTGCTTGTTTCACCTCATCATTCCACCAAGATGTGTCCTTTTTTGGTGGCAGACATCCTTTAGATTCTCCGAGTATCTCCTTCGCCACTTTGTTAATGGTGGACACCATTGATAACCACACATCATCCACGTGTGCGTCATTATCAATAGACCAAACATCTTCCTCCAACATTTTGTGTGCAAAACTTTGTTGGAGATTCCCCTCGAGCCTCCACCATTTTATCTTTGGCTCCCTTTGTACCTTAACTCGTCCACTCTTTTTACCTCGAAAATCAAGCACAAGCATCCTATGCTGAGTGACAGCACTCTCACATGGGATAACCTTACAATCAGTGTAGCTAGTTCTCCAAGTCGTCCGTACTAAAAAGTAGTCAATTTGGGTACTATTAGCTCCACTTCTATAGGTGACGATGTGAGAGTCTCTTTTCTTGAACCAAGTGTTCATCACAGCCAACTCATATGTCGAGGCAAAATCAAGAATGTTCTTCCCCGCTTCATTTCTAGTGCCAAAACCATGTCCGCCATGGACACTCTCAAAACCATCACGACTTGGGCCCACATGCCCGTTGAGGTCGCCTCCAATGACCAGTTTCTCTCCCCTTGGCACTTGTCGCACCACTTCCTCAAGATCCTCCCAAAATTGTTGAGTGATAGATGCATCCAATCCCACTTGTGGTGCATAGGCACTAACCACTGACACGATCTCATCCCCTATTATCAACTTAATGCCCATGATGCGATCGTTCTTCCTAAACACTTCAACCACACCGTCAACATAATCATGTGACACCATAATGCCTACTCCATTTTATTAATTAAATAAATAAAAAAATATGAAAAATAGTTAAAATGATCATCAATATTAACTTCAGTCAATACAGACAGAAAAGTAACTCCAACTTCAATCTTACTTTTTTATATTATTACACAATTTAACCCGCCAAATCAAAAGTTATGTGTATGGTGAGAAAGTTGGCTAATAAAACTGATAAGTCAAAAAAAAAGATTCACCAAACGGGCTCTACTTGTTTATTAAATACTCCTTAACGTAGATTAGTTTGTGATGGATGTTGTTTAAGTACTTGGCAAAGTAGATTCATATTCTTAGTCAGTTCAATAAATTAAACTTGTAATCATGTGACAAGGTGAATAAATGTTGTAAGATACATGCTGATGCTTTTTAAGAGCGTGAAAAAGTATACGGTGATACTAATAAGAATTTATTTCAAGAATTTAAATGTTGGAAATGTTGTAATAATCGATGATAAAGGCAAACTACTACTACAAAATGGTTGTGAAAGCCAAGACGGCGGCATTCGTTAATACAAAGTTTGTATGAAATAAGGTACTAGAAGGCTGGGATGGTACAATTTAATCCTTCTTTGGGAATAAGAAAAGCAAGGGAAAGTAAGGCAAATTGCATATCACCCGAAGCGATTTAGAATTAGTATTGTTAACGAACCGAATATCAACATATGTCTTTAAGACCGTGGTAATCAGGGCTGGCTTTAGCAATTTAGAGGCCTTAGGTGGAAAAGGCTTAATTTTACAAATAAAATGAGTAGGTTTGATAGGGTGGAATGTGGAAAAGGACATAGTGAAATTTTTATTTACTCATCATATAACAATGCGCCTATTGCTAAGACTTATTGGCTGAATGGATTTTGTTTAAATTTATGAAGTTATGACTAAAGTAACTAAATTAATTTTTTCCGCTGAATTATAAAACAATTAAAACATATTGTATTAATAAAATAAAGAAAAAATTATATAAAAAAGTAGTTCAAATGATCCTCTACAATTATAACTTTAGTCATTTCAATCAGAAAGTAACTTCAATCTAACTTATTTTGATTAATACGCATCCCAGCACGTGAAATTAAAAATGACATGATTGGAAAAAAATGATTGATAAGATTGATAAGCCAAAAAATAAGATCACTAAACGAGCTCAATATCTACATATTCATATATACACACACACTGCACACACACTGACACACACACACACACACACACACACACATATATATATATATATATATATATATATATATATATATATATATATATATATGTATATATTACGGAGTAGAAAATTCACAAACAAATATGTATGTCTACATAAAAAACTAAAATTAGTGAAAAACCAAACAAATGTAAGAAAATGTGATTAGTAAAATGCAAAAATAAGATCCTAACTAAACACATAAAAAGAATGCAACACATATTAATAATGAGATATACAAAATAACATTTCTTATTAACAAAAAGTGCATATAAATTAAAATTTTACAGTTACAAAGTTAATTAATCACAAAAAGTCAAAAAGTAAACTAAAAAATACGGAGTAGCTGAAGTATATAAATGGGTCATTACCCATACAGATTAATACGGAGTGTAACCTAGAAACCACAATGTATAACCATTTGCCAATTATAAGGAATGGAAGCAGTCTTGCAATCCATTTTCATTTACCAATATTTAATAATAAATATTTTTTTGAGGCTCCATAAAACTTGAGGCCGTAGACAAATGTCTTGCCTAACTGGCCCTATCACCGGCTCTGGTGGTGATGCTCATCACATTCGCCATCGCCCCGGAAATGTTGGAGTCAAAGATCACGTCTTGTCGGGAAAGATAGAGGACAGTGTTATTGGCAGGGTCACCGCTTGGAAACTGCGAAAAAGACGGCAACGTGCCGTTCGTAACCTCCACACTATCATTGCGTCTTTCCCCGATATAGAGCAATGCCTCTGTGTTGCTATAGTGAATGGTTTGGTTTTTGTACGGGTGGGATGCGGTAAGGTTGAAGATGAAGTCGTCGCTGAAATG
Organism: Cuscuta europaea; assembly: GCA_945859875.1. NCBI lineage: Eukaryota > Viridiplantae > Streptophyta > Magnoliopsida > Solanales > Convolvulaceae > Cuscuta > Cuscuta europaea. Next base: position 1,090,431 of record CAMAPE010000080.1, on the reverse strand, counting down.
GCCGTCCTTTGTTAATAAAGAGTTTGGCAAGACGGTGACGCTTGTGACGGTGTAACTGTGTAAGCCACCGACACGTCTTCGTTGAGGTGAAATAATAAGAAAATGAGAGAATGCCCAAAACACGTGTAAAAGATGAACTAAATGCAAAAACATGACCTATTGTTTTAAATTTCCTAAATAGATCTGTTGGGGAATATTATCCCGGCCCACTACTGTTCAGAGGCCCAAGTCATCACCCGGTATGAAGCCCGGTCAGCAAGGCCCATTTAGGCCTACCCGACCCGTTTCGGCCTAACCGGCCCGAATACGAATTGTTTAGGCCCAATAAAGCCTTTTCGGCCCATTAGTGTGGGAGGGCTTTTCCCTCCTTCCTATAAATAGGAGGAGGCCTTTTCCTTAAAGAGGATCTTTTTCCTCTTCTCTCCTGGGACAATGTTTCCTCCCCATCCCCTTTAGATTAGTTTATTTCAAGCTCCATCAATGGAAGCTCCAAGGTATTTGTATTATATCATTGGTGAGGAGAGCATATTAATGAGAAAGAGCGGGCTTGGACGTTAGCCTAAAAAGTCCCGTGGTTTTCTCCCTTTCCGGGTTTCCACGTAAAAATAGCTAGTTTATACACCTTTTAGATATTTATTCATTTTTATACTGAATCTATGATCCTGAATATCCGAAGTTATGTTGGGATTCCGGATCTACGGGACTAAAGCTCAACAAGGTCTAAATATTTGTGTTTGGACAAAACTAGCCTCCAATGTTGAACTGTCATAACATTGCGTGTTCGTAACTTGCGCATCCCCAGCCATCCTCCAGGCTCCAGGCATTGTGCTGCAACCATCCTCCGGTGCCGCAACAGTGTATCCTTTAGCAAGTCCGCCACCTCTTCCACCTTCGCTAAGTTCACCGTTGCCATCCTCCGATGAAGCCGCTGCTCTCCGGCAAGTCGCTACAATCTCCATCGAGAATGCCCCTTGATATGCATAATGACATAATAATGACATTTTAGTATAAAAACATGACATTCTCGATATGACATTCCAACCACTGTAATTTCAAACTGAGGTTGCCATCTTGAAAACATATTGACATAAAAGTGACATTTTTCTCAAATAACCAATAACTTGACATTTTGTGATTCAAAAAGTAACATTTTGTGAAACTGGCAAAAACGTGACATTTTTGTAATTTCAAAATAATATTGTTATCTTTGTAGATTTAATGCCATAAAAGTGACATTTTTCTCAAATAACCAATAATTATGACGTTTTGTGATTCAAAAAGTGATATTTTTGTCAAACATGCAAAATCATGACATTTTTGTAATTTCAAAGTAATTATGAACCTAATTTTTCATCTAAATGTTCACAAATCAGAAATAGGTTTTGTTGAGGTTTATTCCCTCAATCTGTAGGCCCGACACGTAACCCGAGGATTTTGGATGGAAAGATGAAGAGTAAGTGATTAATAAGTAAGAGGAAGCTTAAGAAAAATGATCCAATAAACCAACGTTATAAGGCGTGAGCTCGTTCGTACAATTGCTATGCTACGAGCGGCTATGAATGCTAGAATGCTAGAATGCTAGGGTGCTAAGTTGTCAATTCTTTACAATGAAATAAATGCTACTATTTATATCATCAATATAATGGGTAGTTAGATGCGTTGACGTGGCGGGATGTGGATGGCTTGACCTCAACCACCAAATCTTCTGCATTAAATGCTTCCCGCCAGGATCTTGGCTTCCCACCAAGGGATGGGGACGTTCGTCCCCATGAGCTTGCCTCCTATTTCCCACTGGGTCCAAAGTCATGCAAGACGCGCGTCACGCACTGCCCGTGGCCAAAGCACCCGCCAATGTTGGAATACGTGCGTCCCTTGGGCCTTGGTGTTGAGGCCTGGCCCTGTTGGGGACGAACCTCGTCAGGATAAGTGGAAAGGTAACCCGTTGTCTCGTGCCTCCTGGGGACGTTCATAGGGTGGGCCTTAAGGGTTTATGGGCCAATCCCCGTTGGGCCATTAACCCAACATAAGTCCCGCACTTCTGATGTTCCGAGCGTGCGCGGGACATGATGAAGTAAAAAACTGCTTCCGCTGTGCTGCCCCTAGTCGACGCTCCTGACGTGATGGTTGCCTTCCCGACAGTGGTTCGCGGGGCTCTAGGTGGCAGTTACTGCAGATCGGTACAACTTCCGATGAAAAGTAATCATTACGCGTCTGTTCGTTCCCGTGCGACACATGTCCATGGGTACGCTCCTCGCCACGTGTTGCCCATTGATTGGTGCGTTGAGAGGTACCTTCCCCTATAAATACTGGTTCCCTCGGCAGATTTAGGGTTTTTATTCCACCGCTTTTGCTCCCGAGTGCTCCTGTTATTCACCGTTCTTCTGCTAGTGCTTTCGTTCTCCGGTTCATCCTCGTCAGAGCTCTTTTAAGGTAATCTAGGTTGCATTATTTCTCTCTTTCTTCTGTTCCATTTGACAAATGGCGTGTTCGATGGAAATATCCACAAGTTCGAGCCCTGGCTCTTCGTCTTGACAAACTCCCCGAAAAATGTAGCAACCCGGACATGTTCACTATACCTTGCAAGATAGGGAACGCCACATTTTCTAAGGCTTTGTTGGATTTAGGGGCATCTATAAATTTCATTCCTTACTCTGTATATAAATCCATACAACTCGGCCCACTACATCAAACCGGTATAGTGGTTCAACTAGCGGATCATTCTAGTACTTACCCGAAGGGTGTAATAGAAAATGTGCTGGTAGAAGTAGAAAATGTGGTTTTCCCTGTTGACTTCTGTATTCTTGAAATGGGGGATGCTGACCAAATAACACCCATCCTTTTGGGTAGACCCTTCTTGAAGACCGCAAAAACAAAAATTGACGTATCTAGTGGTTCATTAACTTTAGAGTTCAATGATCAAAAAGTAGAGTTCAATATCTTTGACTCTACGAAAAAACAAATTAAAGATCAATCTCTTTGTTCTTTAAATGTTTTTGAACCACCAACACTAAATATTTTTGTTGATGAGGAAACTAAAAAAAATCTCAATTTTTAAAGAATTAGAAATTGAGCCAAAAAAATCTATTTTGAAAGGAGACGTACCGAAAAGTCACCTCAGCACGAGGTTAAACCACCTATTGTTGAGGTGGTAACAAGGAAGAAAATTCGGCTTTTCTGGAAAAGGCCGAGGAAGAAAGCTGAAATTAGGCCAAACTTTGCCTTTAAAAATGAAACAAAGGATGTCCATGATCCCAATTAGAACATAAAATAAAATAAAAAAATAATGTCGTGCCGTGACATTAAATCAAGCGCTTCTTGAGAGGCAACCCAAGTTTTTGTTTGGATTAGTTTAATTTATTTTCAGTTGTTTGTTTATTAAAACATTAAAAAAATTGAAAGCAAGGCCTAGTGAAAACCCCGGCCGGGTACAATATATCACCCGATCGGGTACGAGGAAAAAGTACCTTACCCGCACAATCACCCGGGCGAGGCAACCATAGAATTCTAAAAATCTTTTGGACCCGACCGGGTACACCAAACCACCCGACCGAGTGAACGCCCAAAAGGCTTAACGATGGCACTGATGGGGGGGGGGGGGGGGGGGGGTTGCTCGAATAGTGAATAATGAAATCACTGTTTTGGTAAATGATGCTGAAAAAGGTAGTGAGATTGATCCCGAAGAAGCCGAGCAAACTCTTAAAATAGCAAAAGAGATTTTAAAAAAAGCTGGAGGAAAGAGACAAAAAATTGAGGCAAATCTAGCTCTATGCCGGGATGAAAACTCGTCCGGGTAGTATAAAAAACCAGGTCGGGTAAAAGAAAAAATATTAAACACTGGACCCTTGGGACGAAAACCCGACCGGGCAGATCCAAACACCCGGCCGGGTAATTGAAAAATTGATTCCTAGCCCATTGCTTCGAAAAACCCGACCGGGTAACTGAGAAAATCTTAATCTGGCCTACTGCTTTGCAAACCCCGACCGAGTCAACCCATATACCCGGCCGAACAAAAAATTTGAATAAAAATAGTCCAGATTAACTAGTACCCGACCGGGCACCCATTCCACCGGCCGGATATTAGTTTCCAGTAACTACTGGGCACGCATCATCACTTGGCTCGACCGGGTAAACTACCTCACGTGGCCGGGTGAATGAGAAAACGTTGTAATAACAGGTCGGGCAGAGACCTTCTTCCTCACTCCCTCTCCCCAATTTTGAACTTCTATCCCAATTCCCACCATTTTTGAGCTCCAAATCAACTACACAAACACATTTCCTTCATCTTCTCACCTCCCTCTTTCACCCTAAACCCACAAAACCTCCCCAAATCCATCTCAAACAAAATTCTGAAACCCTAACCCGCATATCCCAAAGGTCCGAATTTTGGGTCTAAAAAACCAAAGAAACCCAAATTTCTTCACCCATTAATCATACTGTCCACTCTCCCACTCTCAAAACACCCACAACCTGAATCATAATCCAAAATTTCTTCACCCAAATTTCTTCACCCATTAATCATAATCCAAATTCCCAATCCCCACCAATGCCAAGTCTGAAAATGCCGACCCAGAAATACCCAAAAAATCCATTTCTTGGCACCAAAAAAGGAAAAGCTTCTTCTTCAAGGGCTATCTCACCCGTGGCGGGCTATGAAAGTGTTGAATTTGCAACAGAGGCACGCAAGAAACGCTTCAAGGAACAATCCAAAAGGGAGGTAAAATAATCCCAGTCCATGTGCCTTACTACTTTAGCACTCCTTTGGATTGATGTAATCATGCATGACATATTAGCAAGGATTGGAATGACTAGGTTGTTTGAAATGCAATATGTGACTTATCCTCATTTGATGTATGAATTCCTTAGCTCATTTGTGTATACAAAGAATGATGATGATCATGAAAATGACACAATCACCTTTTGTTTACTCAATGAGGATCGTTCATTGACCAAAAGAGATTTTTCACATCACATTGGCCTCCCATTGTTTGATGAAGAACGTGAATATGATTCTCTTGTGGGGAATGAATTATGGAAGAGAATGATAGGAAAAGATGTGTTGGATCCTTCTAAGCTGAGTGTGAACCGTGTGCAACATCTGGTCTTCCGATTTTTTTGAAATTCTATTCATATTGTTTTCTCGGAAGACCGAATAATTGTCACACAAGGATGTGGGATGTGTGTGTTCTTGCACAAGCTGTTTTACCTGGACCGGATCCAGTTGACGTTGCCTCCATCTTATGGAATCATTTCAAACTGTGGCAACGTCATCGGGACAAATTGTGATAGGGGGCCTAATAACACATATAGCCACCTTATATGGTTTTGTAGACCCAGGCCCCATTACCCCTAAACAGCTCCTTTGCACGGCATGGCTTGTACAAAAGACCCTATATTTGGCTCTATCTCACATGACACCTACTGGGACACCAATCTATAAATGGCTCATCATCCCACAAATTAACATATTTATCCATATCCCATCCCCTGACGTCCCCCTGGATATCGTGGGTCACCAAATCGGTGATGGTCATCACTATTGTCTCCCCGGGGCAATCCCGAACATTATGCAAAAGATGAGCTCATTCAAGATCAAGATGCCAATGACCAACCCCCACTCATGCCCGAACCACCTCAACCACAACCCAATGCTAACGCCCATCAATTCACACCCTTTGAACAACAAGTTCTCAATAGCATGAACCCTGAAAACCTAAACTACACTTAACTTCGGGAGGAAGTTAGTCTGTATCGTACTGAGCAGAGGCAGGATTTCGAGAGGTTGGAAAAGCAAAGGATGGAGGACCGACAAAGGTACGAGGAAGACTGGCGGAGGTATGAAGAGGACCAACGGAGATCCTATGGTCCTATTTACTCTTACATTGCACAACAGGGATCCTTTCCATCCATGACCACACCTCCTCTTGCACCTTCTTGGTATGACCCCACTCAATGAGGTACTTATGGAGGTTCGAGTTCCGGTGACAGAGATGGCTATGGCGGCAGTACAAACATGGACGAGGATGAACATCCATACACATGGGTCTTTCATGATAGCTACTATGGCCATGGAGGACACTTTGATGGAGGTGATGCAGGCAGGCACTAGGGATAGTGTCAGGTACTAGCTGGGGTAGATTGTTCTTGTAAGCTCACAATCCTAATGTTTTCATTCGTTTATAAAAAACAAAAAAACAAAAAAAAATGAATAAGCGTGTTGAGTTGAAAACCCACAAAGGGCAACTCAAGCAAAAATAAAAGCAATAAAATAAGAGTGAGGTTGTGAGAATTAAAAGAAAAATGTGAGAAGCTGGGATGAAAACCTGAAAGGGCACCTAGGCAAAATGAGAGAATGAGAGAAAATATTTCATTTGATTTTGCAGGATCCTAAAGGTGATAAACTTAAAAGAGAGATGGAGATAAAGATGAAGTTGAAGACCCCTTTTTACTCTATTCACTTTTGGGGATGCTTTGTAATTACTTTTGCTCTTAAAACAATCTTGGACTGTTGTGTTGATACTACTATCATTTGAAGGATTGCATGGACAAGATTTGTTTTACTCGAGCCTTTACCACGCACTTTGTCCTCACTCATGCGCGCCCTGAGAAACTTCCCAGGGGGTCACCCATCCCAAGACTACTCCCACGCAAGCACGCTTAACTTTGGAGTTCTTGGGTGATGAGCTCCCTTAAAAGGAGATGCACCTCTTGTTGGTATGAGTAGTACTATTAATCCTTTTAAATTAATCTCGGGTATTACAATCACCCCCACTTAGGATCGCAACGTCCTCGTTGCGCCCTTAAACAAATCTCAAACTCCAGAATCTTTTCCCCCGCTAAGTGCCCGCCCGATATCCAACGAGTCAACACACTGTCGCAGGGTTGCTCTGATACCATTTGTAACACCCCGGCCTCGCAGGTCCCGAGGTAGTTACTCCAGACCTCTAGTACTGTCCTCACAAACCACCACGAGCCTTTACCACGCACTTTGTCCTCACTCATGCGCGCCCTGAGAAACTTCCCAGGGGGTCACCCATCCCAAGACTACTCCCACGCAAGCACGCTTAACTTTGGAGTTCTTGGGTGATGAGATCCCTTAAAAGGAGATGCACCTCTTGTTGGTATGAGTAGTACTATTAATCCTTTTAAATTAATCTCGGGTATTACAAGTAGTGCATAAATGTATGTTTTTATGTTTGATTTGTGTGGATTGTCTACCATTTTATTTAGTTTGTAAACATTTATGTGATTTTAGTTGTAATTGTATTTAGTTTTCATTTATAAGATGTAAAGTATAGTTAGGAGTTGTGGTGTTAGAAAGGAAGACTTTGAAGTGAAGAAAAAGGAAAATTGACTGCCCATGAGCAAATACCCGACCGGGTATAACCCCTCACCCGGTCGGATAAGAAGTGAGAACCGAACAAGCTAGGAAGTTGGATGGCCCGGTCGGGCCCACTACCTCACCCGGTCGGGTGAGACTTGACCGGAGGCAATCGGACATGCTGAAACACAAGAACATGGGAAATTATCTGATTTTGACCGGTACCCGGTCGGGTGAGCACCTTACCCGGTCGGGTACCAGGCCAAAGGTGTTGAAAAACACCTATAAATAGAACACTTTTTCTTCTCTAAAAATCATCCATTCTTCCATATACTTAAGCTCAACTTAGAATAGTATTTTCTTTATATTTTTCTAGCAGGGAAAAGGATCATATAGGGCCTCGAACTTACAAAAAAATGTCAGATAAGGCCTTATATAGGAGGTTCTATCCGGCCGACGCCATTTGGGGTAGTCCCCGGTGGAATTTGTTGGAGATATTTAATTGTGAATCAAGTTGGTCATAGATTAGCTTTATAATTAATCCTTGTATTTAAATAGTGTATAAATTAGATAGAAATCAGGCCAAGTGTTAGGCCCATTTAAACAGGCTAAAAGCCTGGTACGCCTAACCTAAACCTCGCCTATAAAAAGGGAGCCGAGGTTTAGGAAAAGGTTGAACGTCGTACTTATTATTCATAGCCTTACGCATATCATTCTGTTGTACGCTTCCACGGTTTATCAAAGAAGGTTTTACGGTGATTCATTCTGTGTTCATCTTTACGTTTAATCTTCCTTGTTAGATCGATTATTCATTGCTGTTACAGAAACAGGGACTAACAATTGGTATCAGAGCCGATCGAGAACGATCAGAAGAACTCCTGCAGAATACTCTGTTTTTTGTTAACGTAGTTCATTCTGTCGATTTTTTGCTCTGTAATTTTGCCTCTTGTTCAAAAATTGTAAAAGTTACACCTTTGGAATCGCCTTTTCAAAGCGATCAAAGGGTATACTTCAGATTGTGTTTTACGCAAATTTAGATTTCGAGATATCTCGAGCAGGGGTTGTCGACATCCTGCTTTTTCACAGGTTCTGCTACGTTTTTCGAGCTGAAAACTTTACACGAAGATCTCGACATTCAACTCTACAGGAAACTACCTTCAGATTTTGTTTATCTGATTTTTACAGGTTGCAGGATTTCGACATTGAGGATTTCGACATCTAGGATTTCGAGATCTTGATTTCGAGAAAAGGATTCGACATCTGGTCTCGACATTTGACTTCTCAGATTAAGATTTCGAGTGATTAACTTCTCGACATTTCAAATCTCGAGATCCTTAATCTCGAGTCCAAATCTCGATACCAGGCCTCCTTTATCGAAATCTGAGATTTCGAAATTCAGATCTCGACATCTGATTTTTCGACTTTCTGCCTCTGAAAATCTTTTGATCAATTTTCTCGAACGGTCAGTTTAGTACAGCAATGGGTTCAGAATACAATGCACAAGGGAACAGCAGTACCCCTCCTCGCCTCAGGAAGGGAGAATATCAAATGTGGAGGAACAGATTTCTAAATTTCCTCGAGCACAAAGAGAACTCTGCTGCGATGCTCGAATCTTTGCTTGAAGGACCAGCTGAACTCTTGATTTCAGTTGGTGGAGATCCAGAAAATAATCCTCCTATTTTTCCAGAAATAAGGAGAAAAGTGCCATCTGAATACACAGAAGCTGACAAGCTCAGACTTCGTGGTGACCTTATGGCCAAAACTTACCTCCTTCAAGCAATACCAAATGAAGTTTATGTTCTCATTGATAGCATGCAGACAGCTAAGGAAATGTGGGATGAAATAGAGAAGCTGCTACAAGGCACAAGCATCAGCCTCAAGACAAAGAAGACTACGATTCTCATCGCTTATGACTCCTTCAAAGCAGGTCCAGGAGAACCATTGAATGAGACTTATAACAGACTTGTTCAACTGGTAAATGAACTCAGAAAGATCAAAGTATTCAGGTCCAATCTGGAACTGAATATTAGATTCTTATCCAGCCTGCATCCTGCATGGGAAAAGACAGTGAAGGATGTCAGATCTCGGATAGATTTGGACGAAATTGACCTCTGCACACTCTATGAACATCTGAAGCAATTCGTCAACGAGGTTGCCTGTGCTGAGGATCATCACACCACAAACCCCTTAGCTCTAGTAATGGAGGCTCAGCCAAGAAGGACAACCACTTCACTAAAGAAGAAAAAGAAGAAGGTGGTGGTTGAATCAGATGATGATGAGAGTGATGATGACAAATCTGATCTAGAGGCTGAGCTAGCAGACTTACAGAAGAAGATGGCACTGCTGGCCAAAAGATTTGCTAAGAAGAACACCTCCTCCAACAGGCTGAGAACTTCATCCTCAAACTACAAGCAGAAGAACCATGATCAAGGATCTTCTAGGAAGGCATCATCAGCAGAAGAAGCTCCTAAATGCTATAATTGCGGCAAGCCTGGACATGTGATCAAAGACTGCCGCCTCCCAAAGAAGAAAGATGTTAATTTCTACAAGCAGAAGATGCTGTGGAATAAGCAGAAAATGCTGATGGTGCAGAAAGAAGAAGAAACCTCTGCCATGATTGCTGAGAATGAGAACTGGGCAGAAGATTCTTCTGAGGAGGAGGAGGAGGAAGACAACTATGCCCTTATGGCACGTGTGGAAGGAGATGAAATAAAGGGTGATGCTGCGATCCCCGAAAGCAAGTGCTCAACAAGCTTTGTAAGTACCTCACATACTTCTTTAAATAATCAGATGCAGTCCTTACTTGAAAAGGACAATCTAATCAAAGAACTAAAGGAGAGACTAGACAATAATCATAGAGTTCTGAAACAGAATCTAGACCAAAAGTCTTCCTTAAGTATTCAACTTGAAATTGCAAAAGATCAAGTCAAAAAGGTGTCCTCAGATTTTGAAAGCTTTGAACTTAAGATAGCTGAATTAACTAAGAAATTTGAGGACAGTGAACGGGAAAAAAGCACAGCAAAGGCTGAATGCGATTTTTTGCATAACAAAAGAAGAACGCTTTTAAATAAAGTAAAAGAACTAGAAGATCTAGCTGCTAGAAGAAGTCAATCTGAACAAACTGTTTTTCTGCTTAACAACAAACAAAAGGATGACCGATTCTACAATGCTAAAACAGGACTGGGCATAACCAACCCACGTAATCTTAAGAAAGTAAATTGCATTCAATTCTATAACAAAGATTACATGGGACTAGGGTTTGGCGAGAAAATGTATTTTCGAAGTGATGAAGACTATGCTGAAGCAGAAGAAGAAAAGAGAAAGAAACCAAAACCTGCGATTTCTTGTGATTATCCCTCTGTAAATGAAAAACAACTTTCAGAAGAAAAACCTACTTCCTGCTTTAGTGAATGCCTTGACCCTTATGCTAAAGATATTCCTCACATAGGACACCCTCTAGACCCTCCCCCAAGAGTTGGTATTGCTAAAACTGGTGAGGAACCGTGTATTTTTCCCATGGCTCAAAAGCTCAAAAACCTACAGAAAACTCTTGATGACGAGAGAGAGAGATTTGAAACTGAAAAGAAAGGTTTTGAGCGCAATTGGCAGGAACTTCTTCAAAATTTAATGATTTGAGTGAGCAGTTTCATGCTAAAACAGACCCTTCTACGACCAAGCCTGACAACTCACACACCTCACATGAGAAAAACAATGCTTTTAAAGGTTCGTCCACTCATCTCTCTTCTCCTTTGTTCACAGGGAATGAAGTGAATAAGGAAGGAGAAGAGAAGAATGAGTGGAGGAAAAAGAGGAAGGAAATCGCAGATGGCAAAAAGAAAGTTTTTGAGAACAGTGCCAGCCCTAGATCTAGTTCTATTTTTTACTCCAAAGTTAATTGTAATTTTGTCTCTACCAAGCAAACTTCTAGTAGTTCAGTCTTGAGTCCCAAGCTGAATAGTTCTGAGACATCTTCTAGACAACGTTCTATTTATAATACGAGTGATGCTTATGGTTATTCTGTTCCAGATCCCCATAATTATGAATGTGATGTGAATGTTGTTAAATCTAAGCCTTCAAGAAAGCTCAAACCTGAAAAAGAAACCAAGAAAGGAACTACTAAGGGAACGTTTTGTATTCCTGATATGAAATATGCCCTTAGAGTTCATTCTAGGAAACATCTTAATCGGCTTTCTAAGGAGGAGATTTTCAAAACCAAACTTAAGAAACAACCGTTCAATCACAAAGCACCTGTCTACTCTCCTCCTAAATCTAAAACGGAAAGATGGGTCCCCAAGATAAGACCCGTCAAAGCTGAAACTGAGAGGTGGGTCCCCAAGATGAGACCTACCAAAACTGAAACAGATAGGTGGGTCCCCAAGATGAGACCTACCAAAACTGAAACAGATAGGTGGGTCCCCAAACGAAGACCCATCCAAACTGAAACTGAAAGGTGGGTCCCCAAATTTAGACCCACCAGGACTAAAATGGAAAGGTGGGTTCACAACATCAGACCCACAAAACTGGAAACTGCTAGGTGGACTCCAAAAACTAGACACACTGCAAAAGCAGATCTGGCTATTGGAAAGCCCACCAAAGATAGATCTTTTGTTGAAAGAGCAGCTGACCTTGGATCACTGCTCAAAGCAAGATTTAAAAAAGTGTTTCTTAATAATAAGGAAGGACCCACTCCAAGTTGGGTACCTAAACCTATTTGATTGTTTTGCAGGACGGTCATGTGTGGCACTTAGACTCAGGATGCTCAACCCACATGACCGGAATAAAGCACCTTTTGAGCAACTACACCAACTACTACGGAGGAAATGTCAGATTCGGGAATGACGCCTCATCTCCTATTCTTGGGTATGGGGACGTCGTCTGTGCCAGTGTCACAATAAAAGATGTTTCATTCGTCAAAGGGCTCAAACACAACTTACTGAGCATTGGACAATTCTGTGACAGCGGGATGGAAGTGAGGTTCTTTGCAAAACAATGCTGTGTTCTTGACAGCACAGGGAATACATTATTAACGTGTTACAGAACATCAAATCTGTACACTATTGATCTGAAAAGCGTCCAATCCACCACTTCCATTTGTCTGCTGTCCAAAGCCTCAACTGAACAGAACAACCTATGGCACAGACGTCTCTCCCATCTGAACTTCAAACATCTATCAAACTTGTCCTCCAAGAAACTTGTCAAAGGGCTTCCTCTGCTAAAGTCTTCCGCTGAAAATCATTGTAGTGCCTGCAAAATGGGCAAAATGACGCAAAGCTCCCACAAGTCAAAAACCGAACCTTCATCTACTCATCAGCTAATACACATGGATCTGTGTGGACCTATGAGAGTACAAAGCATCAACGGTCGCAAATACACTCTAGTGATCGTTGATGAATTCTCTAGGTATACATGGACAAAATTTCTCCGTTCAAAAGACGAAGTTGCGGAAAACATTATGACCTTTATCAGAACGATCCAGAAACTGCTACAGCACAGTGTTCGAATTGTCAGAACTGACAATGGTACCAAGTTCAAAAATCAGACTCTCACTGAGTTCTATGAATCACTCGGTATCACTCAGCAATTTGCAGCAGCTAAAACTCCCCAGCAGAACGGAGTTGTTGAGAGAAAGAACAGAACCCTTGTTGAAGCAGCACGCACCATGTTAATTCAATCAAGACTGCCTCACTTCATGTGGGCAGAGGCAATCAATACTGCGTGCTTCACTCAGAACAGAACTTTCATCCACAAACGCTTCGACAAGACTCCATATGAGATCCTATTCAACAAAACTCCTGATATTTCTTTCCTCAAGGTTTTTGGCTGCAAGTGCTTCATACTCAATGATCGGACAGAGAGAAGTAAGCTGGATCCCAAAGCCAGAGAAGGCGTGCTCATTGGCTACTCACTGCAATCCAAAGCTTACAGAGTCTATCTCAGAGACAAGCGGACTGTCATCGAGAGTGTAAATGTTACATTCTATGAAATGGCAGACTTTGCTATTGAACATCTTCAGACCGATCCATCCACTGCTGTACCAGTAGCTTCTGATAAAGCTGAACCAAACACCGAACACGACGATGTGATTCTCGACTCTCTCTTCAGAAACTTTTACGAGAACTCACAATCTCCACCTCCTGCATACACTCCAAGGTCAACATCAACTCCAACAGCAGAGATTCCGCTCCTCACAGGACCAGATGATGTACCATCCACACCCTCAACTCCTCAAACCAATCCCAGAGGTGTGGATGATCACGGCTTTGCTATCAGTCCGGAATCATCTCCACTACACACCACAGCTGCCCCAGAGCCTTCAACCTCATATCAGGATTCAGATCAACCAATAATTACTCCAACTCCTCTAGCTCATGAGAGGAAGTGGACGAGAGCACATCCTGTTGAACAGATAATAGGTGATCCAAGTCAAGGTGTGCGAACAAGATCAGCAACAACAAATGAATGTCACTATGCATGCTTTCTAAGCAAGAATGAACCGTCCAAAGTCTCAGAGGCACTCACTGATCCAGATTGGGTGATTGCCATGCAAGATGAGCTCAATCAGTTTGACAGACTAGACGTGTGGACACTCGTGCCTAAACCCCCTCAGAAAACCATCATTGGCACTAAATGGGTGTTCAAGAACAAGAAGGACGAAGAAGGCATAGTGATACGCAACAAGGCACGACTGGTCGCTAAAGGATATAATCAACAAGAGGGCATAGACTATGATGAAACATTTGCACCCGTAGCAAGAATTGAAGCAATCCGCCTTTTTCTTGCGTACGCGGCCCACAAGAACTTTACCGTTTTTCAAATGGACGTCAAGACTGCCTTTCTGAATGGAGTCTTGGAAGAAGAAGTCTATGTCGCTCAGCCCGAAGGATTTGTAGATCCCAGATATCCTAACCATGTGTACAAGCTAAAGAAAGCTCTGTATGGGTTGAAACAGGCACCAAGAGCTTGGTACGATGCATTAACCGAATTTTTGGTTGACTCAGGTTTCTCAAAAGGGAAGATTGATACCACACTTTTCATCAAACGACAGAAGTCTAACATCATCCTGATTCAGATCTATGTTGATGACATTATCTTCGCCTCCTCAAATCCACGTATGTGCAAACACTTTGAGAAACTGATGAAAACCAAGTTCGAGATGAGCATGATGGGCGAACTGAATTTCTTTCTAGGCCTGCAAGTAAGACAACTCTCTGACGGCATTTTTATCAATCAGTCAAAGTATATTCTGGAAATGCTTAAGAGATTCAACATTGATGGCAAATCCTCCATGACTACCCCTATGTCCCCCCACAACAAACTAGACTCAGACCCCTCAGGGAAGCCAGTTGATGCTACAAACTACAGGGCCATCATTGGATCTTTGCTATATCTCACGTCAAGCAGGCCTGACATTGTCTTCTCCACATGCTTATGTGCACGCTTTCAGGCAAATCCGAAGGAATCCCATCTGACCGCTGTTCGAAGAATTCTGAGATACCTCAAAGGCACTGTGAATCTAGGCCTTTGGTATCCCAAGCACTCAGGTTTTGACCTAGTCAGATACTCGGATGCTGACTTTGCTGGTTGCAGGATGGACCGCAAAAGCACATCGGGAGCCGTCCAATTCTTGGGCGATAAGTTAGTCTGCTGGTCTTCCAAGAAACAGAACTGCGTGTCAACATCTACGGCCGAGGCAGAATACGTCGCGACTGCTAGCTGTTGTTCACAAATATTATGGATGAAGACCCAGCTAAAGGACTACGGTTACACTCTCCGCCATATCCCGATCTACAGTGACTCACAGAGCGCCATCGCCATCACCAGCAACCCGGTTCATCACTCCCGCACCAAACACATCGACCTGCGCTATCATTTCATCAAGGATCACGTGGAGAAAGGAGATATTGACATGTATTTCGTAAGCTCAGAGCTTCAACTGGCTGACTTGTTCACTAAGGCATTGGATGAAAAACGATTCCAGTTCCTAGTCTCCAAGTTGGGCATGTTGAACCTCGAGCCTGTCTGATTATGTCTCCACTGATCTAAAAAGTGTGTGTGTGTGGGACTTGTAAAAAGTGTGTGTGCGTGTGCTTTGTAAATAATGTGTGTGTGTGTTGCATGTGTTGAGGGGGAGAAAACCAGAAAAATAACAAAAAATAGTGTGTGTGCGTTGCATGTGTTGAGGGGGAGAAAACCAGAAAAATAACAAAAAATAGTGTGCGTGTGTTGCATGGGTTGAGTTTGTGTGAAAAATCAAAAAGAACAAAAAATAGTGTGTGTGCGTTGCATTTGTACATATTGTTCGTTGCATCTACTGAAAGACGTAGCATCACTAGGCTACACGTCTCTACTGCCACAATTGTCGAACTTCAACGGCGCATATCTCAGTCACCCGTGGAAGAATCTCTTCGGGCTAGTGAACAAATGCTTGTCGCCAAAGCATGCTGGCTTCGACAAATGCAACAAGCAAATACTGCTAGTCTTCCACGAGATCGCCTTCAACAAACACTACGACTTGGCATAGCTTTTCTTCTCAGAGCTAATGGACCTGGTCAAGGCCAAAGAAAAGAATAGGCCAGGTACCATTCCGTACGCTAGATGGCTTGGGCTGATCATCAACGACTGCATGGCAGAGCATTCGACAATCCCAAAACGCAGCTCTGATCCACATTACAAAGCCCCAAAGCTGCAATACTTCAAAGCGGACAAGAACCCGACCTACGGTCTGCGGATCCCTGGGTTTCTGCTCAACCTTGTAAGGACTTCAAACCCAGCTGTTCAGCAGTACAAGGAAGCCACAGAGAAGACTGTCCCTATGGTTCAGCAAAACCCAGCTGGACCTACCCAAGGGACAAAGCCGAGTGTGAGTAAGGGTCCTAAGAGAGCCCAAAAGCCACAGAAACTAGTGGCCGGTTCGCCCAATGAAGGAAAGTCTGACGACTCTCTTGAGACGAGTCAGGCGGCTGAGGGCACCGAAAAAGACGCTGAGGAAACAGCCAATGAATCGTCAAGTGAAGCCCAAACAAACACTGACGACGAGGCTTCCGAGAGCGTTGGCACGGAGAGTGAAGAATCTGACTCGGATGATGACGATGATGACAACGATAGTGATGATGTGGAACTCACATATGCACTGATCAGAAAAGGGAAGCTGCCCGTCGAATCTCCGAAGAAGAGAAGAATTACTGCTGAAGACGCAGCACCAATCATAGCTGGCAGACCTCAAGTCTTCACTATAAAAGAAAAGGCTAAACCAAGAGCTGATCCGAGCGAGACTAATTGCTCCAAGGATGATTACGACGAGGCAGCTCACTCCATTAAGACATCAATCAACTCGGAAGAAGTCGTCATCCGAGAGACCAGGGCAAAGGTCAAGAATGACAAGGCTGCTAAGGCCAAGCCCCAGCCCCGAGCCAAAAAGAGTCTGTTTGATAAGGCAGACGAACACATCTTTGCGGGCTGCGACTCCTTTATCCAGATAAGCCGAGCCGAATCCCTAAGCACAGGAGCCGATCTTTTCGGTTCCCGGGTAGAAGTCGCAGCATCTGGCTCAACTGCGCATGCACAGCCCTCTCCTAGCCACTCGATAGCCTCTCAAAAGGCTATTGTTTCAAAAGAACGGGACTCAACCCCCTCGCTGGTTCCTTCTGAATCAGTTGAGCATACAATTGACCTATCTCCCGAGGTCAAAACCCCTTCTTCTCTCACATCGAGTCTAGGTGTCACATTCCCCACATTTTCTTCATTTTCTAGGACACCTACACTATTCACTGCACATACAGGTGCACTCACCCTGAACGCAACAACCAGAGCGCAAGCTATGACGGTTGGAAGCCCTGCTACGCCTATAATGATTCCATCATTAAATGCAGGCCACACATCAGCAATCTTCACTGATGTTGTGTCAACAGTTTCAACCCCCGTAACTGGTCACCCTACCTTTGAAGACGTAAACGTTCTACTGAATCGCTTCCTGGATTCCACCATTAAGCCATGGGTGCAAGATGCAATGACCGCTCTAGCACAGGAATTTAGGACCACCCAAGCGGTTCGGTCTGAACAAGCACCACCCCAACCTTCCCCTGAACCGTTCATCTCCCATACACAACCCATATCCTCCACCCCTCTATCCCACCAATCCATAAACCAAATCCCTATCCCTTCTATTTCTCGGGGAACCCAGGATACAGAACCAGTATTCTCCCCACACCCGACCACACCCTCCATCGATCTCTCCTCCCTATCCTTTGACACACTAGCTTCGGCTTTGCTGAACAACCTCTTAAATACCCCAGAAGACAACCTCACTCTTCATCAGCAAGCCATACTTGAAGCTCTTCTTTCCTCGCCCGAAACCAAGAGCACTTGCAAGGAGAGTCTTCGTGGTCGCAAACGTTCCCATGAGGACCCCGATGATTCGGACCCTCATGAGGGGGAGAACAAGCGACCTCGATCACTTGAGCAAACTGCTCTACCAACCAAAATCCACAGCCAATTCAACCTGAAACCTCAACAAACCAACAGCCACCATCCACAGCCAAACTATCTAGCATGGTCGAGCTAGAAATAAAATCCCGAGGCGTATCTCCCAGAGATACCAACCGAGGAGGGGATGGAAGTCCTGATGATGTTACCACTGGTACATCTTCTCCATCAGGCCATCAGTTGGAACCCAGTTCTAAGCTGATGTCAACGGGCAATCCTAGTGAACCCGGTAGTGCTACACAGGAACAATCACCGCCTGAACAAAGAATTCCATATATTTCCCCAGGCAAAGACATCCATGATGCACTGGAAGAGGCGGTGATATATGACAAATGGCCAAGAAAATGGACAAAATGGGATGATCTTCGGGTTGAAGCCGAACAAGAGGACATGCAAAGAAACTGGTGGCTACGAGAGCTAATCAACAAATGTTTTGAAGACATTATAAGGCTCGAGGACGATGAACGCAAGGAAGGGGAGAATTACAAAGAATCCCAGAAGACTCTTGAATCGGTTGTAAGACAAACAGCAGGAAGACTTCCCAAGACAGAGAAACCCTGGGATAATGTTCGCATCAAAGCCCCCTTCCAAGAAGAAATCAGAGAGCATATCTGGCGTAGACCAGACAGAGTCAAGCCACTGAATGAACTGAAGCTAAGAGGCCTTACTCACTTGAAAGGAAAGCAGGCTGGAGGTCATCTGCATATGCTGCTACAAAGGTCAACCGGTACACAGAGAGAACTGATGGAACAAGATCTGAAGTCGAATATTCTCCCGATTCATCAAATTCTGCAAGTGAAGGCTGAAGACTACCATGGAGTAACATTCTACACTTATAGACTTCAACGCACCGATGGGAGCGAATTTACTTGTCAAGAGAACGACTTCATCATGCTGAAACCGGATGACATCTACCAAATGTTCATGGCCTACAGATACCTTCCAGTCAGGCAGAGCATAATATACAACGAAGGCCTCGCAGCTATCAAGAGATTCATGCTTAGACAAATCCGAGTACACTCTTCACATGACCTACAGATGGCTATTGAGTGCAATCTGAAGAAAACAAATCTGACAAAGCCAAGACTGTATGGTCAAAAACTTGAAGATTTCCCAGCCTACCACATCTTCTTCACACCGCCAGCAGTCACTGTGGATCGTTGCGCTTACCGCTACACTAAAAGCAATCGCTGATAGTGAAGCACGCTCCTCCCCCTTTATAGCACAAGTGAAGCGCCACACGGTCCGATTGCACCGGCAGGCTGGCTGTTGCTGGCACCGCATACCCGCGGCCCAACAATCTCCCCCCCAGCACCTGCCAGCCTACAACTGCGCAGCATGCTGTTGCCGGGGGTCGAACCCGTGACCTTGGCTCTGATACCACTTGTGGATCGTTGCGCTTACCGCTACACTAAAAGCAATCGCTGATAGTGAAGCACGCTCCTCCCCCTTTATAGCACAAGCGAAGCGCCACGCGGTCCGATTGCACCGGCAGGCTGGCTGTTGCTGGCACCGCATACCCGCGGCCCAACAGTCACCTATCTGAACCACAAGAACGAAAAGCGTCTGATGGTAGTCAGTGAGATTGGGAAGTACTGCGACGGAACACTGAAGATAATCAAAGAGCAGATTCTAAAGATGAAGGCAAAGCTAGAGGAAAATCTTCAAGAGACATCATCTTATGTTCAAAAGGAACACTCTATTGTAGAGACAATTTTAAAGGCCATTGACGATCGCCTCGAAAAGAGAAATGTGCTGAGGCAGTATGAACATGCACTTGGTATGAGGAAACACTACTTCAAGTCTCAGAAGCAATAAGAGAATGACACTTGATCACAAAGGGGGAGATTGTTGGAGATATTTAATTGTGAATCAAGTTGGTCATAGATTAGCTTTATAATTAATCCTTGTATTTAAATAGTGCATAAATTAGATAGAAATCAGGCCAAGTGTTAGGCCCATTTAAACAGGCTAAAAGCCTGGTACGCCTAACCTAAACCTCGCCTATAAAAAGGGAGCCGAGGTTTAGGAAAAGGTTGAACGTCGTACTTATTATTCATAGCCTTACGCATATCATTCTGTTGTACGCTTCCACGGTTTATCAAAGAAGGTTTTACGGTGATTCATTCTGTGTTCATCTTTACGTTTAATCTTCCTTGTTAGATCGATTATTCATTGTTGTTACAGAAACAGGGACTAATAGAATTATTTAATTAAACTTTTTAAGCATCTTATTCATTAAGTCTAGTTTACTCATGTCAATTTTCAACTAAAACTTCAATCGGGAAGGCATTCAAATAAATTCTTGAAGATAAGTGCGCAGTTAAAAGCGCAGTTATCTTCAAGAATTTGTTTGAATGTCTTCCCGATTGAAGTTTTAGCTGAAATTTGGTATGAGTAAACTAGACTTAATGAATAACATTCTCACAAAATTTCATCGAAACATTTTACCGGGAACCGCCCCAAATGGCGTCGGCTGGACAGAATGTTCTACATAAGACCTTATTTGACATTTTTTTGTAAGTTCGAGCCCCTATCTGACCCTTTTCTCTTTTCTAGCATGTTTAGTCTCCAAATGAGGAGCTAAACTTCCATTTCTTGGTTTTGCTCTTGAAGCTTGTTGACTATTAAAGTTGTGAGTTATTTTCTTAACTTCTCTCCTTGAATATTAATTCTTCCCTTAATCTATCTTTATATTAATGTCGGGGAGTGTTTCTAAGATGACAATTAGTTAACATCTCAATATTAATTATTACTAGAAACGATCAACAAACTGATGGTTAATCGTTGATGGTTTCACAAGTAAGTAATTTCGATTTATTAATGCACGGTCGTGATTAGTAAACTTAAGAGGGATTAGTTTTGTTGGTTAAACTGAAACCGTTGTGTTGAGGTTATGAATCTCAATTGATTTCATCAAGGAGTTAGAAAGATTAAATGCTACTATTAAATCGCTATAAGGCATTGTTCTATATTTGATTAATAGTAAGAGTTATTAATGAACGGTCGTTGTTAATAACTACCCTCGATGAATTAGACATACTCCTCGATTGAGTATTCGAGAGGGTATAAGTTATAGATATAACAAGGATCGACTAAATATATCAACAAGTGGAAAGTAGCAAAGCCAAGTCCCCTTTATCTTTGAATTAAAACTCATATAAGTCATTCATCTTAGTGTTTAATTAAATTAAATCACTCAATCCCAACCCCCCTTTTTATTTTCTAGTTCATAAAAAGAGAATTATTCCTCTCCCTGTGGATACGAACTCTACTTCACTATACTACGTATAAGTGTTAGCATTGAATTTATTTTGACGCACTATGACAAAGTGCTCGTCAACGGCCCACTCTACATTGTGTATAGTTCTAGCTCAGTGCCTATATGGTACGTCCGAGTGTACATATACTCGGCCCAATTAAGAAAGTCAGACCAATAACTGATACAAGCTAAAAGAAATTCGGTGGCATTTTTTTAATATAAGCGAAACATCACGGCTTCTGCTAAATGAGCAATATTATACTTTTAGTGGGTATCTAACCTATTTTATTGAGTATTAGGAGGCTAATAATGAGTATCACGATCTGTACTTCATATCTTCTAATTCTTTTTCTTTTTTTATTTTATTTTTTCTTGTATAAAAACTTATTAAATTATATCTATAATCCACTCATATTAATTTCAATATGTGAGTCTAATGTAATATGATACTTTTGAAATATGCATTGTTATGACATTATAAAAATGAGCATAACATCAGTAGGAAATGAGCATATTTAACTTACAAAGTGCACATTGATATGAAAAGCGTAAGGTTTGTTAGTTGAACATCACTACATTTTAAT
Organism: Cuscuta europaea; assembly: GCA_945859875.1. Lineage (NCBI taxonomy): Eukaryota > Viridiplantae > Streptophyta > Magnoliopsida > Solanales > Convolvulaceae > Cuscuta > Cuscuta europaea. Next base: position 1,068,785 of record CAMAPE010000080.1, on the reverse strand, counting down.
TGAGCATCAAACTTCTGTTATTGAGATGAAAATCACGATTTCTGGTGAATGAGCACTAATAAACTTTTAATGAGCATCAGACATATTATGTTGAGTATTAGGAGTCTAATTTCAATACGTGAATCTAATGTAAAGTAGCACTTAAAAAATGCATTGATATGACACTTGGAAAATGAGCGTAAGATCAGTACCAGATGAGCATACATAACTTACAAAATGTTCATTGATGTGAAAATCGTAAGGTTTGTTAGTTTGACATAATGACATTTTCATTGAGCATCAAACCTCCTCTATTGAGATGAAAATCACAGTTTCTGTTAAATGAGCATCAATGAACTTTTAATGTGCATCAGACTATTATGAGCATTAAAACACTTTCAATGAGCATCAGACTTATTCGGTTGAGTACTAGGAACCTAACAATGTGAATCTAACGTCATATGCAGCTTTTAAAAATTTGCATGAATATGACATTTTAAAAATGAGCATAATATTAGTACAAACTATACAAACGTAATTTACAAAATGAGTATTGATATGAAAATCATAAATTTTTTTGTTGAACTTCAAGCCATTTTTATTGAGCAATCAAACATTCTCTATTGAGTATTGAAAACATGCAATTGAATATCATGTTTTGTGCTCCTATATCTATAATCAATTCCAACATGAATCCAAAAAATAAACTGAAACATTTAATAATATTTTATATTTATTTTCATAATAATTGAATATATAACATTAAAGTAGAAGGTTGCTAAAAAACAAAAAAAAAGAAAGGAGAACAAACTAATGAAAACAAAAAAGAGAATAATAAACAAAAGAAAAGGAGCACCGGCGTGAGTGGATGAGCTTCAAACTTACTCAATCTGTTTGTGCTCCCATGCTATGTGAGCACCGACATAATTGAATTAAGGATAAGCTATTTGAGCACCGGCGTAATTGAAGCAAGGATGAGCGTGAGTGGAGGAAGCAGCTCAGCCTATTAATTTTACTTAAACTTGCTAATAATTACAAAAAAACGCCCGGGTGTGGGATATAAATTGTCGTTCTAGCCGAGCATACGGGTCTTAAATTCTTCAATTATCCACATACTCCGTATTTAAACAGCAGCAGAGTATGTAATGAAGATTGAAGACCGTGCTTAGCATTTTTGATAATTTTATAGTACTATCTCCGTCCCATTGAAAGTTTCACATTGTAAAATGGCACGATTATTTAGAGAATAATTAAATAATATAGTTTCGGTATATTTTGAGAAATAATTTTAATAAGTACGGAATATATAATATAGTGGTGTTAGTGTTGATAAATGTGACGTTATAAATATATTGTTTTTAATATTTAATGATTAATTTGTCATATAATATGGTTAATTGTTTCTTAAAATGAGAACATTTATATGGGACGTTCAAAAAAGGAAAGTGAGAACCTTCTATGAGACGGAGAGAGTACTTCTCAACTATACTTGAGATCAAACTTCTTTTATTTTGTCGGTTATTTGTTTGAGTTAATGCCTCAAATAGGACTAATAGCAAAGTTAATTGCCCATTTAGGACTATAAACGAACCATATGTTTCATAGGACCATTTTCAGAGTAGTAGACTAAAATACCCCTCTTCTAATATTTTAAATTTTAAAAATGTAAAATTAAAAACTATTGAAACCCTAGCAGTGACACTGCCACCGCCAGAGCCAAACCGCCCGCCGCCGGATCCTGCCTCCGCCCTCACCGGAGACGACGCCGTCTGTCGCCGCCCTCGCCGGTGAATGTGCCGCCCGTCGCCGCCCTCGCCGGTGAATGTGCCGCCCGTTGCCGCCCTCACCGCCTGCTGCCGCATCCTTGACGGCCCATCATTTCCACTCATCGCCGCCCCCTGATCGCCGCCGCTTCCCACACTGGCGACACCGTCCATGGCATAACACAAGAGTTTCAGATCTGTCAAAGAGTTGGCAGATTCATGTTGAAATATTAACACAAAAATGCCATAAATTTGACAAAAAGTGAAAAAACATGAAATAAATAACCAAATATTCAAACAACTAAATTGATCGGCGTCGCCATCCACCACCACCACCATCCTCTGAACACGACAACTCAGGCGGAATAAATTTGCCTTTATGTTGGCAGATTTAGAGTTGTGGATTAGATCTACATCTTCCATAACACGAGAGTTTCAGATCTGCCAAAAAGTTGGCAGATTCATGTTGAAATATTAACACAAAAATGCCATAAATTTGACAAAAAATGAAAAAACATGAAATAAATAACCAAATATTCAAACAACTAAATTTTTTAGTGGAATAATTTTCTTAGCACAATAGCAAATTAGAAAAACGAAGCTATTGACAAAAAAACACTTTATACAAAAGCATTTCTGCCATAATATGATGTTAATGGACACATTTCTGCCATAAACTTGGCCAAATCCGAAACAATCATCCAAAATGTTGAAAATCTGAATTTGTTTTAAAACTCAGAAACTAGAAATCAAAAAATCAAAACAGAAGCCCGAAAATTGGAAAATTCAATTCAAAATCCAAAACAACAGAGGAAAATCGAAGAGGAAGAGGAAGAAGAAGAAAATTCAAAATCCAAAAAAACAGAGGAAAATCGAAGAGGAAGAGGAAGAGGAAGAAGAGGAAGAAGGAGAAGAGGAAGAAGGAGAAGAAGAACCTTAATGGCAGCGGCGAAATCGATGGCGTGAGAGGAAAGCGGTCGATCTTGTGCACAGGGCGAAGTCGACGGAGGCGGCGACGATGGCTTGGATGAAGCCGATGATGATGCGCAAGGAACCAAGAAAGAGAGAGAGGGATGTGCGCAGGAGAGAAGGGGAAGCGGTTGTGCGCAGGAGAGAAGGGGAAGCGGTTGGGGAGATGTGCGTAAAGGGATAGAGGGTAATAATAGAATGAAATATGCGAATGTTTTAAAATAGGAGTAAATCGATCCTATTTGGGGGAAAAAACATACATGGTCTTATTTGAGAATTTCTCTTCTTTTTTAGTCCTATATAGGACAATTACTTTATTTGTTTTTAAAGAAATAATGATGGACATATGACTGAATGACCGACTAAACTAAATGTACTTGATACAATGCGAATTTTTGTTCCCTAATGACTATAGTAATCATGATTATGTTTAGTTTGATATTAAAACAATTATTATAATGTAATGCTCATATAAAGTTCTTTTATTCAAATTTTTTGTTCATGTGTGGTGTCACATTGAACATTGCATAGTTTGAATTATGTGAGAGTAAGAAAGTAAAAAATGTGTGATTAAGATGTGTGTAAAAGAAGAGAGAAATAAATATAAGCACAAATTGGTTACTTCAATACAAAATGGCAAAGCTTATGAGATAACAGAATAGAAAAAATTAGAAAAGTCTCGTGACAGAGGGTATAAGAAATATTTAATTAAGCAAAAAACTTTTTCAGCAATCCAGCAATCAAAAGACTCAAAAAACTTTTAAGTATTCTTTTAGAACATACTCCTTCCGTATTTTAATGTTCACTACATTAGGTTGGACACATTATTTAAGGAGTAAAGTAGTAGGGGTAATAAATAGTGTATAAAAAGTATGAGAAAGTGTGTAAGGTATGAAAAAGAAAATTAAAAGTAGATAAACTAAGGATAACTGAGTATTTTATAAAGAGTAAACTTACAAAAATGGAAGCGTAGATAACTTTTAAATACTTAGGTAGTACTACATGCTTTAACGGGAGTATTATCGATATATTAATATCTTATAAAAGGTATAACATCTTTTTAAAAATAATCGCTGTCAATCAACATTCATATTTTAAGTGTTGAAATGATCTCCACCGGCCAACAGAATAAGAGGCATATTCAGCCAATGAATGGATATTTCTTTCCGACATTAAAGAAGTAAAAGAAGAAGTGAAGAAATTAAAGAAAGCAACTCAGTCAAAGTACAACAATATATTTGACCGACATCACCTTAAATTAAATTATAATTTTGCTAGGTGTACACAAAATGTGTACACTCATCTGTCCTCCACAGACAATTCTGTAGATTTGTATGTAGACAGACAAGTGTACACATTTTATGTACACTTTTTTGTACACCACCAATTTTTCTTAAATTTAAGATCATCATTTCTTTTTTTAGGGAAATAGACTCAAACAGGATTAAAATAAGGGATATTTACCTAAATAGGAGTAAATAAAAGGATAACTGTAACAACTGAAGTTTAAAGTTTAAATTTCCAAAATATGACTAACTCTTTCTATTCTACCCTTTCCTTTGTTCTTGATAATAGGATTTTTAAACAATCATTATAAAATATTAAAAAAATCAAAAAAAAAAATATAAAAAAAATCGTAAAAAATAATTAAAATATATATAGACCTCAACCACCACCTCAGCCACCTTCCAGCACCGCCACCTCCGGTCTCCGGAAAAGATTGCCATGTTGGGAAAAAAATGTCATCATGATGGCAATTTTGAAGAGAAAGCAAGAGAAAGCTGAATATTTTCAAAGAGTAAAAATGTCATCTTTATGGCATTTTCGGAGAAATGTGACATTTTTTACACAAGATGACATTTTTTCCAGTGACCGGAGTCGGTGGTGCTGGGAGGTAGAGGGCGCGTTGGCAGTGACATACATATTTTTTACATATTTTTTAGGTATTTTATTTTATTTTTTGGACTTTTTTTTAATTTTTTAAATAATTTATTTATTATTTATTATTTATTATTTTATTTTTTCACGTTTTCATTATTATTTTATAAATATTTTATTATTTTTTTATATTTTTTTATAAATAAAACTATGATTCTTATTAATAAAATAAACCTATTGGAAATTATATGAAGAGGGTAGAATGAGAAGAGATATATATTAGTCTTATTTTGGGAATAAAAGATTGTACTCCTAATATTGAATTTTGTGCTTATTTTACTCCTATTTAGAGCTAATACCCGTTAAAATAAAAGATGGGAAGGTAAAAAGTTTTTAAACTGGGCTAATCTTCTATTATACAAAAGCAGGAGAAATTTTGCACAGTATTCCCGCTCAAAAACATCACATCAATGGGTTCGGGTCGGGTCTTCAAGTGCTGGGCTCGGATTGTCCATGGGTTCAGAAACAGGCCAGAGTTCAGCACATTTCAGACCATTTTAATGCTGGTACAGTAACAAATCTTGAGCCACAAAAATCTGTACTTTTAAATCAGGAGAAAAGCAAATAAAATCTCCACACAACCTTGAACCACAAAAACATTAATTGAATTGTACTGTGATTAGACAGTTTTGTGGCTCTCACCCCCATTACGAAATAAGCTAATTTGAGGATTAAATAAATGGTGTAAATTGTACTTCAAAAATCTTTGAAAGTAAAAAAAAATCCCAGAGCAAGTCTTGAGCCACACAAACATTAAATGCACTATACTATCTTTACATTACAGAAAAGGATTTTGTACGCCACAAGCCCGATTTAAAGATTGTCCATGGGTTCAGAAACAGGCCAGAGTTCAGCACAATGCAGTTTTAATGCTGGTATAATAACCAATGTCTCCAGTTCGCATGCTTGCTGCTTTTATTAAGAAAATATACAATTTGTACTTTTAAATCAGTAGAAAAGCAAATAAAATCTCCACACAACCTTGAGCCACAAAAACATTAATTGAATTGTACTATGATTAGACTGTTTTTGTACGTCTCACCCCCATTTCGAAATAAGCTAATTTGAGGATTAAATAAATGGTGTAAATTGTACTTTAAAAATCTTTGAAAGTACAAAAAAAATCCCAGAGCAAGTCTTGAGCCACACAAACATTAAATGCACTGTACTATCTTTACATTACACCACAATCCCAATTTAAAGATTAACTGGGAAATTATCCCTTGGTTAATACCCCTTTGGCAGAAACTGTTCTCTCCCCGGCCACTATAAACACCCAAGTGAAGGATTTTCTAGACACACCACAAACGAGCAATTCCAGATTTAGAGTTTAAACTAAACAATGGCAGGTTCATCTACAACGGGGATGTGGTCTATGATCAAGGACATTGATCACACCAAGTCTACCTGGGCTCTGAAGGTTAGGGTTGTAAGGGCTTATGAGGTGCCTCCTCACTCAAAAGGGTTATCAACGACAAAACTCTTATTGGTGGGTAAAATCAAATTATAGACCTAACTAAATAACTTATGGAACTATGCTAACAACAGTTTCCATTCCATTGTTTCAGATATCATTGGGAAGGTTATCAATAAAAGCATTGTTCAAACCCATATCATCAATGGGAAGACAGAAAGGCTAATGGAGCTAACTGTGGCAGACCCAGAGTATTTTTTTTCATTTAGAAATGTTATGGGTACAAAAATAATTTGTTATGCTAATGGCTAAAATCTTTTTGAAATTACACAGGAAACAGATTAGGCTGTGTTCTATGGAACAAGTATATAAACCAGTATCAGGATTATGTTAATGAGAACCATGGAATTGCTGTTTTTGTGATATTTCAACTGTGTAGACCCAAAAGATATCAAGGTATTACAACATCTAATTTTGCTATGAACTAACATCAACGTATCATCAACTGTTGCTTAACAATGTTATTTACAAGCAGGCACCCTAAGTGTGGCTTCATCTTTTGATGTGTCCAAACTCATCATCAATGGAAACACAACCGAATTCTTAGAGTTCCAGAACGAGTGCGATTCATAAATTTTTTGACTTATAATTATCTAATCTCATAATAATAGTAAGTTTTAAAAAACAATAACTTACTTTGCACGATGAAACAAATAATAGATTTCCGGCGGATGGTGATGACTCCATATCTCAAACATGCAACACAAACTGCTCACAAGGTGAAGGGAGTAGGGATGTGCTTAGTGGTCATGCTGTCATAACCACTATGGAGGTTTTGATGAATGCAACTGAGGTAAATATGTGTTAGAAGGATTTTTGTAAGCAGCATTTGTAATTGGTTGTAATCATTGTGTGTCAAAAACATTTTGAATGAATAGGAGGAGATTTACTGGGTGCTTGGTGAGATAGTTTCTATCGAAAATACTCGGGAGTGGTGCTACCAAAGCTGCCCAACATGTCACAAAAAATTGGTACCGGAGGAGAAGAGGTTCAGGTGTTCTACTTGCAGCGTGACACTAGGAGAAGGAGTCTACCGGTACTATAATATCACCTTATTTGATGCCAGAGATAATGTTGTTGGGGTTAATGTATTGTTTTACAAATATGAATTTCAAATAAACTAACACATCATGGACCTGATAATGATTAAGTTACAAGGTCAGTGTGTGCATCATGGACAACACCGGACATGGAAATTTTATTCTATGGGATAGGGAATGTATTGAGATTCTGGGGAAAACTTCTGCATCCCTAATGGCTGAGGTCGAAAAGGTAACATCTATATTGTATTCACGACAATTTTATTCTATGTAGACCACTCATTCTATTTCATAATGCAACTTGGCAAAAAAAAACAGAAAACAGGTGATCCAACCCGTTTTCCAGAAGATATTGAAAGCTTGATTGACAAAAAGGGAATATTCAAAATACAGCTAAAGAAGAGAGGTGAAGAGAATGCCTATAAAGGTAGTGTTTCCCTTGGAGTTGTTAGTATGATTCGAGATCCTAATGTGCTGGCAATGTATGAAGGAAATCATGAGCAATTGGTATCAAATGAAAGCCATGAGTGTACTCCAGAGAAGGTATTTGAAAAAAATCTTTAATCTTTAATAGTTCATTTTCAGCTTAGATCTAAAGATGATGCCTAGAGTGAACCTTTCTATTTCAGATTGGTTCATGTTCAAACTTGGAAGGAAACGACAACTCGATAAGAGAGAAGTCTTCTGTTACTAAGGGCAAGGGAAAACGGATTTCAGCTGAGAAGGAGGTAAAATGCTCATAAACCTAACAGGTTTATAATGGTTTGAATTACGAAATTCTGAAAATGGAGTTTCTTTCTATTCATACTAGGTTACTGCCCCCATTGAGCTCTCAGATTCGCCTGCTGCTTCTACACAAAGAGAGGTGATTGTTGAATTGGATGACGCGATAAAAAGGAATCTCAATGATGAGTTTTCAGGCAATGAGAATGGAAAGAAGCTGAAGATTAAAATCAAGCAGGAAAAACTGTAATTGGGTTTGCAAAGAAGTGAAGATAACGTTTCGATGTTTTTGTGGAAACAACTAATGCGGTGTTGGTTTTTTTGGAAAACTGTATCAAGGGGCCGTATGTATTTTGGAAGTGAAACACTATGTGTGACAGACTTCAAATAACCTATATTATGTCTGTAGTGTGGTGTGCTAATTTGATGATGCTATGTTGTGGACGTATTATACCTTGGTCCTCTAAAGATTGTGTATTTCTTGAGCAATTGCAGGTTTTCTACAGAGAGAAGAAATTGCTAACTTTAAGGGATGTCTTTACACATAATTCATATTGGCAAGTTTTATAAAATAATTTTATAATGACACTGACACACTTATAAATGATTTGCAGGTGAAAAAAAGTTTTAGGCGTGTGGAGACTCCTAAATGAAGGCAACAAGTTTCTAACTACGGAGTATGTTTTGAAGTATTAGGAAACGTAAAATTTTGTAACTATGTTCATTCTTGAATGAGAGGTGTATTTATTTGATTTCAAAAGTGTATTCATTGGATTTCAAAGCTAAATTTGTATTGTTTATTGTAGAAGTTAATACATTTGCTATGATTGAAATTTAGAATTGGTTTTCTAATATTTCCAAATCTAAATGGAAGTGAAACTACAGACAGCCTACAAACAATGAGAGTTGAAAATAAGGCCAATAAGGAGAGGTAAAGTGACATACCTGAGCAATTGGTATGGTTGATGAAACCTGCAATCCCTAATTTTAACTAAATAATATTACAGACCTTTTTGAATGTTTACATAAATGGCAACCTTCTAAGGTTCCAGAACTATTTCTATTACATTTTTCTACATGGCAGTCATTGAAATACCTTTCAACTTGAAAATTACACCTGCAAGAATTTAGGTATAAAGAAGTCAGTATAGAGAGTCATTATATCCAATTAACTAATTCTCATAGAACTTCAACAATCTGCAGATTAATCATAAGATTTAAACAAAGTTTTAATTTTAACCAATCTGTTAAAAAACAACAACTTTGTATTTCAAAAAATCATTTGGTTATTGTATAACATCAATGTACTAAATAATTATATTTATCATTGACATAATAAGCATCTATATACGTAGTATGTCTTATATATATGATTTGGGTATAATAAAAGATGTTTGCTCAAGAAATTATATTTCAAGTGCAGTTGCTTTATACCACACTTGAAGATTTAACCAATGTACTTCACTTGAAACTTCTCAAACCAATCATTTCTTGAAATGGACTTTTATGTTGTTGCTAGAAAAGAAATGAGGTATATATATTTTGAAATCAAGGAAGGAGAATTAACAGAGTCATAATTAAGTAGAGAACACTTAATGAAGCACGTAAACATGATTTCTGTTAAAATTCGTGAAGTACATGGTTACAAAAGCAGCTGTTGAGCAGTTTTTTTGGCCTAGATATGCGGGCGCAGGCATCCAATTGATTTGAAATGCCAAGCTTTTCCAATTAATAATTATTCATAGGCCATATAAGAGTGTAAGGAATAAATGTTTTTAGATTTTGATGATGCTAGGTTAATTAGAATTTGAAAGTACCCCTTTAGATATTTTGTATTAAAATTTCTTTTGTAAGTTTTAGCTTAGTCTACATGCCAGAGATCCACCTTGCTTCTACCAGAGTTGCTCCCAGAGTTGCTCACCAGAGAAGCTATCAGAACTGGTTATCAGTGTTGATACCAGAGTTGGCAACAGAGGCGGACTTCAAAGCTTGAACCAGAGAGCCTCATCAGACTTAACCAAACACACCAGATTCCGAAAGTACTTCAACGGCCGTGAAACTAACGGGAAATTTTCTAACGGCTAGGAATCTTTTGACAGAACCTTGTACTATACGCGCATTTAATGTTCATTTAATGCGGTACATATGAAGAGATATTTAAAGCTGATGATTGATCAAGCGGGGTTCTTTTCGCCCCCAAAATAGCAAGTCGAAGGACCAACCGGTCAAATCAACAGTACAAGCATTTAATGAAGCCGTCTTCTACACTCCAACGGGAAGACCGCTCCCAGTATAAAAGATACACCTCGAAGAACCACAAAAAGAAGAGATTCTTGAGAACTTTGTTAAGAAAAGCTCGCTCAACCCATCTACTGCGAACGAAAATATTCAAAAGGCCTTCTTGAGATTCAAACGTCATTCTTAACAAGAAAAGGCTACAGTTGGAAGATATACTTTCACATCTTTCATTCAACTGAAAAAAAAAGGAAGAAACAAAGTTCCTCAGTTCTTCAAACACTTCGAAAGCCTCATCTACACATCCTTTGTGAAGAAGCAACGTTGGAGAAAACTGATTTTGAATCAAACACTTCTTGAAAAAGAAGGGACGTCTCAAACTAGCTGGAGTAAGTGAAGTGGGGATACTTCAAGAGACAGTGAAACGAGACCAGCCATCAGGAAGCAGGACTGCATCCCGGGTAGCAACTAGACTTGAAGAAGACGAGGAGTGCTTCTTAAGCTCTAGGGACTAAGGCGTTGTAAACTGTTGTTTTTGCAAGCTTAGTGGAACAGTGGACTAGAGGAACACGTTGTTCCTTGAACCACTATAAAAACCCCGGTGTCATTTACTTTAAGCTTTTAATTTCCGCACTTAAGGTTCTACTGATTAACTCTTAAGGTTGGACTCTGTGTCCAGCAGGTCTTCTTTCAAAGTTATCAGAAAGGCACTTTGCCTTAGCATTTTTCTTGAGGCTACCCGAACAGAAACTTATCCGCTGCCTGGTCTAGTTCTGCCATCAGAACCTGACCATCTCTGCCACCAGATTCAGACCCTCTCTGATAAGTCAATCTGACTTAGAGAAAAAGTTGAAAAACCGGAACATCTATTCACCCCCCCTCTAGACTGTTCCTAATTTGAACGGGACCAACAAGTGGTATCAGAGCCTCCTCGTTCTTGTAATCTTTTAGGTTACTTGTTGAACAGAGATCCACTTGTTCTAGCCTCTTTAATCTCTTATTATGGATAACACTCTCTCAAAGAATCTTATGTTTTCAGTAACTAAGTTTGATGACTGGAGGATTCGCATGAAGGCCCATCTGTGTGCACTCCATGATGAAATGTGGGAAGTCCTGGATGCAGGCCCATTCACTGAGTTCACTAAGGTCAATCCTGAATACACCATTGGTGGTGGTCTACCCCATATGATCACCAAACTACGTCATGAGTGGTCCAATGAGGAAAGGAGGAAATACAACCTTGACAACATTGCCAAGGATATCCTTTACAAAGCCATAGATGACAAGTACTTCACAAGGATCAAGAAGTGCAAATCTGCCAAGGAAATCTGGGATACTCTAACCCTGATAGGAGCTGGAGATGAGCAAGAAAAAGACAACAAACTTACCATTGCCATGAAGAAGTTTGAAGACTTCAAACTTCTACCCAAAGAGTGCATAGCTGAGATGTATGCACGCTTGCTCACCCTCACTGCTGAGATATCAGAACTTGGGAAGGAACTTACTCCCAAGGAGATCAACTTGAAGGTTCTCAGAGGTCTACCTTCACCATGGAAGATGAAGGTCACTGCCATGAGAGATAGCAAGGATCTCAGAACCTACAGCACTGAGAAACTCATCTCTGATCTCAAATCTTATGAGTTTGAAATGAATGAAGAAGAGAAAGAAGAAGTTGAGGACATAACAACTACTGCCCTCACTGCCAGCACCTCACAGGTAAACAACTTTGACCCTTCTATTCTTTTAACTGACGAATATATGGCGGCTTTTGCTAGGAAGTTCAGGAAATTCTTGAAGCCAAAGGATAGCAGAAGTCCATTCTCTAGCAGAAAGCCACACAAGAAGTCCAAACCATCAGAGAGTAGTGGAGAGCTTCTCTGCTACAATTGCAGACAACCAGGGCATTTCAAAGCCAACTGTCCACACCCTATAGTCTCCAAAAGGCAAGGCCAGGAAGGAGAAAAGAAATATGAGCACCGAAGAAGGAAGGCACTCATCACTGAGCAACCAGAGAAGGACCCCCTCTCTGAGACAGAGTCCAGCTCGGAATCAGAGTCCGATGAGGCATTCTGTTGCCTGGATACAGAGACTGAAGACCTATGCCTTATGGGTCAATCTCATGATGAGGTATCGTCTACTTCTAACTCTAGTTTTTCTTCGGTAGGCAGAGCCTTTGATTCTAATTCAATGTCAGAATTTTGGGAAGAGTTTCAAGCCAACCAAGCCACTTATTCCTCTGTTAAAGAAGAAAAAAGTAAGCTTAAGGTTGAAATTCTTGACTTAAGAAAGGAGGTTGAGATCAAAATCAATCTTCTAATTAAGGAAAGAGATCAGCTGAAAGCTGAAAATGTTTCTCTTCTCAAGAGAATAAGAGTGATAGAGCCTCTTGAGATTAAGTACAAAACCTACCAGAAGGCCCAGTCTTCAATGGAAAGGTTTGTGCTTGATCAACAAATTGCTGTTGGTTTTGGTATTGGTTATGGCTCAACAGAATCAGGTGAGCCTTCTGTAATGCCTAGCACCAGAGTTGCTAAGGCAGATAAGGTCATAGTGCCACTGATCTCTAGCCCCATTTGTCAAGCTAGTGTATCTGGTACCAAGGTTGTTCATGAGAAAGTCAGACCAGAGAAGGAAAAGATAAAGGTTCAACCCAAACAAGTTTTAAGAACTAATAAACCTGGCAGAAAAACTGACAACAGAAAAGATTTTCAAAATAACAGAAACCAAAGACAGAACTTTACCAGAGAATCTCATGACTGCTCCACCAGAAATGATCACCAGAAAGGCAAATATCAAGAGAAGGTAAACTTTAGGCAGAAAAGGTTGGCTGGTCAACTTAAGAAGCCCAAAGCTAATCGCCCCTCTGCTCTTGATAGTATATGGGACTTCTACCCAACCAAAAAGGCTATGCAGAAGTATGTAAACCGGAAGCATGATCCTCACAAGCATCTGCTCAAAGTGAATCACACTTCCGTTTACTACGACTACCAGGTGGACAATGGGTACCACCCACCTAGGTTTCACCTGATGAGACCAAAGTGGTACCGGCTGCCAAGACTGCATGACCCCCTGTAAGGAATAATTGTATTTAGATTTTGATGATGCTAGATTAATTAGGACTTTAGAGTACCCCTATTTAGACTTAATGTATTAGAATTTTCATTTGTAAAGTTCTTAGTGTAATCGAATTGGCAGAATGCCTTCAGAACAGAAGACCTTCAGAGCAGAAGGGCTCCAAGAGCAGAAGACCCTCTTAAGGCATTATTGAAACAGAGGACCTTTGGTTCTCTGCTCCAGAACAGAAGACCTCAGGGTCTCTGTTAGCCTTTACTCTGACAGAAACCCTTCTGGGTCTCTGTTGGATATATTCTCAACAGAAGTGCTCCAGACCTCCTCTGTTCAACTCTCAGGTAAAGACACCAGAAGGTCTGACACTTAGAAGAATTCCGCAAAGCCGGGAAATCAACTGAAAGATTCCTTCAACGGCTAGGAGTATTGAACGGAAAAGCTACAGTGCGCGCATTAAATGCTCATTTAATGCTCCCCATGCTCCGTAGAGTAATTGCAGATGATTGGCCGCAATGTCAGGATTACTTTATCCCAAAATAGTAACCCGCCAACTTTACCGGGCTCTACTGGTCAAGTCAACTGATCGCTCATTTAATGCATTTGTCCTCCTACTCCTCCAACGGGAAGACAACCTCAGTATAAAAGATACACTACGAAGAACAACTGGATAACTTTGCAATTTTTGCTAACCATTGCTACAACTCTTCATACAAGAAATTCAAACGCTCAAAAGCAAAAAGCCTCCTTGAGATTAACACTTCATCATCCTCTACAAGAGAAGGCAGAAGTTGGAAAAATACTTATTCCAACTCAAGCAAAGTTCCAAGTGTTCTTCAACTCTTCAAGCTCATCACATACAAATTCTTTGTAACGAAGCTAGTTGGAGGAACCCCTGTTCCAACAGAAACTCTTCTTGCTAAAAGAAGGACGTCCAAGTAACTGGAGTAGTGAAGTGGTGATACTTCCAGGAAGCTCAGTGAAAGGACCAGTCTTAAAGGAAGCCAGACAGTGCATCCCAGGAGACATCTAGGTTTGAAGAAGACGTGGAGAGCTTCTTAAGTGCTAGGACTAAGGCGTTGTAAACGGTCGTTTTTAAAAGCTTAGTGGAACAGTGGATTAGAGGAACAAGTTGTTCCTTGAACCACTATAAAAATCCCTGGTGTCATTTACTTACTGCTTTAAATATTTGCACTTAGATAGAACTGTCTAACTCCTTAGACTTGGTATCTGTGTTCAGCAGAACTTGTCTTACGAGTTAACAGAAGGCCTACTGCCTTTGCTTCTCTGAGGCTAAATCAACAGAACCCCCTACCAGAACCCCTTCCGCTGCCAGTCTTTTCTGTCAACAGAACAGGCTATTCTGTAAAATCTGGTACTTAGTTTAAAAAGCTAAAAACCAATACAGTCTATTCACCCCCCCTCTAGACTGTATCCAGTACAACCGGGACCAACAAGTGGTATCAGAGCCTCCTTGTTCTAATAATCTCTTAGGTTATTTGCTGAACAAAGATCCACTTGTTTTTCTGTTTGACCTCATTTCTATCTGATATAATGGATCACTCCTTGTCCAAGAATCTTATGTTCTCAGATCTGAAGTTTGATGACTGGAGGATCCGGATGAAAGCACATCTATGTGCCCTGCATGATGAGATGTGGGAAGTTCGTGATATTGGCCCTTTCACAAGCTTCCAGAAGGTCAATCCTGAGCATGCTATTGACAACACCAGACCCCAGATGATCAGTAAAGCCAAGTCAGAATGGACCACTGAAGAGAGAAGAAATTACAACCTGGACAATATTGCTAAGGACATCCTCTACAAGTCCATTGATGATAGGTACTTCAACAGAATAAAGAAGTGCAAAACTGCAAAGGAAATCTGGGATACTCTTGAGCTAATTGGAGCTGGTGATGAGCAAGAGAAGGACAACAAACTGACTATAGCCAACAAGAAGTTTGATGACTTCAAACTTCTCCCTGGTGAAAGCATCTCCAAGATGTATGACAAGTTCCTCACTCTCACTGGAGAGATCTCTGAGCTTGGAAAGGAACTCACCACCAAGGAGATCAACCTGAAGGTGTTGAGGGGACTGCCCTCAGCATGGAAAATGAAGGTAGTTGCTGTCCAAGCCAGCAAGGATGTAAAGACTTATCCCACTGATAAGCTCATTTCAGATCTCAAAGTTCATGAGTTTGAAATGACTGAAGAAAAGGAAGATGTACCAGAAGAGAGGACCACTACAGCCCTCACTGCCAGCACATCAAAGGTAAATGATTTTGACCCTTCAGTACTTTTATCTGACGAATATATGGCTGCCTTTGCCAGGAGATTCAAAAAGTTTATGCAGAATCCCAAAGATGGAAGGAGTCCATCTTTCAACAGAAAGCCATACCAGAAGGTCAAAACAACAGAAAGTAGTGGTGAGCTTCTCTGTTACAATTGCAGACAACCTGGTCACTTCAAGGCTGACTGTCCCCATCCAAGGGTGTCCAAGAAACAAGGACAGGATGGAGAAAAGAAGAAGTACGAAGACAACTCCAGAAGGAGAAAGGCACTTGGGACAGAACAGCTAGAGAAAGACCCTCTGTCAGAAACAGAATCCAGTTCTGACTCAGATTCTGATGAGGCCTTCTGTTGCATTGATACTGAGACAGAAGACCTTTGCCTCATGGCTCATTCTGATGATGAGGTAACCTCTACTTCTAAATCTAGTTTTTCTTCGGTAGGCTTAGATTTTGATTCTGATTCAATGTCAGAATTTTGGGAAGAGTTTAAGGCCATACAAGCCACTTATTCTTCTGTAACAGAAGAAAACAGTAAGTTAAAAGCTGAAATTCTTGACTTAAAGAAGGAGGTTGAGATCAAAATCAATCTTCTAATTAAGGAAAGAGATCAACTGGAGACTGAAAATGTTTCTCTTCTCAAGAAAATAAGAGAAATAGAGCCTCTCGAGATTAAGTACAAAGCTTACCAGAAGGCCCAGTCTTCCATGGAAAAGATTGTACTTGATCAACAGATTGGAACTGGTTTTGGTCTTGGTTATGGCTCAACAGAATCAGGTGAGCCTTCTGTAATGCCTAGCACCAGTGTTGCTAAGGCAGATAAGGTCATAGTGCCACTGAATTCTAGAGCCATTTGTCAAGCTAGTGTATCTGGCACCAAGGTTGTTCATGAGGAAGTCAGACCAGAAAAGGGAAAGATAAAGGTTCAACAGAAACCCTTTTTGAAAAATAATGAACCTGGCATAAAACCTAACAACAGAAAAGGTTTTCAAGATAACAAAAATAAGAGACCATTCATTGACAGACAACCTCATGTCAATCGTGCCAGAAATGATCACCAGAAGGGCAAATATCAAGAGAGAGTTAACTTCAGGCAGAAGAGGTTGGCTGGTCAACTTCAGAAGCCCAAAGCTAACCGTCCCTCTGCTCTTGATAGTATATGGAACTTCTTTACAACAAAGAAAGCTATGCAAAAGTATGTAAACAGGAAGCATGACCCTCACAAGCATCTGCCCAAGGTGAATCACACTTCAGTTTACTATAACTACCAGGTGGACAATGGGTACCACCCACCAAGGTTTCACTTGATGAGACCAAAATGGTACCAACTACCCAGACTCCATGACCCCCCAGGACCCAGCATTGCTTGGGTACCTAAATCTTTCTTTTAATTTTTGCAGGAACTATGTGCTGGAGCTATCTCTGAACAAGAATGGTTTATTGATAGTGGATGCTCCAGGCACATGACAGGTGACAGAAGTTGCCTAACTGAGTTCCAGAAATGCAAAGGACCTAGAGTTACCTTTGGAGGTAATGATAAAGAAGGTCAAACAAAAGGAAGAGGGAAGCTGATCAAGAACCAGATAGTCATTGATGATGTCTCATATGTCAAAGGACTGAAGTTCAACTTGCTAAGTGCTAGCCAATTCTGTGACAAAGGCTACACTGTTGAATTCACAAAGGACTTCTGTTATGTGAAGCATGAGACAACAAAGGAAGTGGTTCTGACAGCATCAAGGAAGAAGAACATTTATGTAGTTGATTGGAACACAGCAAAGGATGGAGTTTGCTTGATAGCTAAGGGAGATTCAAAACTAAGCTGGGACTGGCACAAGAAGCTTAGTCATTTGAACTTCAAAACAATCAACAAACTGGCCAGAGAACACATTGTAGAAGGGCTACCAGACATTGTGTACAAGAAGGAGACCCTCTACAGTGCATGCCAGAAAGGAAAGCAACAGAAGAACTCGTTCAAACCCATTGCTGGAGATCTTTCTACAAGTCCTCTAAATCTGATCCACATGGATTTATTTGGACCTGTTGAGACTCCAAGCGTTGGAGGGAAGAAATACACCTTAGTCATGGTTGATGACTACTCCAGATATACATGGACTACTTTTCTATCAAAGAAAAATGAAACTGTTCAGAAGTTGCCATCTCTGTTAAAGCAACTTCAGACTGAGAAGAACTTGAAAGTGAAGACAATCAGGTCTGACAGAGGAACTGAATTTGTCAACCAAGTCATAAAGAAGGAACATAACTCTAAAAGAAGCTGCAAGAACAATGATTGCAGAATCTGGATTGCCTATGAGATATTGGGCTGAAGCAATCAACACTGCATGCTATACTCAGAACAGAAGCATGATCAACAAGAATCACCAGAAGACCCCTTATGAACTCTGGAAGGGAAGAAAACCTAACATCAGCTACTTTCATGTATTTGGATGCAAGTGCTACATACTGAACAATGGAAAGGAGCATCTGAAAGTCTTTCAAGAGAAGGCTGATGAAGGAGGCTTTATAGGTTACTCAAACACCAGTAAAGCCTATAGAGTACTCAACAGAAGGACCCTACATGTGGAAGAATCCATACATGTGAAGTTTGATGAAAGCATCTCTCTGTTAAGGAGGTAACAGAGATCCTCAAGGAAGTCGGCATAGAAGACAGAACACCAGAACAACCAGAAGAGGTAGCAGACAACCCTGCATTTCCAACACCTGCACCAAACCCCCTTCCGTTGAATGAAGATGAAGACTCTGAAGATGAGGAACCAGAGAGACCAAGACAGCAGCTGACAGAACCTGACCTAACATGGTTAAGAGATCATCCCCCTAACCAAGTGATTGGTCAAATCAGAAGTGGAGTTCAAACCAGATCCACATTAAGAAGAGAAGCAATGCTTGCCTGCTATATATCTCAAATGGAACCTATGACTGTGGAAGAAGCTCTTGCAGACTCAGATTGGATCAATGCTATGCAAGAAGAGCTTACTCAGTTTGAAAGGAACAAAGTATGGGAACTTGTTCCTAGGCCAAAGCACCAGAATGTCAACATTGTAAGGAATAAAGCAAGACTGGTAGCTAAAGGATATTGCCAAGAAGAAGGAATAGATTTTGATGAGACCTTTGCACCAGTTGCCAAACTTGAAGCCATCAGAATCTTTCTAGCTTATGCTGCTTACAACAACATCAAGGTCTACCAGATGGATGTCAAGAGTGCATTTCTAAATGGAGATCTTGAAGAAGAAGTTTATGTGGAACAACCACCAGGTTTTGTCATTCCTACTCAATCCTCCTGTGTCTACAAGCTTAAAAAGGCCCTCTATGGTCTTAAGCAAGCTCCCAGAGCATGGTATGACACATTGTCCCTTTTCCTAGTGAACCATGGGTTTACTAAAGGAAAGGTTGACAAAACCCTATTTCAAATCTCTGTTGCTAATCATATTCTGTTAGTACAAATATATGTTGATGATATTATTTTTGGTAGTACTAATCCAGAATTATGCAAGAAATTTTCGCAAGTGATGCAGAGCCAATTTGAAATGAGTATGATGGGAGAACTCAATTACTTCCTAGGACTTCAAGTCAAACAAGTTCCAGAAGGGATCTTTATCAATCAAGGGAAGTATACCAGAGACCTGATCAAGAAGTTTGGAGTGGAAGGCAAATCCTCAGTGAAGATTCCCATGAACACCTCACAAGGAATTGGTCCAGATGATGAAGGAAAGGATGTCGATGCAACAACATACAGAGGGATCATAGGATCTCTGATGTACCTGACTGCAAGCAGACCAGACATCTCATTCTCTGTTGGAATCTGTGCCAGATACCAATCAAAGCCCAAGGAAAGCCATCTAAGTGCTGCAAAGAGAATCATCAGATACATCAAAGGAAATCCAAATGCAGGCCTATGGTATCCAAAGGGAGGTAACTTTGAACTAATTGGTTATTCTGACTCAGATTTTGCAGGTTGCAGACTAGAAAGAAAGAGCACCTCTGGTCACTGCCAATTGCTAGGAGGAAGGCTTGTTTCCTGGTTTAGCAAGAAGCAGAACTCTATCTCAACAAGTACAGCTGAGGCTGAGTACATTGCAGCTGGGAGTTGCTGTGCTCAGCTACTCTGGATGAAGCAACAACTGAAGGACTATGGAATTCAAGCAAAGGAGATCAAGCTGTTGTGTGACAACACCAGTGCCATTGCTATCACTCAAAATCCAGTTCTTCACTCCAGGACAAAGCACATTGAGATCAGACATCACTTCATCAGAGATCATGTTGAAAAGAAGCACATTTGCATGGAACATGTGCCAACAGAAGACCAGCTTGCAGATATCCTGACAAAGCCTCTTCCTGAGGCTAGGTTCAATAAACTGAGAGAGGAATTGGGAATGATGGATGAGATTCCAAGGGAAAGTTGAAAAGAAAGGCCCTCTGTTGCTAAATTCATGTTAACAGAATACCTATTGCAGAACCCCTTCTGTTAACCCCTTCTGTTCTCTACCCTGGCAGAACACCTCTGCAACAGAAACCCTTTCTACAGAAAGCCTTTTCTTATGTCTAACAGAAGGTTGTGGACTTAGAAAATTCTGAAAACCGGGTGACCTAGTAAATTATTAAAGGTCTTTTACCCTTTTACCCTTAAAACGGTATCCAGCCGCATAATATTTACTGCGCCCCTTTTTACATTTATTGGTACCTTGGAACCGTAAATTATCTCAAACGTCCACTAACCCGCACCCATAAATTCCCCTTTCGCAAACCTAAACCGTTACTGCGTTCACTACTCTCAAGCTTTTGAACTCTTATCTCTCCAAAACTCTCAAACCGCTAAAAACGACCATGGCTTTCTTGAGCTTCACTGATCTTTCCAAGGAACAAAAGGCAACTCTTCTCAAGAATGTACTGACAGGGATGAGAGGCGAACTGGATGTCCTACCCAGGTTCGCGGAGAAAAGGGAGAGGATGACCACCATTGTTGACGGACTGTCACAGTGTCAACTAAGCAAGGTCATCATTCATGCTTATGAGGCCTACAGTAACATTGACACCGTTGAGTTCTATCTCAACGCATCCTTCAAGGATGAAAACATCTCCTCCATCGTCCAAGGAGAAGAAGTTTTGATTGATGCTAACGTCATCAACAAGGTCTTCAATATTCAACTAGAGGAAGGCAGGGCCTCTCTATTTGACTTGGAGGATACTGACATTCCTTTGCCTGAATTCAAGAAGAAGTTTTGCAGAAAAGGTGAGGAAGTAGAGAAGGTCAATATCAAGAAGAACCTGCTCAAGAAGGAATTTGAGCTGCTCATTAACAATTTCCACAAATGTTTATGGTGCAAGTATACCTCCACCGATGATGTCACAACTGCAAATGCCAAGGCCCTCTATGCAGTGCATCATGGGGTAAACATCAACTGGGGACAAGTCATGGTAAAGTCCCTGATTGAGGTTATCAAGAAGAAGAACCCAAAGACAAGCCTCTACTCTGGGAAGCTAGGGCATGGACTGCTCATCTCAGAAGTGCTCCTCAAACAAGGGGTAACCTTGAGGAAGGCCACAGTTTTGGATCACACCAAGGTAATTTTCCTGTCTGCCTCTCCAAACAGGGAAAAAGCTATAAAGGCAGAGCTGAAGAGACAGCTTCAGCTTGAGGTTAAAAGACAACAAGGAGAGAAGGTGCAGAAACCCCTCTCTGGAGCCCCTTCTGCTGAAAAGAAGAAGAAGAAGAAGACCAAGAAGGCAGAACCGGTTGCTCCTCCAACCATGAAGGCTGGACAGAAGAGGAAGAGGACCACAAAACCCAAGAAAAAGGTTGCTAAACCCGTGGTCACAGTGTCTGAGGAAGTGGCAGACACTCAGGGGGAACCAGAGATCCCCACCTCTGCTGCATCTCCTGAATAGTCAACTCCAACAGAGCACCCCAGTCCTGTCAAAGATGGGTATCTGTCCTTGCTAGACAGACAGTTTGCCCGGGTTCTTGAATGGAGAAGATGGAGAATGGGACCCCTCCACAAAATAATCCAATATTTTGATCACAATGAGCCAGAAGAAGAAGCCATCCTGAATTGGGTTGGGACTGATGATGTCTCAAAATGCTTTGCCCTCAACTTTCTTCATTCTGTTCTTGAAAAGAAGAAGGCAAGCTACAAAGGAAAGGATGTCCTCATCTCTTCACCCTCAGAGGAGATAGTCAAACCTCTAGAAGATGGAGAAATAGAAGCCTTTGAAGAATGGCTGTTTACCAAGATGGCAACTGACTCTGTGCAACCCAACTTCAACCCAGGAGAGCCCTCTGTACCCAAGACAGAAGGGCAAGCCATGATGGAGCATATCAAGGAGTGGAGGACTTCTTTGCTTGAGGATAACATCATTGAGGTAAACTCTCCAACCCCTTCTGTTAATATCTCAACAGAACCCCATATTCCCTCACCTCCCACCAGCACAGAAACCCCTCCACCAGAAAACCCTCAACCTAAATCTCCTGAACAGAAAACCCCCACCCCTCCTCACTCACCCAAACAGAAAATTGCATCACCTTGCAGAGAAATTGTTCTCTTCAGAAACCGCTCACTTTCACCTCCACCATCTCCTCCTCAACAGAATGCCTCACCTATTCAAACTTCACCCCAGCATCAGAACCCCTCCTCCCAACAGAAATCCTCTTCATCTTCCGAGCCTGAACATCAAACCCCTCCACCAGAATCACCTCCTCCACACCAACCTGCAGAGAAGCTTAAACCTGTATGGTTTCTTAGAGATTCTGACCCTACAACTATCTCCCCCATCTCTGCACCCCAAGGCCATTCTAGGCATTCTACTGCCCCCAATCCCTCCCTCAGAAAGAAGAAGAAGGTAGTCAGAAACAGAATACCAATCTATTCCTCTTATGAAGATTCGTCTGACATGGATGGATTCATGATCAGCAAATCCTACAAAGCCACATCAAAGAGACAGAAGACCCCTCCTCTGACTCAACTGGAACATGAACTTCTTGTTGAATCTCTCTCCTCTGTCCAAGAACATCACCCATTGCCTAAGGGAAGAGGTCTAGAGATGCCTCCATCTGATGGACAACAGAATAACATTCCCTTCAACAAATTTGTTGAATCAGCAGAAGACTTTGGTGGACAAATCCTCCAGGGCATGGACAAGTTGATACAGATCAATGATAAACAATATGGGCACCTTGCTCATGTGAATGATAATCTCAATTCGGGAATGCAGTTCATATCTGATCGTTTTGAGAACCTCACAGGAACATTCAACAACTTCATAGCCTCCTCCTCTGCCAGAACAGATGCACTGTCAACAGAAGTGGTAGGTATCCACAAAACCCTCTCTGTCTTTCAACAAACTCTACTAAATCAAGGACAGGCAATCAACTCTATCTCCGAGAATCTTGAGGCTCTGAAGGAATCTGATGCCAGCACTGGGAGGCAACTGACCTCCATTGAGGAAATGTGCAGAGCTCACCAAGAAAAAGCTCAACTTCTCCTATCTATTGACAGAGACAGATATCAAAAGATGGTGCTGCTTGAAGCCAATAACAAGGACATCTTTTCTGCCATTCAGAAGCAGCAAGGTCTCATTGAAGGCCTTACCTCTGTCACTCAGACTCTACCAGAGGCCCTTGAGCAGTTAGCCTCCACTCAGGCCTCAGAGTTCCAAAAAATAAGCTTGATGATAGAGGATCTGCATGATGCCAAAAAGGGGGAAGAGGACCCTCAACAGACTAGGCCTCGATCCCACAGAACTCCTGCTAGGGCACCCTCCTCTGCTGAGCCTACAGTGGATCCTGCTCCCTACTTTGAAGCTGCCCTGCAGAAGAAGAGAGCAGCAGGTATACCTAGACCCCCATCTCCAGTAAAGAAAGGCACCAAGAAGAAGAAAGTATTTAACTTCACTGAATGGAGATTGGGTGGATCTCAGAGAATTGACAGAGCTCAATTTGAAGATATGAAGGCCAAAATGACTCCCACCCAACAACAGAACCTCTATTTAGATAAAGATGGTGTTGTGAGAGTCAGGTATGGGGGATCCTTAGAAGAGGCTGAAGAATGGTATAAGAAGAATATTGTCCCAGGCAAGACAATACATGAAGGTGTTCTCAGCTATCTGGACTGCAAGCTTTCTCCCATATGGGCATCTTATCAAAGCTCCGGCAACCTTTCCAAAATCAGAGCAGAAATCAATGAAGAATTGCTCAGGCTTCAAAGATTGGAGGAAGAATCTCTGCAAGCAGCTAATTTGGAGAATGTGTAAGGATTATCTCTGTAAATCTTATCTAATAAAATCACATCTCTGCCTTCTCACTTTGAAGAGCTTTTCCTCATTTCCTGTCTTTTTGCCTTCTGTTTGTGTTTGCTTATTTCATTTGCTTTCTGCTATCTGAATGTACTGTACTCTTACTATTTTCCAATGCCAAGTTGCCCACCAAGATTTTAATTGAAGTTTTTAAACTTTAATCTTTCTTTATGGTGAAGGAACTTCTCTGGAAATAGTTAAAGGGTTTTGGCATCATCAAAAAGGGGGAAATTGTAAGGAATAATTGTATTTAGATTTTGATGATGCTAGATTAATTAGGACTTTAGAGTACCCCTATTTAGACTTAATGTATTAGAATTTTCATTTGTAAAGTTCTTAGTGTAATCGACTTGGCAGAATGCCTTCAGAACAGAAGACCTTCAGAGCAGAAGGGCTCCAAGAGCAGAAGACCCTCTTAAGGCATTATTGAAACAGAGGACCTTTGGTTCTCTGCTCCAGAACAGAAGACCTCAGGGTCTCTGTTAGCCTTTACTCTGACAGAAACCCTTCTGGGTCTCTGTTGGATATATTCTCAACAGAAGTGCTCCAGACCTCCTCTGTTCAACTCTCAGGTAAAGACACCAGAAGGTCTGACACTTAGAAGAATTCCGCAAAGACGGGAAATCAACTGAAAGATTCCTTCAACGGCTAGGAGTATTGAACGGAAAAGCTACAGTGCGCGCATTAAATGCTCATTTAATGCTCCCCATTCTCCGTAGAGTAATTGCAGATGATTGGCCGCAATGTCAGGATTACTTTATCCCAAAATAGTAACCCACCAACTTTACTGGGCTTGTAACACCCCCAAATCTCCCACCCAAAATACATTTAAATAATAATTTATTGGAAAGTAATACTAACTTTATTTGAAAACATCAGGAAATGTGTAGCGGAAAATTTAAAGGGAAATAGGGGTGCTACCGCCACACTCGGTTCTCTCTTAACCGAGTGCACAGGCTAAAATAACTTAAACTTCAAAATCAAAAGCTCACTGATTAAAGTTATTGAAAAAGAAATTTACAATGATTTACTAATAATATTTTCTAGCGAAAGCTCTCTCTCGAAATCAACTTCAACATCGATCAACTCAACACCTGTATAAAATCATGTACAGAAAGAAAAATAAAAGAAACAAATATTAGCAATAATGCTAAGTAAGTCCCACCTAACCTTTTAAAATAATAATAATAGTATATAAATAAATTCGTACAACCATTAGTATAAAAATATTTTCAAAACACTTTATAAATCATAAGTAAACGATATCTATACAAAATCACAATCACATAACTCGTGAATCATAATAATTCCCAAAATACATGAAACGCCAAAATTTCTCCTCTATTGAACTTCTCCAAAAATCACTTTGTAACTAACTACCTAGTAATTTAGAAGGGCGGTGCTCAACACATTGGTTGAGCCCGGTGGTCCGTTGTTATGTACGGCCACCCCGGGACTATCGCCGGTACCACAACTGCTCCTTGGAAACGGAAACAACTACTTTAAGTGTGCACACCCCCTAAAGGTATTCCAAGCCCTCCGGGTTAGTAAGTCGATCCGGGTAGCCGGGATGTTTTCTACCAACTACCCCACCTCAAAAAAAATGAATGATTAGGAGCTACTACTACCGCTACTACTCAAAAGCCGGGATGTTTTCTACCGACCGCCAATTCACCTCAAACCAAAATCACCAATAATTGAGTAGTAGTAGACCTAACCATCCTCCACATTTTAAGGGACGTGGAAAACCAACACCACGGATGCTCACCTTTTATGAAAATATTTATTTTTCCAAAAATCAATCGAAGTTTATACTTCAAAAATTCCCTTTGCATCAAACTCCCACAACAATAACAAATTACGTACTATTACAAAATCTCCCAAAATCATATACAATAACTCATATCAACAAAACAATATATCAACTAATATCTCAAATACAATCCTTTCGTATAATAATATTCACTCCAATTCAGCACACATAAATTCAATTCTCAAATATGCACACAAAAATACTTAAAAGAAATTCCGAAGAAAAAGAACTAATTTCGGTTGATGTGAAACTTACCTTAAGTCCCGATGCTCTTAATTCTCTTCCTCAATTTCGGTCTCTAGATAATCACCTTTTTAATTAAGATGATATAATTAGTCATTTATTCTATTCTTAATAATTTAACTGATTTTCCCTTATTCTATTATTCGAATTTTAAGATTAATCATTTATTTCAAATTTAAAGTTATCCATTAATTAATCATTAATCTCTTTTATTAACCTCCACTTTATTTTAGAAACCTTAAATGAATGCATTTTAATCACTTAATCGGTCAAAATGTTTGTTTATTATTTAGATAATCAGCCAATTAATTTTCTATTTATTTAAAAAGTGAACATTTCCAATAAAAGTGAATAATATCAAATAAAACTCCCATAATTCAAAATTAGCGCCTTCATTATTATTAATGCTCATTCCATATTATTATTACTATTATTATTATTATTACTATTACTACTATTTATTATTATTTTTATTATTATTATTATTATTATTATTATTATAGTCTAGGTCCATTTTAACCATCGGCCCTACCATTTTAATACAGGAGTCCAAAACCCAACCCAAACTCATTAAAAAAACCTTCGTATACATCATCTTCTTCCTCAGACTAACACCGTAAACCAACGAACGGATGCTGGGCTACGGATTTAGGGAGATTACGGCCTTACCAGCTGATTGAAGACAGACGGGTGCGACGGTCAGAAGTTGGCTGGAGGTGGCAGCAGAATCTACTTCGTTCTTTGACGTAAAACCCGCTCTGGCGGCCACTCCGGCGATGCTTTTCTCCCTCGTTTCACGACCGTTTTCTACGATTCTTTCTCCGTTGGATTCCTCTATGGAAGGGGAACGTTTTAGAAGTGTTTTCGAGGCTCGTTATTTAGCATAACGCTGATTTGGATTTTCGCCTATATATATTATATATATGTATAATGTATATATGTATATATACTTGTATGGAGTTCAGCTCTGGTGTGAAAGAAGGGAAGATCGAGGACTCTATTTATACAGTTGTCAAGGCATCATAGGGTTTCCCTTCGAGCTTATCCAATTGGTTCCATTGAACCTACGATGTTATCTCCCACTTCGTAAGGAGTCTTCTCTCGTACGTTGCTTTGCCGGCTAGGAGTTTGAAATTAGGAATACTGCTTCTTTTGTAGTCTACGTTCATGCAGCACAATGAGAGCAGCGTTCGTATGTTTTAATAGGTGCTGATAGTATTAGGTTATTACTACGTATTATTATTCCTAGGAGTACGTAGCATGCTATGAGCTTTGAAAAGTCCACTATGTAAGACTTCTTTACTACTATTAAAATGTTACTTTTAATTTGTTTTTGTCATACGTATAAACATCACTTTGTAAAACTCATAAAAATGTCATTTCTTTTATTGAAACATTTTATCTGACTAAAAAGTCATAACAGTTAAGGTTTTATCTAATTCACTTAATTATTAAAATCTTACTTTTGTAACCTTTTATTATAAAATTATTTTATTTTTATTTAAAATTTTGAAGTGTCACAGGGCTCTACTGGTCAAGTCAACTGATCGCTCATTTAATGCAGTTGTCCTCCTACTCCTCCAACGGGAAGACAACCTCAGTATAAAAGATACACTACAAAGAACAACTGGATAACTTTGCAATTTTTGCTAACCATTGCTACAACTCTTCATACAAGAAATTCAAACGCTCAAAAGCAAAAAGCCTCCTTGAGATTAACACTTCATCATCCTCTACAAGAGAAGGCAGAAGTTGGAAAAATACTTATTCCATCTCAAGCAAAGTTCCAAGTGTTCTTCAACTCTTCAAGCTCATCACATACAAATTCTTTGTAACGAAGCTAGTTGGAGGAACCTCTGTTTCAACAGAAACTCTTCTTGCTACAAGAAGGACGTCCAAGTAACTGGAGTAGTGAAGTGGTGATACTTCCAGGAAGCTCAGTGAAAGGACCAGTCTTAAAGGAAGCCAGGCAGTGCATCCCAGGAGACATCTAGGCTTGAAGAAGACGTGGAGAGCTTCTTAAGTGCTAGGACTAAGGCGTTGTAAACGGTCGTTTTTACAAGCTTAGTGGAACAGTGGATTAGAGGAACAAGTTGTTCCTTGAACCACTATAAAAATCCCTGGTGTCATTTACTTACTGCTTTAAATATTTGCACTTAGATAGAACTGTCTAACTCCTTAGACTTGGTATCTGTGTTCAGCAGAACTTGTCTTACGAGTTAACAGAAGGCCTACTGCCTTTGCTTCTCTGAGGCTAAATCAACAGAACCCCCTACCAGAACTCCATCCGCTTCCAGTCTGTTCTGTCAACAGAACAGGCTATTCTGTAAAATCTGGTACTTAGTTTAAAAAGCTAAAAACCAATACAGTCTATTCACCCCCCCTCTAGTTTGTATCCAGTACAACCGGGACCAACACCCCCTAGGACCCAACATTGCTTGGGTACCTAAATCTTCCTTTTAATTTTGTAGGAACTATGTGCTGGAGCCATCTCTGAGCAAGATTGGTACATTGATAGTGGGTGCTCCAGACACATGACAGGTGACAAGAGTTACCTAACAGAGTTCCAGAAAGTTAAAGGGCCCAGAGTTACCTTTGGAGGTAATGATAAAGATGGCCAGACAAAAGGAAGAGGGAAGCTGATAAAGAACCAGATAATCATTTATGATGTCTCTTATGTCGAAGGATTGAAATTCAACTTGCTGAGTGCTAGCCAATTCTGTGACAAGGGCTACACAGTCGAATTTTCCAAGGAAGGCTGTTCTGTCAAGCATGAGACAACTAAAGAAGTGGTTCTAACAGCAACAAGGAAGAAAAACATCTATGTAGTTGATTGGTCAACTGCAAAAGATGGAATTTGCCTGATAGCCAAAGGAGATTCAAAACTCAGTTGGGAATGGCACAAGAAATTGAGTCACTTGAATTTCAAAACAATCAACAAGCTAGCAAGGGATCACATTGTTGTAGGTCTACCCAACCTTGTATACAAGAAGGAGAACTTGTGCAGTGCATGCCAGAAAGAAAAACAAGTGAAGAACTCTTTCAAACCCATTGTTGGAGACCTCTCTACTAGTCCTTTAAATCTGATCCACATGGATTTATTTGGACCAGTGGAAACTCCAAGTGTTGGTGGCAAGAGATACACCTTAGTCATGGTGGATGACTACTCCAGATTCACATGGACTATCTTTCTGACCAAGAAAAATGAAACTCTGCAGAAACTACCATCTCTGCTAAAGTTACTACAGAACGAGCAGAATCAGAAAGTCAAAGCCATCAGATCAGACAGAGGAACAGAGTTCGTCAACAAGGTCATACAGGAATTCTGTGACCAGAATGGTACAATGCATCATCTATCTGCAGCTAGAACTCCTCAACAGAATGGAGTTGCAGAAAGAAGGAATAGAACACTCAAAGAAGCTGCAAGGACCATGATTGCTGAATCTGGTTTACCTCTCAGATATTGGGCTGAAGCAATCAACACTGCATGCTACACCTAGAACCGGAGCATGATTCACAAAGCTCATCAGAAAACCCCCTATGAGCTATGGAAAGGACGAAAACCCAACATCAGCTACTTTCATGCATTTGGATGCAAATGCTATATACTCAACAACAGAAAGGATCACCTCAGGGTGTTTCAAGAAAAAGCTGATGAAGGAATATTCTTAGGCTATTCAAGCACTAGTAAAGCCTACAGAATACTCAACAAAAGAACTTTACTTGTTGAAGAATCGATTCATGTCAAGTTTGATGATCTCAACTCCGTTGAGAGCATAATTGAAAACTTGGAGAAAGCGAATCTAGAAGAATCACCAGAACTGGAACCACCAGAGACGAACATACCAAAGCTGGTAACTAACTCTGTCATACCAATACACCATCAGAATCCCATCTTACAAGACAAAGATAGTGATGAAGAATCAGAAGAAGAACAAGAGAGACCAAGACAACCCTTATCAGAACCTGATTTAACTTGGTTAAGAGATCATCCTCCTAATCAAGTAATTGGACAAATCAGAAGTGGAGTTCAGACCAGATCTGCCACATCAAGGAGAGAAGCGATGCTTGCCTGCTACATATCTCAAATGGAACCTATGACTGTAGAAGAAGCTCTTGCAGACTCAGACTGGATCAATGCTATGCAAGAAGAGCTAACTCAATTTGAAAGGAATAAAGTGTGGGAACTTGTTCCTAGACCAAAGCACCAGAATGTCATTGGAACCAAATGGGTATTCAAGAACAAAGCAGATGAAGAAGGAAACATTGTAACGAATAAAGCAAGGCTGGTAGCTAAAGGTTATTGCCAAGAAGAAGGAATAGATTTTGATGAGACTTTTGCATCAGTTGCAAGACTTGAAGCCATCAGAATTTTTCTAGCCTATGCTGCCTACAACAACATCAAGGTCTCCCAGATGGATGTCAAGAGTGCATTCTTGAATGGAGATCTTGAAGAAGAAGTTTACGTGGAACAACCTCCAGGTTTTGTCATCTCTACTCAATCCTCTTGTGTCTACAAGCTTAGAACGACTCTTTATGGCCTTAAGCAAGCTCCCAGAGCGTGGTATGACACATTATCTCTATTCCTAGTGAACCATGGGTTTACTAAGGGAAAGGTTGACAAAACTCTATTTCAGATTTCTGTTGCTAATCATATTCTGTTAGTACAAATATATGTTGATGATATTATATTTGGAAGTACTAATCCAGAATTGTGCAAGAAATTCTCTCAAGTGATGAAAAGTCAGTTTGAAATGAGCATGATGGGAGAACTAAGCTACTTCCTAGGTCTACAAGTGAAACAAATTCCAGAAGGAATCTTTATCAACCAAGGAAAGTACACCAGAGACCTAATCAAGAAGTTTGGAGTGGAAGGCAAATCATCTGTAAAGATTCCCATGAACACATCACAAGGAGTTGGTCCAGATGATGAAGGAAAAGATGTCGATGCAACAACATACAGAGGAATCATAGGATCTCTGTTGTATCTGACTGCAAGCAGACCAGACATACCATTCTCTGTTGGAATCTGTGCCAGATACCAATCAAAGCCCAAGGAAAGCCATCTAAGTGCTGCAAAAAGAATCATCAGATATATCAAAGGAAATCCAAATGCAGGCCTATGGTATCCCAAGGGAGGTAACTTTGAACTAATTGGTTACTCTGACTCAGATTTTGCAGGTTGCACACTAGACAGAAAGAGCACCTCTGGTCACTGCCAATTGCTAGGAGGAAGGATTGTTTCCAAGTTTAGCAAGAAGCAGAACTCAATCTCAACAAGTACAGCTGAAGCTGAGTACATTGCAGCTGGGAGTTGTTGTGCTCAGTTACTCTGGATGAAGCAACAGTTGAAGGACTATGGGATTCAAGCAAATGAGATCAAGCTGTTGTGTGACAACACTAGTGCCATTGCTATCACTCAGAATCCAGTTCTTCATTCTAGGACAAAGCATATTGAAATCAGACATCACTTCATCAGAGATCATGTTGAGAAGAAGCACATTTGTATGGAGCATGTACCTACAGAAGACCAGCTTGCAGACATCCTAACCAAGCCTTTACCTGAGGCGAGGTTTAACAAGTTAAGGGAAGAACTGGGAATGATGGATGATCTTCCCAGAGATGCCTGACTCAGAGATTAACTGAGCCAGAACTGTTTTCTTCTGCATCAGAATCTCACATCAGAGAGCCCCCTTCTCTGACCAGAGATCCCTATAAGAGAGACAGCAGATATGGTTGTGGACTTAGCAACAATTCGAGGTACGGGCAAGACCTAATTACTTGAAACGGTCTTTTACCAGAATACCCCTGATTGTTACTCTTCTAACGGAAACATTCTCCGCCCGCATTTCATTAAATGCTACCTCGAAACCGCCAAAATCTCAAACGTCAACTACCCTAAAACCATTTATACCCACCTTCTTCAATCTAAATCCCTACTACTGCTTTATCTCTCTAAAACTACTCTAGCTTTCAAGCTTTCAGATCCTCTAAAGCTCTCAATCCTCAGAATATTTCGCAACTCATCTCTGAAAATGCACTTCCTAAACATCAACGACCTGACCAAGGAAGAAGCAAAGACCATCATCGCCAACATTGTCTCCAGCATAAAGGTCGACATGACATCCCTACCGTTACTTGCAGAAAACCAGAAGAGGATGACCAAGATTATCCAGGGGATGACAGACTCACAACTCACAAAGGTTGTCGCTCATCCCTACGAGCATTTCAGCGTCAAGGATGTGGCTGAGTTCTACCTCAACGCCACCATCTCAAAGACCGGCATTCACTCCCAGGTGCATGGTCAACAAATCTCTCTAAGTGCAGATGCTCTAAACGAATTTTTTGGGGTACAACTGGACTCACAAGACCCGGAAACCCACACTCTTATTACTCTTGATTCAGTGGAAATCTCCACTGAAGGATTTGTACAGACCTACTGCCGTCCTGAGGCCGCCGGACTGGACAAGCTGTATATGAAAAAGTTCTTGCTGAAGAAGGACTATGAAAATCTTGTCAGCATCCTGCACCGGTGCTTGTGGTGCAAAACTGCTTCAACTGACGAGATGAACAAGAACAATGCCAAGGCGATTTTTGCAGTTCACCATGGCATGAACATCAACTGGGGCGAGGTAATCCTTGGTTCCTTGACTGAATTTATTAAGAAGAAAGACTCAGAAACAGGTCTATTTTCTACCAAGATGGGACATGGACTTCTCATCTCTGCCATCCTTGCTGACCAAGGAGTTCAACTCAGGGATACCCTCCCAGTTGACCACTCCAAAACGATCTTCCTCACAGCCTCTCCTAAATTCAACATAGCCATTTCTGCTGAACTAAAAAGAGAGGAAAGGCTAGAGAAGAAGAGAGAGGAACAGGCTGCTAAGCCTAAACCTGCTCCTAAGAAGACTTCCAAGAAACCCATTGAGACTTCAAAACAACCTGACCAGTCGCAGGTTACAAGTGAAATTAGAAAGAAGAAGAAGATTGACAAAATGTCAATACCAGAAAAGGATGCAACAGATGAGGTTGCATCAGAGCTGCCCTCCCCAAAAGCCACCAAAAAATCTCCTGCCAAGAAGCAAAAGCAGAAGAGAAGAAGAAGGCCAGTTGTACAGAGTGATGAATCTGACAACTCTAGCCCTCAACCAAAACAGAAGAAGAAAAAGAAAAAGGAAATTTCACCTGCTAAGGGATCAGAAGTTCAGGGGGAACTTGAATCAGAATCTGAAACTCCACCTGAGACTGAACAAGAATCTGCACCAGAGTTGCCAAGCTCTGCTCTCTCACCAGAACGAGAAGCCTCACCGGAGAAGGAACCAGACACTGACTTCCATACCATCCTGCAGAAGCAGTTTGATAGAGTCTTAGCATGGAGAAGATGGAGAATGGGACCTCTCCAGAAAATAATTCAGTATTTTGATGCTTATGAAGAAGAAGAAGCTGCAGTTCTTCATTGGGTAGGCACAGAAGATGTGTCTCAATGCCTTGATCTTGCATTTCTGATAGATGTTCTTCAAAACAAGAGGGAGAAATACCAAGGCAAAGCACCTCTGATCGCAGACTCACCAGAGACGCATGTCAATGCTCTAGAAGAGCATGAAATAGCTGACTTCGAAGAATGGCTAATGGAAAAGAAGAGGAAGGAATCTCTTATCAGATTCAGGGCTAGTATTCATGAAGAAGGAGAACCCTCAACTGCAAATGATATTTCTCTGACCATGATGAAGCTTGTCAAAGAATGGAGAGCTTCACAGTTTGAAGAAACTGTTCTTGAGGTCATCCCTTCACCCATCCTCTCCCCTCACAAATCCCCTGTTATTTCTACACCTGCTAGCAATCCACCCAAAACTCCCTCACTTCCTAAATCCCCCTCTAAACCTTCATCTCTACCCCAACAGAAAACCCTCTCACCAAACCAGAAAACTCCAACCTCTACTAGAACTCCATCTCCCCAGAAACCAAAATCCAGATCACCTTGCAAACAACCCTCAAACACCAGAAATCGATCACCTTCACCCCCACCATCTCCCTCACATCAACCTATTCCTCAACCGATCTCCTCCAACTACCAGAGCTCCCCTCACCAGAAAATTACATCTCCCCTGAGTCCACCCCATCAGATATCCAAATCACCCTCCAGAACTGCCTCACTACAGAGATCAACCCACCATTATGTAGCTTCTACAGTCAAGAGGGAACCAATCTTCAGAGTCCTCTCTTCAGAAAGTGACAATGATGGATTCCTCACCTCCTCCATTGCGGCTGATGAAACATCTAAAAGGAGAAGGACACCTCCAAGAGTTCCTTCCCCTACACCATCCACCAGAGTTCCTCCATTTCCCAAGAGCAGAGGATTGGAGATGCCAGGATTTACACCTGAAAAACCCCAGATTCCTTTCAACCAGTTTGTGAAATCTGCAGAAGAATTTGGTGGTCTGTTAGTTCATGATATGAGCAAGATCATTGAGTTGAACGACAGGCATCATGAAGAGCTAACCCATACCAACCTTCAACTCACAATCGGATTCCAGCATATGACAGACAAGGTTGTTGCATTGTCAGAAACTCTGCACAACTTCATGCATTCATCTACATTGAGAATAGACTCTGTCTCCAAAGATGTCAGTGGCATCAACTCTGTTCTCCACTCTCACTCTCAAGCTCTACTTGCCCAGCACCAGACAGTCAAGCAGATCTCGGACTATGTTAATACTCTTCAAAAATCTGCTGATAGTTCATCTCAGAAGCTCACTGTCTTACACTCCCTCTGCAAGGAGCATCAAGAGCAAGGCCTAGCTCTCATCAAGTCTGATAAGGAACGATACCAGAAGATGGTTCTTCTAGAAGTCAGCACTAAGGATCTCCAATCTGCAGTCGACAAGCAACAGAGCCTGATTGAAGGACTTGCCTCTGTCACTCAGACTCTGCCAGAGACTCTTGATGAGATCAGAGATGCCCAAGCCTCTGAATTCTCAAAGATTGAGCTCCTCCTTGGCGATCTTGTTGATGCCAAAAAGGGGGAAGATACCAGAGAAGAGGAAGGACCTAACTCTAGAGTCCTATCTATCAGAGAACCCTCCTCTACTGTTGATCCTGCTCCATACTTTGACGCAGCCAGAAAGTAGAGACTAGCTGCGGCAGGTACCAGACCGCCACCTCCTCCTCCAAGAAGTTCAAAGAAGAAGATCTCAAAATTCTCATTCAATGATTGGATGAAGAGTGGTCTGTCAAGGCCAGACAGAGCTCAGTTTGAACAGATGAGGAAGCTGATGACTCCCCTACAACGAGAGAATCTGTTCATGGATAGTGATGGACTTGTCCAGATCAACCATGGTGGTTCTATCCAAGAAGCAGAAATCTGGTACGGGATGAAGGTTCTCACTGGCAAGAACACTGCAGAAGCTGTTAGAAATTACTTGGACTGCAAACTTGCACCTCATTGGGCTGACTATCAGAATCCGAGGGATCTAGCCTCAATCAGAGCTAAGGTCAACGCAGAACTCGAAAGGATTGACAGAGCAGGACCACAGGTAGATGAAGAAGATCTCTAATTCTCTATCTCTGTCTCTGTAACTTTTCTCTCTGATAAATAAGATACCAACTCTGCCTCCTTTTTGCATGGCTTACTCAAATGTCTGTTCTTATTTACTCTCTGTACCTTCCTTGTGTTTACACTGATACCTTATTTGTTTTACTTGCTATCTGAATGTATCGTACTCTTACTATCTTCCTATGCTAAGTTGCCCACCAAGATTCTAATGAAAAGTTTTAAACATTTTTTTATGGTGAAAGGCACTTCTCTGGAAATAGTTAAATGGTTTTGGCATCATCAAAAAGGGGGAAATTGTAAGGAATAAATGTTTTTAGATTTTGATGATGCTAGGTTAATTAGAATTTGAAAGTACCCCTTTAGATATTTTGTATTAAAATTTCTTTTGTAAGTTTTAG
Organism: Cuscuta europaea; assembly: GCA_945859875.1. Lineage (NCBI taxonomy): Eukaryota > Viridiplantae > Streptophyta > Magnoliopsida > Solanales > Convolvulaceae > Cuscuta > Cuscuta europaea. The sequence continues at coordinate 1,033,003 of CAMAPE010000080.1, read as the reverse complement.
CTTAGTCTACATGCCAGAGATCCACCTTGCTTCTACCAAAGTTGCTCCCAGAGTTGCTCACCAGAGAAGCTATCAGAACTGGTTATCAGTGTTGATACCAGAGTTGGCAACAGAGGCGGACTTCAAAGCTTGAACCAGAGAGCCTCATCAGACTTAACCAAACACACCAGATTCCGAAAGTACTTCAACGGCCGTGAAACTAACGGGAAATTTTCTAACGGCTAGGAATCTTTTGACAGAACCTTGTACTATACGCGCATTTAATGTTCATTTAATGCGGTACGTACGAAGAGATATTTAAAGCTGATGATTGATCAAGCGGGGTTCTTTTCGCCCCCAAAATAGCAAGTCGAAGGACCAACCGGTCAAATCAACAGTGCAAGCATTTAATGAAGCCGTCTTCTACACTCCAACGGGAAGACCGCTCCCAGTATAAAAGATACACCTCGAAGAACCACAAAAAGAATAGATTCTTGAGAACTTTGTTAAGAAAAGCTCGCTCAACCCATCTACTGCGAACGAAAATATTCAAAAAGCCTTCTTGAGATTCAAACGTCATTCTTAACAAGAAAAGGCTACAGTTGGAAGATATACTTTCACATCTTTCATTCATCTTAAAAAAAAGGAAGAAACAAAGTTCCTCAGTTCTTCAAACACTTCGAAAGCCTCATCTACACATCCTTTGTGAAGAAGCAACGTTGGAGAAAACTGATTTTGAATCAAACACTTCTTGAAAAAGAAGGGACGTCTCAAACTAGCTGGAGTAAGTGAAGTGGGGATACTTCAAGAGACTCAGTGAAACGAGACCAGCCATCAGGAAGCAGGACTGCATCCCGAGTGGCAACTAGACTTGAAGAAGACGAGGAGTGCTTCTTAAGTTCTAGGGACTAAGGCGTTGTAAACTGTTGTTTTTGCAAGCTTAGTGGAACAGTGGACTAGAGGAACACGTTGTTCCTTGAACCACTATAAAAACCCCGGTGTCATTTACTTTAAGCTTTTAATTTCCGCACTTAAGGTTCTACTGATTAACTCTTAAGGTTGGACTCTGTGTCCAACAGGTCTTCTTTCAGAGTTATCAGAAAGGCACTTTGCCTGAGCATTTTTCTTGAGGCTACCCGAACAGAAACGTATCCGCTGCCTGGTCTAGTTCTGCCATCAGAACCTGACCATCTCTGTCACCAGATTCAGACCCTCTCTGATAAGTCAATCTGACTTAGAGAAAAAGTTGAAAAACCGGAACATCTATTCACCCCCCCCCCCCCTCTAGACTGTTCCTAATTGGAACGGGACCAACAAAGAGTTTGAAGGTAAAAAGGTTTATTCTAAGTAATATTCTTACAAAAAAACGTAGATTGAATCATTTGGTTATAACCAATCTGTTAAATCATAAAGATTTAAATGAAGTTGTTGATTTAAACCAAACTGTTAAAAATCAGCAACATCGTATTTAAAACAATCATATGGTTATTGTGAAGCATCAATGTACGTAATAGTTGACAAATCATTTGACATAATAAACATAATTTATACATAGAATGTCCCGTATATATGATTTTTGTATAATAAAAGATGTTTGCTCAAAAAATTAAATTTCAAGTGCAGTTGCTCTTTTGTAAAAGGAATACTCCGTATTTAGAATTAACCACTAAGAAGTAGTAATATATAGTGACTTACTGTGTTTAGGAGTACATAGTGATAAGAAAGGCATTAAATACATACCAGTTCACTATCAAATTAGAGGAAATAGGATGACAGCTAGGTCTGCACATTTAATAAAAGCATACACAGGAAACAAGTATACAAACCAAGTACATGATTTTTATAATTATGAAAATCTTTTTTCGGCAGACATTTTTTATTAATAACATTTTTAAACATGTTTTCAATACATTTACACATGGTCTGCTCGCATTAAATGAACCAACCTGCAGGATCCCAATACTAGGATGGCGTGTAGGTCTGCTCATTATATGAGCACAGGCAGCAGGTGCATATCACAATTAATAACAAATATTACTAACCAGTGGTCAATAACCATTTCTGCAGTCTGGGTGCATATATACCATTGTAAATGCATTAACTCCCTGCTCAGAAACTCATTTACTCAGCTCAACCATAACATCTAAACAAAGCAGGCTGCCACTGTTTCCAGTATAAAGTCTGAGCATGGATATTTCTACACAAACCTAAGGTATGTTTTCTACTATGGTTTTGAATGACAAAATGATCTACAAATGATATAAGTACCAGTGAAATCTTTTTTATGCTAAACATAATGAAAAAAATTGAAATCAGTTTTAATACTTTTATTTTCTAAAAAACTTAATGACAAAAATTGAACTTTGCTGTTTAAGATGAGGTGTTGTTCATGTTCAAAATGCAATGCTCCAAAATGTCATGCATGTGGAAAACACCCGGGGCTGTTTTGGTTGGTACCATGCTATTGGTGTAATAAAAATTTAGGTCACTTTTACTGCATGAGGCCTCTAAACAAGAAAAGGTATACTGGGAATTACATATGCCAACAATGTCAACAATGCCTAGATGCAGACCCTATAATACCTAGAAGATCATGTCGGTCTGTAACACTCAACTACAAGTACTTCAATGAAAACGTCACTGTGGGGATGAGTTTTGGTTGGCTTAAAATGGCATGACTGTATTCATGCATACTATGTACATGAAATATGCTTATGGTTTTTGTGGGATATGTAAGAGCCAATCTGTTTTGTTTTTTGCAAATTGTGTGACATTTATGATCTCAAATAATCTTAGGCCATGTTTGTATTCTATGTAATGATTGTAATGTAATGTTATGTTGATGGTTGTATGCATATGCTTTTTTGAAGAAACACAACTGAAGAATGGTTTGATAAATATATAAGTTTATGCATTTCATAGGTTTTTCAGTACATGTTGAAATCCAAACTATATGGAATGCAAAGATGTTTTTGAAAAAATTGTAGAAATGTGAGGTTTTATTTACTTTACATTACTGGAATGTATGGCAATGGGTTAGGTTACATGTATTAAGGCCATATATGACTGCCAGACCACGCAGATCCGAAGGCCACTTAGGTGGCTGGCAGGGAATCTGACAGCATATAGAATTGGCCAACTTACTAACAGCTCTTCAATGAAGAGGATCACTAAAAGCACCACAATCAACAGAAAAAGAAAGCTTGAAGACTTGACCAACAAAGGTAGTTTTATATGTTTATATTGTCTGAAGTGATTTATAAGTTCAATAGTCCAGAGTCACAAATACAGATAACAGAATTGATAAACACCATTTATGGATGTATTAATTTCAAAAAAATGTAGTGTGTCAAGGTAGCATATAAAATATGTGAACTCAACAACAAGCTTTGAAACCGAACATTTCCAGAAGTACACAAATAAAAAATACAGTTTATAAAATAAATTTGACTCAGCCTTTGTAGATCTTTGAATACTATTGTTTGATTACAAACTGTATAGATCTGATTCGGCAAAGTGTTAATTAAAAAAATGCAAGTACAAGACATATATCAATATGGTCTGAGATCATTCAATATCACTCAGCCTTCATAAATAACTGATACAAAAAAACAATTTAGGAGAAATCCAAATACGGTTGAATACATCTGAGATCCTTTGTTAATCATCACTCAGCGTTCGTGTCATTCATTTGGTATGGATCTACAACAAATTTCAAACTAAAGATACCAACAGACTCTAAATATTCAACATTATCATATTAAACAGATGACCTGCCGGTTTAAAAACATAATACCAGAATAATTATCGTATTAAAAAGATGACCTGCCGGTTTAAAAACAAAATACCAGAATAATAAGATATCTAAAACAATCCACAACTTTTTGTTTAAAATCGTATAGATCTGTGCTTCAAAATTGGAATCTTATTATCCTATTGACATGCAAGTGAGAAGCAGTTAGCAGTATTAGGTCTGAGATCATGAGGTATCACTCAGCCTTAGTATAAAATAAACAATGACATGTTCATATATGACTGCCAGACCACGCAGATCCGAAGGCCACTTAGGTGGCTGGCAGGGAATCTGACAGCATATAGAATTGGCCAACTTACTAACAGCTCTTCAATGAAGAGGATCACCAAAAGCACCACAATCAACAGAAAAAGAAAGCTTGAAGACTTGACCAACAAACTGTATAGATCTGATTCGGCAAAGTGTTAATTACAAAAATGCAAGTAAAAGACATATATCAATATGGTCTGAGATCATTCAATATCACTCAGCCTTCATAAATAACTGATACAAATTTTTTTTAGGAGAAATCCAAATACGGTTGAATACATCTGAGATCCTTTGTTAATCATCACTCAGCGTTCGTGTCATTCATTTGGTATGGATCTACGACAAATTCCAAACTAAAGATACCAACAGACTCTAAATATTCAACATTATCATATTAAACAGATGACCTCCCGGTTTAAAAACAAAATACCAGAATAATAAGAGATCTAAAACAATCAACAACTTTTCGTTTAAAATCGTATAGATCTGTGCTTCAAAATTGGAATCTTATTATCCAATTGACATGAAAGTGCGAAGCAGTTAGCAGTATTAGGTCTGAGATCATTAGGTATCACTCAGCCTTAGTATATAATAAAATGAATACATCAAAAAAGGGGGAAATACCGAAATCAATGAGACATGAGGTCTGAAGTGTTTACATCCTTTGTCGCCGTAGTAGTGGTTCAGTAATGAAACATCGGCCAAACCATGGACATATGATGCAGATCGGTGACTTTAGCCACCGTTTACAAAACATCCGCCAAAGGGAGGTTCAACATAATAATACAGAGAGGGTGAGAGAAAATGAGAGAAAACGAGGTATGCAGCCATCGGAGTAGCCGATGGTCTGTTGAATTAGCCGCTGAACAAATGCGTAAAACGATGGGTATAGATGGTTTATATAGGACGGATTGGGTTAGGTTAGGTTGTTGGGCTGGGTTTTGTGTAATGGGTTGAGAATGGGCCTGGTATAGTATTATTGTGCTGGGCTGGGTTTTGTGTAATGGGTTGAGAATGGGCCTGGTATTGTATTATTGTGCTGGGCTGGGTATTATTGTAGTGGCTGAATTGGTTGATTCTGCTGATTTAAGATAAATATATTTTTAAAATATATTTTGTTGATACAATAAAGAAAAATTATATGTAAAAATAGCCAATTCAGCCACAAAAGTAACTTCACCTTAACCTTTTGTTATTATTACACAAAAACAAAAGTTACATGTTTGGTGAAAAAATTGGCTGATAAGCCTGATAAGCCGAAAATAGTGTTACCAAACGGCCTCATAATGTTGTTGTTGTTATTATTATTAATATTATTAATTATTAATTATTAATATTAATATTATTATTATTGTTATTGTTATTATTATCATTATCATTATTATTATTATTATTATTATTATTATTATTATTATTGTTGTTGTTATCATCATCATCATCATCATCATTATTATTATAATTATTATTATTATTATTATTATTATTACTATTATTATTATTATTATCATCATCATTATTATTATTTTTAAGTGTGTGTGTGTGTATATATATTTACATATTGGTATATTCATTAAGCTTAATTGTTAGCCTGAAAATTTGAGAAAGAATTTCCTAATATTTATGTCAATAATATAAATTTGAATGATTTGATAATAATAATAATAATAATAATAATTAATAATGTTAACCTCGATTCGAATTGATAAATCGTCAATTTTAATGTGTTGTTTATGTTGTTCATTAAGTAAAACATTTTTGAAGCGCATGTTCATACCAAGGGGACAAAAAGATAGAAATACAGAGTTCTACCTAAAACAAAACAGGTCAAATAACCCAAGATCGGACAGAAATAACTCATTTCGGTTGGGAAGATATCATAATGATAATTTTTATGACTAATAAACTACTATAATAGCATATTAAAACAAATAAATGCTTTTATTAATTGTAATTGTTATTTATATTGATTAGAAAATTGTGATCCCAATCAAAGAAAACATGTACGACGCCATGAAACTGCCCCGTTGCATTGTTCTCTCAACACAACATCAAATGAAGAGACAGGTTTGTCTAATGTCTTAGCTGCTAAAAAGAACGGTAATTGTAATTATTATATGCATATTATTTCTATTATTTTCAGCATTCATATTGTTTGAGTGGCCTGAGTTAGTATTATAATTTTTAATATTGAGCTAAGTTATTTGCGCCGTGTTATTATTATTAATATAATAATATGTAATTATAAATTATGTTATAATATTCTTTTTTTCATATTTCCTTATTGCAAATATGAAATAATATGTAATTATAAATTATGATGTAATATTCTTATTTTCATTTTCACTATCTTTCACAAAAAGAAATATGATAAATTATTATAATATTATTACTAAGATTGTTATTGTTATATACTACTCGGATGTATCATTGTTTTTTAAGAAGTTTGTTAATTTATTGTGCATTGTTGAAATTCCAAATTATTATTGAGATTATTATCATTATATAAAATCATAAATTATGTTATAGTATTGTTGAAGTTGTTTGTTATAATTGTTTTTATTATTATCAATAATAGTTTTGTATTGCCATTACTAACTTTTTGTTAAAATGTAAAAATTTCAATTGTCTTTTATTTACAACAACTTCAATTGTAGTTCCTCACTTGAAATTTAATGGCATTACAAGATACATATCCTCAGTTGTGAATCCTATGTCTGAATCTTGGGGAGTTCATCGTGATCATCAACAACCATGTAATGGTACATCAAGAGAAGAAGAAGACGTGTTGATTCACCAATCAGACGGTGTTGAAGGTGTGATGATATGTCATTACACCATTTAAAATATATTATTATCTTACACAAACCCATGTTTGAAGTTATTTGTTATGATGTAAAAGTGTATGTATTTTAAATTTGTCACAGAGCTAATCAGTGCGGAATATTGGAGTGTCGGTGATTCGTCACACAATTGTGCATACTCCGGAGCATTGTTTTGGTATGAAGAAAGAATTCTTCGAAGTTCTTCGAAAAAAGACCCGAAGTATTCTTTATGTTGCACTCAAGGGAAAATTAAATTGCCACAGTTAAAGGATCCTCCATTGGAACTACAACAATTCATTCATGGCATAGATTCGGTTTCTAAGCACTTTCAGGATAATATTAGCTCATACAACAGCATGTTTTCGTTCACTTCCATGGGAGGAAGGGTAGATAGAACAATGAACAGGGGTGGATCTCCCCCAATCTTTAAACTAGGTGGTCAAAATTATCACCTCATTGGGAGTTTGCTACCCCATGAAGGAAGTGTGCCGAAATTTGCACAGCTATATATATATGACACCCAAAATGAAGATGCTAATCGTTTGAGCTCAGTGAGGTAATTTTGTAACCTTAAAACTCATAAGCATATATAATTGTGCACACATGTTGTTAGGTAGAAATATATGATATTTTTTATTTATTTGGTTAAATCATTTTAGGGATGATGAAAAGAAGAACAATTTGCAAGCACATATTGTGACTACATTAAGTGAAATGTTAGACCAACATAACGTTTTAGTTAAGTCCTTTAGAATGGTCAGAGAGAAACTAGCTGAGGGTGGGGAAACAAAAGTATCCCTTAAGCTAATAGGGAGGAGAACTAAGGATGCCAGAACTTATAATTTACCGACAGTTTCAGAGGTAGCGGCATTGGTGGTAGGTGATTTTGATGAATCACTTGGGCAAAGAGATATCATGGTTGAAACTCAAGGAGGTTATCTGAAAAGAATAAATGAGCTAAATCCAGCATATCTGGGTTTGCAATATCCGCTTTTGTTTCCATATGGTGATGATGGGTACAAGGAGGATATAGCTTTTTCTGATGAGACGTTGTCAAACACACGCGGTCGACGAAGTGTTAGTATTAGAGAGTTTCTTGCTTACAGATTGCATGAACGAGCAAACGAGGACTCTTTCATCCTTAAGAGTAGGAGACTATTCCAATAATTCACAGTCGATGGATACACAATGGTTGAGTCATCAAGGCTAATGTATATTAGAACCCATTAAAAACAACTCAGGTGTGAAATGTACAAAGGCCTATCAGATGCTTTGCTAAGCGGTGAGAGAGATGCGTCAACACAGGGTAAGCGAGTTGTCCTTCCACCGACATTTGTAGGGGGTGCTCGATACATGGTTCAAAATTATCAGGATGCCATGGCTATATGTCGATGGGCAGGGTACCCAGATCTATTTTTGACTTTCACATGTAACCCAAAATGGCCTGAAATTCTTAAATTCCTTTCTTCAAGGAATTTGAATCCCGAAGATCATCCAGATATAGTTTGTCGAGTGTTTAAGATGAAGTTGGATGGCTTGATCAAATACCTAAGACAAAGTAAGGTATTTGGAGAAATTCGAGCAGGTATATTAAATATGATGTGTGTAGATTTATATTTATATAAATACATGGTTATATATGTTTGTATGTGTGTACATAATTGTTATGTTGACTGCTCGCAGTGATTTACACCGTTGAATTCCAAAAGTGTGGGTTACCACATGCTCATATATTATTATTCATGGGGAGTAAAGACAAATTCCCCACCTCAACAGACATTGACCGCATTATATCAGCTGAAATACCTGATGAAAGGGCCGATCCTGATTATTTTAAAACTGTATGTACACATATGATGCACGGACCATGTGGCAGTGATGCAAGGAACGCCCCTTGCATGGTTCAGTCTAAATGTTCAAAGCACTTCCCAAAGAACTTCAACGAGCAAACTAACGTTGATGAAGAAGGTTATCCTAAATATAGGAGGCGGAATGATGGAAGAACAATTGTCAGAAGTGGTGTGTCGCTTGACAATAGATACGTTGTTCCCCACAACAGGTCGTTATTGATGAGGTATGGTGCTCATCTTAATGTAGAGTGGTGCAATCAATCGAGGTCAATAAAATATTTATTCAAATACGTGAACAAGGGACATGATTGTGTCACAGCGGGATTTTATGAAACAACAGGTAAAGATGACACTGAGAAACCTGTTGATGAAATAAAACTGTACTATGATTGTGGGTATATCTCTCCATGTGAGGCAATGTGGAGAATTTTTGGATTTGAAATTCAATATAAGAATCCAAGTGTTGAACGTTTGAGCTTTCACTTCCATAATGAACAGTATGTTTATTTTGAAGATGGTGTAACGGTGAGTGACGTTGTCTTGCGTGAATCTGTTAAGGAGAGTATGTTTCTTGCATGGATGAGAGCAAATGCAGAGTACCCCGAGGCAAGAGATTTAACTTATGCCGAGTTCCCTCAAAAGTTTTTCTGGAAACCGGCAACAAGAGAATTCGTGCCTCGGAAAAAGGGGTTTGCATTAGGTCGTCTAACGTATGTGCCGCCGGGATCAGGAGAATCTTATTATTTGCGATGTGTCCTTAATGTGAGACGTCGAGCTACAAGCTATGATGATCTTAGAACTGTGGATGGAATTATTCATAATACATATCGCGAGGCATGTTTCGCCTTAGGGTTGTTGGACAAGGAGTACGTTGAAGGATTTGCAGAAGGTAGTTATTGGGCTACTGCATGGTTACTTAGAAAGTTGTTTGTGATTTTATTGGCAGCAGATACAATGGGTAGACTAGAATATGTGTAGGACAAGTGTTGGACATTTATGTCAGATGACATTCTACACAGGCAAAGAAGAGCTTTAATGCATCCAGGTACTAAATCGTTGATATATTACACACACAGATACCTATACACACATATGTATTTATATTTTCAAAACCATTCATTATATATTACACATGTTACTTAATATTACTCTTCTCATACATGTTATATCAGATTTGAAGTTGACCGAGGCTGAAATTAAGAATTATGCATTGACTGAAATAGAAATGATGTTAAGGAGAATTGGTAGAACTTTAAAGGACTATCCATCAATGCCATTCCCCACGATAAGTGATGCTGCATTATATCAGAACAGACTTATTTTTGACGAATTGCAGTACGATCGGGCTGCCCTACGTGAAGAGCATGACAGATGCATGCAAAGTCTCAATGATGAACAACGTCACGTGTACACAACCATTATTCAATCTATTGAAGAAAATAATGGTTGGGTGTTCTTTGTATATGGTTATGGAGGTACGGAGAAAACGTTTGTGTGGAAGACGTTATCAGCTGCTTTGAGGTCCAAAGGAGAAATTGTTTTAAATGTTGCTTCGAGTGGCATAGCAGCTTTATTGTTACCGGGTGGTAGGACGGCTCATTCACGCTTTGCAATACCAATCAACCCGAATGAAAACTCCACATGCAACATCAAGCAAGGTAGTCCATTAGCACAATTGATAATTCGGTGCAAACTGATCATATGGGATGAGGCGCGGATGATGCACAAGTATTGCTTCGAAGCTTTAGATAGAAGTTTGCGGGACATCTTGAGATTCAGTAATTTAAATAGAGCTGAAAAACCCTTCGGAGGGAAAGCAATGGTATTCGGGGGAGACTTCAGACAAATTTTACCGGTTATTGCAAAAGGTACTAGACAAGACATTGTGAATGCCACGATTAATTCTTCGTATATTTGGCATGAATGTTTGGTATTACGTTTGACGAAGAACATGAGGTTGCAATCATTGACCGATGGTCGTGAATATGAAGATTTGGTTGAGTTTGCAAAGTGGATTGCGAGTTTAGGGGACGGGACTGCGGGGGAAGATAATGATGGCTTTGCCAATGTAAAAATCCCAAATGAGTTTTTGTTAGAGTGTGGAAGCGACCTCATTGCCACTATTGTCCAGAGCACCTACCCAAACTTTGAGAATATTGTGAATGACCCAACTTACTTGCAAGAGCGTGCAATTCTGGCTCCAACTCTTGATGTTGTCGATGCAATCAATGAATACATGACTTCTTTGAATATTAATGAAGAGTCAAGGACATATTTAAGTTCAGATAGCATTTGCAAGTCAGACTCGACTGCTGATTTTCTGGCTGATTTGCATACTCCAGAACTTCTCAACAAAATACGTGCATCTGGAGTTCCAAACCATGAGTTAACCCTAAAGGTTGGTACTCCAATAATGCTTTTAAGAAATATTGATCCTTCGATGGGGCTTTGCAATGGAACAAGGTTAATTGTTACACGACTTTGAAACCACATCCTAGGGGCAAAAATTATGGGCGGAAAATATGCCGGGCATGAGGTTGTCATTCCGAGGTTAAGCTTAACACCTTCAGATTCAAGAATACCGTTCAAGTTTCAAAGAAGAGAATTTCCAGTAATGACCTGTTATGCGATGACTATAAATAAGAGTCAGGGACAATCTTTGTCTCATGTTGGTCTTTTATTGAAGAAGTCGGTCTTCACGCATGGTCAACTGTATGTTGCAGTGTCAAGAGTAACAAATTTTAAGGGTTTGAAGATATTGATCTGCGGTGAAGATGACCAACCAACTGACCACACCACCAATGTAGTTTATAAAGAAGTTTTTTCGCAATGTGTAGATTGTGAAACCCTACATAACGTTGAGCTTTTTCTACTAATTTCAAAACATATTTTCTATCTATGAATTCTCAGTACTACACTGTTACATATTGGATTGCTTTGTGATGTATATTATGTGGGTTGCGTGTTACACTTACAAATTCTGACCTACGAATTGATTCAACAACTCGATTCTCGATTATTGTGTCTACGAGTTATGATTGCAATGTGTAGATTGTGAAACCCTATATAATGATTAGCTTTTTCTTCTTATTCCAAAACTTACTTGCTATCTATCTCTGAGTTTTCACTATCCGATCCTTAATAATAATAATTTATTATGCATGTTACGTATATGACAACTTGCGTTCATTTCACACAACCGAATAACATTTAAAAATAATGTCGTATCACTATTACATTTTAATATCCCGCGCATCGCGCGGGTGAAAATCTAGTTCTAAACAGATGGGACAAAAATATCCCTAGAGATAGCGCTGCCCAGCCACATACTCTGCTCTCAAACACATATCTTCTTCTCCTCTTCCTCTTCTTCTTTTGGTGGGCTTCGTCGACGACCTCTGTCTTTCTTCTTTAGTTCTCTTTTATTTCTGGCTTGCTTGACTTGCTTCTGTACCTTGCTCTATGTATTATTAATCACTGTTTTGATTTATTGCCGACTTGCCGGGGAGTGTGTAGATCAGTAGATGTAGATGCACTTATTTAGTTATTTATTGTACAGTTGAACCATTTTTCAGTTTGTGTTGAATTGCTATAATTTTGCTTAGTATACAAAACATTCATTAAGCTCCCATTCATAAAGTGCGAACCAGGCAACCGGCTATGATGGCCGAGGACCAAACCTGGTAGATCTCATGGGCAAGTGTTTGTGGTTTTTGTTTTTGTTTTTGTTTTACTCTTTGGTTTACCTTTTCTTTTACTGGTTATTATAAGTTGTACGTAGTATATTTTTGCTTTTCTAGTTCTTAATTTTATTTTGCAAATTCACCGTATATTTGTATTATGCATTAATTCTTGTGTGTTATATATTAGTTTAAGTTCTGTGAAATCCTTTTACGTTAGATATTAATTAGTTTGTAATTTGTGTGTGTCAGATTTTGTTCGTTGTGCATTAGATATTAGATTTTGTACTTAAGATACTTGTTTTAGTTTTTCTTATACGTATTGTGTGTTAGTTACTGGTTATTGTGCGTTAGATATTATTGTTTGTGTGTCAGATACATATTCATGTGTATGGGGTAACTGAAGATGTTTGTTGTGGTTTATTATATGCATATTACACTTATTTTTTAAAAACAAAATTATATATGACATATTGGTGTCATATGAAAGATGATAAAAAATTATATAATTTGATATGTTTTTTGTTAAAATTAGATTATATTTTAAAACTTTAAATCAATTTTTAAACTAAAACATTTTATATGATTTGGCCCTTTATCTCTTCCTATTTTTTTGGTAAGTGATAGCTTCAACCGATACCACATTAATGAACTTTTAAAAATTACTTTATTATCCTTCATTAAACATACGTATAGATGAGATGATGTAAGAGTATAAATTTAATGTTTGGCACCCCCACCATACATCCGTGTATCTCCTCCTTTTATGACCTTTAATTTACTAAGATGTATGATTAATATTTGTTCTTACTTCTTACAATAAGGAGTGTTCTCATTGGAACCACTCCCTACATATATATATATAACAGATCAAATACAAACCATGCTTAAAATACTAACCTACAAACTCAATAATATGCAGCACTTTGAACTTCAACATGCAGTAAAAATAATGTAAAGATGCAGGGGTAAGATCACATACAAACTAGTTCTCTCATTCAAATCATCTTTACATTATTTGTATTGCACATTGAAGTTTAAAGTGTTTCATATTATTCAAGGCATAAAATAGCATTTTCATATTTATATTATTTGTATTGCATAATGAAATTTAAAAACTACATCTCTACATTATTTGTACTGCATATTGAAGTTGAAAGTGTTGCATATTATTGAGTTTGTAAGTAGTAAATTAAGCATGGTTTGTATGTGAGTTTGTATGTGACCTAGATTCAATATCAACATGAATATCTATCCTCAAATTTTCAAAGTCTCATTTCTGAGATCTTCAAAGCTTCGTTATTCAGATCACATATTAATCTTAAGTGAATATTTATAAAAGGTTCAAATGAATAATCATGTATTCATTGACCGATTCTAATAATAATCCCTATGAAAACATTAACTAATAAATCATTTGTCCAAGTTCAAATATCAATATGAAATACAATTAGAAATGTAAGGAATACTCAGGAGAGGAGACTATAACAATTCACAATTTTTTTCTTGGTTTTTCATTGATCTTCTATGATTTCCTTTCATCGTCGTTGTTGGGTTAATTGCCCAATAAGGGCCGGTCCATTCAACCCTTAAGGATCACCTACGAGCATCCCACTAAAAGCCCAAGAAGAAGGCCAAGCATCAAGGGCCAGGGGACGAACGTAGTCCATCACCAGCCAGTACAAAGGCCCAAGGCCAGGAGACGTACGTGTTGCATTGCCAGGAGGCACCTAGGCCCAGGGTCCCTACGAGGTACTTGGGGACGGACGTCCCCACCTCTTAGTAAGGGACCAAGGGCGGCTCAAGAATAGGTCAAGGATAGTAGCCTCTCAATAGATCAAGTACATGAAGACGAACGTCCCCTCTCCCATTGATAGGGAATCGAGATCCCAGCCGGGGACAACGGCCAAGCCTTTGGGGACGAACGTTCCCACCCAATGGCGGGAAACCAAGATTCTGGCTGGAAACGCATTTAATGCAGAAGATTTGGTGGTTGGGATCATGCCACCCACAGCCTGCCACGTCGACATGTCCAACTACCCATTGTCGGTATAAATAGTAGCATTTATTTCACTGTAAAGGGTTCGCAATTTAGCACTCTAGATCTCTATCAGTAATAGCAGTTCGTAGCACATCACAGTACGTTCTCCCTTCGGCTTGTAACAGTTTGAGTTAGTAAACACAGTTGTTTGACATATTTCCTGCTTATTTCTCCATTTTACTTGCTCATCACCCATTCGAAACCCCCAGGTTACGTGTTGGGCGTGTGGGTTGAGAGAATAAACCTCAACAATAGCGCCGTCTGTGGGAACCTAGTTCAAAAAGTCCTTTCAAACTAAGCTCTACACTAAGAATCACTCCAAAAATAACCAAAGAACATGTAAAATGGCCGTTAACAACGCAGGAAACTCCCAAGACCTCTCTTCACGACTGGCCCATAGCAGGAGAAGCCGTAACCAGGCGGCGGGGGGCCAATCCAGCAGTCTCTGGTCCCGTGGGGACTTTGGGGTGCTCACTGAATTGATTCCCCGGGAGGTCCGACGGGACCCGAATGCCCTAAGGGAAATAGCAGACACTATCTGCCGCTTGGCGGATGAACGGGAAGCAGAACGCGTGCACTCTGATAAGCACAATAATTACTTATGTTTTACCTAAGTGATTATAATTATCTGTACAAAAATTAAAGCAAAAACAGGTAAATATTCCCGAATGAGCGGAAACATGCAATGCGCCTTGGAACAGCAAAAACAGGGTCAAAAGCAAAAAGGGGTCGAAAACTGGCACTTCTGGATAAATTTCGGGCATCAAAAGAGAAAAAAGAAGCTAAGTACACAATTGGGTGCATGAACCGGCGCCGGTCATCCTACATCCGGCGCCACTCGTTTTTTTTTTCAAAAGCGCCTGTTTCCAACCGGCGCTGAGCGACCAGTGCATTTTTGCACACGACCGGCGCCGGACACCTTATAACCGGCGCCGGTTGATCCGATTTCTGCTACAAACATAGCTACGTGCAAAAGATTTCTTGATGGGAAACTTCATCTTCTCCATATTTGATCAGATATCTCCTCCACACCTGCTTGTTGGGCTTGAATAGACTAAAAGATACCATTCTTTAGCCTATATAAAGCCCTCAATTCATCATACAAATACATTCCATTCCATAGATTAATTCTTAGCTTTTATATTTTTGTTCTTGGTATTTTCTTCAAGTTCTTGAGGAGGGAAGTTCATCCTCCGAAATCATTGGTGTTTAGGTATTATTTCCTTTGTAATTTCATGTTCCATTACATTTATTATTGTATTGTGATTAATATGAGCATTAGAGGCTAATTTCTTAGCTTAGGCTAGGGATGAACTTCTATGCCCACTAGGTGTTTGATAAAAGTTCTAAACCAATAAATTGTGATTTATCCTTTATATATTGATTGTTTATGACTATGGTGTACAACATAGAAGTATGTTAAATTTAGTTTATACATGCAATTAACGTTGAAGTCTAAACTATGAACATTAAAGGATAAACATATATAGTACCGAGAATAGAAATATATCCGGTCTTATATGATACGGGTGTGATGTCTTGATATTCAACGGGGTTTTTGATAGATGAATGTAAGCCGTAACGGGACTTACACGTAACGAAAATCACGCTCTCGCTGCCTTAACCGGAGTTGAGAATATATTAGCGACATCGTATTCATAATTATTGGCAAAGAACTAATATTCAACCCTATTTAAGCATTTAAGTGATTCCCGAAGCCTTAGTTGTTGTTATCATTTATCTTGAACTCAAAGTTAGTTAACGATTATCTTGTTGAACAAAAAGTGAAAAAAAACCAAAAATATAAAACACAAATCAAAATCCCTGCACTTTATTCAATTCTTCATTTAAAGCTATCTACTCTCGAACTTGAATTAAACAACGTTTCTGATATGCACTAATTAGTAGTGCATAAATGTATATTTTTATGATTGATATATGTGTATTGTTTACCGTTTTATTTAGTTTGTAAACATTTGTGTGATTTTAGTTGTAATCGTATTTTAATTCTCATTTGTAAGTTGTAAAGTATAGTTAGGATTTGTGGTGTTGGAAAGGAAGACTTTGAAGAGAAGAAAACAAGAAATTTGACTGCCCAGGAGTGAAACCCGACCGGGTAGAAACCCCCACCCGGTCGGGTATGATTTAACAGACGAAATTGCCAAGAAAGTCACTGGACCCGGTCGGGTCCCCTACTTGACCCGGTCGGGTCAGATGTGACGCGGGACAAAACGACGTGCGAAGATCACCAGAACGTGGCGAATTATCTGATTTTGACCGGACCCGGTCGGGTAAGTACTTTACCCGGTCGGGTACCCGGCCAAAGGTGTTGAAAAACACCTATAAATAGCACTCTTTTTCTTCTCTAAAAATCATCCCTTCTTCCATACTCTTTAGCTCAGTTTAGAATAGCATTTCTTTATATTTTTCTAGCTATGTTTAGTCTCCAAATGAGGAGCTAAACTTCCATTCTTGGTGTTGCTCTTGAAGCTTGTTGATTATTAAAGTTGTGAGTTATTTTCTTAACTTCTTTCCTTGAATATTAATTAATAGTTCCTTCCTTAATACCATCTCTATACTAATGTTGGGGAGTGTTGCTAAGATGACAATTAGTTAACATCTCGACATTAGTTAGAATGGTATTTTCTTCCTCTATATTAATATTGGGGAGTGTTGCTAAGATGACAATTAGTTAACATCTTGATATTAATTATAGTAGGATTCATCTTCTTTAATAATATTCTTCCCTGCACTTTATTCAATTCTTCATTTAAAGCTATCTACTCTCGGACTTGAATTAAACAATGTTTCCTTGTGGATTCGACCCGGTATTTTACCAGAATTTATTACTATATCGGCACTTGTACACTTGCAAGCTTAGCCCGATCAAGTTTTTGGCACCGTTGCCGGGGAAACGGTCTTGTTTAATAAAGTCCAAACAATCAATCAAAAAAAAAATATCAATCAAACAAAAATCCTGAATTTTTCATTTCACGTTGCTTTTCACTTGTTCTTGTGGTATTTTTTTTATTTCATGTGTGTAGCCTATGCTTTGTGTTTGAATGAAATTGAGAAGTCAAGGTTCTAAACATCTTGAACCTATTGATCTTGAAATAGAAAGAACTTTCAAACACAACCGGAGGGAAAGAAAAGAAGCAAAGATGATGCCAACACTCAACGAAAGGAAGAGGCCCGTGGTTGCCGCCACTCCATCATGTATTGTCCTAAGCGAGGCGGCAAGGGACTATGAAATGAAGAATAGCTACTTCAATGCTATGCCTCAATTTCATGGTCATCCGGGGGAGAATCCACTTAACTTCATCACCGAGTTCTATGGATTCATCCAAGGAATTCCTAGGCATGGTCTCTCCGAGGATGATCTCAAACTCAAAAGATTTCCCTACACTTTGAAAGGGGCAGCAAGGGGATGGTTCTTGGAGCAAACACCAGCGAGTTTTACAACGTGGGAAGGTATCTATAATGCTTTCATTTCTAAGTATTACACACCCACAATGACTCAAGAGCTAAGGCAACGAATCTTCAACTTCAAACAAGTTGGAGAACTATATCAAGATGCATGGAGGCGTTTCAAAGCCTTGTTGAAGGAATGCCCACACCACCGCATTCCCCTAGATCTTCAAATTGACACATTCTACAATGGTTTGAACTCTTCATGCCAAGCCATTGTAGATAACCGTGCAGAGGGGTATATTGGCAACAAAACTGAAACGGAGGCATTAAGGATCCTCGAATCCATTGCTTCAAACCCTCAATTACAAGGAGGAGATATCAAAGTGGCCGGTGTGAGTGAAGTGTCTATAGCTCATGAATTGGACAAACGGTTTGCTGTTTTTCAACAAGCCATGCACAAAGATCTTCAAGCTTCAATTCACACGGCTCTACAAGCCGTGATCGGAGGGGCTAATCAAGTGGCCAATGTGGAGAGTATATCACATCCGGAAGGTGTTTCACCTCAAACTATTGAAGATGTGAATTATATGAATTCATATGGGAATAGGGGGAATCAAGGCGGCAACAACTATTCCAACAATCAACAAAGGTTTAGCCAAGGTAATTCTTGGAAATCACAAGGAGGTCCATCTAACCCCCCGTCCGGATTTTCACAAGGGCAAACCATGGAGGAAATGATGAAAACTCTCACTCAAAATGTTGTGGCTAGTGTAAAGGCCCGGAATGAGGAGAATCATAGTAGAGTGGAGGCATCCATTGGGAATCTCCATTCACAATTCACAAAGCTTGACCTCCGGTTTGAAGATCAAAACCGGAAACTTCACCAACGCATGGAGAATATAGAACAATACACCAAGTCATCCATTCACAACTTGGAGGTACAAATTGGGAAAATTGCCCAAGGAAAAAGCACTAGAGAGCAAGGGCGGTTCCCCACAACAACGGAAGTCAACCCAAAAGAAAATGTCATGGCCATAACAACAAGAAGTGGCAAACAAACGGAGGATCCTAAATCACCGGTGAATGCACCAATATCACAAGAAGAGGAAGATTTGGAGGAACATATATCACCATCTCCAACAATGGCAAATTATGTTCCCCCTATCCCATATCCACAAAGATTGAGGAAGAAGGATGATGGTAAACAATACAAGAAGTTTCTTGATATTTTTACCAAGCTAAGCATCAACATACCATTTGCGGAGGCTATTGCGGAAATTCCCTCTTATGCCAAATTTCTAAAGGGGATTCTCTCAAACAAGAAGAAACTAGCGGAATTTGCAACCGTGGCACTAACGGAGGAGTGTAGTGCAATCCTTCAAAATAAGCTCCCCCCAAAATTGAAGGATCCCGGAAGCTTCACCGTCCCATGTTCTATTGGCAAAATTGGAGAGGTAAAATCTCTTTGTGATCTCGGAGCTAGTATAAATCTTATGCCTCATTCTCTGTTTAAAAAGCTTGGTGTGGGGGAACTTCAATCTACAACGGTTGCTCTTCAGTTGGCGGATAGAACAATCTGTTATCCATTGGGTGTTATGGAGGATGTTCTAGTCAAAGTGGGAAAATTCTAATTTCTGGTGGATTTTCTCATTTTGGAAATGGAAGAAATGGAAATTCCAATTATTATTGGAAGATCATTCTTAGCTACCGCTGCCACCCTCATTGATGTGAAGAACGGAGTTGTTAAATTCCGGGTGGGAGAAGATGAACAAGAATTCCATGTTTGGGATTCACTAAAGAAACATCATGATATCTCCTCGTGTTTTAGTATTGACATCATTGATACTATAACTCAGGAGATGTTTGAAAGAGAGCTTCACAAAGATGCTCTTGAAGCATGTCTTACACTAGGATACACCGAAGAAGAGAAAAATTCTGAAATTTTCCAACAAATGATGTTCTTGCAAGGTGAAACCATTCATAGACCTTACCGGCAAAGATTTGAAGATCTTGGGCAAAGGAACTCCATCCTCCAACCATCAAGTCAAACTCCTCCAAAACCTACTCTCAAACCTCTACTGGTACATCTCAAATATGCATTCCTTGGAAATGATTCTACTTATCCGATGGTAATTTCCTCTACTCTTTCTCCTTTACAAGAAGAGAAGTTACTTCGGGTATTTAGAGCTCACACATCATCAATAGCTTGGTCTTTGGCGGATATCAAAGGTGTAAGCCCATCTCTATGCATGCATAGGATCCTCATGGAGGAAAATCACAAACCAACGGTAGAGCATCAAAGGAGGCTCAATCTAAATATGAAGGAGGTGGTCAAGGAGGAAGTTGTCAAACTCCTTGACTATGGTATCATCTATCCCATATCCGATAGTAACTATGTGAGTCCCGTGCAAGTAGTCCCAAAGAAATGAGGAATCACCGTCATATCCAATAGTAAGAATGAATTAATTCCTACTAGAATGGTTACCGGGTGGAGAATGTGCATTGACTACCAAAAATTGAATGCCGGCACAAGAAAAGATCATTTCCCCCTACCATTCATGAATGAAATGCTAGAGAGAGTAGCCGGTCATGAATTCTATTGCTTCTTGGATGGGTTCTCGGGCTATTTTCAAATAGCTATTTCACCCGAAGATCAAGAGAAAACCACCTTTACTTGTCCTTTTGGGACATTCGCTTACCGGAGGATGCCGTTTGGACTTTGCAATGCAGCGGGGACCTTTCAAAGGTGCGTCATGGCTATTTTTTCGGATATGGTGGGAGATTTTATGGAGGTATTTATGGATGGGTTTTTAGTCTTTGGAAACTCATTTTATATATGCCTAAATAATCTTGAAAAAGTGCTCATCCGATGTGAAGAAACCCATCTTGCTCTTAATTGGGAGAAATGTCACTTTATGGTGACCGAAGGCATTGTCTTGGGACATAAAATATCCCCTCAAGGTATTGAAATTGATCAAGCTAAAGTAGAGGTTATTGAAAAATTGCCACCTCCTCATTCGGTAAAAGCCATTCGAAGTTTCTTGGGGCATGCCGGTTTTTACCGGCGATTCATCAAAGATTTCTCAAAAATCGCAAAACCACTTTGCGATTTACTTGCCAAGGATACCACTTTTGATTTCTCTCAATCTTGCCTACTAGCCTTCAACACTCTCAAAAAGGCTCTTACTACGGCTCTAATAATCATCTCACCGGATTGGTCTCTACCATTTGAATTGATGTGTGATGCTAGTGACCATACCATTGGAGTTGTACTTGGTCAAAGAAGAGAAAAGAAACTTCATGCCATATATTATGCATCAAGGTTACTTCATGATGCGGAACTCAACTATGCAACAACGGAGAAGGAGTTCCTAGCCGTCATCTATGCCTTTGACAAATTCCGGTCTTATCTCATTGGCCAAAAGGTGATTGTTTACACCGATCACTCCGCCATCTGGTACCTTATGAACAAAAAAGATGCCAAACCACGATTAATCCGGTGGGTGCTATTACTTCAAGAGTTTGACCTTGAGATCCGGGATAAGAAAGGAAGTGAAAATCTTGTTGCGGATCACCTCTCTCGCCTTGAGCCAAATACCACTACTAATATGGAGGTAATTCATGATGATTTTCCTTATGAGCAACTTATGGAGGTGAAGGGAGTCCCTTTACCTTGGTTCACAGATTTTGTGAATTACCTTGCTAAAGAAATCCTTCCCCAAGAGCTCACTTTTCATCAAAGAAAGAAATTTTTAAATGATGTCAAACACTACTATTGGGACGAGCCATATCTTTTCAATCATTGCGCTGATGGAATCATACGACGGTGTGTCCCAAATGAAGAGATGTTATCAATCCTCGAGCATTGTCATAATCTTCCTTGTGGAGGTCATCATGGTCCGGACCGAACAACGGCTAAAATCCTCCAATGTGGATTTTTCTGGCCGACACTTTTCAAAGATGCAAGAAGTTTTGTCCTAGCTTGTGACCGTTGTCAACGCACAGGAAATTTGAGCCGGATGAATGAAATGCCACAAAACATGATTCTTGTAGTGGAAATATTTGAAGTATGGGGAATAGACTTCATGGGTCCTTTTCCTAACTCTCATGGCAAATAATACATCCTTGTTGCAGTTGATTACGTATCCAAATGGGTGGAGGCCATTGCTCTACCGGACAACACCGCTAAATCGGTGGTGGAGTTTGTGAAAAAGAACATCTTCTCAAGATTTGGGGTTCCTAGGAGTATCATTAGTGATAATGGTACTCATTTGAAAAATGCTCATTTTACCGGTCTCTTAAAGAAGTATGGATGCATGTTCAAGACCGGAGCCACTTACCACCCTCAAACTAATGGTCAAGTGGAGGTTTCCAACCGGGAGATAAAATCCATTCTCGAGAAGACGGTCAACTCTTCTAGGAAAGATTGGTCACTAAAGCTTGATAATGCCTTATGGGCATACCGAATGGCCTACAAAACTCCACTCGGTATGTCCCCTTTTCGGATCGTTTATGGAAAACCATGTCACCTCCCTGTGGAGCTTGAGCACAAATCTCATTGGGCTATTTCCCAATTAAATCTTGATAACACTCTTGGGAGAGAAAAGAGGATGCTTCAAATCAATGAGCTAGAAGAGCTCCGAAGAGATGCATATGAGAACTCTCGCATCTACAAAGAGAAGGCCAAAGCTTGGCACGATAAAAACATAAATCGGAGGGAATTCTACGTCGGACAAAAGGTATTACTTTTCAACACAAGACTCCGTTTATTTCCTGGAAAGCTCAAATTACGATGGTCGAGGCCTTACACGATCACCGAGGTCCGACCATACGGGTCAATGATGATTCAAGATGGTGATCAAGCACCATTCCTTGTAAATGGTCACCGTCTCAAGCCATATATGGAGTACCACATCACTTCGGCGATCACTGCATGCCAATTGGAAGAATAAAGGTACGTTGCGTCCAGCCTATGACGTTAAACTGAGCGCTAATTGGGAGGCAACCCAACATCAAAAATTTCAATTATAAATAAACATGTACATATCTTTTTTGTTTGTTTATTTTTAATTGAATTCAAATAATATATATATATATATATTATTTGAATTCAAACAATTGTTTGTTTATATATATATATATATATATATATATAGGGGTGAGATCACATACAAATCATGCTTAACTTACTAACCTACAAACTCAATAATATGCAACACTTTGAACTTTAATATGCAGTACAAATAATGTAAACATGCACTCTTTGAATTTCAATATGCAATACAAATAATGTAAACATGAAATTGCTATTTTATGGCTTGAATAATATGAAACACTTTGAACTTCAATGTGCAATACAAATAATTCAAAGATGATTTGAATGGGAGGACTAGTTTGTATGTGATCTCACCCCTGCATCTTTACATTATTTTTACTGCATATTGAAGTTCAAAGTTAGGCATATTATGGAGTTTGTAGGTTAGTATTTTAAGCATGGTTTGTATTTGATCTATGATCTATATATATATATATATATATATATATATATATATATATATATATATATATATATATATATATATATATATATATTACGGATCGACCGGCCCCGGTTAGAGGCAACCGGCGCCGGTCCAAGACAGTGCGCTCGGGACTCATAAAATATGCATAACCGGCGCCGGTCATCACACATCCGGTGCCGGTCTTCCCGTTTAAAAAAGTTCCCAGGTCGCTCTACGGACATTATTTTCGAAACCCTCCCCCAAATCTTAAGAGCTCTTCGCCGGAAAACACCTCCAAACCACCCAAAACCGCCATCCCAAGCCAAAAGTCACCCTTAGGAGTTCCAATTAAGCATCAAGCATCAATTCTCAAGCTTCTTCATCCCAATTTGAGCATCAATTCAAGGTATTTTGGCTTTAATCCCAACTTTCTCCATGTTTTGAAATTTATTCTTTCTTTCAATTTTTGGTAAAATAGATGTTTATCATTGATGAAAATTGCCTCCATATGCTCACGTGATGTATATAAACTTGTTTGTTGCCAAAAATTTTGAGATTAAAGTTCAAAATTAGGGGAAGTTCTTGCAAATTTTCTCAAGAACCCTAATTTTGAACTTCTTGTTCATTGATGAATTCTTTTAATTGATGCTTAGAGATATGTTGATATAACTTGTTGTTGATATATAATCTTCTAAACATGATTGTTACAAGAATTCTTGAATGAACATGACATTTGGGGAAATTGAAGAAATTTTTAAATATTACCTTGAATTGATGAACAAATGGTGTTATGTGTATATGTTGAACTAATTGTGCAGGTCAAATGGCTCCTAAACGACGAAATGATGCTACTTCTTCCTCTTCATCCATACCACATTTCACCTCCACGGAGAATGAAGCTTGGTACTATCAAAGGAAGAAGTGGAAGATTGTGATTGAAAAGACTGTGCATCCGGAGATCGAAGCTCTCTATCGACTCTCCGATGCCTTTCACAAATTGGGATGGGCCGTCATGCTCACTTTGACTGGGGCATTCTACCCGACGCTTGTACGGGAGTTCTATGCCAATATTGAGAGGAAAATGGACCCGTTTGGAAATATTGTGAGCACTGTTAAAGGCACAAAAATCACCATTAGCAAACAACAATTAAGCAACTTGCTTCGCGTCCCCAACGACAGTCATCCGGTTGAAATGAACTCTGTAGTGGTGCTCACCGACCCCGCTTACAAGGAGATTGATGTCATGAATAACTATGGATTCGATGAAGAACTCAAGGCCCGTGTTCTTGAACCCCGAGAGAGGCTACTTGCATATCTTTTGAGCTTCAACATCTTGCCAAGAGCTAGTGACACGCATGTGCTTCGGCGGTTGGACCACTATCTCATGCACAAAATGATGAACGGGCTTGGAGAAATCGAGGGCATTCCGTTGGCCCCTCTCATCATGACAGAAATGAGGGGCGTCGTCAAAACTAAAAGAGGTGATAAAAACTTTATGTATCCTCTTTTACTCACAATGATTTTCAGGAGTTTTGGCGTCGATCTTAGAAACGAAGAGGTAGAGTACACCACCGAAGCCCAAATTTTGAGGCCAAGCACTATGGTGTCCCTCCACTTCAAGAAGGTGGGAGGTGCATGGGTTCGCAACGATGATAATGGGGACGAAAAGATGGGAGAAGCCGCCGCACAGCCCGCAGCCCGGCCACAACGAACTATGGCATAGGGCATTGACTACATTGTTGAGTCCATGGATCGTATGCATACGCGGATGGACGTGTACGAAGCTAACCAAGAGGACCTCCACACCCGTCAAACAAGGATGGAAGATCATTTGGACCACATTGACCAAAGGTTTGGGCAATTCACCCAACACTACTATGGTCAATTTGGGCACCCCCCCCCCTCCCGACCCACAAAATTAGGTTCCCTTTCTTGTTATTTCATATGACATACTCTTCTCTAAACACACACTTTATGGGGGATTGAAGTTTTTATGTTCCTATGGCTTCTACATTGAGGACAATGTCAATCAAGTGTGGGGGGGTGAATAATCGGTTGAGAAACTTTTTTTTGCAAACTAAATTTTTTCTAGGAAGGTTAAATTTTTTGATATTCTCTCTTTTAAGGGTTTTGGTCGAGAAAGATTTTCTTTTACTCACAAAAATGTATTTTTAGATTAATTAAAATATTTGTTAATCTTGAAACCACCACTTTCACTCAAATTTGTGATAATGTTTCAAATCCATACAAATGTGCATAGAGTGCAAATTCAAAATAAAAGTTTCATCCCAACTCCAAATCACTCTATTGTCGGATTCTCCTCATTTCTGACAATCTAGATATATAATTACGGAGAACAAAAAAAAAGAGTTTATATACAAAAGCAAAAAAAAAAACTCATGTTCTCCTAGAATAGCCTTCTCTACAAAATCAAGTTGTCAGTCCACAAAAAAAACACCGACATACCCACACATTGCCTAAAATGTCACAAAATAAACCCATCAAGCGTTTAAATATTTTTCTTAATCTTAAATACATTTATTGTGAGTACTAGAAAAAGGTTTTTGGCTCGAGAAAGATTAAAGAGTTTATATCTAACTTTTAACATCTTATTAAACTTTTACATTGCATGGTTTAGTTTCTTTTCTAATTATGCATCAATACAAAGAAATTGCTTGAGGACAAGCAATGCTCAAGTGTGGGGGAATTTGATAAGCACAATAATTACTTATGTTTTACATAAGTGATTATAATTATCTGTACAAAAATTAAAGCAAAAATAGGTAAATATTCCCGAATGAGCGGAAACATGCAATGCGCCTTGGAACAGTAAAAACAGGGTCAAAAGCAAAAAGGGGTCGAAAACCGGCACTTCTGGATAAATTTCGGGCATCAAAAGAGAAAAAAGAAGCTCAGTACACAATTGGGCGCAGGAACCGGCGCCGGTCATCCTACATCCGGCGCCGGTCGTTTGTTTTTTTTCCCCAAAAGCGCCTGTTTCCAACCGGCGCGGAGCGACCGGTGCATTTTTGCACACGACCGGCGCCGGACACCTTATAACCGGCGCCGGTTGATCCGATTTCTGCTACAAACATAGCTACGTGCAAAAGATTTCTTGATGGGAAACTTCATCTTCTCCATATTTGATCAGATATCTCCTCCACACCTGCTTGTTGGGCTTGAATAGACTAAAAGATGCCATTCTTTAGCCTATATAAAGCCCTCAATTCATCATACAAATACATTCCATTCCATAGATTAATTCTTAGCTTTTATATTTTTGTTCTTGGTATTTTCTTCAAGTTCTTGAGGAGGGAAGTTCATCCTCCGAAATCATTGGTGTTTAGGTATTATTTCCTTTGTAATTTCATGTTCCATTACATTTATTATTGTATTGTGATTAATATGAGCATTAGAGGCTAATTTCTTAGCTTAGGCTAGGGATGAACTTCTATGCCCACTAGGTGTTTGATAAAAGTTCTAAACCAATAAATTGTGATTTATCCTTTATATATTGATTGTTTATGACTATGGTGTACAACATAGAAGTTTGTTAAATTTAGTTTATACTTGCAATTAACGTTGAAGTCTAAACTATGAACATTAAAGGATAAACATATATAGTACCGAGAATAGAAATATATCCGGTCTTATATGATACGGGTGTGATGTCTTGATATTCAACGGGGTTTTTGATAGATGAATGTAAGCCGTAACGGGACTTACACGTAACGAAAATCACGCTCTCGCTGCCTTAACCGGAGTTGAGAATATATTAGCGACATCGTATTCATAATTATTGGCAAAGAACTAATATTCAACCCTATTTAAGCATTTAAGTGATTCCCGAAGCCTTAGTTGTTGTTATCATTTATCTTGAACTCAAAGTTAGTTAACGATTATCTTGTTGAAAAAAAAGTGAAAAAAACCAAAAATATAAAACACAAATCAAAATCCCTCCATTTTATTCAATTCTTCATTTAAAGCTATCTACTCTCGGATTTGAATTAAACAACGTTTCCTTGTGGATTCGACCCGGTATTTTAACTGAATTTATTACTATATCGGCACATGTACACTTGCAAGCTTAGCCCGATCACACTCCACCAACACAGGACGAACACCACTTTCTCCTCTCCGTTCAATGAAGATGCTCGATGAGCGGATTGGCGAGAACAATGATTCCCACCATTTGGTACATACCAGGATCGCCAGGAACGTCCATTCCCTGGGAATGGGGGGCAATGGGAGAACCAGGTTCGGCGGAGGAACACAGCGACGCACGAACCGGGAGCACACCCCGGTGATGCCCCGTAATGATCAGGCGGCAAGGGAGCACACTCCCCTGATGGACGGCAGGAGGCAGGAGGAAGGAGGCTCGTGTCATCCATGGGCAGCATAACTATGGGGTCATGACAGGGGGAAATGCCCTGGCGTTAGTGAACCCAACACCCACTACTCCCGAGCCACAGGATGCCATGCTTATGGAGATGCAGAGGTAGATTAACGAGTTGAACCGACGGACGGAGGCCAGCCCGACTCAACCCAGGGTCATTTTGTCTTCACCTTTCTCTTCCAGGATAATGGCAATGGAAATACCGAGGAACGCCCGGCCCCAAGGGGCCCTGATCTACAACGGGTCCGGGGACCCCAAGGCTCATTTACTTTCCTTCCACGGAACACTTTCTATGCTGGGAGCCTCTGACGAGGCCATCTGCAGGCTGTTCTTCAGCACTCTCAAAGGACCAGCACAAGAGTGGTTCGGGCAGCTCAGGCCCGGATCCATTAATAGTTTTGAACAACTTTCCTAACAATTCATGGCGCAGTTTGCATCAAGCTCCACACCAAAAAAGCATTTCAGCTGGCTGACGAACATCCGCCAAAACAAGGGGGGTCCCTCTCCACCTTTCTCATCAGGTGGAGGGACGAAACCCTAAAAGTGGAAGACCTTCTAGAAAGTACTCGTGTCACCCTCTTCACCAACGCACTGGCAACCGGGGACCTCTATATGAATCTGAAGAGGAACCCTGTAAACAACTATGCTGAGGTACTTGCTCGGGCACAAAAGTTCGCCGCGATCGAGGAAGAAATTTCGTAGCGGGATGGGGTGGCAACCCCCGCAACACGTAAGATAACGAACTGATTGGGTCCCGAGACGGTGGAATCTCCGGCACCCAAAAAGAAGAAGACGATCGGCAGTTATGTCCCTTGGGCCACACAGGAACTCCCTGGGGACGGCCATCATGTGGACGTCAGCCACGCTCCCTTGGCTTACCCCATCAACCAGATTTTCAGGGCTATCAAAGATAAAGGACTGCTCAAGGAGCCGGTGCCCACCAAGGGGCAGACAATGGGCCGAGACCTGGAGGCCTACTGTGAATATCATCGCAAGTCGGGGCATCGTACCGATGACTGCAAGAGTCTGAAGTATGCCATCCAGAAGCTCATTGAGAGGGGATACCTGGGGGAGTTCACTACGGGGGGAGCATCCCAGGGTCCTTCAGATTAGAACATGAGGCCCTACAGCTGGCGCCTGGACGATCGGAGGGAGGTTGGGTTCAAGGACGAGGACTTCCATCACAATGATAAGCGACCGGAAGCTTCACTGGGGCCGGTCGGCACCAAGAAGAAGATGGAGATCAAAATGATCTTTGGAGGGGCGGAAACCGGGGATACCCCGGCAGAGAGGAAGAAATTCCAAAGGGCCCACCGGATAAACTGTCACGCCCCGGACCTAGCCGGACACGTCAACAACCCGCCGTACAATACGAATAGTCAACCGTAGTCCAACTCATCCATACTATACAAGGCGTCATGAATATCATTCACACATAGTACATCCATAAACAAACATAATGTAAAACATTCATTTAAAACAGCGGAAGCATTAATACAATTGTTCAAGTCACACTTGGCATAACTAGGCATACAAGCCCCCAAAGTAATTGTTCAAAAATAATATCCATGAGCATTGTTATAATTATTTTGAAAACAGGAAACAGAAGAAGCACGAACCACGTCTTCTCCTTTGATTATCCCCGAAGCAACGGGCGCCGGTAGCAACCTTCAAGTTCTACCTGAAACTGTGAGGTGGCCTCTCCCGTGAAGGGGAGGTCAGTACTTGGAAATATTTGACAAGTACAATAGCAACTATATGATATTCATGTAATTTCTGATTGTATGTTTGTATTTTTAACTAGTTTTTATTAGTTCTAGTTGAGGAAATTACACACTTTTGGTGTAATACTTTATTTTCATATTTATTTGTAATTTGTTTAGATTAGGACTTTTCTGAGCTAAACAGGTCAAAGATCATCCAAGGGATCAAGATTGGACCTCAAAAGATCAAGGAAAGTGCAAGGAGACAAGAAAGATTTCGATTTGGAAAAAATACTCGTATACCCGGTCGGGTATAGGCAATACCCGATCGGGTATTTGCTTGATTCGGTTGTCCAAATCAAATCCGGGAACAAAGGATCGTGGGAGCAAATTTTCGTAAAGATTTGTCACATACCCGATCGGGTAAACCGACATACCCGACCGGGTATGTCCAGAAATGTGGTTTTCTGGGAAATTTCCTAAGATACCCGATCGGGTATCCTATATACCCGGTCGGGTATCAGCCCCTGCAGCTCCCAAAAGCCTATAAATACACCCCTTTCCTTCACAATAAGATATCCAATCCCTTGTACATCTAAGCTCAGTATAGAATAGCTCTTTCTTTATATTTTTCATCATGTTTAGTCTCCAAATGAGGAGCTAAACTCTTCCATCTTGGTTTTGTTACTTTGAAGCTTAATGAATTTGTAAGTTGTGAGTTATTTTCTTTAATCTTCTTCCTTGAATATTAATTCTTTCTTTCAAAATACTATCTCTATATCAAAGTTGGGGAGTGTTACTAAGATGACAATTAGTTAACATCTTGACATTGGTCATAGTAATAGCTATTTCTTCCTCTATGATTATATTGGGGAGTGTTGCTAAGATGACAATTAGTTAACATCTTGATATTAATCATAGTAGGATTCATATATTTTAATATTCTTCCTTGAGTATTGATTAATTCCTATTCATATTTCATGTTAATATCTTAAACATTACTTAAAGTATCAACTAGTATTGTTTCTCATATTAATTATTACTAGAATCAATCGGTTAATACGCTTGTTATTAATCCGGTTCTTTCAACGGTAGTAAACTTGGAATATTAATGCATGCATCTCATGGTTAATATGTCAAGGGGAATTAATTATATTGATTAAACCAATAAACCGCTTGTGTTGAGGTTATCAATCTCAATCGTTTTCATCTTAAGTTTATTGCTACTATCAAGTTAATATACGGCGCTTGTTCTATATTGACTCGATAGTAAGTTTTATTAATGAACGCATCTCGTTATTAATAACTACCCTCGATGAACTGGATATACTCCTCGATTGAGTATTCGAGAGGAAGATAGTTAAAGATATAACCGGGATCGACGAACATTTCATTAAGTGGATAAAAGTAAGACCAAGTCCCCATCTCATTGCATTAAACTCATATAGGTTGTTTATCTTAGTGTTGTTAAAACAAACAAATCTAAACCCCCCTTTTTTGTTACTACTATTATAAAAGAAAAGTATTCCTTTCCCTGTGGATACGAACCTTACTACACTATACTACGTATTTGTGTCGTATTGATTATTTATTTTGAGTGCACCTAACGACGAGTGCACGTCAAATTTGGCGCCGTTGCCGGGGAAAGACAATAAATTTTTCTTTTATTTCATATCAAGAAAAATATAAAAAAAATATATTTAAAAAAAAAAAAATCTTGCTCTTCTATTTTCTGAGCTTACATGAGTTATGAGTATATGGATACCAACACTTCATCCTTAGAGAGTCAAATTTCCTTCTTGACTTCTCTAATAAAGGAATCTAACTTTAACTCAAAAGCTCAAGATGCCAAGACATGCAACATTTGCATGTCTCACAGACATCTTACGGACTTCTGCCCAAAGGTCCAAGAAGAATACATTGCACAAATTGATGATGTACCTCACATGAGGTATGATCCATTCTCCGACTCTAATATGTCCACAGAGGACATGGTTCGTGCTCTTGCTAACAGCGTAACCACCATGCAACAAAACATGGTGCAATTCCAAAATGAGACCAAGTCTAGCATTTTGAGCTTGGAATCTCAAGTGGGTCAAATAGCCGGAGTCGTGAGTAGGCTTGAAGCAAGGGATTCGGGAAAACTTTCCTCTCAAATAGAATGTGATCCTAGACAGCAAACTTTTGCAATCACATTGAAAAATGAAGAGGAAATGCAAAAAGAGATCCAGGATCCAGAAGAAGTAGAGGAAGAAAAGGACACGGAGCTCCAACTGGTCAAAGAAGAGGATAATCTCAGCTTCAAGGTTAAATATCTATCCTTGTCATCTTTTGAGGTACCCCCATCAATTCTAAAAATCTTGAGGGAAACTCATAAACTTGAAATGGACAATGACATTTCTGAAATATTCTTCAAAATTGAGGAGTCGAAAAACTTTTTATTGATCATACTAAACGATAATTTCTTCCCATTCCTCCCACCACACGAATCAATGAAAATCTGGATATTTGATCCTGGAAAGATTTCCAAAGTGGAGAGTCGAGAAATTAAGCACTCCTATGGAAGTCCTAGGAGTGAAAGTGAGAAGAAAATAAACTATCATGATCCAAGTTTAAATGATTGAAAACAATGATAGCGTCGTGCCGCGACGTTAAATGAGGCGCTTCTTGGGAGGCAACCCATGCAAGGTACGTTTACTTGTTTTATTTTATTTTTACACATTTCAAAAAAAAATGCAGGTTTTGGAACATCTGGGGACATACCCGATCGAGTATCTCCTTATACTCGGTCGGGTATGAGCAAAAAGAAAAGGGACCGGGCACTACTCGATCGAGGGAGCATTCAAAAAATTGAAAAATAAGCAATACCCGATCGGGTATCACTATACACCCGGTCGGGTATTGCTAGAAATGCTAAAATTGAAGGGGACTGACTCCCACACTCGCCTGAGTACCCGCGTCAAAAATCAAAGAAAAGGGAGATACCCGATCGGGTATAGCCACTTACCCGACCGGGTATGCTTAAAACGTGCAAATCTGCAGCTCACTACCTCGAGTACCCGATCGGGTATACACACTTACCCGGTCGGGTAAGCGGGATTACTCAGCATTTTAATTCGAAAAGTCCCTTCTTCTTCCCAAATTCCTTCCCCAAATCCGACCAAACCCTCCTCAAACCTCCATAGCCGGTTCTTCTACCTCAAATTAATCCCTGAATTCTCCACCAAATCTCTCCAAACCACCACCAAAATCTTCACCACATTTCCCTCTACATCCCATATCCATCAACACCACATTTTTCCCCAAAAGACTCAAGTCCAAGAATAATGCCTTACGCCCTCCCCCAAGTCCGAAATTTGTAACTCAAAATTCAAAGCATCAAGCGAAAATGCCACCAAAGAACAAGGGGCGAGAGTATCTCATCTAGAGCACCGGTCAGCCTGGTTATGATGGAGTCAAGCACTAGGGACAGTGCTTCGAGCTATGTGAGGGGGAGTCACTCATCGGTGCGTACTTAAATTTGATACCTTGTAAACCAGCATTATTTTCTTCGCAAAAAAAAAAATGAAATGCTAGTTAGGTTGAAAACCCAACAAATGGGCAATCTAAGCAAAAAAGGCTTACAAAAAAAATGATGAGTGAGTGGAGAGGTGAAAAAAAAAATAAAATAAAAGAGATGCTCGGATGAAAACCTGCAAGGGCTCCTAGGCAAAATGAGAGATATGAGAGATATATATTTGTTTTTACAGGACTTCATTTTTTGAAGATGAAAAGAGGAGATGAGCATAGAAGGCCATGAAACCCAAGAAGATATTATTCTTTGAGCTGAACACTCAATGTAAAACCCATATATTATCCTTGGTGGTCTTTTGCTTTTTCTGGTTGATTGTTGAACTTTTGAGGGCTTGGAACTGTTAAACATTTGACTTTACTCGAGGACGAGTAAAGAAGCTAAGTGTGGGGGAGTTGATATTCATGTAATTTTTGATTGTATGTTTGTATTTTTAACTAGTTTTTATTAGTTCTAGTTGAGGAAATTACACACTTTTGGTGTAATACTTTATTTTCATATTTATTTGTAATTTGTTTAGATTAGGACTTTTCTGAGCTAAACAGGTCAAAGATCATCCAAGGGATCAAGATTGGACCTCAAAAGATCAAGGAAAGTGCAAGGAGACAAGAAAGATTTCGATTTGGAAAAAATACTCGTATACCCGGTCGGGTATAGGCAATACCCGATCGGGTATTTGCTTGATTCAGTTGTCCAAATCAAATCCGGGAACAAAGGATCGTGGGAGCAAATTTTCGTAAAGATTTGTCACATACCCGATCGGGTAAACCGACATACCCGACCGGGTATGTCCAGAAATGTGGTTTTCCGGGAAATTTCCTAAGATACCCGATCGGGTATCCTATATACCCGGTCGGGTATCAGCCCCTGCAGCTCCCAAAAGCCTATAAATACACCCCTTTCCTTCACAATAAGATATCCAATCCCTTGTACATCTAAGCTCAGTATAGAATAGCTCTTTCTTTATATTTTTCATCATGTTTAGTCTCCAAATGAGGAGCTAAACTCTTCCATCTTGGTTTTGCTACTTTGAAGCTTAATGAATTTGTAAGTTGTGAGTTATTTTCTTTAATCTTCTTCCTTGAATATTAATTCTTTCTTTCAAAATACTATCTCTATATCAAAGTTGGGGAGTGTTACTAAGATGACAATTAGTTAACATCTTGACATTGGTCATAGTAATAGCTATTTCTTCCTCTATGATTATATTGGGGAGTGTTGCTAAGATGACAATTAGTTAACATCTTGATATTAATCATAGTAGGATTCATATATTTTAATATTCTTCCTTGAGTATTGATTAATTCCTATTCATATTTCATGTTAATATCTTAAACATTACTTAAAGTATCAACTAGTATTGTTTCTCATATTAATTATTACTAGAATCAATCGGTTAATACGTTTGTTATTAATCCGGTTCTTTCAACGGTAGTAAACTTGGAATATTAATGCATGCATCTCATGGTTAATATGCCAAGAGGAATTAATTATATTGATTAAACCAATAAACCGCTTGTGTTGAGGTTATCAATCTCAATCGTTTTCATCTTAAGTTTATTGCTACTATCAAGTTAATATACGGCGCTTGTTCTATATTGACTCGATAGTAAGTTTTATTAATGAACGCATCTCGTTATTAATAACTACCCTCGATGAACTGGATATACTCCTCGATTGAGTATTCGAGAGGAAGATAGTTAAAGATATAACCGGGATCGACGAACATTTCATTAAGTGGATAAAAGCAAGACCAAGTCCCCATCTCATTGCATTAAACTCATATAGGTTGTTTATCTTAGTGTTGTTAAAACAAACAAATCTAAACCCCCCTTTTTTGTTACTACTATTATAAAAGAAAAGTATTCCTTTCCCTGTGGATACGAACCTTACTACACTATACTACGTATTTGTGTCGTATTGATTATTTATTTTGAGTGCACCTAACGACGAGTGCACGTCACTATACTAAGTATAATCAACGTTTTAATCTCCAAGACCCTCAAAATAGGGTGATATCATAATATAAATAACAATTTATATTTCCCACTTATTATCTTTATAATAAGTGAATTTATTTATCTGTCGGCACACGGCCCTTCTTATATATCCTTTTTCATTTATCATTTGCACAACCCAACCCTTGGGTCCTATTATTTCTACGGGACTTGCTACCGCTGTCCGAGACCTCATGAGGCTCCCGGTTCGGACTCCAACATCCCGCCCCTGGACTCGTACCCATCATCCCGTAGGAAGGTAAGGCCCTTCGGGGTCCTATCTTATGTGTTACCGCTACCGGAACCTAGTTAGGTCTCCGATTCGGATTCCACCCTAACCCGTGATCACGATGTAAGTCCATGCTATCCACCCCGCTCTCTAGAGTCGGGAAGGGCCATGGTCCTTACTATTTCCATAATTCAACCGGCTATCCACAAGAATTACCGATCACACCCGTAGGCCAATCCTATACTTAGGATCAATTTAATATTCACACTATCTTGGGTATCCCTTAAGGCCTACCCCTAGTATAACTTAAAGTTCATACTTTCCTACCTTAAAGCATCTCTTAAGACTACTTAAGGCATAGCATTTCACAATCTAACCTTAGGATCAATCTTAACAACATTTCATTTTATTGTCCAACTAGTATCTTAATACTAGTCAAATTAATATCAACAAACCAAGTTCTCAACTCATAGTCATATAGACAATCCCAACTGATTTTCCTTTGAAAACATCATTTATCTCAATATCCAAAATATCACTTTTAATCACTCATATATTCTAATATGAAGAAAAAGTATATTTCAACACATGTTTCATAATAAATTCCACTTCCAAGTCAACATAGTCATAACACATGAACATACACAATTTATTCTTAAATTTGTATATCATGCTCCTTTTTCTCTAGACATTTAGTCTTTTCATTTTTGGGCATTATTAATCATTAATAATCCGTAAAAACACGTTTAATTACTTTCGGTAATCTCATGAAATTAACTCACAAATTATAAGCAATATAGTCAGCCATCCTCACCTTATGATGTGCTGAAATAGTTGCCTTTGTTGAGCTCCCCGATAAATCCTCGTTTTAAACCGATGCAAAGGCAAAACTGGACTGCCTGGGCAAAAGCCGGGCGGCTTTCACGAAAGCCGGGCGGCTTTCGTGGTCTGCAAAAACGAGCAGCTCCCTTAAAGTGGCGGTTTCCGGCGATTTCGACTCCTATCGATTCACCAACTCTTCTAAGTTAAATGTCACCACTTTATATCAATATTCTACACTTTTAAACGTGTAGAACATCATGTTTAATCCATCATATGATTTCTTACAAATCATACATCATAAAACTAGTTAAAAAAGATAGTTGAGTTCTTACCTTCTTCCTAGCTAGTTTCCACTGAGATTTTGCTTGCCTCTCACTTCCTTCAAGCTTGAACTAGATTAGGAGTTGTTGGAGCTCCTCTTCCCTCTGAGTTGGCCGAATTATTGTAAGGAGGTGGGTGAAAGGTGCCCTCCCAATCACCATGTATTGTAGGATAGGAATGGGGCATGTGTTTTTGTCTCAAGGAGACTTCTCAACCCCCTCCTACGTACTACTCAGCCAACTAACCCACATAAAAACGTGGGGTGGCCCCCACTCATGTGGGAGGTCATCCCATTATGCCCCGGTGTGTACAATCGGCCCCGAAAGTTGTATTTCTCGGTCCTGTTTTAATCATATTTTATTTTATCGGGCCAAATAAAATATATCGTGCGTTCTAAATAATTATGGGCCTTTAGAATAGATGTATATTCCCCAACATTAATTAAGGAGTCTCCGAAACTCGCTTCGGGCTGTTATCCGTCAAATTGCCGATACCGGTAATTGGGCCCCGTTTGACCAACCGGTCAACTCCATGCCTTCCTTATGGCCCAAATAAAATATCCACCACCATATACATATTATCTAGACCAAGATGAATATAATATGTGGTTCGGGAATCATCGGGCGATCCCGGTTCCCGCTGTGGGCCCCACATGCAATTTACTATTCACGTAAAAGAAATAATGAAATTTAACAATTACGCAAATTCATAAATCATCTTTCAAGGTTTATTACATAATTTACTAAAAGTAAATATGCTCGGGGTCGGTGTTACAAGTTCACCCCCCCTTAACAGGAATTTCGTCCCCGAAATTCACAATGCTCATTCAAACAAAAACGCGTATTGTTCTTTCATCAAAGCTTCTGTCTCCCAAGTTTCCTCCTCAACTCGGTCACTTTTCCAAAGGATTTTAACCATTGGAACTTTCTTGCTTCTCAATTTCTTGACTTGCCTGTCCAGTATCTTCACCGGTTGCACGGCATAATTCAAGTCTTCCCGTATTTCCACGGGTGGTTTTTCTAATACATGAGATGGATCCGGCATATACTTCTTAAGCATGGACACGTGGAATACGTTATGTATCTTCTCCAGTTCTGGAGTCAACTGTAATCGGTATGCCACGGCCCCAATCCTCTCAAGAACCACGAATGGCCCTATGTATCGTGGGTTAAGTTTCCCTCGGCTCTGAAATTGGATGATTCCCTTCCAAGGTGAAACCTTCAAAAATACTTCATCTCCCACCTTAAACTCCAAGGCTCTTCGGCGCTTATCGGCATAACTTTTATGTCTATCCTGGGCCGCCTTGAGTCTCTCACGAATCATCTTCACCTTAGACTTGGTGATTTCCACCAATTCCGTGCTCTCGAGTTTGGCCATGCCAACCCCATCCCAACACAACGGTGTACGACATCTCCTCCCATACAATGCCTCGTATGGAGGCATGCCTATACTCGCCTGATAACTGTTGTTATAGGCAAACTCCACAAGTGACAAATGGTTGTCCCAACTCCCTTGGAACTCCAATGTACAGGCTCTCAGCATATCCTCTAATATCTGTATAACCCGCTCAGATTGCCCATCCGTTTGTGGATGAAAAGCTGTACTGAATTTCAACTTTGTCCCCATAGATTTTTGGAACTTCGTCCAAAATCGTGATGTGAATCGCGGATCTCTATCGGATACAATGGTTATAGGAACCCCATGTAGCCTCACGATCTCATCCACATACAACTTGGCTAATCTCTCCAGTGCATAGGTGGTGTTGATAGGTAGAAAGTGTGCACTCTTTGTGAGCCTATCGACCACAACCCATACGCCATCATAGTTCTTAACCGTTCGTGGCAGCCCCACCACGAAATCCATGGTCACGTGCTCCCACTTCCATTCGGGAACGGAAAGTGGCTGTAGTAACCCAGCCGGATGCTGATGTTCTGCCTTAACTTGCTGACAAGTAAGACACCTACTGATGTACTCGGCTATTTCTCTCTTCATACCCGACCACCAGTAACTTTCCTTCAAATCACGGTACATCTTCGTGCCTCCCGGGCGCATGGTATACGCCGATGAATGGGCCTCCTCTAAGATGGACTTTCGTAGCTCATCATCCAACGGTACACACACTCGGTCACAAAATAGTAAGGGACCATCGTCTCTCTCCCTGAAACTCTCTACCGGTCCCGCTAGCATGCATTCACGGATCTTCAAAAGTTCTTCATCGGTTTCTTGACCCTTCTTGATTTCATCAAGTAATGTAGGTCTCACCTCGAATCTAGCTAACAAGGCACCATCGCTAGATACCTCCAATTGGGCTCTCAATGCCCTCAAGCTAGTCAATAATGTCCCAGATGAATTCTTTCGGCTCAAGGCATCCGCTACCACGTAGGCTTTACCGGGGTGGTACTCAATAACTAGATGGTAGTCTTTTATTAACTCCATCCACCGTCTCTGTCTCATGTTTAACTCTTTCTGAGTAAACACGTACTTCAGGCTTTTGTGGTCAGTATATATGACATGTTTCCCCGTAGAGATAATGTCTCCAAATCTTCAAAGCAAATACCACTGCCCCCAACTCTAAATCATGAGTAGGATAATTTACCTCATGCTTCTTCAACTGTCGTGAAGCATAGGCAATCACCCTCCCATACTGCATTAAGACACATCCAAGCCCTTGGATGCTCACATCACTATAGACATCGTACCCCATACCCTGTCGGGGTAATGCAAGTACCGGTGCCTCGGTCAATCTCTTCTTCAGTTAGAGGAATCCCTTCTCACATCGGTCATCCCATGCAAACTTGGCCCCCTTTCGAGTGAGCTTTGTCAATGGCGATGCCAAAACTGAGAACTTCTCCACAAACTTTCGGTAATACCCTGCCAATCCAAGGAAGCTGCGAATTTCCTTGACGTTCTTTGGCCGTTCCCATTCAGTAATAGCCTCAATCTTTTTGTTATCTACGGCGATCCCTGATCATGAAACCACATGTCCGAGGAAACCAATCTCCCTTAGCAAAAATTCACATTTAGAAAACTTGGGATAGAGTTGCTTCTCCCGTAATGTCTCAAGAACAAGTATCAAGTGCCCCTCATGCTCTTCTTCACTTTTCGAGTAAATCAAGATATCATCTATGAACACAATCACAAACCGGTCCAAGTATTTATGAAATACCCGGTTCATCAAGTCCACAAATGCCGCTGGGGCGTTGGTTAGCCCGAACGACATAACTAGGAACTCGAAATGACCATATCTTGTGCGGAATGCACTCTTCGCTATGTCATCCTCCTTTATTTTCAGTTGGTGGTACCCCGACCTCAAGTCAATCTTCGAAAACACCGTCGCTCCTCGGAGCTGATCAAACAAGTCATCAATCCTAGGCAAGGGATACCTATTCTTGATTGTGACCTTGTTCAGTTGACGATAGTCAATGCACATTCGAAGTGTTCCATCTTTCTTTTTCACGAAAAGGACCGGTGCTCCCCACGGAGAGTGACTCGGCCTTATGAAACCGTTGTCCAATAGCTCTTGCAGTTGGGTTTTCAACTCGTTAAGTTCAGCGGGTGCCATTCTGTATGGCGGTATAGAGATTGGTTTGGTGCCGGGTTCAACCTCGATCACGAACTCAATATCCCTATCGGGTGGAAGTCCCGACAAGTCTTTTGGGAAGACATCCGGATACTTGCACACTACTCTCACATCATTGATGTCTATCTCTTCTTTGGTTTTGTCCACCACATACGCTAGGTACGCGTGGCATCCCTTTCTCATCATATTCCTCGCCCTCACGGCGGATATGATACAATTGTTTGATTTGCCTCTATCTCCCTCAAAGCGTAAGGTCAACCCTTCACCGCCTTCGAGTTCAAGAATCTTCGTGTAGCAATCGACCCTAGCATGATGTTTCTCGAGCCAATACATCCCGAGGATTGCATCAAACTCGATCATGCTCAGCGGTACGAAGTCACACGTCAAGTTCTGTCCCTCCACCTCCACCTCACACGATGGATAGTGGCTATCTCTCTCGATATCATCCCCTAGAGGCGTGGACACCAATAGGGTTTGAGTCATCGGTACAAGTGGTCCGTTGAATCTGCTGGCGAACGCCTCACTCACGAATGATCGTTGGGCCCCGGTATCAATAAGGATCCTTGCGTCTCTCCCATTTATCTTTAGTGTTCCTACATTCATAAGTAATGTAAGACACACTATCTAATTAATAGGCTTGTTTCTCAAGTCATAGAGTATGTTGGTTGTGGTTCGGGTGGGGTCCGTTTGACACCCGTCCGAAAATTCCCGGTTACTAGCCTTTAGGACCGTTCTAGGACCCAACTAGGTGAAAGCCGGCCGCTTTTCACGAAAGCCGGCCGGTTTTCGTCTACGAGAAAAATCCCATTATGGAAATCACGAAAGCCGGGCGGCTTTCACGAAAGCCGGCCGGTTTTCGTCGCCGTGGTTTTATTTGCGGAATGGTTTCAAAGGTTGGCCGGTTTCTACGAAACCCGGCCGGGTTTCAGCAGCGCAGGAGTCCCCAGGCCTATCGAAAGCCGGGCGGCTTTCAGCTGCGAGAAATTCTCCAGGTGGGGTATTTACGAAAGCCGGCCAGTCTTTACAAAAAACCGGCCGGTTTTTGGTTGCGAGAATTTTTTCTGAATTTTTCTTGACGAAAGCCGGGCGGTTCTCGGTGGAAGCCGGCCGGCATTCGTTGCCGTAATATTTTCCCCAAAAATCAAGACGAAAGCCGGGCGGCTTTCGTCAATGCCGGGCGGCTTTCGTCAATGCCGGGCGGCATTTGTCCAGGGCGAGGATTCTCCTCCCCTTTTCCTCTTCAAACCCGACCAAACTCGTCGGGGTTATAATTTAACAAGTTTCACACTCATGTTGTTTATAATAGATTAATACGTGAGTTTAAGGAATTACCCGCAACGGAGTCCGGGTTGGCACGAGCATCCGCCTCCGTCATGGCATAGACCCGAGCTTGGGTCCTTCCTTGATTTACGGATGGCACGTTGCTTGCGCTCGCCCCACCGTGCCCACCGCTAGCATTTGGTGCTCCGGTTCGGTTCCTGCTCACCGTCGTTGCACTACTCGGTCCGGCCCCCATGGCTCGCCCAAGTTGTGGGCAACTCACCTTCAAATGCCCGACCTCCCCGCATTGATAGCACCTCGGGGGATCGCGGCACTTGCCAAAGTGGTTCTTCTTGCAGTTGCTACACTTCTTCATGCCTGAGCCTTGTGACGCAGAGCTTTGCCCGCTCGGGCCTTGATTTCCCCTTACCGGTGGTGCAGGGGTTTTGAAGGATCCGCCTCCCCCGTGGTTCCCCTTCTTGTGGGAACCTTGAGGGCCATGGTTCTCCCATTTTCTTTTCTTTGCCTCCTCGGCATTCCTTCGTTTCCTTTCCTCCCACTCTTTCTCCCCCTTCAAGCCCTGTTCAACCACTTGACTAAACGTCATATTAGGCAATTGTGTTGCCCTCTCGCGTATGTCAAGGTCCAAGGCATCCCAGAAGTGGTTCACCATCCGGTTTTCATCACAAATGTACTCCGGTATGAACTCAGCAAGCTTTCTGAATTTGTGCTCGAGTTCCTTCACCATACATTCACCGCCTTGGGTCAAATTCGTGTACTCCCTCCTCTTCAAGTTCACCTCGAAGTCGGAGTAGTATTGGCTGAAGAACTCCTGTCTGAAATTCTCCCAAGTGACGGCCTCACCGTACTTCCCTTTTGTTCCATCCCACCATGTGGACGCCATGCCTTCTAGTAGCCTCGTGGCTACCCTCAGCTTCATGTGGGGTGGTCGTTGCATGTCGAGGGCCGCTTCGTTGAATCTTTTGATCCACTCGGCCGCCACGGAGATGTCCCCCGTCCCATCAAACGGTTTACATCCCAAGTCTCTTGCCTCCTTGAGGTACTTTGAGATCCTTATTATAGGGACCTCAGCACCTCCCCCTCCTCGGGATTCTATGATCTCCCGGGGAGTCACGCGGCTTCCTCTCCTTGAAGCCCCTTCCAAAGCACGCCTTGCCCGGCGCCTTTGGCGATCTTGGTGGTATTGCCGGAGCAATTCCTCAATCCGCTCGAGAGCTTCATTATCGTCGCTCATGTCACTTGCATCATCGTATTCCCCATCATATGGGGTCTCAACCGGCTCAGTTCCCGGTCGGTAAGTTGAATCCTCCTCGGACTCATAGTGCTCGTCTATAGTTTCCACATGACCGTCACTCACGGTCGGCGAGTGGCCTGCACGATCTTGTCTCCTAGACACCCTCGATCCTCCCCGATTGCCACGTTGGGATCCTCCCGGTGCTTGGCCAGTCGGGTTCCGTTGAGTAACTTTACCGGTACGTTCCATTTCTGAAAGAAATTTAGAATGAGTCATTAGACTCGTATCAAATGTCAATTGACGGATAGGCACTTAAAGACATCCTTTGGCTCAAATCACCGCCATACCAATTGTTAAGGGTACCATCTTAACAATTAGAGACATTGCAACTCAAGTACCAAAAGTTCTAAAAGTACAAAACCTTATGCTCATGGTTTTCAAATTCATTTTCAAAAAGAAATTTTGAAGCTTCATTATGATGTTTACGGACTAAGGCTCTGATACCAATTAAATTGTCACGCCCCGGACCTAGCCGGACACGTCAACAACCCGCCGTACAGTACGAATAGTCAACCGTAGTCCAACTCATCCATACTATACAAGGCGTCATGAATATCATTCACACATAGTACATCCATAAACAAACATAATGTAAAACATTCATTTAAAACAGCGGAAGCATTAATACAATTGTTCAAGCCACACTTGGCATAACTAGGCATACAAGCCCCCAAAGTAATTGTTCAAAAATAATATCCATGAGCATTGTTATAATTATTTTGAAAACAGGAAACAGAAGAAGCACGAACCACGTCTTCTCCTTTGATTATCCCCGAAGCAACGGGCGCCGGTAGCAACCTTCAAGTTCTACCTGAAACTGTGAGGTGGCCTCCCCCGTGAAGGGGAGGTCAGTACTTGGAAATATTTGACAAGTACAATAGCAACTATACTAAGTATAATCAACGTTTTAATCTCCAAGACCCTCAAAATAGGGTGATATCATAATATAAATAACAATTTATATTTCCCACTTATTATCTTTATAATAAGTGAATTTATTTATCTGTCGGCACACGGCCCTTCTTATATATCCTTTTTCATTTATCATTTGCACAACCCAACCCTTGGGTCCTATTATTTCTACGGGACTTGCTACCGCTGTCCGAGACCTCATGAGGCTCCCGGTTCGGACTCCAACATCCCGCCCCTGGACTCATACCCATCATCCCGTAGGAAGGTAAGGCCCTTCGGGGTCCTATCTTATGTGTTACCGCTACCGGAACCTAGTCAGGTCTCCGATTCGGATTCCACCCTTATGGCCCAAATAAAATATCCTTATGGCCCAAATAAAATATCCACCACCATATACATATTATCTAGACCAAGATGAATATAATATGTGGTTCGGGAATCATCGGGCGGTCCCCGTTCCCGCTGTGGGCCCCACATGCAATTTACTATTCACGTAAAAGAAATAATGAAATTTAACAATTACGCAATTTCATAAATCATCTTTCAAGGTTTATTACATAATTTACTAAAAGTAAATATGCTCGGGGTCGATGTTACATAAACTCCATCTCTGCACCTCCCGCCAAAAAGTAGAAGGTCGAACCCATTGTGTTCGGACCGGCCGATTTATCTCAATCATCGGGGCCCCACAGGGATGAACTGGTAATCAGCATGGATATCCGGGAGTGGATAATCTGGCAGGTCCTTGTCGATACCGGTAGCAGCATTAATGTCCTATACTGGGACATCTTCGAGAGAATGCATCTGAGCAGGGCCGACCTG
This sequence comes from Cuscuta europaea, assembly GCA_945859875.1. NCBI lineage: Eukaryota > Viridiplantae > Streptophyta > Magnoliopsida > Solanales > Convolvulaceae > Cuscuta > Cuscuta europaea. The sequence continues at coordinate 988,728 of CAMAPE010000080.1, read as the reverse complement.
AGCCCCCTGTGGACACCCTTGGCCGGTTTCACCGGTCACAGCATCGACACCGAAGGCACAATTGTCGTTTCAGGGGAGATTGGGGGTGGTGAGCACCGTGCGGCGATCCCCATGACGTTTGTGGTAGTGTGGCTGAAATGTGCCCACAATGCTATTCTGGGGTGACCCGGATTGGAAGACCTTGAGCCCATCTGCTCCGTGCGGCATTCCTGTATAAAATTCCCCACGGAGACCGGGGTGGGAGTGGCCCGTACGGACCCAGACACGGCAAGGGCCTGCAATAAAGAGGCGGTGAGTAAGATGACCGAGAAGGATATGAGGGTCAATAGCATCGCTGAAACAGCCCGACAGGAGGAGGCCATATCTTGACCGGAGCCAGCAACCTTGCTAGAGGAGGTGTAGCTGGATGATCCCTCCATCGGAAGATATCCATTGGAACCAGCCTGGAGCCAGAGATCCGGGAGGGCGTAATTTTAATCCTTCAAAGGTTCAAAATATTTTTGCCAGAGGGCCGGAGGACATGCCGGGGATCGATCCTGAAATTATTTGTCACAAGTTGGCCGTTCGACCAGATATCCGGCCGGTGCAGCAGAAGAAGTGGTACATGGCAGTTGAGAGGAGAGATTTCATCAAAGTAGAGGTCACTACCCTGCTTGGCATACGCCACATCCAGCCTGTTATGCACGTGGAGTGGCTGTCCGACGTTGTCCTAGCTCTCAAGGGGCCCACTTGGCGGATGTGCGTCGACTATTCTGATCTCAAATATGCTTTCCCAATGGATCCCTACCCAGTGTCGAGGATCGATCTTTTAGTGGATGAAACCGCTGGTTGTGAGCTGCTCAGCTTCATGGACGCCTTCAGGGGGTACCACCAAGTTTTCATGCACCCGGACGATGCTGAAAAAACTGCATTTGTCACATCGGATGGGGTGTATTGCTATGTGGTCATGCCGTTCGGCTTGAGGAACGCAATGACCACCTTCCAGAGGATGATCGGGATATTGTTCAAAGACGTCATTGGCAAAATCATGGAGGCGTATGTGGATGATATCCTTATCAAGAGCAAAAAGAAGGAGAACCACGTCCAGGACATGGAGAGGGTGTTCACTATCATGGAAGGAGCAAGCATGAGGTTGAACCCGAAGAAATGTGCTTTCGCCGTCAAGGGGGGGGGAGATTTTTTGGCTACATGATGAGTGAGCGGGGAATTGAACCTAACCTGGAGAAGGTAAAAGCAATTATGGATATGGAAGCACCCGGGAATTTGAAGGACGTGCAGAGACTTACGGGGCGACTGGCAGCTCTGAGCATATTCATGTCAAAACTGGCAGATCGGGCAATTCCTTTCTTCCAGATCATGAAGAAGGCCAGTCCATTCGAGTGGACCCCAGAGTGTCAGACAGCATTCGAAGATTTCAAGACGTACCTCTCCTCCCCGCTTGTCCTCACCAAAGCGGATCCCGGGGAGCAGTTATACATGTATTTGGCAGTGGCCGACCTTGCAGTGAGCTCGGTTCTGCTCAAAGAAGAAGAGGGCGTTCAACGGCCCATATATTTTGTGAGCAAGGTGCTGAACGTCCCGGAGACCAGATACACGCTGATGGAGAAGATGATCTTGGCCTTGATTGCATCGATCAAACGCTTGGCACTGTACTTCCAGGCACACCCAGTGACGGTGTTCACTACTCAGCCCTTAGCTACCATCCTCAGGAATCCAATGGCGAGTGGGAGAATTACGAAGTGGTCCTTGATGATCGGGCAATACAGTGTGGAATTCAAACCAAGGCCGACGATCAAGGGGCAAGCATTAGCGGATTTCATTGTCGAGTGTACGACACGCACGAAGGAGGGGAAGCATGGTGACAATGATTTTGATAACTGGTGGGAGATGTACACCGATGGGGCAGCGAGCGCAAAAGGGTCTGGGGGGTGCAGTCGTCACTTCCCCAGAGGGTTTCAAGGCTTATTACCCTATGAAGTTTGATTTCGGGGTCACCAGCAACGAGGCTGAGTACGAGGCGCTGATCGCAGGTCTGAAGTCCGCGAGGGCCCTCGAAGCAGCTCACCTGAAGGTGCGGATGGACAGCCAACTGGTAGTCACGCAGATGAACGGTACCGCCAAAACCCGGGAAGAACGGATGAAAGCTTACAAAGAGTTAGCAGAGGAGCAGACTGCGCAGTTTGAGCAGGTGGTCATCGATTTGGTACCACGAGTAGAGAATGTCGAAGCTGACATCTTATCTAAGATAGGCAATCCTCTACCCGGGGGCCAGGCGATGCTCGTCCCCAAGCACATCGGGGGTTTTGCTAAGCAGGAAGTGCTCCTCCGATCGGAGACAGAAACCATCCAGGTACATGCTGTTTCTTTTGCAGATCCTAGCTGGGTGAAGGAGGTAACCGATTATCTTAAGGACGGAAAGATTCCTTTGGATAAAGATGGACGAACCTCTGGAAGGGCCCCGTGGATAAAGAGACGAGCGGCGAGTTTTGAACTTATCAATGAAGAGCTATACAAAAAGACGTTCGGCGGACCGTATCTCAGATGCTTACCGCCGGACCTAGCTGCGGCAGTCATGGAGGAAATCCACGAGAGCATCTGTTCCAGCCACCAAGGGCCTCGAACATTGGCAAGGAAGATCATCCTGCAGGGGTACTACTGGCCAACCATCCAGCGAGATTGTTTTAACCACACCCAAAAATGTGCGGTGTGCCAGCAGTACGCACCCATGCCGGGAAGGCCGGCTAGTTTCTATACCCCGATGACCGTCGCCTTACCCTTTGCGAGATGGGGGATAGATTCGCTGGGACCCCTTCCCAGGATGACTCGAGGCAAGAAATTCATTATTGTGGCCATTGATTATTTCACCAAGTGGGTAGAGGCCGAACCCCTTAAAAATATTACAGAGTTCCAATGCCAGCGTTTTGTCTGGCAGAACATACTATGTCGGTTCGACATACCAGAGCAGATCGTCACAGACAACAGTAGGCAGTTCGTCGGCAAAGGGTTTGAAGCATACCTGGCCAAGTGGGGCATCAAGCATTCTGGAGCTTCGGTGGCATACCCACAGGCGAACAGCCGGGTAGAGAATATGAACTGTAAGGAATAATTGTAATTAGATTTTGATGATGCTAGATTAATTGGGATCTTAGAGTACCCCTTTAGAAATTATGTATTAGAATTTTCCTTTGTAAAGTTCTTAGATGTATTCGACTTGACAGAAGACCTTCAAGAGCAGAAGGACTTCAAGAGCAGAAGTGCCTCTTAAGACATTATTGAAACAGAGGACCTTTGGTTCTCTGCTTCAGAACAGAAGTCCTCAGGATCTCTGTTAGTCTTGACTCTGACAGAAACCCTTCTGGGTCTCTGTTGGAGACTCCCAACAGAAGTGCTCCAGGCCTCCTCTGTTCTACTCTCAGACAAAGACACCAGAAGGTCTGACACTTAGAAGATTTTCAAAGAACCGGGAAGTCAACTAAAAGATTCCTTCAACGGCTAGGAGTATGAAACGGAAAAGCTACAGTGCATGCATTAAATGCTCATTTAATGCACCCCATGCTACATAGAGTAATTGCAGATGATTGGCCGCAATGTCAGGAATACTTTATCCCAAAATAGTAACCCGCCAACTTTATCGGGCTCTACTAGTCAAGTCAACGTATCGCACATTAAATGCAGTTGTCCTCCTACTCCTCCAACGGGAAGACAACCTCAGTATAAAAGATACACTACGAAGAACAACCGAAAAACTTGGATATAACTTTGCCAAGATTACATTGCAACTTTTGCTAACCACAAGCAAGATATTCAAACTCTGAAAAGCAAAAAGCCTCCTTGAGATTCAAACTCATTATCCTCTACAAGAGAAGGCAGAAGTTGGAAAAATACTCTTTCCAACTCAAGCAAAGTTCCAAGTGTTCTTCAACTCTTCAAGCTCATCACATACAAATCTTTTGTAACGAAGCTAGTTGGAGGAACCCCAGTTTCAACAGAAACTCTTCTTGCTACAAGAAGGACGTCCAAATAACTGGAGTAGTGAAGTGGTGATACTTCAAGGAAACTCAGTGAAAGGACCAGTGTTAAAGGAAGCCAGGCAGTGCATCCCAGGACACATCTAGGCTTGAAGAAGCGTGGAGTGCTTCTTAAGTACTAGGACTAAGGCTTTGTAAACGACAGTTTTTACAGCTTAGTGGAACAGTGGATTAGAGGAACGAGTTGTTCCTTGAACCACTATAAAAATCCCTGGTGTCGTTTACTTACTGCTTTTAATACTTGCACTTAGTTAGAACTGTATAACTCCTTGAACTTGGTATCTGTGTTCAGCAGAACTTGTTCTACGAGTTAACAGAAGGCCCACTGCCTATTGCTTCTCTGAGGCTAACAGAACTCCCTACCAGAACCCCATCCGCTGCCAGTCTGTTCTTTCAACAGAACAGGCTATTCTGTAAATCTGGTACTTAGTCTAAAAAGCTAAATACCAATACAGTCTATTCACTCCCCCCCCCCCCTCTAGACTGTGTCCAGTATAACCGGGACCAACAAGTGGTATCAGAGCCTCCTTGTTCTAATAATCTTTTAGGTTATTTGTTGAACAAAGATCCACTTGTTTTTCTGTTTAACCTCATTTCTATCTGATATAATGGATCACTCCTTGTCCAAGAATCTTATGTTTTCAGATCTTAAGTTTGATGACTGGAGGATCCGGATGAAAGCACATCTTTGTGCCCTGCATGATGAAATGTGGGAAGTTCTTGACATTGGCCCCTTCACTAGCTTCCAGAAGGTCAATCCTGAACATGCCATAGACAACACCAGACCCCAGATGATTAGTAAAGCCAAGTCAGAATGGACCACTGAAGAGAGGAGAAAGTACAACCTAGACAATATTGCCAAGGACATCCTCTACAAGTCCATTGATGATAGGTACTTCAACAGAATCAAGAAGTGCAAGACTGCTAAGGAAATCTGGGATACTCTTGAGCTCATTGGAGCTGGTGATGAGCAAGAGAAGGACAACAAACTAACCATAGCCAACAAGAAGTTTGATGACTTCAAACTTCTCCCTGGTGAAAGCACCTCCAAGATGTATGACAGGCTCCTCACTCTCACTGGAGAGATCTCTGAGCTTGGCAAGGATCTCACAACCAAGGAGATCAACCTGAAGGTGTTGAGGGGACTGCCCTCAGCATGGAAGATGAAGGTAGTTGCTATCCAAGCCAGCAAGGATGTAAAGACTTATCCCACTGATAAGCTCATTTCAGATCTCAAAGCTCATGAGTTTGAAATGATTGAAGAGAAGGAAGATGTACCAGAAGAGAGGACCACTACAGCCCTCACTGTCAGCACATCTAAGGTAAATGATTTTGACCCTTCAGTACTTTTATCTGATGAATATATGGCTGCCTTTGCCAGGAGATTCAAAAAGTTTATGAAGAATCCCAAAGATGGAAGGAGTCCATCCTTCAACAGAAAGTCATACCAGAAGGTCAAATCAACAGAAAGCAGTGGAGAGCTTCTCTGTTACAATTGCAGACAACCTGGCCACTTCAAGGCTGACTGTCCCCATCCTAGAGTGTCCAAGAAGCAAGGACAGGATGGAGAAAAGAAGAAGTACGAGGACAACTCCAGGAGAAGGAAGGCACTTGTGACAGAACAGCTGGAGAAAGACCCTCTGTCAGAAACAGAATCCAGTTCTGACTCAGATTCTGATGAGGCCTTATGTTGCCTTGATACTGAGACAGAAGACCTTTGCCTCATGGCTCATTCTGATGATGAGGTAACCTCTACTTCTGAATCTAATTTTTCTTCGGTAGGCTTAGCTTTTGATTCTGATTCAATGTCAGAATTTTGGGAAGAGTTTAAGGCCATACAAGCCACTTATTCTTCTGTAACAGAAGAAAACAGTAAGTTGAAAGCTGAAATTCTTGACTTAAAGAAGGAGGTTGAGATCAAAATCAATCTTCTAATTGAGGAAAGAGATCAACTGGAGACTGAAAATGTTTCTCTTCTTAAGAGAATAAGAGAAATAGAGCCTCTCGAGATTAAGTACAAAGCTTACCAGAAGGCCCAGTCTTCCATGGAAAAGATTGTGCTTGATCAACAGATTGGCACTGGTTTTGGTCTTGGTTATGGCTCAACAGAATCAGGTGAGCCTTCTGTAATGCCTAGCACCAGAGTTGCTAAGGCAGATAAGGTCATAGAGCCACTGATTTCTAGCCCCATCTGTCAAGCTGGTGTATCTGGCACCAATGTTGTTCATGAGGAAGTCAGACCAGAAAAAGGCAAGATAAAGGTTCAACAGAAACCCTTTTTGAAAAATAATGAACCTGGCAGAAAACCTAACAACAGAAGAGGTTTTCAAAATAACAAAAATAAAAGACTATTCATTGACAGACAACCTCATGTCAATCGTGCCAGAAATGATCACCAGAAGGGAAAATATCAAGAGAAAGTTAACCTTAGGCAGAAGAGGTTGGCTGGTCAACTTCAGAAGCCCAAGGTTAACCGTCCCTCTGCTCTTGATAGTATATGGGACTTCTTTCCAACAAAGAAAGCTATGCAAAAGTATGTAAACAGGAAGCATGACCCTCACAAGCATCTGCCCAAAGTGAATCACACTTCAGTTTACTATAACTACCAGGTGGACAATGGGTACCACCCACCAAGGTTTCACTTGATGAGACCAAAATGGTACCAACTACCCAGACTCCATGACCCCCCAGGACCCAGCATTGCTTGGGTACCTAAATCTTTGTTTTGATCTTGCAGGAACTGTGTGCTTGAGCCATCTCTGAACAAGAATGGTTTATTGATAGTGGATGCTCCAGGCACATGACAGGTGACAGAAGTTGCCTAACAGAGTTCCAGAAATGCAAAGGACCTAGAGTTACCTTTGGAGGTAATGACAAAGAAGGTCAAACAAAAGGAAGAGGAAAGCTGATCAGGAACCAGATAATCATTGATGATGTCTCATATGTCAAAGGACTGAAGTTCAACTTGCTAAGTGCTAGCCAATTCTGTGACAAAGGCTACACTGTTGAATTCACAAAGGACTTCTGCTATGTGAAGCATGAGACAACAAAGGAAGTGGTTCTTACAGCATCAAGGAAGAAGAACATCTATGTAGTTGATTGGAACACTGCAAAAGATGGAGTTTGCCTGATAGCCAAGGGAGATTCAAAACTGAGCTGGGACTGGCACAAAAAGCTCAACCATTTGAATTTCAAAACAATCAACAAACTGGCCAGAGAACACATTGTAGAAGGGCTACCAGACATTGTGTACAAGAAGGAGACCCTCTGCAGTGCATGTCAGAGAGGCAAACAAGTGAAAAATTCCTTCAAACCCATTGCTGGAGATCTTTCTACAAGTCCTCTAAATCTGATTCACATGGATTTATTTGGACCTGTTGAGACTCCAAGCGTTGGTGGCAAGAAATATACCTTAGTCATGGTTGATGACTACTCCAGATATACATGGACTGTTTTTCTATCAAAGAAAAATGAAACTCTTCAGAAGTTGCCATCTCTGTTAAAGCAACTTCAGACTGAGAAGAACTTGAAAGTGAAGACAATCAGATCAGACAGAGGAACTGAATTTGTCAACCAAGTCATAAAGGACTTCTGTGATCAGAATGGAACTTTTCATCAACTTTCTGTCGCCAGAACCCCTCAACAGAATGGCGTAGCAGAAAGAAGGAACAGAACGTTAAAAGAAGCTGCAAGAACAATGATTGCAGAATCTGGATTGCCTATGAGATATTGGGCTGAAGCAATCAACACTGCTTGTTATACTCAGAACAGAAGCATGATCAACAAGAATCACCAGAAGACCCCTTATGAACTCTGGAAGGGAAGAAAACCTAACATCAGCTACTTTCATGTATTTGGATGCAAGTGCTACATCCTCAACAATGGAAAGGAGCATCTGAAAGTATTTCAAGAAAAGGCTGATGAAGGAGTCTTTATAGGCTATTCAAACACCAGTAAAGCCTATAGAGTACTCAACAGAAGGACCCTACATGTTGAAGAATCCATACATGTGAAGTTTGATGAAAGCACCTCTGTTAAAGAGGTAACAGAGATTCTCAAGGAAGTCAGCATAGAAGACAGAACACCAGAACCAACAGAAGAGGTGGCAGACAATCCTGCATTTCCAACACCTGCCCCAAACCCCCTTCTGTTGAATGAAGATGAAGACTCTGAAGATGAGGAACCAGAGAGACCAAGACAGCATCTGACAGAACCAGACCTAACATGGTTAAGAGACCATCCTCCTAACCAAGTGATTGGTCAAATCAGAAGTGGAGTTCAAACCAGATCCACATCAAGGAGAGAAGCAATGCTTGCCTGCTATATATCTCAGATGGAACCTATGACAATTGAAGAAGCTCTTGCAGACTCAGATTGGATCAATGCTATGCAAGAAGAGCTCACTCAGTTTGAAAGGAACAAAGTATGGGAACTTGTTCCTAGGCCAAAGCACCAGAATGTCATTGGAACCAAATGGGTATTCACGAACAAAGCAGATGAAGATGGCAACATTGGAAGGAACAAAGCAAGGCTAGTAGCTAAAGGATATTGTCAAGAAGAAGGAATAGATTTTGATGAGACTTTTGCACCAGTTGCCAGACTTGAAGCCATCAGAATCTTTCTAGCCTATGCTGCCTACAACATCATCAAGGTCTACCAGATGGATGTCAAGAGTGCATTTCTGAATGGAGATCTTGAAGAAGAAGTTTATGTGGAACAACCACCAGGTTTTGTCATTCCTACTCAGTCTTCTTGTGTCTACAAGCTTAAAAAGGCCCTCTATGGTCTTAAGCAAGCTCCCAGAGCCTGGTATGACACATTGTCCCTTTTCCTAGTGAACCATGGGTTTACTAAAGGAAAGGTTGACAAAACTCTATTTCAAATCTCTGTTGCTAATCATATTCTGTTAGTACAAATATATGTTGATGACATTATATTTGGTAGTACTAATCCAGAACTGTGCAAGAAATTTTCTCAAGTGATGCAGAGTCAATTTGAAATGAGTATGATGGGAGAACTCAGTTACTTCCTAGGACTCCAAGTCAAACAAGTTCCAGAAGGGATCTTTATCAATCAAGGGAAGTACACCAGAGATCTAATCAAGAAGTTTGGAGTGGAAGGCAAATCATCAGTGAAGATTCCCATGAACACGTCACAAGGAATTGGTCCAGATGATGAAGGAAAGGATGTAGATGCAACAACATATAGAGGAATCATAGGATCTCTGTTGTATCTAACTGCAAGCAGACCAGACATCTCATTCTCTGTTGGAATCTGTGCCAGATACCAATCAAAGCCCAAGGAAAGCCATTTAAGTGCTGCAAAGAGAATCATCAGATACATCAAAGGAAATCCAAATGCAGGCCTATGGTATCCAAAGGGAGGTAACTTTGAGCTAATTGGTTATTCTGACTCAGATTTTGCAGGTTGCAGACTAGACAGAAAAAGCACCTCTGGTCACTGCCAATTGCTAGGAGGAAGGCTTGTTTCCTGGTTTAGCAAGAAGCAGAACTCCATCTCAACAAGTACAGCTGAGGCAGAGTACATTGCAGCTGGGAGTTGCTGTGCTCAGCTACTCTGGATGAAGCAACAACTGAAGGACTATGGAATTCAAGCAAAGGAGATCAAACTGTTGTGTGACAACATCAGTGCCATTGCTATCACTCAGAATCCAGTTCTTCATTCCAGAACAAAGCACATTGAGATCAGACATCACTTCATCAGAGATCATGTGGAGAAGAAGCACATCTGCATGGAACATGTGCCAACAGAAGACCAGCTTGCAGATATCCTGACAAAGCCTCTCCCTGAGGCTAGGTTCAACACACTGAGAGAGGAATTGGGAATGATGGATGAGATTCCAAGGGAAAGATGAAAAGGAAGGCCCTCTGTTGCTCTTTTGCTGTTGACAGAATTCTTGTAGCAGAACCCCTTCTGTTAACCCCCCTCTGTCAACCTCTTCTGGTCGCTACCCTGGCAGAACACCTCAGCAACAGAACCCCCCCCCCCCCCTTCTTACTGAAAGACCCTCTCTTATCTAACAGAAGGTGGTGGACTTTGAAAATCTTGTAAACCGGGTGACCTAGTAAATTATTAAAGGTCTTTTACCCTTTTACCCTTAAAACGGTATCAAGCCGTATAAAATTTACTGCGCCCCCGTTTATTTACTGCGCCCCTTTTTACATTTATTGGTATCTTGGAACCGTAAATTATCTCAAACGTCCACTAACCCATATCCATAAAACCCCCTTTCGCAAACCTAAACCGTTACTGCTCTCATAACTCTCAAGCTTTTGAACTCTTATCTCTCAGAAATTTTGTAACCGCAGTAAACTCCATGGCCTTCTTGAGCTTCTCCGATCTCTCAAAGGAACAAAAGGCAACCCTCCTAAAGAATGTTTTGACTGGACTGAGATGCGAACTGGAAGTACTACCCAGGTTTGCAGAGAAAAAGGAGCGGATGACCGCCATTGTTGATGGTCTATCTAAATGCCAACTAGGAAAGATCATCTCCCATGGTTATGAAGCCTACAGCAACGTGGACACTGTTGAGTTCTATCTCAACGCATCCTTCAAGGAAGAAGTCATCTCCTTCGTCGTCCAAGGAGAAAAGGTGTTGATTGATGCTGACGTCATCAACAACATCTTCAACATTCAGCAAAAGGAAGGAAGGGACTCTCTACTCGACTTAGAGGATACTGACATCCCTCTGACAGAATTCAAGAAGAAGTTCTGCAGAAAAGGGGAAGAAGTAGAGAAGATCAACATCAAGAAGAACTTGCTCAAAAGGGAATTTGAGCTGCTCATAAACATTTTCCACAAATGTTTATGGTGCAAGTACTCCTCCACAGATGATGTCACAACTGCCAATGCCAAGGCCCTGTATGCAGTGCATCATGGAGTGAACATCAATTGGGGACAAGTCATGGTGAAGTCCCTGATTGAAGTCATCAAGAAGAAGAACCCAAAAACTAGCCTCTACTCTGGGAAGCTAGGACATGGGCTACTGGTTTCAGAAGTGCTTCTCAGACAAGGAATACACTTGAGGAAGGCTTCAACCTTGGATCACACCAAGGTAATCTTCTTAACTGCTTCTCCAAATAGGGAGAAAGCCATAAAGGCTGAAATGAAGAGACAGCTTCAACTTGAGGCTAAGAGACAACAGGGAGAGAAGGTACAGAAACCTCTCTCTGTAGCCCCTTCTGCTGAGAAGAAGAAAAAGAAGAAGAAGAAGACTGAAGGGGAAGCACCTGTTGCCCCCCTAAGGCCGGACAGAAGAGGAAGAGGACCACCAAACCAAAGAAGAAGGTTTCTAAACCTGTGGTTTTTGAATCTGAAGGAGTGGCAGACACTCAGGGGGAACCAGAGATCCCCACCTCTGCTGCATCTCCTGAACAGAACAGGGTGTCTACTTCAACAGAACACACTAGTCCTGTCAAAGATGGGTATCTGTCCTTGTTAGACAGACAGTTTACCCGAGTTCTCGAATGGAGAAGGTGGAGAATGGGACCCCTCTCCAAAATCATCCAATATTTTGACCATTATGAGCCAGAAGAGGAAGCCATTCTGAGCTGGGTTGGGACTGATGATGTCTCAAAGTGCTTTGCCCTCAACTTCCTTCACTATGTTCTTGAGAAGAAGAAGGCGAGCTACAAAGGGAAGGCCATTCTCATCTCCTCACCTTCAGAAGAGGCTGTCAAACCTCTAGAAGAGGAAGAAATTGAAGCATTTGAGGAATGGCTGTTCACAAAGATGGCAACAGACTCTGTGCAACCCCATCTCAACCCAGGAGAGCCCTCTGTACCCAAGACAGAAGGGCAAGCAATGATGGAGCATATCAAGGAGTGGAGGACTTCTTTGCTCAAGGAGAACATCATTGAGGTAATATCTCCAACCCCCTCTGTTAATATCTCAACAGAACCCCTCATTCCCTCACCTCCTTCCAGCACCAGAACCTCTCCACCAGAACACCCTGAATCTTTATCTCCTAAACAGAGAACCCCCACCCCTTCTCATTCACCCAAACAGAAAATTGCATCTCCCTGCAGAGCAATTGTTCCCTTCAGAAACCGTTCACCCTCACCTCCACCATCCCCCCCTCAACAGAATGCCTCACCTGTTCACTCTTCACCCCAGCACCAGATCCCCTCTCCCCAACAAATCCCCTCCTCATCCTCTGAATCTGATCATCAATCTCCTCCTCCAGAATCTTCACCTCCACAACAACCTGCAGAAAACCTTAAACCTGTATGGTTTCTCAGGGATTCTGACCCTACAACTGTCTCCCCCATCTCTGCACCTCAAGGGAATTCTAGGCATTCTACTGCCCCCAATCCCTCCTTCATAAAGAAGAAAAAGGTCATCAGGAACACCATACCCATATACTCCTCTTATGAAGACTCATCTGACATGGATGGATTCATGGTCAGCAAGTCTTATCAAGCCACATCCAAGAGACAGAAGACCCCTCCTCTGACTCAACTGGAACATGAACAGGCTGTCCAATCTCTTTCATCTGTCCAAGAGCATCATCCTTTGCCTAAGGGAAGAGGTCTGGAGATGCCTCACCCAGATGGACAACAGAACAACGTTCCCTTCAACAGATTTGTTGAATCTGCTGAAGAATTTGGAGGACAGATCCTCCAAGGCTTGAACAAACTGATTGAGGTCAATGACAAACACTATGGGCACCTTGCTCATGTGAATGACAATCTCAACTCAGGTATGCAGTTTATCTCTGATCGTTTTGAGAACCTCACAGGAACTCTCAACAACTTCATAGCCTCATCAACTGCCAGAACTGATGCACTGTCAACAGAAGTGGTAGGCATCCACAACACTCTTTCTATCTTTCAACAGACTCTCTTGATTCAAGGCCATGCTATTCACAATATCTCAGAGCATCTTGAAGCTCTGAAGGAATCTGATACCAGGACAGAGAGGCACTTGACCTCCATTGAGGCAATGTGCAGAGTGCATCAAGAACAGGCTCATGCACTTTTGTCCACTGACAGAGATCGTTATCAGAAGATGGTGCTCCTTGAAGCCAATAACAAGGACATCTTCTCTGCAATACAGAAGCAGCAGGGTCTGATTGAAGGCCTTACCTCTGTCACCCAGACACTACCAGAGGCCCTGGAGCAGATAGCCTCAACCCAGGCCTCAGAATTCCAGAAGATCAGTCTCATGATTGAAGATCTGAATGATGCCAAAAAGGGGGAAGAGGACCCTCAACAGACCAGGCCTAGGTCTCACAGAACTTCTACCAGAGCACCCTCCTCTGGTGAGCCTGCAGTAGATCCGGCTCCCTATTTTGAAGCTGCCCTACAAAAGAAGAGAGCAGCAGGCATACCTAGACCCCCATCTCCAATAAAGAAGAGCACCAAGAAGAAGAAAGTTTTCAACTTCACTGAGTGGAGATTGGGTGGCTCTCAGAACATTGACAGAGCTCAATTTGAAGAGATGAAGGCTAAAATGACTCCTACCCAACAACAGCACCTCTATCTGGACAAAGATGGCGTTGTCAGAGTTAGGTATGGAGGATCACTTGAAGAAGCAGAAGAATGGTACAAGAAGAACATTGTCCCAGGAAAGACCATACATGAAGGTGTCCTCAACTATTTGGACTGTAAGCTTTCTCCAATATGGGCATCTTATCAAAGGTCTGGCAATCTGTTCAAAATCAGAGCTGAAATAAACGAAGAACTGCTCAGGCTTCAAAGACTAGAGGAATAAGCTCTACAGGCAGCTAATCTGGAGAATGTGTAAGGTTTAAACTCTGTAAAACCTATCTAATAAAATCACATCTCTGCCTTCTTACTTTGAAGTGCTTTTCCTCAAATTCTTGTCTTTTTTTGCCTTCTGCTTGTGTTTGTTTATTTCTGTTATTTTCTGCTATCTGAATGTATCGTACTCTTACTATTTTCCTATGCCAAGTTGCCCACCAAGATTTTAATGGAAGTTTTAAACTTAATATTTTTCATGGTGAAGGCACTTCTCTGGAAATAGTTAAAGGGTTTTGGCATCATCAAAAAGGGGGAAATTGTAAGGAATAATTGTAATTAGATTTTGATGATGCTAGATTAATTAGGATCTTAGAGTACCCCTTTAGAAATTATGTATTAGAATTTTCCTTTATAAAGTTCTTAGATGTATTCGACTTGACAGAAGACCTTCAAGAGCAGAAGGACTTCAAGAGCAGAAGTGCCTCTTAAGACATTATTGAAACAGAGGACCTTTGGTTCTCTGCTTCAGAACAGAAGTCCTCAGGATCTCTGTTAGTCTTGACTCTGACAGAAACCCTTCTGGGTCTCTGTTGGAGACTCCCAACAGAAGTGCTCCAGGCCTCCTCTGTTCTACTCTCAGACAAAGACACCAGAAGGTCTGTGTAACACCCCCATTTTCCCCACCCAAAAATACATTTAAATAATGATTTATTCAAAGGAATTATCAACTTTATTTGAAAACATCAGAGATACAGCGGAAGTCTTAATAGGGAAATGGGTGTTACCGCCACATCCGGTCATCTCTTAACCGAATGCACAGGCAAACCAAAACAAAACAATAAAACTAATGTCATAATAAATAAATGTTTATTTCTTGACTAGGTTTGACTAAAGCATCTTCTAAATCGCTCTCAGGTTCAAGCAACCTATCAGTCAACATAAGCTTCCAACTCATCATCTGTTAAAAATTTAAGGGAGAAAGGAACAGGAAAAATAACAAAAATTAGCTTTAGAGCTAAGTAAGTACTACCCAACCCCGTAAAATAATCAGGTTTGGAGAAAATAGTTTTTTTTATAATATCATATAAAAATGACGCACTCCACCAAAATACTTTTCTCCTTGATTTTTCTAAAAATCACTTCTTTGCTAAAATCTTAAACTTCTCTTGGAAAATCTCTTAATATCTCTTCTCTTTAAACTTCTTAAGAAAATCACTTCTTCTCTAACTTCCTAGTAATTTAGAAGGGCGGTGCTCAACCTTTCGACTGAGCCCGGTGGACCGTGGTTACGGACGGCCACCCCGAACAAGTGCCGATACCACAACTGCTCTGTTGGAAACGAAACGACTACCTTAAGTGTGCACACCCCCTAAAAGGGATTCCAAGCCCTCCGAGTAGTAAGTCATCCCGAGTGGTCGGAACCCAACCACCCCAATTCTAAAATTCTTGAATGATTAGGGACTACTACTATAACTTCTTCTTAAAAGGGATCATAGATCCAAATCTCACTTAAAAGGGATCATAGATCCAAATCTTACTTGAAAGGGATCATAGATCCAAACAGTACTTCTTAGTAGTAGTAGCTCTAATCACCCTCCACATTTATCCGGATGTGGAAAAACCGACACCTCGGATTACTCCCGAGATGCTATCTTCTTATGAAAATGTAAATTTTATGTTTGCTTAACAATACTTCAAAAATACTTCTTAATTTCTCTAAAAAGTCTCAAAGGTATTTAAAAATATTTAATACCCCAAAAGTACTTGATTTATACTTCTTAACTACCATATATATAATATCTCCTCAAAATCACATACACAAAATTCACAATTCACACTTAATCACATAATGCATATAATAAGCATATAATACGAGGAAACAATTTTGGATTGGCAGAGAAACTTACAATTTAGGGTTTATCCAAAACTAGTTCCAAAATAGTATTTAATACCATATTCAAAATAATCCAATAAGGATATTTATAACTCCAGAATATATATGTAAATTTTCATACCAAATTATACATTTAAAAATATATAATTTATCCCAAAAGATTTGATCTCACAACACTTTCCAAAAAGAGGGTTTAACCCAAACAACCACTTCCTAAAAGTAGCATTTACTACTACCACCAAAATAATCAAATTGGAGTATTCTGAACCCATAATATATTTTCAATATAACCAGTTATAATAGTCTCAAATCATTCTTCAACTCATACCAAAACAATCACCAAAATTTTCCAATCCCAAAAGAACAATCATCAAAAATCACAATTTGAGCCATGATAAACTGATTTGATAAATTCACCAAAAATCACACGTTCATAAATTCCCAGAAAAGCATACATCATCATACTCATACTATTATATCCGAATTATCCATAAAATTTCAGAAAGAAACTCAAATCATAGCACAAACCCTAGTTTATACAATATAGGGGCAAAATAGTAATTTTGGTTGCAATAGTCCTTACCTCGAGGCTAGCAACGAATCCTAAACGTCAAATCTAGTTTGATGGATCATTCTCACGTACCTAGGAAGTGATAGGTTCGAAGGATCTCAATTTAGGAGAAAGAAATTTAGGAAACGGATGAACGACGCGAATTAGGCAACAAACGCACTTACCGGAATATTGGATTGTTTGATCTCATCATTGGCATAAAATTTCGTGCTGGATACGTTAATATTGAAGAGCTGGAAGGGATAGATCTTGAAGAGGCGGTCCTAGGGTTTTTGGAATGAGGAAAATCGGATTAGGGATGTATTTATAGTGAATTTCCGAAGTTTGAGTTGCATTAGGATACAACAGGAACGCACGCGTGCGTACCTTCCACGCACGCTGTGCGTGACCCCCAGACGCCCCAAACCTTAGTTTTTGCCCCGTTTATTCCCCATTTGGACCTCCCCTTTGTCCCAAACACTAAACCAAACATAATAAACAACCTAAAGACCGTGTAAACAATATGAAACACAATTTTAATTATTTCCCAAATTCTCTCAAATTTTCGGGGTATTACATTCTCACCCCCTTAAAGGACGCTTCGTCCCCGAAGCTCAAGTCAAAACACAGTCGATATGAAACACTGAAGGAAATACCTTATCAAAAGGGCTCTAGATATAGAATACTAAGAGTTTACTTACCTCAACCACGTTCCTATGGGTTGCCATAGTTCTTACAAAAGAGAGACACAAAGTTCAGAATACTAGAAACTCTTACAGATCCCTACCAAGTTCTACCTAAGATCACAAGATATAGGATACTAGGAATATACTCATAACTATTCTCAATTTTACTAACTCACAATATACTCTAGGATAAGGAACACCTACAAGCAACCATTGGAAAAATTCCATTCAATTCACAAATCTCAAATCAATCCAAGACATCACAAAATACAACAACAAAAATCAATCACACAATCTCACACGCGCCTAAGCCATAAAATTCCTCCCTAATAAGATTCATTAATCCTAATTAATGAAAATAATATTTCAATTCAAAAAGTTTTTTTGAAAATCTTTAAAAGATTTTGAAAAACAAAGTCTCTGATACCAATTTGTAACACCCCCATTTTCCCCACCCAAAAATACATTTAAATAATGATTTATTCAAAGGAATTATCAACTTTATTTGAAAACATCAGAGATACAGCGGAAGTCTTAATAGGGAAATGGGTGTTACCGCCACATCCGGTCATCTCTTAACCGAATGCACAGGCAAACCAAAACAAAACAATAAAACTAATGTCATAATAAATAAATGTTTATTTCTTGACTAGGTTTGACTAAGGCATCTTCTAAATCGCTCTCAGGTTCAAGCAACCAATCAGTCAACATAAGCTTCCAACTCATCATCTGTTAAAAATTTAAGGGAGGAGAAAGGAACAGGAAAAATAACAAAAATTAGCTTTAGAGCTAAGTAAGTACTACCCAACCCCGTAAAATAATCAGGTTTGGAGAAAATAGTTTTTTTTTATAATATCATATAAAAATGACGCACTCCACCAAAATACTTTTCTCCTTGATTTTTCTAAAAATCACTTCTTTGCTAAAATCTTAAACTTCTCTTGGAAAATCTCTTAATATCTCTTCTCTTTAAACTTCTTAAGAAAATCACTTCTTCTCTAACTTCCTAGTAATTTAGAAGGGCGGTGCTCAACCTTTCGACTGAGCCCGATGGACCGTGGTTACGGACGGCCACCCCGAACAAGTGCTGATACCACAACTGCTCTGTTGGAAACGAAACGACTACCTTAAGTGTGCACACCCCCTAAAAGGGATTCCAAGCCCTCCGAGTAGTAAGTCATCCCGAGTGGTCGGAACCCAACCACCCCAATTCTAAAATTCTTGAATGATTAGGGACTACTACTATAACTTCTTCTTAAAAGGGATCATAGATCCAAATCTCACTTAAAAGGGATCATAGATCCAAATCTTACTTGAAAGGGATCATAGATCCAAACTGTACTTCTTAGTAGTAGTAGCTCTAATCACCCTCCACATTTATCCGGATGTGGAAAAACCGACACCTCGGATTACTCCCGAGATGCTATCTTCTTATGAAAATGTAAATTTTATGTTTGCTTAACAATACTTCAAAAATACTTCTTAATTTCTCTAAAAAGTCTCAAAGGTATTTAAAAATATTTAATACCCCAAAAGTACTTGATTTATACTTCTTAACTACCATATATATAATATCTCCTCAAAATCACATACACAAAATTCACAATTCACACTTAATCACATAATGCATATAATAAGCATATAATACGAGGAAACAATTTTGGATTGGCAGAGAAACTTACAATTTAGGGTTTATCCAAAACTAGTTCCAAAATAGTATTTAATACCATATTCAAAATAATCCAATAAGGATATTTATAACTCCAGAATATATATGTAAATTTTCATACCAAATTATACATTTAAAAATATATAATTTATCCCAAAAGATTTGATCTCACAACACTTTCCAAAAAGAGGGTTTAACCCAAACAACCACTTCCTAAAAGTAGCATTTACTACTACCACCAAAATAATCAAATTGGAGTATTCTGAACCCATAATATATTTTCAATATAACCAGTTATAATAGTCTCAAATCATTCTTCAACTCATACCAAAACAATCACCAAAATTTTCCAATCCCAAAAGAACAATCATCAAAAATCACAATTTGAGCCATGATAAACTGATTTGATAAATTCACCAAAAATCACACGTTCATAAATTCCCAGAAAAGCATACATCATCATACTCATACTATTATATCCGAATTATCCATAAAATTTCAGAAAGAAACTCAAATCATAGCACAAACCCTAGTTTATACAATATAGGGGCAAAATAGTAATTTTGGTTGCAATAGTCCTTACCTCGAGGCTAGCAACGAATCCTAAACGTCAAATCTAGTTTGATGGATCATTCTCACGTACCTAGGAAGTGATAGGTTCGAAGGATCTCAATTTAGGAGAAAGAAATTTAGGAAACGGATGAACGACGCGAATTAGGCAACAAACGCACTTACCGGAATATTGGATTGTTTGATCTCATCATTGGCATAAAATTTCGTGCTGGATACGTTAATATTGAAGAGCTGGAAGGGATAGATCTTGAAGAGGCGGTCCTAGGGTTTTTGGAATGAGGAAAATCGGATTAGGGATGTATTTATAGTGAATTTCCGAAGTTTGAGTTGCATTAGGATACAACAGGAACGCACGCGTGCGTACCTTCCACGCACGCTGTGCGTGACCCCCAGACGCCCCAAACCTTAGTTTTTGCCCCGTTTATTCCCCATTTGGACCTCCCCTTTGTCCCAAACACTAAACCAAACATAATAAACGACCTAAAGACCGTGTAAACAATATGAAACACAATTTTAATTATTTCCCAAATTCTCTCAAATTTTCGGGGTATTACAGTCTGACACTTAGAAGATTTTCAAAGAACCGGGAGTGAACTAAAAGATTCCTTCAACGGCTAGGAGTATGAAATGGAAAAGCTACAGTGCATGCATTAAATGCTCATTTAATGCACCCCATGCTACGTAGAGTAATTGCAGATGATTGGCCGCAATGTCAGGAATACTTTATCCCAAAATAGTAACACGCCAACTTTATCGGGCTCTACTAGTCAAGTCAACTGATCGCGCATTAAATGCAGTTGTCCTCCTACTCCTCCAACGGGAAGACAACCTCAGTATAAAAGATACACTACGAAGAACAATCGAAAAACTTGGATATAACTTTGCCAAGATTACATTGCAACTTTTGCTAACCACAAGCAAGATATTCAAACTCCGAAAAGCAAAAAGCCTCCTTGAGATTCAAACTCATTATCCTCTACAAGAGAAGGCACAAGTTGGAAAAATACTCTTTCCAACTCAAGCAAAGTTCCAAGTGTTCTTCAACTCTTCAAGCTCATCACATACAAATCTTTTGTAACGAAGCTAGTTGGAGGAACCCCAGTTTCAACAGAAACTCTTCTTGCTACAAGAAGGACGTCCAAATAACTGGAGTAGTGAAGTGGTGATACTTCAAGGAAACTCAGTGAAAGGACTAGTGTTAAAGGAAGCCAGGCAGTGCATCCCAGGACACATCTAGGCTTGAAGAAGACGTGGAGTGCTTCTTAAGTACTAGGACTAAGGCTTTGTAAACGGCAGTTTTTACAGCTTAGTGGAACAGTGGATTAGAGGAGCGAGTTGTTCCTTGAACCACTATAAAAATCCCTGGTGTCGTTTACTTACTGCTTTTAATACTTGCACTTAGTTAGAACTGTATAACTCCTTGAACTTGGTATCTGTGTTCAGCAGAACTTGTTCTACGAGTTAACAGAAGGCCCACTGCCTATTGCTTCGCTGAGGCTAACAGAACTCCCTACCAGAACCCCATCCGCTGCCAGTCTGTTCTTTCAACAGAACAGGCTATTCTGTAAATCTGGTACTTAGTCTAAAAAGCTAAAAACCAATACAGTCTATTCACCCCCCCCCTCTAGACTGTGTCCAGTATAACCGGGACCAACATGAACCGAACCATCATGGACGGTATCAAGAAAAAATTGGAAGATTATTCCTCAACTTGGCTGGAGTAGCTGAATTACGTTTTATGGACGTACTGGATGACCCCGAGGACGACCGGGGAAACTCCATTCGCCCTGGCATTCAGATTCCAGGCCAAAGTTCCCAGTGAGGTGCTTGTGCCCACACACCGGACATTGCATTTCGACCCGGAACAAAACGAGGAAAATCTAAGGGCCGAGCTGCACTTCATCGAGGAAAGAAGGGATC
This sequence comes from Cuscuta europaea, assembly GCA_945859875.1. Taxonomy (NCBI): domain Eukaryota; kingdom Viridiplantae; phylum Streptophyta; class Magnoliopsida; order Solanales; family Convolvulaceae; genus Cuscuta; species Cuscuta europaea. Next base: position 967,683 of record CAMAPE010000080.1, on the reverse strand, counting down.
TGGCCGCACGACGAATGGAGGAATACCATTGGGCAACCGAGAGGTTCTTCAACAAGTCAGTCAAGGTCAGAGAGATTAGGGTTGGAGATTTGGTGCTGCGGAAGCGGGAAAAGAGCAAGCCGCTCGAGGGTGGTAAAATGGACAGAAACTGGGAAGGACCATACAGAGTTTACGAAAAACGGGTGGCGGCGGGGATGTTCCTCCTGCAAACCATGGAGGGACGTCCCGCTGGCATATGGAACATCGAGCATCTGAAAAGATTCTATCAGTACCCCCCCCCCCCCAAAAAAAAGGGGGGGGGGGGGGGTGGAGAGAAGAGGAAGAAAAGTCCAAGGTGTACAGTGTAATAATAATGAGGAATTAATAAAGATAAGCGGGCTTGAACATTAGCTTAAAAAGTCTCATGGTTTTCCATTTCCGGGTTTCCATGATAAAATCATGGTGTTCATTTTGTATCTTTAGTACATTGTAAGTCGTCCCTCACTGACTACGTTGGTTACGCTCGGCTCTGGATCCAAAGGACCGGGCTAAACGAGCGGGTACGACGAGGAGCAGGTGATGGGACGAAGAGATAAAAGAATCCAAAGAAGGATCAAATAAAAAGAATCCAGAGAAAGGATCACACAAGGAGAGAAAGCCATCCCTCATCGACTACGTCAGCCACGCTCAGCTCAGGATCTAAAGGACCGGGCTCAACGAGCGGGTACGACGAGGAGCGAGTGATGGGACGAAGAGATAAAAGAATCCAAAGAAAGATCAAATAAAAAGAATCCAGAGAAGGGATCACACAAGGAAAGAAAGCCGTCCCTCACCGACTACGTCGGCCATGCTCGGCTTAGGATCCAAAGAACCAGGTTAAACGAGCGGGCACGACGAGGAGCGGGTGATGGGACGAAGAGATAAAAGAATCCAAAGAAGGATCAAATAAAAAGAATCCAGAGAAGGGATCACACAAGGAGATAAATCCGTCCTTCACCGACTACGTTGGCTACGCTCGGATCAGGATCTAAAGGACCGGGCTAAACGAGCGAGTACGACGAGGAGCGGGTGATGGGACGAAGAGATAAAAGAATCCAAAGAAGGATAAAATAAAAAGAATCCAGAGAAGGGATCACACAGGGAGAGAAATCCGACCCTCACTGACTACGTCGGCCACGCTCGACTCAGGATCCAAAGGACCGGGCCAAAAGAGCGGGCACGGTGAGGTGCAGGTGATGGGACACAAATAAAGAATCCAGAGAAGGATCGCGATAGGAAGAAAACAGGAAACAAAAAAAGAAGACATTCGTAAGCAGTAAGATGCTACATTTTATTCATCGGCTCTACCGGTCGGAAGATACAAATCATACACGAGTTCGGAGTAAAATCAGAAGTACAATGTAACGAAAGTCGTCAGGTTCTACGGGGCTATCCTTGAATATAGATGTGTCTACAAAAGCTTTCTATGAACCCAAATCGGTTTCCGAAATTTTCTGATTTCCTAAAAAATTGGGACGTCGCCGGACCCTTAGAGGCGTGAGGGTTGAAGTAAGCCATCTTCAAAACACTAGGTGCTATAGGATGTCTGGATTGTCAACACTGCCTGCTAGTCAGTTGAAGAGGGCAACAAGGCTGCAGAACCTGACAAACTCCCTCAGCTACACGGACGACCGTCCGCCTTCTTATCCCCCCTGCGTCTTCTCTTGGAGGAGCTTCAGGGCCCCCTCATAAGCCTCAGCAAAAGAGGCATTGAATCCGGCAGCTTCAGGGTCAAAGGGGGCAGGGAGGTAACGTTCAAGGGCCGAGAGGTTTCCTGATAAGAGGCCGATCATCCCCTTGGCAAAGGAGTCATCAACAAGGTCATCAAGAAAGGCCTGGCCCGCGGGGGTCTCCGATATCAGCTTCATGCCACCCTGCAGCGCATCAGGGCTCTTGGCCAGGAATTCCTCGAGGTTTTGGGCAAGGCGCGTCTTCGCACGAACGTCCACAGCATCAACATAGGCTTTGGATTTTTGAAACTTGATGGATCCAGCATTCTTGATCTGGGAAACATTGGCCTCAAAGACAGGAACGACCCCCTCCGCGCTAACCTGACGAAGTTGCACGCCAGACTTCTCCAAGGCCTCCATCTTGGCACGGAGCAGCTGAAGCTCCTCGGCCTGTTTTTTGACCACCTCCTGAAGGGAGGTACTTCCCGTAGCAAGCCCAAGGGCGATGCTCAGGTCTTGCTGCATCTTGGTCAGACGCTGCTTAGCTGTCTTCACAAGGTCCTCGGCTTCACAACCCACCTTGGCAGAGGCACGCTCTTGGGCCTCATAGGTGAACTGCGCCTTGCAGAAATAAATGGCAGCCTTGTTGAGGGTGCTAAGGCCACACTCATGAAGGTCCATCGGGCTCTCACGCACAGCAAAATTGCGAGGAACCCTCAGTCCCAAGGAGCACCAGATGGAAGAGGCCATCTGACCAAACAACTTCCTCGACTTTGCACGGGGACCCAGCTCGGAGAACTCAATGATATCCAGGGTAGAGTCGTCGGAACTGGGCGGAGGGGGGACACACGTCACCTTGGCCGCCGGAGCAGCAGGAGGTTCCTTGATAGGGGATGCCGCTTCATCATCCGACCCGTCAAGAACTACCATGACCTTAGAAGATCCCTCCTCGCGACGGGGATTCTTAGGAAGATGCTCGTCCCCAACAGGGCTTTCAAGCTTGGGCCTCTTCAGACTCAATTCCTCACCCATTATCTGCTTCCCCTTACCCGGATCGATCCGATCAGATGTGAGAGGAGTGCCGCCGCGAGTAACCATGATGGACTTGGGGAAAAGCCCTGCACATAGAAGAAACAAAGGTTAGAACAGTGGCCGAAGTTACGGCTTGAAGGTCCAAAACCTGGGCTGTAATGAAGACGTACCTATGTCATCCTTGTCCAGGTTGGTATCATTCGCGAGCAAACGTAGGTTTTGGACCCCGTCACCAGCAAGTGCCACATGGGATGGTGGATGGCCCGAACGTCCCAGCCCCGTGGGGGGAGCAGTTGGGGGATCCGATGTTTTTCGCTAGAAAGCAAACGTTGGCGCTGCTGCCGAACGTTGCGGAATTAAGGGAATAGCGGGGAGGACGAGGCACCAGCCCAAGTTTGTAGACCATCAGTTTATCACCGGAATTACAACCGTCACCAGATGGACCCTCAGAATGCTTACGGGAAGAAGAATCCATGACAAAGAACGGAGGAAAAAAAAGAACTTACGAAAAAACTAAGAAATCTGGAGAGAGGAAGCAATCCAGCAGAATAATGGCTAAGGAAGAAAACACAATGTTCCACACTCTAAGGAGGGGGTATTTATAGGCTTCACCGCCGATTCTCCCGAATCATGGGAGGACACGTGGTGGACCACGTTTGGTGTGTCCTACGGCTGGCATGACACTTCGGGACCTAGGCCGCCAGATGTGCATACCAAGGACCCTCTCCCCGTGAGAAGGACGAGCATGGTAAGGATTGCGCGATGCAACCCACCACAAAAAAGGGACGAACGTCCCCATTCCCTAAAATGGGAAGGAGAAGGAAAGGGGAAGAGGAAGTAGAAATAATATGTAGAGAATTCCATTCACCACTAATTATGTTGGCTACGATTGGCTCAGGATCTAAAGGACCGAGCTGAAAGAGCGGGTACGACTAGCGGATGACGGAACAAGGCAAATGAGTCAAAGGAAAAGGAGGTCGTTCCTCACCAAATTTGGAAAGGAACAGGCAAAGGGAGATACAAATGGGTGAGAGAAACAATTGAGCAAGTACTAGAAAAAGGGAAATCTTTATTCTTCGGCTTTATTGGCCGGAACATACAAGTAAACAAAATACGAAGCAAAGGGGGGATCATTCTAGGAAACCGTGGGCGGGGGAACGCTGGCCGGAGGGCAGCGGCTCCTTGTCTCTGCCGTCAAGGAAGTCCTACGGGGTCGGGGAGTCAGTAATCACTCCCCTATGCACGGCTTCTGCCCATCGCTTGTCCCGGTCAAGCTTACCCATGACCCGCCGAAGCTTTTCCCGATCCGTGTAATCATCCAAAATGAAGGGCGGACAACCGACCTTGAGGAGGATCTACCTAAGCTCTGTCACACCCAGAATGTACCCCTTGGAATAGGCATCGTCAGCCAGATCCGCAAGCTATTCGGCACCAAGCGGAGTCCGGTCCAAGAGTTGCACTTTGTGGGTCAGGCGTTTCTTTTCCGGCACACCTTGCAGCTCAGCTTCAAAAACGTCCCCCACGGCTCCACGACAATACTCGTAAGCGGTCTTCAAAAATTGAGGCGTCTTCTTGAGCTCTTCAGTATCAAGGACCAGAGTAAGGGCGTCACCAGGAACAGCCTCACCCTCAGGCACCGGGGTAGGAACAGAGTCGGGAGCAAAGGAGATCCCATGTTTTTCGGCCAGGGCCACCTTAGCAAGGAGGTCTTGTTTCTCCTTCTGGGCCAGATCCAGGGCAGCCTGGAGCTTTTCCTTCTCAGCCAGAGCAGCCGCATCGTTCAACCGCATGGCCTCTCGCTCCTTCTTCAGAGTTGCCTCAGCCCTCCTTTTGACCTCGGCAGCATCTTGCTCCCGAGCGGCCTTTGCCTGTAAAAGGCTTAACCCTGCCTGCAAGGAAAAGGCATGGTGTCATAAAGAAACGAACAGCGGACCAAGAATGACAAGAAGGAAAAGAGAGAAGTAGAAGGGAGGAAGCAAAAGGGGTGGATCCGAACTTCAAAATTGTGCAGCAAAGCCTGATCAATGGCCTCGCTTGAGGAACGGGCCGGAAGCTCCGTCTGGGCTTGAAGAGCCATATCCTTCCAGAACTCAGGAACCGGACGACCTAGTGGAGTCAACACAGCGCTAGGGGCCTTGGGTTGGAGGATTTAAGGCGTAGCCTCTTCGACTTCTTTCCCTTGTCCTTTTCCACACCAGCAGGGGGCGACACCGACCGGCATCACATCCAGAACCGGGCCAGTATCAGCATGTTGGGCCCCAGAACCTTGTTCGTTCACTTCAGTAATAAGGTGCTGCTCGAAAGCTTCAACACGCTTATCTGCCTGAGATGCGGCGGAAGAGTTTGTTTCAGAAGACTGGTTGACCTTCCGGGCTTTCTCCTGCGCAGCTCGGAGTTGGGCTGCCCTGGCCTCAAGACGATCCCGCATGGCTTGAGTATTCATCTGCTCGGGAGTAGGGGGAGGACCTGAAACACGAAGCAAGAATGTCAGAACCGGGCGGCGCAGACATCAAAGGCACTCAACTCAAGGACTGGATCGCCCGAGCCCACAAGATAAACGCAGATAAATCCAGGGATCACGGGCGATACCTATCCCTGCCTCGGAGAGTGCCTGAATAGTCAAAAAACCCTTCAATTTCTGGACACCGCTCAGCTTCAACTTGGCAACAGCTGTTTCCAGATCCGGCGTGAGCTCTGGCTGTGTTATCTTCGGGGGATAGCCATTCCACCAAACTGGAAGTTTCCCACCTGGATAGCGGAGGAAGAAGAAGTGATTCTTCCAATCGTGGATAGAGGTTGGGGCCCTCAAATAACTTCAAGTGGGGACGTGCGGCCACACTCAGGAACCCGTCTGAATTTTGGGGGGAAACTTGAAAGAAGTAATGGATGAGGTCCAGGCTTGGGACCAGTCCCTCCGATCAGCAACGGACGATGAAAGCGGAGATAAGCCGATAGGAATTCAGCATAAGTTGGGTCGGGACCACGCCGTAGCAGCGGAAGAAGTCAAGGTAGAGCCGGTGAAGGGGGAAGCGCAGTCCGGCCTTGATAGAGTCCATATGTACCATAATCATCCTCGGACGTCTCATGAACAGATTGTCTGCGCCTCAAAGGATGTAGACGAATGGCGAGGGAAGGAGGGTCTGCAATTCTTTCAAGGCTCTACACGAGAAAGACTGATGAATCCCGGAAACGTTGTGGATCATCACGATATGACGGTTGACGTCTACAAGAATGCCTGCTTCGAATACCCGCAAGTCATCCTCTCTTCGGCTTCTTCACCAGAATCATAATCGGCGGGACGCTCCACCTCCACATCTGGTTGGGCCACTGCCATGAAGACATTTTCAGGGAGTTCATATACACCAGCCCCCCACCCGCACCGGGAGGAACGGCCTCATCCGCCGCCACGTGTCCCACCACCGTGGAGGCGTTGGAATGATCGGAGCTGCTGGTCCCCTCTGAGGAATGGGGCCTGGAACCCGCAGCAGAGGAGGAACCGGTGGAAGAGCCAGAAGAAGATCCGGAACCAGGATCTGACTCGGAGGATATCTCCATCGACCAGGCCATGGGAAGAAGTCGCAAGAGATAAGAAGAGGAGGTAGGACCAAAGAATTAGCTTAAGGTTTTGGAAGACGAGATGGGCTTGGAAGCCGAGGAGCACCTGCAGAAGAACGCTGGAACTCTTGACAAGGGAGCAGAAGATTAGAAACCCTAATCCTTCCAACGGTTCCGGTATTTATAGGGGGATACACCTTTCCATTGACCAACCCACAGATGACACGTGGCGAGGAGCGTACACGAGGACACGAGTCGCGCAGACACGGACAGACACGTAATGATTGCCTTTACATCGGAAGTTGAATCAGCCTGCATAACTGCCGCCTAGAGCCCCGTGAACGGAGGCCAGGGAAGCAACCGTCACATCAGAAGCAAGATCAGCAATTCGGGGCAGTACGGCGGAAGCAAATTACTTCTTTATGTCCCGCGCACGCTCGGAACATCAGAAGTGGGGGACTTATGTTGGGTTAATGGATCAATAAAGGCTAGCCCATTCAACCCTTAAGGATCACCTACGAGCGTCCCACTAAAGGCCCAAGAAGAAGTCCAAGCATCAATGGCAAGGGGACGAACGTAGTCCATCACCAGCCAGTACTAAGGCCTAGGGCCAGGAGACATGCGTGTTGCATTGCCAGGAGGCACCCAAGCCCAGGGTCCCTACGAGGTACTTGGGGACGGACGTCCCCACCTCTTAGTAGGGGACCAAGGGTGGCTCAAGAATAGGTCAAGGATAGTAGCTTCTCAATGGATCAAGTACATGAAGACGAACGTCCCCTCTCCCATTGATAGGGAATCGAGATCCCAGCCGGAGACAACGACCAAGCCTTTGGGGACGAACGTCCCCACCCAATGGCGGGAAACTAAGATTCTGGCAGGAAACGCTTTTAATGCAGAAGATTTGGTGGTTGGGATCATGCTTCCCACAGCCTGCCTTGTCGACATGTCCAACTACCCATTGGCGGTATAAATAGTACTCCCTCCGTCCCAATTTGATTTGCAAAAATTCCTTTTTTGGTTGTCCCAAAATGATTTCCCACTTTCTATTTTAGGTATGTGAATAAGAATAGATTGACAAATTTACCCTTACTTTTTCCCCATTAACTTAAAGACATCTACTTTTAGAAAGATGGGCAAAAGTGTAAAAAGCAAGCATCATTATTGTCATTTCTTAATCCTTGTGCCGGTCAAAGTTTGCAATTCAATTCGGGACGGAGGGAGTAGCATTTATTTCACTGTAAAGGGTTCGCAATTTAGCACTCTAGATCTCTATCAGTAATAGCAGTTCGTAGCATAGCACAGTACGTTCGGCCCTTCGGCTTGTAACAGTTTGAGTTAGTAAACACAGTTGTTTGACATATTTCCTGCTTATTTCTCCATTTTACTTGCTCATCACCCATTCGAAACCCCCATGTTACGTGTTGGGCCTGTGGGTTGAGGGAATAGACCTCAACAGTCGTCATCATCATCACCCCGGTGCCACAAAGTCTCCCACACCTTCGGTGCGGTAAGGAGGGTCGGATGTATGCAGTCTTACCTCTGTATTAAAGCACAAATAGATTGTTTCCGGATGACCCATAGTGAAAATTACGTCAAATATTGTATGAACTGACTGTTGCTTCATAACAAAGAAGCGCAAACAGTTTAGTGAGCTGCTTTGCTTTATTCCATCATATTCCCAAGATAAAAAACATTGGGTCTTTGGCTCCATTGCAAATGATGCAAAACTATGATTTCCTTTGATCTTTTATTATTTCCTTCTTGCTCCTTTGTTGATCTCATGCACCTTTCTTTGATTTTGTATGATTTTCTTCTTACTTGTTGGTCTTTTGATTGATTCTTGTTCAAGATCTTCTAAAGTTACCGAATTGTCACTTTTGATCATTCATATAATCTTTATATGAAGTAAAAAGTACTCCCTCCGTCCCGCAATGAACTTTCCACTTTCCTTTGTTGAATGTCTCAGAAACAAGTTCTCATTTCCTTAAATGGCAAGTTAATCTACATCAAAACGGTGTCAAACAGTGCAAAACAGTGCCAATCAGTGTCGAAACAGTGCCAAACAGTGTTGAAATAGTGTCAAAACAGTAAAACTTACCCCATGGTAAGTTTATTTCCTTAATATGTGTGTAGGTCAAACTGTGAAGTTCATTGTGGGACGGAGGGAGTATATTTTAACACAAGGCTTCATAATAATTTCAACTAGCATGTCATCATTTTCACAACACTTAATTGACTTCTAAATTTGTATATCATGCTCCCCTTCTTCATAGACAATAGTCTTCTCATTTTCGGTATTATTTATCATTAATAATCCATAAAAATCATACATAAATACTTTAGGTAATCTCATGAAATCAACTCACTAATTATAAGCAATATAGTCACTCATTCTCACATTATAATGTGATTTACTAGCTGTCCTTGCGAAGCCCCTTGATCAACCTCCATTCTAGGCCGATCAGAAAATGAGCTAGCTTGACAGCAGGTGAAAGCCGGGCGGCTTTTGCAAAAGCCGGGCGGCTTTTGCTTCTGCAGTTCGAGACAACCCCTCTTTAATGGCGACTTTCGGCGATCTCAACTCCTATTGATTTAACGACTCTTCTAAGTTAAATACCAACCCTTTATATATATATTCTACACTTTTAAACATGTAGAACCTCACGTTTAATCCATCATATGATTTCTTAAATCATATGAACAAAAAACTAGTTAATGGATGTTATTGGGTTCTTACCTCAAATCTTAGTCATCTGTTATTGGGTTTGCATGTGCCTTCAATCAGCCCCTCATCCATATGTCGGCACCAATCAAATTAAGTTGTCTCATTCCCACTATTTGGAGTCCACGGGACATGTAGGAAGGTCCCTAAGTTGGTGTGAGATGTTCCTCCCTATTATTAATTATTGCTATTTTTAGCAAGTTGAATTGCTCAGGCATTTTCCTTAACTTTAGTTTGCGTTTTATTGAGCTTCTATAATTATTATGATGACCCAACTAAATATTGGGTATCCTATTCTCAATATTATGGTTTTGATAAATAATTCAATTATTTATTCATTAATTAAAACTATCATCCTTTTACACACAATTATTAACTAGAAAATTCAAATACATACTATTATTAAATTTTAATTTCACGTAAATTCGGGTGAGGTGTCACAGATGATACTATGAAATGTGACCATAGCCAACTGCGAATTACAATTCGCAAATCCCATTACCTAGGATTAACAAATGAAGCCCATTACTCGGGAGTAATGAATGAAGCAATCTAGGCCTAACAGGGAGATCGTGGCTCGTGTAGGAATATGCACCCACATCTGGACTCACCAGGACAACAGGTCTCGGGTGGGATTCCAGTGAGGTCGGACTCCCCCTGGGGCTTACGTGGCTAGCCATATGCAAACACATGGTTATCTGGCAGCGACAAGCTAAGGGTTAAACCGGAGACAGATGGAAATAAGATAGCATTAATTACAAAAGTTATGAGATACGTTATAATGTCCTCCCATGATTAAACCTATTAAATGTACCAATTATGTCTCCTAATGTTATTGTAGCATGATGTCTATAAATACTTATTGTGCTTATGATCTCTTTACGCCGCCAAAATCTCTATTCTCGCGATTTAGCTGTTGTGGTTGGAATTAAACTCCACCAATAACTTACATTTTTAGCTTACATTTTTAGCTTATGAGCCTTAATTATGAGTTAACTTTTTTTTACCAAAACATGTAAATTTTTATTTCGCCTTAATTATGACAATCCAGATATCTTATTTATGAAATGTTGAAGTTAGTATAATTTCATTATAGCTATTTTCATACATACTATAATTTTTTCTTTATTTTATTAAAGAAATATATTTAAAATATTACAATTTTCGGTATTCAACATATTCAAAAAATTCACAAGCCCCAAACATAATTTCATAAATTTAAATAAATTCACCCATTTCAGCGCATTTTAGTTTAAATAGGTTTAGGTAAATTAGGAAAATAAAAATCAATATCTCATCATTTTGTTTGTAATACGAAGTACTAGTTTCAGCAAGACTTGGAATATTACACGTAGCATTGTATACTATTTTAATACTCCGTAGTATAGATCCCTTATTAGTCCGTCATTCAAAAATAATGTATGATGCCACACTTACTTTACCATCGTAAGACCTTTCGCTATTAATCCCTTCCTCGGTTCCTATTATAATTTTCAACTTTCCTTTTTCATCCGTTCTAATTAAAACTTTCACTTTCTCTTCTTGGTAAAGAATTTGTGATTTACAACATTTCTCTCTCGTCTGCACAATTCTCCACCACACAATCCTCACTATCTTAAATTGTGTGTCAAATTGGAATCTCAATTCATAATAAGCGATCAATAACAGAGTCATGTTATGTCGAAGTATCCCTTATTATCGCCTTCATTAATTCTTCTTCTATCACGTATTCACGTAGTGAATCTGGAGTCCTATCGAGGGATTAAAAACCTAATGTCCTATTTCGGAGTTTTTTTGGAAGAAATCAGCTTATATTGATAACAAATAATTTAGAGTATGGGTCAAATGACAAAACGAAATCTGACAACCGATATCCCGTAAACAACACTCAGAATTAATTACATCCAAAGAAGCAATATAATTCGTTGATCCAAAAGTGGGAAACTTAAAGCCATAAATGATCACCATATTACCCTCATCCCCCACATTCAAAGTCAACGTCTTACAAACAAGAACATAAACGAAAAAACAAATAGCAAAGCACACATAACAATCTCTGAAACAGCACACAAAACAAAAATAAAAAAAACTTCTGATGCAGCCAAAAAACTCGAATCGTTCCTCGGACCCGCGACCTCCCATCTTCCATCCGCAGCTTCGGCGGGCTTAAAGAGCAAAGCCCGCCTCCTCCTCATTTTGTGTTCCTTCCAAAGCCATTTCTTCTTCTTCTTGCTCCTTCTCTGTCCGGATCTCCCCGATCTTTCTTCTCTTCGAAACCTCTTCTTTTGACTCCTCCCCACCTCCTTTAGTAAAGCTTTGGGCTGATTCTGTACCTAATTTATGTCAATCTTGTCATCTAATTTCTGTACCTCGGTATATTCACCTGATTTGCCAGAGCTCGATGAACCCTCCAGAAGCCATTTATGACCTCCTATAGGACTTGTTTTCACCCCGCTACCTGCTCTGAGATGGATCCCAAATCTTTTTTCTAAAACTAAGCCTTCCTCATAATTTAAGGGACAAAAATTATCTGAATGTTCAATAAAACCACAGACGAAACAAAAGTTTGGTAGCCTCTCAAATTTACAATCTACCCAAAAACTTTTGTCATCCTTTTTCAGATTTGTCCCTTTCTTTAAAGATTTATCCATCTTAATAAGGACCCTAACCCGCATATATGGCTCTAATTTATCACTCTTCTGAAAAACATCGTATTTAACAAATTGACCTATGAAGTTTCCCACACGTCTGGCAGTACCCAGTTCAACAAGACTATATGGAACATTATGAATCTGAACCCAAAACTCTGCCTCATTTAAAATAATTTTGTGTGGTATATCATGAGGCATAACTTCTTTTAACATCACCAGACTGCGTTCAAATTGCCATGGACCCCACTCAAGAACATGCATCATATCAAAACGATGAAAAAAGTAAACAAATGTCTTTTTCCCAGATCTCCTAAACCACCATACCTTTCCCTGACCTCCACAATGATAGCATCATCTCCTTGAGTTCCAGAAATTTAGCCTTCCTATCAGTTAATACCTTACCGATCACCGGGAACTCTTTAGGGCCAATCTTCGCCGGAGATTCCTCTGCCTCAAGATCATCAAGATCAAGCTCCTCCGAATCTGTACCTATTGACATATGCTTGTAGCAATCGACAACAGCTTCCGTGTGCGCCTATCCACCACCTTGCTGTTGTTTTGTATTTTCGAAAACTGCTCGCCAAAGCTCTCGTTTAAATACACCAACCACCGCCCTCACGAACCAATAACTCGAAATGCCGGCGCCTCAACCCACCAATTCGTCTAAACAAGCACCTCTCCCTCCAACCAATCCCACACGCCCCTCAGAAAAACGAGGGCGGACAACCCTAGGCGCTGCGCGAGGCAACCCTAGAGAGAGAAAGCATTCTTATTCAAAGTTCAAGTTTCCTACTCCCTCCGTCCCGCAATGAACTTCCCACTTTCCTTTTTTGGATGTCCCAGAAACAAGTTCTCATTTCCTTAAATGGCAAGTTAATCCACCTCTTAACAATGTCAAACAGTGTAAAACAGTGTCAAACAGTGTCGAAACAGTGCCAAACAGTGTCGAAACAATGTCAAAACACTAAAACTTACTCCATGGTAAGTTTATTTCCTTAATATGTGTGTAGGTCAAACTCTGAAGTTCATTGTGTGCAGTGGGACGGAGGGAGTATTTCGGAGTTTAATTCATGCTTTAGTCCCATTTTAATTTGGGCAATTTCTTTTCAATTAATTCTCATTGATTTTACAAATAAATAAGTTTTTGGCAACAATTAACCAAGCCCAATATAAATACGGAGTATATAGCAACTTATACGCAGTATGTAATTTTCTTCCACACGTAATTGAACTCAAGCTTTCCCTAATAAATTGGGAAAATAAATAAGAGCTTAAATTAGCAACATAAGGTATAAATAATTAGCTAGCAAATGGGAAGGCATACAAACTAAATAGGGCTAAATTGTAGTATGACCAAAAAAGGAAACCAAACCAACCTATCCCCCAAAGTAGGAGTTACACAAAGGATCCTTCACCTCAAAACCCTGCGAAGAGTACGCCATATGAGGGCACTTCACCGTAAGGTTATAATGATTTGTATTATCATCCAAACGGACCATAAAATTCACCTGTAAGAGGACATAGACGTGATCGTCGAACGTGCGATACCCCGATTTCCCGGTGTTGAAGAACTCGGAGTTGCCCCGATCAAGAAGCGCGTCTTGTGCGTGGAGACCGAAGGTGATCAGATTTTCAGAGCTCCCGGGAAGCAGCGGGGACGGGACGGGCAACGTGGTGGAGTTCACAACCAACGTTGGCTCCTCCGCTTCTCTTTCGAAATAGAGCGCGGCCATTGGTGACGTGGCGTTGTCGTAGTCAATGGTTTTTTCTTTGTTAGGGTTTTGTGCTGTGAGGGTGAAGCTGAAGTCGGCGGTGAAGTAGTTGTCTCTATGAGCCATGTTTGTCATTGTCGCGTTCACGACGGAGTAAACCGGCTGCATCGGGTCGTCTGACGACGAGGAGGCGGCCTTGCTTAAGACCACAACGATAACCACAAGAGCAATAAGAGCAAGAATTACCAACAAAGAGATACAAACAATACAAAAACAATTGCAAGGCCTCTCCGCCGCCATGTACAGGCTAGGGTTATTATTGGTTACGCGATCAAGTTATTAAGAAATAAATTACGAGGCCAGGCAAGGAGATTTATAGATATGATGAATACATACTCCCTGCTTATTTAAAAGATCCATACGTTAGGTTATGGCACAAGATTTAAACGCGAATAGTAGGGTAATGAATAGTATAGAAAAAGTAGGAGAGAAAGTGAAAAAATAGTAAAAGTAAGGGTAATTGGGTATTTTTAAAAGAAAAACTTACCACAAAAAAGTGTATGGATCTTTAAAATAGGCATCTCAAAATGGAAAATGTATGAAACTTTAAAATATAGAGCGATCATAATATACAGAGCGAGCATAACATACGTATAATAGTTGTGCAGTGAATGGCAAAGAAAAGGTCTAGCGGATGCTGCAAAAGATGGAGTTAGAGCATACATACGTTTAAAAAACATGGACCAAAAACTACGATAGTACGTACATGCTAGTTCGTATAAGATAATGAGTATAAGAAAAAATAGACTCGTTTGTACATGCTAATTGCTAAATGCATGCTAATAATATAGATTACTTTTATTTTAGGTCTAATTGAATTTTCAGCATAATTAATACGATAGTATATTACGAAGTACCGAGTACATTGTGTGAGATGTGAATAATAGCAAATGAAAGTAATTGATCCTGTAGTAATATAGCATTCAATCAGGGGCGGACCCAGGAAAGTCATCTTGTGGGGCGAAAATGTTTTTTGGGAGGTTCAAAATATTTTTTGGGAGGAAGAAAATTATTTTTCATATATATATATATACACTGAAAAAATTCTTGTTAGAGGGGCGGTAGCCTCTCTGAGTCTGTACTACGGTCCGCTCCTGCATTCACTGATATTTGTAATTCATTCAAGCCCATATAAACAGAGACACTCATACACAAATGTTTAATTCCGAAATAGTAATACGTTGCCTTGTTTTACACGGAGTATGAAATCAAATTAAAGACATAATAATGAATTGCGACTATTTTTATTACCTTTTAACATGTAAAAAAGAATTTCTGCCTCCTACGATAGCTTTTTTTCATCAGGTTATAGGAAAGCAAGATTACTTTTTGTTGACGTCAATAATGACTTAATGTAATGACAAGGGTTTTATGGAGTAATAATTAATATTACGGTCCGTAGATTTTAGTGCAAATTACCCGCATAGTCTACTTTTGGGTCCAGAATATCATTTATGGCCCAACTTATCTTTCTTTTCATTTTTAACTTTTCATTATTGATTTTTTATTTCACTTTTGGACAAGGTTTTGCCGACCTCCTCCATTCTGCCCTTACTTCCGTCTCCGTTCTAAGAAATTAAAGAGGCATGAGATCGACGATTTGGCGAGGGAAGAAGCTCCTGACCGGCAATTTCCTTAGAATCGGTGGCTCTCATTGGGAACCTCATCTGAGCGACTTGATGACAACGGGGACACGTCGTTGGAGCAGAGTCTGGCATAAGTGATGGAGTTCTCAACATCGCGACAGGGATACTCCATGTGTGCGCAATTCAGCTCTCAATCCCCGTAGAGACGGTGGACGTACACGACGGCTTCGATTTTGCAGGGGACCTATGATTCGACGACGGCTATCATCTGGAGCACGGCAGGCGATCTGGAGCGACAGCGAGATCTAAGGCGGGCGCAGTGAGTAACAACAGCATGTGAGCTTCAGACAACTGCACAAAGCGGTGGCTTGGACAGTTCGTTCATCTTCATTTTCCACGACCTCACCGCTAGGCAAACTGAAAGATTTAAACAAAAATGTCATAGATGTGTGTGGCTGTTCACCTCCCCCTGTGCCGGCTCCGCCCTCTTCCCCTTCCTGCTCGACTCCTCACTGATTCGCTGCCTTGGTGCCTCATTGGTTTCCGATTTGCAGGTACGTGTTTCAGATTTTGAACTTTTTACTTTGGTATTAATTTTATTTTTAATTCATATAATTAAGCTTTACTTCTTGTTTCCGATTCAACTTTTTTTATTGCAAAATTTAAATTTAGGGGTTTTTACAAGAATAATACTAAAATAAGTCATATTTACATAAATATGACTATTCATTACTACAATGTGGTAACTTAAATTCAAAACTTGAACATGAATTACTATGATTTCATTACTACTCTAGTCATTAGTCATATTTTTGTAAATCATCTTTATTTTGATCATATTTATGTAATTATTTCTTAAATTTATGTTTGAATGAATGCATAGATGCTGTAAAACGTATCCAATCTGGAAAGGTCATCTTAAATAGCAAGGGTTTAGAACATAGCACATATAATACACAAATGAATTCATACACACCCTAGCAATGGAACTTTGATACTATGTTGGATAAGGAAATCAGACCTTGAGTTGCTGGCTCCTCATTGACTTCCCACTGCAAGATCATGCCAAGTATCACACTATGTTTAGGGAAGCAATCCACTGCGGTCATCTTTACACTATAAGGGAAAGGTTTATAGGATGCAACTTCAAATGGGCAAAGGTGGATTGCTTGGAGCCAGTTACATCCAGAACATGACTCCTCGTCTATCTTTGGGAGGTGAAGTATTCTGGGCTGGACAACATCGCAAATCAGGCATAGGCTATGCTACCCGGTACAACACTGATAAGATGGTGCCCTCAGGACAAGTTGCTAGCACTCAACACTGTATGATGTTGCACTTTCAATTACGGTTTGTCAATGTCTGATTTTATGATGTTTTTAATGATTTATATATGCTTTAAATTTAGTTTTCATTTACACAATTGATATTCAATAGCATGCAATAGTAGCTTCTAGCAGTTTGAACTCTGTTATGTAAAATACTTTCTACTATTTCAAGTCATGTGTTGAAATGAAAAGATTTCTGAAACCATTAATGTTCCTCCAGATACATTGTTAAATACCTTATGTTTTTTTAATCACATAACTGTCAAAGTCAATTTGCATATGATATGTGATATCCACTTTTGAATGAAGACAAATAATATATGTTGAGTAGATAAATTTAATAAGACTTGGAAGATCAATGTTTTTTTTGTTTCTTTTTGTTGTATCATACATGTTGCTTTTGTTGCATCATGTTGTCTTTTGTTTCTTTTTGTTGCATCGTATTGTTCATTGTTGACTACTACTCTCTACTCAACTTTTGTAGTAGATGGAATCTAAACTACTAATATCTGAGTAATCTTGTTACTTCTTAGGAAATGTGCAGACAACTAGGTGAAAATTGCCATCTGTAATATTCTAGCATGGATATTAAGCGTTTGTCCTGTGTAAATCCCTAAGCAGATCTTTGAGACTTGGAGATGGATGCTTGGAGTGTCTGTTGTGCGAGCTATATACAATTATGTCTTATGTTATTCATGTCCGAGTCTCTGTGGTAGCTCTCATGAAGGTATTATATACTAGGATAAGGTGAATGTTTATTTTAACAACTTTTGCATTTACTGTTTTTTATGTGTCAATTCTTTGGTAATACAGAGAAAACAAACTAAAGAAACCAAACCCTTTTGCAGACAAAAAAGTGATAAATTTAAATTTCTTTGAAATAAAATGTCATATATAAATTTATATACAACTATCTAAAGTGATAAATTTAAATTTATTAATACAACCTACAATAAGAAACATCAAGAAACAATAAGAAATACAAAATTCAAAGTTATAAACAACAATAAACACAAAGAAACAATAGGAAACATAAACAAAAAATATTAAATGTTGGAACCATTTTAAAAATTACCGAGTTACAAAAATCATTTTGTGTAATTTTACAGGGGTAATTTTTTAACATTTTTATTTTCATTTTTCACATTCTTATTTCTATTTCTTATATTTAGACATTTTATCATTTTTTATTCGGTATTTAAATTTCTTAGTGTTTTTTTATATATTCAGGCTTTTCAAAAAAAAATAGTGATTTTATTTTTATTGCTTATTTTATTTTGTCATATAATATAGTGATTGTATTTTTATTGCAGATGCATAAAAGAAAAAGAAGAACAACTGAGGGATCAATGAGAAAAAGAAGACAAGAGCCGAAAGTATATGATATGTTAAAATGCATAAAAAGAGGAAATGATAAGAAGCAAATCCAAATCAACATACCGGATAAATGAAATGAATTGAATTATATATTTATTGTGATAGTTTTATATATTATTTTTTGTTGCTTTTTGTTGCATTATATGTGTTTCTTGTTGTTGCATTGTGTTTTATGTTGTTGCATTGTGTTGCTTATTGTTGCTTATTATAATTGAATTTGATTTTAGATGTTTGTTTTGCTTAATTTCTACTTCTTTGCTATTTCTCTGGAATAAAAAATCATTTGTTGATAAATAAATCATCTAAAATGATTAATTTTGATTTCTGAATATCAACAACTGCAACAAATATAAATAAACAATAAAAAACAAATTATGCAAAATTTGCATCAAACATAAACATAAACAAACACAAAACCACAACATGCAACATAAATTATAATAAGGATTAAACTTTGTAACTCCTAACAAAATTAATCAAAATTATACTTTGTAATATTTTCAACTTTCTTATATTTTTACTATTCTTTTTATAAATGAAAATCGAGTTTTATACATTTCTATATAGTTTTTTGGATTCATTGATTTTTCTAATTTTTTTTTAAACTTTTCCACTTTTTGTCTTTTTTTATTTTTATTTTAGGTTTTTTAATTTTTATTCTTTTTTTGAGTTTTTAATTTTTCCTTTATTCGCAGTATTAATTTTATTTTCATTAATTTTTGTATGTTTCTCACTATTTCAAAATTTAATAAATTTTTATATTTATTTCTAGTTTTGATTTTAAATAAAAAAAGTAATTCTTAAGTTTATTTTTCCATATTCTTTATGTTTTCTCTTATTGTAATCACTTTTACAGTTTTTTCCAGCTTTTAAATTCACAATTTCTAGTATCCAATGTTTCTAAAGATTCCATATTTGACAACATTTTTACATTAGAAACATTTCTTTCTTTAGTTATTCATCCTAAGCAATGGGATAAGGCTTACAAATTAACGTATATGGCTACGGGCCTTAAGTCTTAAAGCCTTAAGCCTATTTTTGAAAAGAAACTTCAACTTGTCTATTTTTGAAAGAAATTTTGAAAAGTGAAAAAAAGTGATATTATTTTCATTTTTGGTCCATTTGTGAAAAATTCCCAAGATCTTTTTTGAGATGATACAGGAAGTAGCATCTGAAAATAGTCTGTAACTTTTAGCATTAATTAATCTCAAAAGCTTAGATACCAAACAGAACTAAATCAAAACAATCAGCTTTT
The DNA here is from genome assembly GCA_945859875.1 of Cuscuta europaea. Taxonomy (NCBI): domain Eukaryota; kingdom Viridiplantae; phylum Streptophyta; class Magnoliopsida; order Solanales; family Convolvulaceae; genus Cuscuta; species Cuscuta europaea. Next base: position 948,717 of record CAMAPE010000080.1, on the reverse strand, counting down.
TATTAAACAACTACCACATTTTACTATTAAGATCGTCTCAATCACTAAAAATTACCAATTACCAAATGATCTGTAAAAATATCTCTTCAACTAATTGTGCTAAACATATTCCGGTGTGGGAAAAAACATGCGATGAGTGAAGTTCACGTATTACGGATACTCCGGGTAGTTGATTACATTAGGGATATTTACTACTACTACAATTATTGCTAATATTATTATTATATAATATACTAGTATTATTTACATTATCATTACTATTGATAAGTTTTATTCTCTCTTATTTTTTGCAACCTATGTGTTTAAAGCTAGTGTGTGTCATTATACTTGTACAAGTTTATTTTGTTGGAAAATGTAAAATGTTGATACTTTTAGATGATATTTTCTAATTTTACATGTATATACTCCTTTTCACTCCTTGACGCATGTTGAAAAGCTAGTGTCTCTCTTATTTTTTGTATTTAGTATTTACTAGTAGCTCTATAAAAATTAAAATATTTAGTAAAAAAATCAAAACGTCTTTTCACACCTTGACGTCGCCTAAACTCGCTTAGACTTTAAAGGCTTGAGGCTTGTACGTTGTCTTATATATATTACTACTCCGTATTAAATTGAAGAAGAAGAAGAAATTGTGTTGTGTGTTAAATAACTATGTTACAAATGAAAATATAAAATCAGACTAAATTATATTAAAGTTCATTTTGGTTTCGCGTATTACATTACTTGTGGATAGTGGATACATATAGGCTTCAAATCTGTAAAATACTTCATATAATTTAAGACAATTGTAATTTAATTTACGTATGAGAAACGCATCCATACAAATAGCTCTGAATTGTGGTAGGGATAAAATAGCAAGCCAAATCACCATTAACAATGTTTTCTTTTAAATTGTTTTCAAACATCAGATTAGATCAGATTTAAACAGATCGGACTAGATAAGACTTAAACAGACTTGCATACCAGAGCAGACCAGACTTCCATAATTGTAAAATACACGAAAATCAAATATTTAAATACCAAATCAGTTCAGACCAAATCAGATCAAACTTAAACAAACCACAACAAACCCACTCTTAAATCAACTAGTCCGTGTAGTACGAGACGCACCAACTGTCGTTGACCTCAAAACCTTGGGAAGAATACTTGAGGCGACGACATCTCACCATAAGAAGACCGTACGTTGACTTCTCATCCAACCTGGCCATAAACTTCACCTCTAAGCGCGCGAAGATCTTATGGTCGAACGTGCTATACCCCGACTTCCCTGTCTTGAAGAACTCGGAGTTGCCGGCGTCAAGAGGCGCGTCTTGTGCATGAAGGCCGAAGGTGATCACATTGTCGGAGCTCCGGGGAGGCTGCGGGGACGGGACGGGCAACGTGGTGGACGACGCCACCAGCGTCGGCAGCTCCGCTTCTCTTTCGAAATAGAGTGCGGTTGCTTCCGTGGAGTTGGTGAAGTCAACGGTTTTGTTTTTGTTGGAGTTGACGGCTTTGAGGGTGAAGCTGAAGTCGGCGGTGAGGTGGTCGTCTCTATAAGCGGTGTTTGTCATCGCCGCATTCACGACGGAGTAAACCGGTTTGATTGGGCCGGGCCGCGAGTGCGCTATGTTGATGGCCCAAAAAATAATAGTAGATACAATAACGGCAACCACTATAAAACAGACGGCAACCGCACATAATAAGGTTTTTGCCGAACACCTCGTTGCCATCACCCTGGCGTATAGTCGCAAGTCGATCAAGACCTCCGCGCCGACGAGGGGGTTTGTAGATATATAAATATATGAGGATGAGATATGGTTGGGATTGTCAATACAACACACCGTGAAGAAGGTAATTAAAACTTCAAAGGAAACGGAATCTTGCAGATGAAGAAAGAATTACAAGTAAAATAAATAAAGGGAAAATTCCCAAAATATGAGTAAAAAAGTTTGAAAATTCCCAAATAGGACTGACATGTTTTTATTCCTAAAATAGGAGTAATTACTTCCAAGTTAGGAAAATAATGTCATGTTTAAAGTCTAGTATTGTCAAAACATGGCGGTAATTAATCATATTTTGAGAATAAAAACATGATAGTCATGTTTTAGAATTTACAAACGTTTTTAGTCCTATTTAGGGCAATTTCCCATAAATAAATTAAGCTTTGCTCTAAAAGACAACATAACAATTGAAATAAAATACAGAAAAAATGAAATACTACATAGAATTCATCCGATATAAGACCCAAACATGCACAAAGTTTAAAAATAAGACTAAATATGTTTTGTTCTCCAAAATCCAAATTGAACTGATTTAGTTCTATTAACAGAATAAGTTGAATAAAACTTTTTAAATAGGAGTTAATGAGTTTTATTTGGGAATAAAACAATGATAGTTATATTTATGAACTTTAACATTGTTTGTTTGCTTTAGTTTTATTAGGGAACTTTCTCTATTCATAATTACCCAAATTTCATACGAGGTGTTTATGCAATTTATCCGCAATAATTAAAAAATATCACCTTGTCAATAATAGTCATTGACTGTAAAAATGAATGATCATGATTAGAAATTCTCATTTTAATAAGGATAATCATTCTAAGAAGGATTTTCACTATAACATTTATTATATGGAGTGTAAATTAGTATATTTATATATATACATTTTAATATATTAATAAATATATACACAACATATGTGTGTGTATGCGTGTGTGCATATGTCACTCATATCTTGTAGGTTCAGTAATTCCATCTTAATTACTAATTAACTTGTTCGTAACTCTTTTTTGGAGACGCATTAGATAATTAGTTTTGTATGCTTCATTGTAAGGGATTCTTTGACAAGTACAACGAAAAAGTGTTTCAAACTTTGATACTCTCTCAGTCCCTCCGTGTCAATTTGATAGTCTCATTTCTTTTGGACACAAGCAGTGGCCGACCCACTAAGGGTCCCAAGGGGTTCCGGGACCCCGTGTACCTCGGAAAAAACCCTATATATATACACTACAAAAAAAACACGGGATTAGCAGGGATTTTGGCAGGGAAATGTCAAATCCGTGCCAAAAATACTTTGACACGAGCTATTTGGCACTAAAAATCGGTAAGTCTGTGCTAAATTCCGTCTCAATCCCGTAATTTTTTTGTAGTGATATTATATATATATATATATATATATATATATATATATTATTTAGAATTAATTATTCAATATATATATAAACACAAAACAACTTTAAAACAATAAGAATGGTGCAGCAGAATGGGAACACATTCGGAAGCAAAGTATCTATGTTATCGGAGGTATCATGTTCGAATCCCGTTGGAGTTTTTTTAGCGTTTTTTTCTATCTTTAAGGGAAGACACGGCCCAACTTAAGCCCAAAACAAAACAAAAGACCCAGCCCGGCAGTCCCCTTTTCCTTTCACGCAAAGACCCAGCCCGGCAGCCCCCTTTTCCTTTCACACTTTCACGCAGCCCCCCAACCGCGATTCTGCCCCCCTTTTCCTTTCACGACGAGTGACGACTGACGAGGCGACCGGCGACGACAAGCAGGAAGCGGCCAGTGGGTCAAGCGGCCAAGCCAAAGAGCCACCAAGGTACTCTTTTCTTCTTTTCTCCATTAATGGCGTTTCTCAAGCTTTTTGGTGGATTTTCTTTATGCTCAAAAATTAGGGTTTTCAAATTTCAATTTCTATGTTTAAATTGCTTTTAATTGCTTTTCTTTGCATATTTTTTTTAATGTTAGATTAAATTAATAAATTCATGTATTTATAAATGTTATTTTCAATTTTATACGATTTAGGATGAAAAGATATTTTGATGTTGTACCCAAATTTAAAGAAACTCAAAGTACCGGGAGTAGTTCGGGTGTTAATTCAAATGATCCGCCATTAGTAAATGAAGAATTGGATCAAGTAATTGCTGAAAGTGAAGCTAATTTGGCTTATAATCTACCTGAACAACATGAGGATTTTGAATCTTTGGAAGTTGACCCTGGATTGAGAAAAAGAATTGCTGATTTTCACCCTTATATTCAAGACGAGGTACGTACGTCGTAGTTACATTCAAAAAGGACCGTTTCAACATCGAGACCATGATTTCCCTTTTAAGTTAATCGGAGGCAAAAAACGTAGATTTGTTTCAAGTTGGTTTGATGAGCATAAATGGTTGGAATACAGTATTGCCAAAGATGCTGCATTTTGTTTGCCATGTTATTTGTTTAAGAATGAGTGAGAAGTTGGGGGTGATCATTTTGTGGGAATTGGGTTTTCAGCATGGAATAAAAAAGATAGGTTTTATTTACATGTTGGTAAACCTAACAGTCCTAATTACAATGCGGTGAAAAGATTGGAAGATTTGATGAACTAAAAACAAAGTATTGGAGCATGTTTTGTGAAACAATCTGAACAAGCGAAGTCTGATTACCTTATTCGCTTGAAGGCATCACTTGAGTGCACTTGATTTCTTCTTTGTGGGGGTTTGCCATTTCGGGGTCATGACGAATCAATAGAGTCTAGTTGTAAAGGTCATTTTCTTGAGACTTTAGATCTTTTGAGACAACATGATTCTGAGATAGATAGAGTCCTAAACATGACTTCACCCAAAATTCAAAAGGACTTGTGTTATGCTTGTGCATTTCTAACTGTTCATGAAATTATTAAGCAAATGAGAGATGATGTTTTTGCTATATTAGTTGATGAATCGGGGGATGTTTCTGGTAAAGAGCAAATGGCTATTGTTGTGCGTTTTGTTGCTAGTAATGGTTCTGTTTTGGAGAGATTTATTGGTCTTGTTCATGTAAAAGAAATAGTTGCATCATCTCTTAAAGAATCTCTTGAGAACATTCTAACACAATATGGTCTGTGCATCTCAAACATAAGAGGACAAGGCTATGACGGAGCGAGTAATGTGCGGGGTAAGTTTGGTGGATTGAAAACTCTAATTCAAAATGAAAATCCCTATGCATATTATGTCCATTGTTTAGCTCATCAATTGCAATTGTCACTTGTTGCCGCTGTGAAAGGACAACATGAGGTTAATTGGTTACTTCTTCATGTTAGTCGCGTAATTAATGAGATCTGCTCATCAAATAAGCGACAAGAATGCCTTCTAGATAAACAAGCAAGTGATTTGATAAGTGCTTTAGAAGCTGGACTAGTAAAAACAGGAAGAGGATTGAATCAACAGTTAGCACTTGTCAGAGCAGGTGATACACGATGGAGTTCTCATTACAAATCATTGCTTAATTTGCAAAAATTATTTAAATCTGTAATTGAGGTGCTCGAAGATTTGGAAGACCATGATAAAAGTGGTGAAGCCACTTCATTGTTGAATGAATTGCAATCTTTTGAATTTTGTTTCATGCTTCATTTGATTATCAATGTTTTGGCCATTACACATGATCTTTCACAGGCATTGCAAAGGCATGAACAAGATCTTGTGAATGCTTTGAAACTAGTCACAGTTGTCAAACAACGTTTAGCGGCAATGAAAACAGATATTGGAGTGGGTGCTTTGTTTGATGAGGTTGTTACTTTTTGTAACAAATTTCATATAGATGTGTCTTCTATGGATCAGAACTACATCAAAGGAAAAAGATCGAAGCGCAGGGCACCGAGTATAATGAACATGCATCATTACAAGTATGATTGTTTACATGAGATTGTTAATTTGTTTATGGCTGAGCTTGATAGCAGGTTTGATGTGGCAAGCAATGAGTTATTGCGTTGTGTGTCTTGTTTATGTCCTTCCTCCTCGTTTGAAGCTTTTGATAGGGCATCTTTGCTTGAATTGGCAGAATTTTATCCAGAAGAGTTTTCTGACGTTGATCAAAAGATACTCGAGAATCAGCTTGAGAATTATATTTTAGATGTCCGTTCTGATAATAGATTTTCTGATTTGAATGTTTTATTAGACCTTTCAATTGAAATGGTTTCCACAAAGAAGCATCTCACATATCAGCATGTGTATACGCTTATTAAGTTATCTCTACTTCTCCCAGTAGCTACAGCAAGTGTTGAATGGGCGTTTTCAAGTATGAAGTTTGTGAAGAATGAGTTGCGCAACAAGATCTGCGATCAATGGTTGAATGATTGCTTAGTTACATATGTTGAGAGAGATGTTTTTGGTACTATTAGTGATGATTCTATTATAGAATATTTCCAACAAATGAAGCCTAGGAGAGTACATCTATAGAATTGTTGAATGACTTTTATATGTAAGTTTTTGCTTTATAATATATCTTAATGTTTTGATGGTGTACGTTAACTTTGAATTGTTATGCTTCTTTAATATTTTTTTTTATTAGTTTTACATTAATTAGAGATCAAAGATATGTAAGGGTAGGGACCCCGTGGCTCCGACTTTCTGGGTTCGCCACTCGGCGTACAAGTTTTAATAAAGTTGTTGAAAAGGTAAAAGTTGTGGTTGAGATTAGAATATAATATAGTGAAATGATATGGACCAAATCTTTCTTTCCAAAATGAAAACATGACCATCATTTTGGGAAATCCCAAAAAGAAAATATAGGACCATCATTTTGGGATGGAGAGAGTATTCTTTTTCTATTGTGCATAGAAAATATTATATGGATGACTGAGGAAATTAAAAATACTACAATGGAAAGGACACAATCGGTATATACAAATATATATCATGATATTTTTTATAGATATAGTTTCATTACTACTTTTTTCGAGTTTGTGCATTGAACAAGAAGCGCAGTAGATAAATAAATCATCCTAAATATAAATAAAACAATCATTACAAAAGAATTATCGGATTGACACAAATTTGGCACGGATTGATCGATGATTTCGTGCCAAATAGCTCATGCCAAAATGTTTTTAGCACGGGATTGGTATATCCCTGCTAAAATCACTGCCACTTTTGGAGAATCGCTGCCAACAATCTATATCAATCTCATGTTTTTTTGTAGTGAAACATACAAATAATTAAAGTTCCCAAATATATAGGATTTCATGTTTTATATTTCTGAATATATGATCCCACATTGCCAATTTACCTTTATCATAATTATATTAGATCGAGGTTCAAATACAAAGTACTCCTCACATGAAAAATGGGAAGTAATCTTAGCCGTTAAAATGAGAAAATGAGTGGATCAGATCAAATTTTAAGTGGAAAATTCGGTGTCAATAGTGTAGTTATTAGAAACTTTTTTGAGAAATAATGTGATAAATGTGCATGAATATGTAGAAAAAGTGCATCGGAGTAACACAAAAGTGCATCACTTTTCAATAAAAAAACATCAAGTGCATCGGAGTAACAAAAAAGTGCATCGCTTTGTGCTATTTTTTTAGAAGGTGAATGTGCACCCTTACATATTTTATATGCACTTTTACTTTTATGTATCACACATTTGAGTTACCGTGAGTTTTGATCTATTTCATCCATTTTTAAGTGATGAAGGGTTTAGATCACTTCTCACTTTTCATGGAAAGACCCTTTTGTATTAGAATTCACCACATTATAATAACCTTTAAAACCTAATTATTTGAGTACTATTCCACGGGCTCATTTAATATTATGAGTCTAAATATAAACCATCTAAATAGCGTATCATATTAAAGATAACTATCATTCCCTTATACTACCGCCGTCCCGTTAACATTAGGACATAAGATGTTTTTTAGTTGGACTGTAATTTGTTGGTCTGATCTGGTCTGGTCTGGTCTGGTCTGGCCTGTTCTGGTCTGGTTTCTTTGTTTTTTATAACTATCCATGTCTAGTCTGGTCTGAACTGGCCTGGTCTGATCTGATCTGATTTAGTCTGGTCTGGGAGGAATTAGAGTCCAAGTAAAAACATCCATAACGAGGCGTAGTGGCATGATTATTTAAAAAAAGACAATTTATGTAGTTGATATTGAATTGATAAAGTAAGGATACAGTAAGAATGATTTGAAATTGCACAAATTTTATCAAATTTGATATGAGACAATTTTGTTGAGACAGATTGAAAATGAAATATAAAGCAATCTTAGCGAGACTGAAGGAATAATATTTAAACTACTATTCATAATTAAAGTATATATACATATACGTATATTAAGAGAAACACCACGGTAATAATAAATGACAAAACCGTATATAAATATCGTTGAAGTTTGATACAAAAAGTCATATATCGAGACTATTGAAAATTGTAATCCAACATCTAATCGGGGTCATAATATGACTTTGAAAATAGGTATTTAATAAGGATCAGGGTCGGTTTTTAACAATTTAAACCGGTTCTATGGAATAGGACCCACCAATTAAAGGGTCCCAAATTTTGTAAAATTTATTAGTATTATATTGTGATATTTTATAAGGACTTCTTTGTATTCTTTAAATAGAATTAAAAAAATTTTGAAATTCCAAAATAGATCTATCATGTTTTTATTCCCTAAATAGAAGTAATTTCTGTCAAGTTTGGCATTATCAGACTTTAAACATGACAGATTCTGTCAAGTTTTTTCCAAACTTTGCAGAAATTACTCGTGTTTAGGAAATAAAAATATGAAGGTCGTCCTATTTTAGAATTTCAAAACGTTTTGACTCCTATTTAGGGCAATTTTTATATTATATATTAATACAAATCATTAAATGTTGTAAAATCATCAAAATGCCATGTGTGAATGTCCATCCTTGTAATCAGGTTCCTCATCAAACACAAATTCTTGTAATCACACACATGGCTAGATTCAATACTGCCAGCAAATTATGTAGAATCATTCCTGGATGATTCATCCCTATGCTTGGCTAGTATAAATAGGGCATGTTTCATTCATTATAAACTTACTTAGAAACTCAGAAAATTTTCATATATTAAGAAGAAGTTATTCAGAGGTTTTTATCTATATTTCTATCTCATAAATTTAGTCTTGATCTTCTTCATTTCACAACACGTTATCAGCATGAATCAGCTCAAAATCTCCAATAAATCATCTTCCTGCAGGTAAGAACGTCATTACTCCGTATTATTTATTTACACTATTGTTCTCAAGTCATTAAAAATACTTTTGAAAATATAATACTACGTAAGTATTCTATTTGGTTTCCAAAATAAAACTTACGTACCTGGAATAGAAGTTTCCGTCCTTTCAAATGTTCTCCAATCTTGATTAGCTCTTCGTAGAACAAAAACGGAAACAAAATCTAGCTTTAAAAGGAAGTACTCCTACATAATACTTGTATAAAATAATTATGTGACTTGGAATGGAAAAGAAAGAATAGAGGAACCATGAATAAGAAATACTAGTAGCACTAAGATAAACTAAAGGATGGAGTCCATTAGCTAAAGCAATAGAGTAGCACACCCGGCCCTTCTATTTCTCTTAAAATAGAGTAATAAACTCTCAGAATTAAGTCACGGGTAGCTAAGATACAAATTTAGCTGCAAGAATAGGTCTGGTCTCTCTGCCACAAGTTCACATGCGCAACTAACATATCACTCCTAATTAATCTAATTAAACAAGTGCATTATTACGTGTCACATAAAAGGTTTTAGACCCTCAGAATTGATATTCGGTTGTTTCTGTTTTTATCTTCCAAAAAAATAATATACACCTATTAGTGTTATTACTTACTAATACTAATGTGGTTATACTCCATATTTCTAATTAAGTTTAAAATAATAATCTTGTAGTATAATGGCAAATATTAGCAAAAGAAAATTTCATGTTCTTGATCTATCCGGGCAAAAATACCTGGAATGGAAAGTTGATGCTTTAGCACATTTGAAGGCAAATGGATTGGAAGACACCATTGAAACTAATAATCAATCATCTTCCCAAGACAAAGCGAGAGCTATTATTTTTTTCCGTCACCATCTCCATGAAAGTCTCAAATCTGAATATCTTTTGGTTGATGACCCAAAAGAATTATGGGACAATTTACGGTAGAGATATGGCCACAAACAAAAGGTACTTTTTCCAAAAGCTCAGTATGACTGCATCAATTTAAGATTCCAGGATTTTAAATCAATCGGTGACTATAATTCTGTCATGTTCCAAATAAAATCTAAACTAAAGTTATGCGGACAAAAAGTCATTGATGCTGATATGTTGGAGAAAACCTTTTCTACAATGCATATTTCTAATATGCTGCTACAGCAGCAATATAGAGAAAAAGGTTTTAAAAAATACTCCGACTTAATATCAGTTTTACTAGTCGCTGAGCAATAGTGACCCACTGGTTCTAGTCCTTCGATTTATGGTCCATCTGGTCATAATGTTGCCACTGAATCAAACGCAACACACAGTGGCACTCGAAGGCATTTTAAACGTGGACATTATAGTGGTCATAATAACAAGTTCCACCGAGAATATAAACAGGTCAATAGACCAAATTATAAGGGCAAGGGCAAACAAAAGGCCCATCAAATAAATCGCCCTCCAAAAACCTCGGTAAAGATGACTTGTTATAAATGTGGCATGACGGGACATTGGGCTAACAAATGCCGTACTGCGAAACATCTGGTGGAATTATTTCAAGCTTCCATGAATTTGAACAAAGGCAAAAATATGGAAGCTAATTATGTCAATGACACAACTCCACCTCTGCCAAAATTTGACGTGTCCGACTTTTTCGCGGATGATGCCATTATGGACGATGCTTTTTCCATAAATCAAAATGTTACAAAATAAAATAGTAAACTCCTTATGTTGTATAATACTAGTTTTATGTACTTTTTCTTTCTTCCCCTTTTGTTTTGTTTTTTAATAAATGTGTGTAATGTATATACTCTTATGTTAAATAATATGCATAATTTGTGATCAAGCTTATATTTATTTATATATATTGAAGATATGGATTACTCAAATGATAAAGAGCTATGTGTGATAGACAGAGCCACAACGCACACCATTTTGAGAAATACAATATATTTTTCTCAAATGACTTTAGTTGAAGCTAAAGTCAATAACATATCAGGTGTTGCGAAGCTCATTGAAGGCTCTGGGAAAGCATATGTGATGCTCCCTAACGAGACAAAAATTATTATAAATGACGCTTTATATATACTCCAACAAATCGCGGAGAAATTTATTGAGCTTTAAAGATATGCGTCAAAATGGTTATCACATAGAAACCATGAATGAAAATCAAAAGGAATATCTTTGTCTTACGACAACTAAATATGGCACTAAATATATTTGTGAAAAAATGCCAGCATATTCCTGAGGACTATATTTCACATATATAAGTCCATTCGAAATAAATTTGGTTTCTAACACAAAGTTAGATGATCAGAAAACATTCATGTTGTGGCATGACCGTTTAGGTCACCCAGGCCATGTAATGATGCATAAAATCATTAAGACTTCACTTGGACATCCATTAAAGAATATCATGATTCCATTGCCAAGTGATTTTCCTTGTAAGGCCTGTTCTCTTGGAAAAATGATCATCAGACCTTCTATGAACAAAATTGCAACTGAATCACCCGCATTTTTAGAAAGGATTCAAGAAGATATTTGTGGGCCAATTACCCCACCGTGTGGACCATTTCGATATTTTATGGTGTTGATTGATGCTTCAACACGTTGGTCACATGTCAGTCTTTTATCGACTAAAAATTTAGCATTTGCTAAACTCCTTGCTCAAATTATAAGATTAAGAGCTCATTTTTCGGATCATTCTATAAAAAGAATCCGACTTGATAATGCAGGAGAATTTACATCCCAATCATTTACCGACTATTGTATGTCGATTGGGATTGATGCGGAGCACCCTGTTGCTCATGTCCATACAGAAAATGGTCTTGCTGAATCTTTGATTAAACGATTACAATTAATCGCCAGACCATTATTAATGAAGTGTAACTTACCTTCATCAGCTTGGGGACATGCTATTTTACATGCATCAAATTTAATTCGGTTTAGACCAACTGCATATCATGAATATCTCCCAATGCAATTAGTATCTGGACAAGAGCCAAACTTAGCATACATTAAGATATTTGGTTGTGCTGTTAATGTTCTAATTGCTCCACCTCATCGTAGAAAAATGGGTCCTCAAAGAAGGTTGGAAATTTATGTTGGATTTGAATCTCTCTCAATAACAAAATATCTCGAACCGATGACTGGTGACTTATTCACAGCACGGTTTGCAGACTGTCATTTCAATGAGACAATATTCCCAACCTTAGGGGGAGAAACTAATAAATCGGACCCAAGTACGAAAGAAATAACATGGAATGCAACAGGATTATCACACCTTGATTTTAGATCAAATATATGTGAGCAAGAGGTGCAAAAGATAATCCATTTACAAAATGTTGCAAATCAGTTGCCTAATGCATTCACAGATACAAAGAAAGTGACAAAGTCACATATTCCTGCCATGAATGCTCCTGCCAGGATCGAAATCCCAGCAGAGAATTCTGAAAAATCTCTTGCAAATGATTCTTCTATACGCAAAAAGCGTGGTAGGCCACTTGGATAAAAAGACATAAAACCAAGAAAAACTAAAAGGCAGGAATTGATCTGTGATGCCAAAGATGTTCATCCTTCTCAACAAGAAAATGAACAATTTGAAAATACTGGCATAGAAAATGATATTAACATAACAAACATCTCAAATGATGATCCAACTTCCTTAAACGAGGAAGATATTCCAGATAACGATAGAAACGTTGATAATTATGAAATTTCAATAAACTACGTTTCTACTGGAATGCAATGGAATCAAAAAGATGTTGATATTAATGAGATATTTGTCTATGTCGTTGCCATGAATGTTATGAATGAAAACAATGACAATGAGCCAACATCAATTGAAGAATGTCGAAAATGACATGATTGGCCAAAATGGAATGAAGCTATTCAGGCTGAATTAAAATCACTTGAAAAACGTGATGTTTTTGGACCGATAGTCCCTACGCCAAAAGGCGTAAAACCGGTGGGCTTTAAATGGGTATTTGTACGTAAACGCAATGAGAAAAATGAAATCATAAGATATAAATCCTGACTTATTGCCCAAGGGTTTTCTCAAATGTCGGGAATTGATTATGAAGAAACTTATTCTCCAGTAGTTGATGCAACTACATTAAGGTTTCTCATTGGCATGTCTATTTTTGAAAGACTGCAAATGCGCCTAATGGATGTAGTAACTGCATATTTATACGGTTCACTCGATACAGACATTTATATGAAAGTTCCCGGAGGATTTAAAATGCCTGAAGCTTATAGCTCGAAACCTCGAGAAATGTTTTCCATTAAACTACATAAGTCATTGTATGGACTAAAACAATCTCGACGAATGTGGTATAATCGTCTCAGTGAATACCTTCTTAAAGAAGGATATAAGAATGATCCAATTAGTCCATGTGTTTTCATTCGGCGATTAAATTCGGGATTCGCCATAATTGCAGTATATGTTGATGACTTGAATATTATTGGAACTCCCAATGAGATTGAAAATACTGCAAAATATCTTATGAAAGAATTTGAAATGAAAGATCTCGGGAGAACCAAATTTTGTCTCGGACTTCAAATTGAGCATTTGAAGAATGGAATTTTCATCCACCAATCCAATTACACCGAGAAAGTGTTGAAGAGATTCTATATGGACAAATCTCATCCTTTGACTTCACCAATGGTCATTCGATCTCTCAACATAAATGATGATCCATTCCGTCCCTGAGAAGACAATGAAGAAATACTCGGTCCCGAAGTACCATATCTGAGTGCTATTGGAGCATTAATGTATTTAGCTAATAATTCTAGACAAGATATTGCATTTTCTGTAAATTTATTAGCTAGGTACAGCTCATGTCTAACGAGGCGTCATTGGAACGGGATCAAGCACATATTCCGTTATCTACGTGGTACACCTGATCTCGGCCTATTCTACCACAAAGATGCAAAAGCCACTTTAATCGGATATGCAGATGCTGGATATTTATCAGATCCTCAAAAGGTGAAATCACAAACCGGGTACGTATTTACTTATGGTAACACCGCAATCTCATGGAGATCTATGAAACAGACATTGACAGCTACATCATCAAATCATTCGGAGTTAATTGCATTATATGAAACCGGAAGAGAATGTGTCTGGCTATGGTCTGTGATTCAACACATCCAAAATGAATGCGGTATGAAACCTATTACTTGTCACCCGACTGTGATCTACGAAGACAACACTGCGTGCATAGCTCAGATTAAAGAATGTTACATCAAAGGAGACAGAACAAAACACATATCACCAAAGTTCTTCTCTACTCACGATCTGGAGAAAGAAGGAACGATCATCATTCAACAAATCAGATCCAGTGAAAATCCGGCCGACCATTTCACCAAATCTTTATCCCCGAAGAAATTCATAGAACTTGTACAGAAAATCGGCATGCGCCGCCTTCAAAATTTATCCCAAGTTCAGGGGGAGTATTTGAATGCACTGCACTCTCTTTTTCCTTCATCAGGTTTTTATCCCACTGGATTTTTTCTGATAAGGTTTTTAACGAGACAAAACATCCAAATACAACGACATTATAAGTCGTAATCTTTACCCCTTAATTTTCGCAACAAATTTTTAAATATTAAATACATGTTCAAGGATGAACATTCAAGGGGGAGTGTTGTAAAATCATCAAAATGACGTGTGAATGTCCATCCTTGTAAACAGGTTACTCATCAAACACAAATCCTTGTAATCACACACATGGCTAGATTCAATACTGCTAGCAAATTATGTAGAATCATTCCTGGATGATTCATCCCTATGCTTGACTAGTATAAATAGGGCATGTTTCATTCATTATAAACTTACTTAGAAACTCAGAAAATTTTCATATATTAAGAAGAAGTTATTCAGAGGTTTTTATCCATATTTCTATCTCATAAATTTAGTCTTGTTCTTCTTCATTTCACAACAGTAAATACATTGAGTAAAGAAGAATAATGCAGGTCCACCATTTTTATTCATTAGTCCTTTTAATTCTCTTTTACTAGTTTGAATAATAAGTTATATTGCTTTAACTGAAGTATTAAATACGGAGTAACTTTTAGTATTGAGTTGCATATATTGCTTTAACTCAAGTATTAAGTAACTTTTAGTAAATATTGACTTGCACTATTTAATGTGTATTGAATTGATTTGAGTATAACTATTTAGATTGAGACTTTTTTAGTTTTTGAATCCCTTTGTCTTTAAAACTTTGACAAGTTTGACCTGCACGGAAAATAATAAAGTGAAAACTATGAGATTGAAGTTTGTGAAGAGAGGATAGAAATAACATGAATCACAAATTACGATTAAAATGCAAAGTGACAAAGTTTTTTAAACTATCCAAAAAGAAAAGATGACAAAGTTTGAAGGGACGAGGGAGAGACTATAATAATGTGGGGCTTCGAATTTAATTTGTATTTGCAATTGGGGTTTCGAGTTCTTTAGACAACTCTGATAAGAATAACTTTATTCTATAATACTAAGTAGTATTTACATTGGACTTGAATCAACTGGTTCAAGTCTTGATTATAATTTTATTTTGAAATGCTCTATAATAATGTTAAAAATTATCCAATAGGATTGAGAATGAGACTTGGAATCACCATGTGTGCAACAATAATGCAAAATCTCAAATAGGCACTGATAATTTATGAGCTACTTAAGATTTCTTCAATCACCACATATGAAAAATATACTAGGTATTATCATATACTCCCTTCGTTCTCATTTTACTTAGTCAATCTTGACTTTTCAAGTCAATGAGGTCTAACTTTGACCGATTATATGTTTATATAGAGAAACTATTAATAATATGAAAATGATATGAAAATGTTCTTTAATAAAAATACTATCATAAAAGTATAAAATTATTAAATTTTGCATAAATATATTAGTTTAAATAATTAGTCAAAGTTTACCATCTTTGACTGGAAAAATGAAAGATCACCGAGTAAATTGGGACGGAGGGAGTAACATTAATGATTAATCATGAAGTTACCGAAGAGCCTCTTAATCAAACATAAAGAGCACTTTATTATTATATATGACCATGACAGAACCGAATTTTCAATTGCATAGAGGGTTTAAAAAATCACAAATTAATTCCACATACATGAAACTCAAAAAACAAAAAGGAAAAACAACAAAAAACATAAATCCACAGTAGTTACACTCTTTGACATGGGGCCACACAGGTGGGATTCACTTCTCCAGCAGCATCAGAAATCTACGTGGCACGCCACCTCCTTAAACTTGTTGGAAGAGTACGACATCACCGTAGGTTTACACGTCACCTTCATCCTGCGATGACGCCACTTCCACTCGCCGGTCTTAAACCGAACCCCACCTCGGAACTTAAGCTCCAGCTCAACCTTCCCGGCCGTCCTCTGTTTCTTGAAGTCCTTCGCAGTGTTGCCGTAAAGTGTCACGTTTTTGGCCTGAAGAAAGATGGGGAAATAGGTCGTGTTCCGGGCAGGCTGGCGGAACGCGGCGGCGGTGGCGGTAGCAATCTGCTCATTCTCGAAATAGAGATGAGCTTGTAAGGGTTTGTATTTAATGGAGGTCCTTTTGTTGCGGTTGTAGGCTTTGATGGTGAAGTTGAAATCGGCAGTGAGGCGGTTGTCGTGATCGGTTAAGTTGTAGTTGTGGACGGTGGCGTTGACGATGGCGTAAACCGGCCTGTGTGGGCGGATCGCCAACCAGACTATGAGGACGATAATGCCGCTGACAATAATTAGCGCTAATAATAACCCGACAATGTTTAGCCACAGCGGCCGTTGTCGAGCAGCGGCCGCCGGAGGCTTTTGGTGGGGGTTGGGAGGATTAGTCTGCATTATGGTATGAGGGCTTCAAGTTCTTAGCTGGTTAGTTACGCAAGTAATTAATTTATATAGAGAGTTTGAAGATAAAGGGGGGGAAGATTACTTGGCGAGGATGTATAATTTGTTCCATCTTTTGAAAAGATAGAATAATTAATAGTTAGTGATTCCTCTCGGTCATTTTTTAAAACCGAAGGAAGATGTTCAGAAAAGAAAAGAATAAAGGTCAAGCAGCCAGCATGTAATATACTTCACTAATCATTATGCATTACTCCCCAAATTCCTTGGACTACACCTGTATGATGCCTCTAAAATTTTGTTATGTTTGTTTGACCAGGAGATAATAAAATAAAAAAATTGAACGCAACAAATACACTCTTGTAATAGTCTAGTAGTTTTTTTTATCATAAACTAGTATAGAACCCGTGCATACGCACGGGATATAACAGTTGGTACATTTTTTACTCATGATCTAATTAAATATCAAAATAAAAATTACTTTTAAGGATTCTACGTTTTTGGAAAATAAGAGTACAATAAGAGAATATCATAAATTATAAGTCATACAATAAATATTCAATGCACACTAGTACAAAAAAGTATTTTTACATCACCTTATCTACATGTGTTATTTTAAAACACATGTAGAATACTAACACGGGGTCATTTTTATAACTTTTATAAACATTTTTAGGTGAGTTGTTGTTATAACCCATGTTAAATAGCCTTTCGGGGTAGTTTTTAAAATTTTACGAAATATTCTACATCGGTTATGTTTGGAACCGATGTGAAAAGAAAAACGGGGCAATTTTCAGAATTAACAAAACTTTATTTTAGATCGGTTAAAACCGATGCGGAAGAGATAATAATAATAAAAAAAGAATCCGCGCTTATTCCAGATCGGTCATACCCGATCTGGATTAGTTAAAAAATTGTGCCGCCTGATTTTAGTACGATTCCAGACCTAGAGCATGCTCGCGACGTACAGAAGATAGAGAGACGGAAGACGGAAGAGCAGTTCAGCGAGTTAGGGCTTTGGACAACATACAACATACTGGGGTGGACGGCATACTGGAGCGAACGGCGGACGGCGTTCAAGCGAACGACGAATGGCGTTCTAGTGGACGGCGTTCGAGCAGCGGACGGCGTTCGTGTAGTGGAAGGCATTCGAGCGGCTTACGAGTATGCGAACCTTCCTTTTCAGGTTTCAATTTGTTGATACTAGTATTTCAGTATTTCACATTTTGTTGCTTCTCGATCAGAATTTTCAAGTTTGATGAAATTGAATTGCATAATGTTGACCTTTGCTGATTTTAGAAGGTCAAATTTTTTGTGATATTATAACATAGTGGACCTTACCTTATGAATAAACTATCTTGCTGTTCAAATTAGAATTTTTAACCATTTTACATGAATTTAAGGTTCTACCCTAATAATCTTGAAATTCTAATCCTGGTTGCAAGTACCAAGATTAGTGAAGATAACAATCACAATTGTTAAAACCATCCTTTTTTCATTATTCACACATCCATTGTATGTAGTTTTTCTATATTCAAAACATTTTTGTCAAGTTTAAATAACATTTATGCCAATCGTGAACAAAGTAATAGTTTTAGGCTAGCTTTTAGCTATTTTATACGTAGTATTATGCATGCTAAATATATTTATTTGGAACTTGTGTGCTAAAAATTTATAGGTTTGTTTTTCTGCTTGAAGAAAATGGACTGATTTTGTAAAGTGGTATTGGTCCACCTCTGTTTGTACTTGGTCTGCCTCATTAATATCTTTGTCTCCTAATTAATGAGCCTGGCCCAACCCTATTACCTACCCGACCAAGCCCATTCGCCTCCCCTTGTCTTTACCAAGCCCATGACTCACTATGGCCCTCTTATATTGTCCGGTTCCTACTGGAACTTCCTATTTGATCGACCTTTCCCTCTCTCTACCCGATGAGCAGCTTAGCCGGTTACCCTAGTTCTAGAGTGAGAGAGTGCTGATATCATCGAGGGTTTAAGCTTCGGTCACCCTCCGGTGATATCTTGGGAATCCTTCTGTGGGCTTCACTTTGTTCTAGTAGTTTGGGGGTTCTTCTCTGGTGGATTATCTAGGTAGTCTGGTCTGGGGGGTTGGGCTCTTAAACTGAGCGTTTTGAGACTGTTGCCCTTTCGGTTTCCCTTGTTGTCTCCTTAAGGGTGAATGGCGAGCTAACCTGTGGGCTATGGCGATTGAGGTCTGAGCCGGTCCAGAAACTCTACAGTGCTATGAGAGCTGGAAGCTGTCTCTTCTCACCGACGCCGAAGACTCGCCGGAAGTTCTCCCCAAACCGGTAATGCCTAGGCTCCTCCTCTGGATAGGTAAGTTGGGTTGTCCGATCTAGACACCCGCTCAGGTATAATAGCTTAAACCCTACCTTGGGCTACCGGAGTGCCACCGAGCTCTGTGTTGCATGGGTAGATCTTAAACCCTAGGTTTAGATCTAGAGATTAGAAACCCTAGATTTTTTTCGTTGCATGTGCAGAATCTGTCTAGACAGATCTGCAGAAACCCTAGGGTTGTTGAACTCGTGCATGGGTGGTGCCAATTTGTGTCGAACTTGGCCCACCACTATCTGTGTGATTATCTAAGCACCTTTGTGATTCTTGCTTGTATTTTGGGCCTTTGTTGTGTGTGACCCTCATCTGTTTCCAACACACTTATTTACCTGTACTTTAGGTTTCTGATCCATTGTAATACTTTGCTTTAAAACCCTAATTGGCTAAGGCCCTTGAGGTTAGGGCTAGGGGATTCCCTACAGACATCTCAGTGGCCCCGGATATGCGTGGTCCCTTAGTCCGCAGCCTAACCTTCTAGGGCTAAGCCTCTGCATTACATTTGGCTCATTAATTGTTTGGGTTTATTGTTTACCATGACTTCTAACATGTATGGTATGCTGCCCTTTAATCGTAAATCTGATTTTGATATTTGAAAACAAAAGATAAAATGTGTTCTTATCCAACAAAAGGTGTATAGAGCTGTCACTGGTCAGTTTTTAGAATCAGCGGATAAGTCTAAACAAACTGAGATGAATGAAACAGCCTGTTCCACCATCTACCTAAATCTATCTGACTCGGTTCTTAGGAAAGTTAGAATCTTAGAGTCTGCTAAGGGTCTGTGGGATAAACTTGAAACTCTTTACACTGATACCTCTTACCTAGAAAATTGTTTTTACTAGAAAAATTCTTTAGATTTAGGCTTGACCTAACTAAAGACATTGAGGAAAACCCCTTGATATTTTTCATAAGTTGATTCAAAATATTAAGCAGGCTGGGGATAAACATATAGATGACTATACTCCTATTGTCCTTCTTAATGCTATTCCTGATTCCTACAATGATGTTTGTTTGTGGAGAGGAAAATTAAAACAAATACACTCTTGTAATAGTCTGGTAGTTTTTTTATCATAAACTAGTATAGAACCCGTGCATACGCACGGGATATAGCAGTTGGTACATTTTTTTACTCATGATCTAATTAACTATCAAAATAAAAATTACTTTTTAGGATTCTACATTTTTGGAAAATAAGAGTACAATAAGAGAATATCATAAATTATAAGTCATACAATAAATATTCAATGAACACTAGTACAAAAAAGCTTTTTTACATCACCTGTGTTATTTTAAAACACATGTAGAATACAAACACGAGGTCATTTTTATAATTTTTATAAACTTTTTTGGATGGGTTGTTGTTATAACCCTTGTTAAATAGCCTTTTGGAGAAGTTTTTTAAAATTTTACGAAATATTCTACATCGGTTATGTTTGGAACCGATGTGAAAAGAAAAACGGGGTACTTTTTAGAATTAACGAAACTTTATTTTAGATCGGTTAAAACTGATGCGGAAGAAATAATAATAAAAAATAATCCGCACTTATTCCAGATCGGTCGTACCCGATCTGGATTAGTTAAAAAATTGTGCCGCCTGATTTTAGCCCGATTCCAGACCTAGAGCATGCTCGCGACGTAAAGAAGACAGAGAGACGGAAGACAGAAAAGCAGTTCAGCGAGTTAGGGCTTTGGACAGCGGACGACATACTGGAGCGGACGACGGACGACATACTGGAGCGAACGCCGAATGGCGTTCAAGCGAACGACGGATGGCGTTCTAGCGGACGGCGGACGACGTTCGAGCAACGGACGTCGTTCGAGCAGCGGAAGGCATTCGAGCGGCTTACGAGTAGGCGAACCTTCCTTTTTAGGTTTCAATTTGTTGATACTAGTAGTTCAGTATTTCACATTTTGTTGCTTCTAGATCCGAATTTTCAAGTTTTATGAAATTGAATTCCAGAATTTTGACCTTTTCTGATTTTAGAAGGTCAAATTTTTTGTGATATTATAACATAGTGGACCTTACCTTATGAATAAACGATCTTGCTGATCAAATTAGAATTTTTAACCATTTTACATGAATTTAAGGTTCTACCCTAATAATCTTGAAATTCTAATCCTGGTTGCAATTACCAAGATTAGTGAAGATAACAATCACAATTGTTAAAACCGTCCTTTTTTCATTGTATGTACTTTTTCTATATTCAAAACATTTCTGACAAGTTTAAAAAACATTTATGCCAACTGTGAACAAAGTAATAGTTTTAGGCTAGCTTTTAGCTATTTTATACGTAGTATTATGCATGCTAAATATATTTATTTGGAACTTGTGTGCTAAAAATTTATAGGTTTGTTGTTCTGCAGGAAGAAAATGGACTGATTTTGTAAAGTGGTATTGGTCCACCTCTGTTTGTACTTGGTCTACCTCATTAATATCTTGCCTCCCTTTGTCTTTACCCAGTCCATGACTCACTGTGGCCCTCTCTTATATTGTCCCGTTCCTTCTGGAATCTCCTATTTGATTGACCTTTTCCTCTCTCTACCCGATGAGCAGCTTAGCCGGTTACCCTAGATCTAGAGTGAGAGAGTGCCGATATCATATAGGCTTTGAGCTCCGGCCACCCTCCAGTGATATCTTGGGGATCCTTCTGTGGGCTTCACTCTGTTCTGGTAGTTTGGGGGTTCTTCTCCGGTGGGTTATCTGGGTAGTCTGGTGTGGGGGGTTGGGCTCTTAAACTGAGTGTTTTGAGACTGTTGCCCTTTCGGTTTCCCTTGTTGTCTCCTTGCCGGTGAATGGTGAGCTAGCCTTTGCTCTATGGTGATTGAGGTCTGAGCCGGTCTAGAAACTCTACAGTTGTATCAGAGCTAGAAGTTGCCACTTTTCGCCGAAGCCGGAGACTCGCCTGAAGTTCTCCCCAAAGCGGTAACGCCTAGGCTCCTCCTCTAGATTGGTAAGTTGGGTTGTCCGATCTAGACACCCGCTCAGGTATAATAGCTTAAACCCTACCTTGGGATGCCGGAGTGCCACCGACATCCGTGTTGCATGGGTAGATCTTAAACCCTAGGTTTAGATCTACCGGTTAGAAACCCTAGATTTTTTCATTGCATGTGCAGAACCTATCTAGACAGATCTGCAGAAACCCTAGGGTTGTTGAACTCGTGCATGGGTGGTGCCAATCTGTGTCCAACTAGGCCCACCACTATCTGTGTGATTATCTGAGTACCTTTGTGATTCTTGCTTGTATTTTCGGCCTTTGTTGTCTGTGACCCTCATCTATTTCCAACACACTTATTTACCTGTACTTTAGGTTTCTGATCCATTGTAATACTTTGGCTGTAAAACCCTAATTAGCTAAGGCACTTGAGGTTAGGGTTAGGGGATTCCCTGCCAGACATCTCAGTGGCCCCGGATCTGCGTGGTCCCTTAGTCCACAGCCTAACCTTCTAGGGCTAAGCCTCTGCATTACATTTGGCTCATTATATGTTTGAGTTTATTGTTTACCAAGACTTCTAACATGTATGGTATGCTGCCCTTTAATGGTAAATCTGATTTTGATATTTGGAAACAAAAGATGAAATGTGTTCTTATCCAACAAAAGGTGTATAGAGCTGTCAATGGTCAGTTTTTAGAATCTGAGGATAAGTCTAAACAAACTGAGATGAATGAAACAACTTGTTCCACCATCTACCTAAATCTGTTTGACTCGGTTCTTAGGAATGTTGGAATCTTAGAGTCTGCTAAGGGTCTGTGGGATAAACTTGAAACTCTTTACACTGATACCTCTTACCTGGAAAATATCTTTTACTGGAAAAATTCTTTAGATTTAGGCTTGACCTAACTAAAGACATTGAGGAAAACCTTGATATTTTTCATAAGTTGATTCAAAATATTAAGGAGGCTGGGGATAAACATATAGATGACTATACTCCTATTGTCCTTCTTAATGCTATTCTTGATTCCTACAATGATGTTAAGTCTTCCATTAAATATGGGAGAGATCACATAACCCTTGATATTTTTATTAATGGTTTGAAAAGCAAAGAGCTAGACTTAAAACACTCTAGGGTAATAGCAATCACTCTAAGGAATCTGGTGAAGCCTTCTTTGTCAGGGGCAAATCTAAGAGTAGGTCTAGGTACCCTAGGAAGGATAACCAAGATAAAACCAGTAGACAACCTGGTAAGAAAAGGTACATGTCTAAGAAAAGAGTTTGTTATAACTGTGGGAATCCAGGTCATTTCATAAAGGATTGTACCTAACCCAAGAGAAATGAACAGGCCAACTCTGTGACCAATAAGGAAATTGGTGAAGAAGTGTTCATGGTTTGTGATTAGGCTAATTATGTCCTAAGCAACCTAACTCAACTTGAATGGTTAATTGATTCAAGTTGTACCTACCACACGATTCCTTTTAAAACTCTGTTTGCTTCTTATAGTACTTGTGATTCTGGTTATGTGTCCCTAGCTGATAATAAGAAGTGTAAGGTTCATGGTATGGGTGACATAAGTCTTAAATTTGAAAATGGAACTGTTTTCAAATTAAAAATGTTAGACATGTCCTTGATCTTAGGCACAACCTGCTTTCAGTTTCTGCTTTTGAAGAATGTGGTCTTGAGGGAAAATGGGGGAATGGGTGTATGAAAATCCTAAAAAACTCTCTGGTTTTGTTTAAAGCTTTAAACCAAAATAACCTGTATGTTGTTCATACTAAACCTGTTTCTGAAAGAGCTAATGTTGTACTTAGTGATAAGTCAGTGCTTTGGCACCAAAGACTTGGTCATATGAGTAATAAAGGTCTGAACATTTTACAAAAATCTGGGTGTTTTGGAAATGACTTGGTGTCACCTATACCATTCTGTGAAGGTTGTGTCTTAGGTAAACAACATAGGGTTCAGTTTCCTACCTCTAGCAATCCTAGTGAGCCTAAGTCCAAAGTTGTCCTTGACTAGATACATGCTGCTGTGTGGGGTCCCTCCAGTGTCCCTACCCATGGGGGTAGGAGGTATTTTCTGTCCATAATTGATGACTTTTCTAGAAAAGTCTGGGTCTGTCTGTTAGAACATAAATCTGATGTGTATGTTAGGTTTAAAGAATGGAAAATTATGGTAGAAAATCAAACTGGATGTAAGGTTAAAACCCTTAGAACTGACAATGGACTAGAATTCTGCAATAAGGATATGGATAGGTTGTGTACTGAGTGTGGGATTTGGAGACACAAAACTTGTTCCCTATACTCCCCAACAAAATGGTTTGGCTGAAAGAATGAATAGGACCCTCCTTGACAAAGTCAGAAGTATGCTTGCTACTTCTGGCCTCCCCAAGAAGTTTTGAAGAGAAGCTGTTAACACTGCCACTTGCCTGATCAATAGGTCTCCTTCTGTACCCTTAGAGGGTAAATGCCCTGAGTCTGTTTTTTCTAAGAAGTCCCTTGATTTGTCAAACTTAGAAGTTTTTGGATGTGCTGCCTATGTACATCAACAGACTGACAAACTTGACCCTAGGTCTATGAAGTGTATATTCCTAGGTTACCCTGAAGGTGTGAAAGGCTATAGAGTCTGGGATAGGAATCCGACTGGTTTTAAAGTCATAATAAGTAGAAATGTTGTGTTCAATGAATTTGATTTTCCTTGCTTAGTGAAAAATGTGACTGACCCTGAACTCAATTCTGATGGAACCACTCCCAGTGAGGTGGAGCCTATCCAGACTACTACAGCCCCTCTGTTTGATGTGTTTGAATCTTTTAATACTCCCGACCTGACCAACACTTTGCATGTCACCCCCTCCACCTCAAGTGAGGTGGAGCAGTCTACTGGGTTTAATAATCATGATGAAAATGTGCATGATGTGTTTGTTGGAGATGATTTCATGATAACAATGATTTTCATGAAATGAATACTGAAAATCAGAATCTAGATAACTACCAGTTAGCTAGAGACAGGACTAGAAGAAATATAAGGAAGGTTTCTGATAGCATGACTGACTTTGCTTTTCATATGCATGATACTTCTTTGTTTGCATTCTCTGTTTTTGAAACTCTTGAGTTGAATGAACCTAAAACCTACCAGGAAGCCCTTGCCTCTAGAGAATCTAAAAATTGGCTTAGTGCTATGCAAAGTGAAATAGATTTCCTTAAGTTGAATAAAACTTGGACCCTAGTTCCTAGGACTCCTAATTGTTCTGTTGTTGAGTGCAAATGGCTCTTCAAAGTTAAAGAGGAACCTAAAAACATTAGGTTTAAGGCCAGACTGGTAGCTAAGGGTTTCACTCAAAAGGAAGGGGTAGACTATGCTGAAAGTTTTGCTCGAGTAGTAAAATTCACTACAATTAGGATGATGCTTGCCCTAGTTGCCCATAATAACTGCGAGATGAAACAAATGGTTGTTACCACTGCCTTTCTTCATGGTGAGTTAGATAAACAGATCTAAATGACCCAACCTGAGGGTTTTGTGGACCCTAAGTACCCAAGACATGTCTGTCTACTTAGGAAGGCCCTATATGGCCTGAAACAGTCTCCCAGACAGTGGAACATAAAATTTGACCAATGCATGACTTCCCTGAGTTTCAAAAGGTCTAATTCTGATCACTGCTTGTAGTTTAAGAATACTGCTTCTGTACCTGTTTTCTTGTTGATTTATGTTGATGACATGCTTATAATTAGCCCCTCTGTGAATGCTATTAAGATTGTTCAAAAGTGCCTTTGTGAAAACTTTGCTATGAAGACCTTGGAGATGCTAAGAGAATCCTAGGGATTAATATAATCAGGGATAGGAGTAGATGTACCCTTACCCTAAACCAAACCTCCTATTTAGATAAGGTCTTGAAAAAGTTCAATCTTGACTTTGCCCAGCCTGTTGATGTCCCCTTAGCACCTCATTTTGTGCTAAGTAAGGACCAGTCCCCAAGGACTGCTCCTGAGATAGATAGGATGAAATCTGTACCCTATTCCAGTGATATAGGGTCAGTCATGTATCTCATGGTAAGCACAAAACCTGATATAGCTTATGTTGTTAGTTGCTTAAGTAGATATATGGCAAACTCTGGTATGTCTCACTGGACTGCCCTTATATGGCTTCTTAGATACCTTAAGGGTACACCATCCCATGGCCTTATGTTTTCTAAAACTCCTACTGGTATTTTGCTTACTGGCTATGTTGACTCCAATTATGCAAATGATAGGGACAATAGAAAGTTTACTACCTCCTATATTTTTACCCTGTGTGGTTCCTGCATAAGTTGGAAATCACAACTGCAACCCATTGTTGCACTGTTCACTACTGAATCTGAATACGTGGCAGCCACTGAAGCCTTTAAAGAGGCCATTTGGCTGAAACATTTACTAACTGAAATTGGTTTTCTTGAGCAGGTTGTGACAGTATACTCAGACAGCCAGTCTGCCATCCAGTTGTGTAAAAATCATGTGTTCAATGATAGGACCAAACACATTGTTGTTAGATTTCACTTTATCAGGGACATTGTTGACAAAGGAGAAGTGAATCTATGCAAGATTGCATCAGAATTCAATCCTGCTGATATGGGGACTAAATGTCTCAATTTTGAAAAACTTTTATCTTGTAAACGAACTCTTAATTTGGACTGTGGCTAGATAAGAACAGGTACAAAACCGACGATGATGATACTCCCTTTCACACTCGTGCTCTACACCACCAGGGGGCCAATAAGGTGGAGATTGTAAAGTGTTATTAGTCCACTGTTTGTCCCTGTTTATATGATTACAACAATATGTATGGAGATAATCAAAGATAGAGTAGCAGAAAGATATACGCTGGAGATCCTTAAACTCGTATTTGATATACCGTGAACTTTACAACATAAGAATGAGCGTTAAGGCTAATAAGATCAAATGCAAAGTTAACGCAAACCTAAACCTTATGCGCCTTTTTATATGCGCAGGCTAAGGTTTGCGTAAAGGCTTTCAGCCAGATATGGGCCTGACATCTTGGCCCCATATCCTTTATACCCTAATAAATACAAACATTAATTACATAGGATATAATAAAAGCTAAGCTATTACAAGAAATCTGACATGCTTGATTCACAACAGAATATTCTTCAACAATCTTCCCCTTTGTGATCAAGTGCCGTCTTGCTTTTATTTCTTAGACTTGAAGTAGTGTTTCCTGAAGTTCAGTGCATGCTCATATTGTCTCAACACTCTTCTCTTATCAAGCTGTTTGATGATGAGCTGCAGGATTGTTTCCAGTCTGTCAAACTTTTCCAACTCTTCATCAGTAGCATCAGCAAGTCTTCGCTCAAGATCTTCTTTGAGAGGCAGCAGCTTCTGTTGAATGACTTTTAAAGTCCCATCACAATATTTGTGTATGTCCTCTACCCACATCAGGCGCTTTTGCTCTTTATGGTTGAGATATAAGATTGAGAGCAGATCCTTAAAAATGTGGTAAGGCTGATATTCCTCAAGCTCTGGTCCATATAGAATCGGCCTTGTGAGATTTGCCTTCCGAACATGGAATCTGATTTGTCTTAGCATAAATCGTTTGATCGCCTCAAATCCTTCATTGTAGACTCTGTTTCGATTCAGTGGGAGAAATCTACATACCATGAAAATCTAGTAGATGTCATCCATTTTCATCATTATGAAGTCGTTCTCTTGGCAGATAAATATGCTCGAGTCAGTGCGCTGGACTTTGAAGCTATAGAATGGCACGGTGTGGTGATCTTCTTTGTGAATATCAAGAATGCTGCTGATCGGATGAATGTTGGACCTCATGTCTTGTTCAAGAATCTCTCGCTGTTTGCCTGATGACCTGTGATGTAACATGTGCAGATGTCCGCCTACAAATTTGCCTTTTAGGTGTGTGAGGCCACAAATCTTCAGTTCATTGAGTTGCTTGAGTTTGCCTGGTTTCCTCCAAATTCCCTTTCTGATTTCCTCTTGGAAGGGGGCATTGATTCGTATGTTATCCCACAGCTTTTCTTTTGGGGGCATTTGTCCCGCTGATTGTCTGATTATGGTTTCGAGCTCCTTGGGAGTTTGCCTGTAGTCTTCCCCTTCCTTGATTTCCTCTTCCTCAAGGCGTATGATGTCTTCAGCACACTTTGCCAGTAATTCACGAAGCCACCAGTTCCGTTACATGTCATCTATTTCAGCTTCGCATATCAGATCATCCCACTCTGTCCATTTTCGGGGCCACTTGACGTGTATCACCGCATCCTCCAGCGCGTCATGGATATCTTTGTTTGGAGGAATGAATGGAACTCTTTGCTGCTGTTGGAGACGTGATCTTGCTTGAGAAGCACTACCGGGTTCCCTCGGATTGCCCGTTGTCATCGGCTTTGAACTGGGTTCTGGCTGATGGCCTCACCTAATGGATGTATCGGAGATAGCACCGTCAGGACTTCCATCCCTCTGTTTGTACTTGGTCTGCCACATTAATATCTTGGTCTCCTAATTAATGAGCCTGGCTGATGCACACTAATTAGTAGTGTATAATTACATGTTTTTATGTTTGATTTATGTTAATTGTTTGACGTTTTATTTAGTTTGTAAACATTTATGTGATTTCAGTTGTAATTGTATTTTAGTCTTTATTTGTCAGTTGTAAAGTTTAGTTAGGATTTGTGGTGTTGGAAAGGAAGACTTTGAAGTGAAGAGAAAGAAGATTTGGCTACCCAGGAGCAAATACCCGACCGGGTATAACACTTAACCCGGTCGGGTAAGAAGTGAAAAACGAAAATGCAAAGAAAGTGCATGGCCCGGTCGGGCCCACTACCTCACCCGGTCGGGTGAGAAGTGACCGGGGACAACCCGATGTGCAAAGATCACTCGAACGTGAAGAAAATCCAATTTTTGCACTCACCCGGTCGGGTCCCTTACTTGACCCGGTCGGGTCTGACTTGACCCGGTTGGGGATCCTTTTGTGGGCTTCACTCTGTTCTGGTAGTTTGGGGGTTCTTCTCCGGTGGGTTATCTGGGTAGTCTGGTCTGCGGGGTTGGGCTCTTAAACTGAGCGTTTTGAGACTGTTGCTCTTTCGGTTTCCCTTGTTGTCTCCTTGGTGGTGAATGCTGAACTAGCCTTTGGGCTACGGTGATTGAGGTATGAGCCGATCCAGAAACTCTAGAGATTGTTTTCAAATGCAAACACATCCACATATAGTTAATTCATTTGACTTCTGAAGCATATGTTAGCTAATATCTCCTACTTGGAAAAGATTCTAACCTGGGCGAAAAAAATTGTAGTATAGTAGTATAGATGTATGAAACCTGTATTGTTGTACATATAAAGATGTAATATTACATGTGCTTGAAGATACACAAAAGAGGTGAAATCATACTACCTAGCAGGGAATTCATAAACAAAAAATTCAAAAGCATGTGTTCTGCTGAAAACCGCCACTTAAAGAGCTCTGAATACCATGTAATTTTTCTGAATGAAAAAGTTCTTAATGGCATATAGAGGACTTGTTAAGACCCTTGAATATTTGGCACTTCTTAAATATGAGTGTGAACCCTTGTGCTTTGCAAATCAAAACAAAGTACCGATGCTTCTTACCTCTTCATTGTGAAGTATGCATTTCATAATTGCTCTAAAGTTACTATGTGCAACCTAAATATGAGTAGGCATGTTATTCGACTGTGGACGTTAAACTTGTGCTGGAAACTGAAGCTACATGTGTGTGTTTGTTAACACAATTGGAATACGAAAAGGTTAAGAAAACTTTAATGCCAACAAATAATTAATGGGCAGTGACAATTAAATAAAAAATGCACTGATAAATGAAAAGGCAACATTGAGAATCGTAATCGTAAGGTTAGACAGTGGACTGGGGAGGGGGCTGGTGGGATGGGGAGGGTTCTGGTGAGCTGGGGAGGGTGCTGGTGGGCTGGCAGGAGACTGGAGAGGGTGCTGGTGAGCTAGGGAGGGGACTGGGGAGCTGGGGAGGGACCTGGTGGGATGGGGAGGGTTCTGGTGAGCTGGGGAGGGGGCTGGTGGGTTGGAGAGGGTGCTAGTGAGCTAGGGAGGGAGCTGGGGAGCTGGGGAGGGTGTTGGGGGGCTGGGGAGATGAGGAGGGGGCTGATGTGCTAGGGAGGGTGCTGGTGAGCTGGGGAGGGGGCTGTTGGGATGGAAGGGTGCTGGTGAGCTAGGGAGGGGACTGGGGAGCTGGGGAGGGTGCTGGAGGCTGGGAGGGGGCTGGGGAGGGTGTTGGTGAGGTGTGGTGGGGGTTGGTGATCTAGGGAGGGGGCTGGTTGGATGGGGAGGATGCTGGGGGCTGGGGAGGGGGCTGGTGGGATGGGGAGGGGGCTGGGGAGCTGGGGAGGGGGTGAGGGCTGGGGAGGGGGCTGGGATTGCTTATGTTATTGAGTAAGCTTTTGTATATTTAAGGATGAGTTTAAGGATGGGTTTTACTTTATTTTAGGCTTTTAGCTTATGTATATTTAAGGGTGAGTTTTATGAGGTAGTTTTTCAATAAACTGAGTGTTGATTGTTGACCTTCGTTGTAATGTCAGAATCTTGGCTTTGAGCAGAAAAATCATGAATATTGAGTTTAAGGATAAGTTCTACTTTATTTTAGGCTCTTAGCTTATGTATATTTAAGGATGAGTTTTATGAGGTAGTTTTTTCAATAAACTGGGTGTTGATTGTTGACCTTCGTTGTAATGTCAGAATCTTGGCTTTGAGCAGAAAAATCATGAATATTGAGTTTAAGTTTTTATTGCTACCTTTAGGTATGCTTAAAGTTTCTGAAGGAGGTTCAATTCGGTGTTCATGATGTCTCTGCTAACTGCTTTCATCCCCCAACTGCTCTTTCAAATATTTATCTGGAAGCTTCATCCGTGTTCGTTAAGGTTTGGCTTTAGCTGTTGCCTAATTAGTTAAATTGTGTCCTTTTTTTTGGAAAAGGACATTTTATTGAAATAAATAAACAGTAAAAAGTATGAAAATACAGAAAAGGAAAAAAATGAAAATACAAGAAAGAAAATAAAACAATACAGAGAAAGAAAATGCTAAAGCTACACCCAAGGAAATTCTCTTGACCGAGATCTAGTAGTTATAATGTGCCGCCTTTTGTTTTTTTGAGATTTCCTGTACATTTTGATTTGCGTGTTTAAGTTTTCCGTCGACAGGCAATTTTCTGAGGTAATAAACTTGGATTTTCTGCAGATTGCTCTGTTAAATTTGGATTTCGTAATGTCTTCTCGAGTTAAATTGTGTCCTTCATTAATGTTCTTCTATTCATTTGCCCTTATGTCCATATTCTTCAGTCTCACATGGAGTTAATTTTCTCTCCTCACTTACCCAAGGAATTGGAAAAGCTGAACATGACATTAGTCAATTCTAACTCAAGGTCTAAGACGGTTAGCGCTAACTCTTCAACCTCAGAAGCTCATGCTGATGACATTGAAGCACAAGTGAACTCATATTTGCAGCAAATGTTTCATGAAGAACAATCGGTTGACTCAATTATTCAAATGCTTGCTCGCTAACTCTAGACTTGTGCAAGGATTGCTTTATTTTAGTTTATTATTATGTACTAAGTTGTTACTCGAACTAGTTTAACATTTGTGGAAGAATTGAAAAATAGCTTGTGTTATTGTTTTACATGGATCAAGTGAACAAGTGAAAAATTGTGCTATAGTAGTTGATGATACTGTTAATGATGTGATTATAGTATAAACAGGGCCATATTGCAATTTTTTTTTTTTGAAAAATACCGAAAAAATTAAAGCTTTTCACATTAGTTGTAAAATAACCGATGTGATTGCTTTTCTACATGGGTTATAACCGATGTGAAAAACCTATGCTCCCGGAAAAATTGAAGCTTTTCTACATGAGTTGTAAAATAACCGATGTGATTGCTTTTCTACAATGGTTATAACCGATGTGAAATATCATTAAAAATGTCATTTTAGACTATCTTCTAGATCAGACACTAAACGACCGATGTAGAAAGAATTTCCACATCGGCTGTTTGACCGATGTGAAAAGTCAATACTTTTCACATTGATTGCATTGATTTTTGTGTGTTTATATTTTTACTTTTAATTAGTTTTTACGTTGTGTTGTTGTGGTAATTGCACATTTACGGTGCAATCATTTTATTTTTCTAGTTTGTTATAATTTAGTAACTTTAGAATCATCTTGAGCAAGAAGCAGTCAAGGATCAACAAAGGATCATGGAAGGGATCTTACAAAATCAATGGAAGGTGCAAGGGAGCAAGAAATCATGCAAAAAATGTGATTTTGTGTCAAGCCCGGTCGGGTATTTTTGATACCCGGTCGGGTATAACTTGACCATGAGATTTACATGATCAAGTAAAGCAAGAGAACGTGGGTAAATCAGATTTGGTCATATACCCGGTCGGGTATATTGACATACCCGGTCGGGTATGACTAGATTTCAGCACTTTCGTGGCTACTGCCATAGATATCCGGTCGAGTATCCACTATACCCGGTCGGGTATCAGACCCAACCTCACCAAAACACCAATAAATACACCTTTTTTCCTTCCCATTTTGGTATCCCTTCTTCCATATACTTAAGCTCAACTTAGAATAGTATTTTCCTTATATTTTTCTACCATGTCTAGTCTCCAAATGAGGAGCTATACTTCCATTTCTTGGTTTTGCTCTTGAAGCTTGTTGATTATTAAAGTTGTGAGTTATTTTCTTAACTTCTCTTCTTGAATATTAATTTTTTCCTTAATCTCATTCTATATTAATGTTGGGGTGTTGCTAAGTGACGATTAGTAAATACTTCAACATTAATTATTACAAGAAACGATCAAAGAACCGATGGTTAATCGTTGATGGTTTCACAAGCAAGTAACTCCGGTTTATTAATGCACGGTCGTGGTTAATAAACTTAAGAGGGATTAATTTAGTTGGTTAAACCGAAACTGTTGTGTCAAGGTTATCAATCCTAATTGATCTCATCAAGGAGTTTGAAAGATTAAATGCTACTATTAAATCAGTATAAGTCGTTGTTCTATATTTGATTAATAGTAAGGGTTATTAATGAACGGTCGTTGTTAATAACTACCCTCGATGAATTGGATATTCTCCTCGATTGAGTATTTGAGAGAGGATAAGTTATAGATATAACAACGATCGACTAAATATATCAACAAGTGGAAAGTATCAAAGCCAAGTCCATCTATCTTTGGATTAAAACCCATATAAGTTGTTCATCTTAGTTTCGTATTAAATTAAATCATTCAACCCCAAAACCCCCCTTTAATTACTAGTTTCATTAAAAAGAGAATTATTCTTTTCCCTGTGGATACGAAATCTACTTCACTATACTACGTATAAGTGTTAGTATCGAATTTATTTTGACGCACTACGACAAAGTGCTCGTCAAATTTGGCGCCGTTGCCGGGGAAAGGCAATTATTTTTCTTTTTATTTTATTTCATTAAATAAAATAAAAAACTATATAAAAAATATAAAAAATCTTACTTTCTAATTTTTTGAGTTTACATAAGTATATGGATACCAACACATCATCCCTAGAGAGATAAGTTTCCGTCTTGGATTATCTAATAAAGGAGTTTATCTTATGCTCACAAGCTCAAGATGTTAAGTCCTACAATATTTTCATGTCTCATAGGCATCTTACGGATTTTTTCCCAAAGCTCCAAGAAGAATACCCTGAACAAATTGATGATGTTGGTTTCCAAAGGAAAATACCTCACATGAGGTATGATCCATTCTCCAACATGTCTACGGAGGACATGGTTCAGACTCTTACTAACAACATGACCATCATGCAAAACAACTTGGTGCTATTCTGATGAAATGGTTAGCAACACAAGAGGGGGGGGGGGTGAATTGTGTGTGTGTGGAACCATAGCAGTTTTTCGCACAGTTCTAGTGAGGGGTCTAGGGAATTACGAAATAATAAAGTGCACAAGGATTTAACGAGGAAAAATCCCTTGGCTCAAAGGGATTAAAAAACCTCGACCTCCCTCGGAGGAATTTGAACAACTTCACTAAAAAGCCTTTGAATGATTACAAGGGAAACTCTTCTAGTCTACCCTTGAGCCACCCCAACTCTATCCTCTCTAGGACGAGTTATGCATCTGTACCTTGCGGGTAGAGAGCCTCTCAGCTTTACAACAAAGCTCTCACAACACACTAACCGACCCGAGGATGCTACACTTAGTCAATCCTCAAAAACCCCAATTACAATAAGAAGAAGGAAAAGGAAACTCAGTCTGGAACTCCGCAAGTAGGTTCAGGTGCCTTGGACTTAGTAAATATTCTGGTGTATATATCTCAATTAGAAGCTTGGTCAAGCACACATCATTTCTCTTGGGCTTCTTCGTTTATATAGGCTGTCTTGGGCAGACCGTTTAAGCATCCTTCCTTGAATAGTTGATCTTCTAATCTTGGGACTTGCCCCCATATTTTGAATTGCTTTTCTTCTTTATAATGCTTCCCATATTTGAGCTCAATGTTTAAGGCAGCCGGATCAACCATCATATATATATCGGCCCTGGACTAAGACTAGATACAAATATCTCGTGCATCTTTTTGATTCAATCAATTAATTACCGAATAAGGTAGACTTTGGTCAATATTCAAGAAGGTAAGAATATTTTTCTCAACATAAGCAATCAAGTCATTTAGATATGGAATATATTTCAACCAGATTTTATTCTGTCACAACCGTGTAGCTATGGAATATTTTACGTACCATACTTAAGCTATATCAATCGTGGAAAGAGAATAATTACTTATATAAGGAAATCATAGCAATAAACGAACAAGTAGGTGCAATCCGTATTACCTCAAATCATATCATGGATTGTGTTTTAGTTTCTCCTGCATGGTTAGTCAATCAAACTAATAATATCCATTCGTTCCTGTTACTCAAGGAACTGGGAGCGGTTTTATCCGCCGTTCCCCTGTATGGTTAGTTATCAACAAAACAGTCGTATTCAACAGGGAACTGTGAGCGGTTCTATCCGCCGTTCCCCTGTATGGTTTAGTCATCAACAAAACAATCGTATTCAACAAATTTCCCCTTTTTGTTGATGACAAACCTATGGTGCCACCAGAGTCCCTGCAGGTTAGTGCTTGAGCAAAACTTAGCAGTAAAGTAACAGTAGGTTTTTTAATGTAGCAAAAACAAGCAGGCACCTGATTATTTCCCCCTTTTGGCATCAACCAAAAGGAAACAGAAAACAACCAAAACAGTGCCAAGTAAAAGTGCGAAGTAGAACAGTTTGTTAAGATGTTTATGTAGCCAAACCTCCCCCCAGTAGAAAAATGTTTAATCATCCTTAGAAGAGTAAATTATTCTTCGATTAGTCGAGCCAGATTCACAGAGCCGCTCCGCCACTTCCTGTTTGAAGGATTGGAAATCATTCCGAATAGCATTGGTTGAATCAGCCAGTGTGTCCACCTTTTTTGCCAAAGCGGAGATGGAGTCTTAAAGGGAAGCAAATTGGTGTTGAATATATCGTTCCAGGAGATCTATGTGGTCAGTGATTGGGGGTACCACCATCATTGGGTCGATGGAAGGAACAGGAGTTGGTTTTGGTCTGGGTTTTTGTTCTGAAGAAGAGGGATCGGTTGGTTTAGGAAGTAGGTGAGAGTTTGATATAATTAGTCCGAGGTTGCTAAGACATCTCTTGTCCAGGACCTTGCAGGCTTCTTCAGAGGAGAACTTGTCTAAAGCAATGCCCTTAGATAGGAATATTTTTGTAAGCAGTGGGGCATATGGAATCTCAATCCTTCGGGATGAAGTACTAATGGTAGAACTTAGATGAGCCATCATTAATCCAGGAAGGTTGATAGGAATTTTGTTGGCTAAAAGGTACATATAGGCCAGTTCAACTCTAGAGGGTGTGAATCTCCCTTCTAGCCTAGGAATCAAGTTGTGATGAACAAAGTAGAACAGTAGTTTGGGAATTGGTGCAAGGCTCGCAACATGAAGAGAGGATTCGGAAATGGTTGGGTTAAAATATTCAAGTGCAACTGTTTGAGAAGTGTGAGTTAGGGGCCACTCGGTTTTGTTATATTGGCATATACCAGTACATGGAACACCTAAAATTTGACCCAGATCACTCACATTTAACAGAATTTTTGTACCTTGTACCCTAGAGGATAAAACATTGTCTTTGATAATAAGATTAGCCAAAAAATCTGAGATGAGTTCAGGAAACACAGAGGGACAATTCTGGGAATCAAACAAGGTTTCCCATTTTTGGAAGGAAATAAGCTCAGTAAAATCAGAGATTTTTCGAGTAATATCACCAGAGGATATGAAGAGTACCTTAACTATTCCCCGGGAGAGATACTCCTCCTTGAGTCGCGCGGCGTCTTCGTCGGCTACCCTCCCCATCCTTGGATATTTTTTGGTGGAGGCCTTTTCGGAGATGATTCCCTCAGCGATTGCTCTTTTCCAAGTGTACTTTTGGGGCAACACCTTTCCGTCGCGAGTTGGTGGGTTTCCTTTGGGAGGTTTAATTGGCGATGGAGAGCCTCTCTCTTGTTCCCCTTGAGAGGACGCCGGGAATGGTGGTAAGGAATCAGATTCGGATTGCATGGTCGAAGGAGGTGAGACTTCGAGTTCAATCGGGGTAGGTGATGAAGGTGGGGGTGGTTGTACGCTTCTTTTCCGGCTAGAACGACGAGGAGCAGTTGGAGGAGCGCAGCCTCTGGTTTTGACCATGGCGGTTTAAGAAGGAGAAGAAGGAGGAGGTTATGGAAGGTTTTTATTTTGGAAGTGGGCGGCGTATTGGTATATGGGATACTTTCCCACTTCCCAAAAAATCTTTAATGATTTCCTTCCAAATAGGAAGTGGCTGATTATGTAGTTGTATTCTCCCAAAAAATTTGGCAATTTAAAAAGTGAAAGGATCTTGCCTCCTTTTCATAAAAAATAAAGAATTTCTCCTTAGGTTGTACCCAATTTTTTTTTAGCATGGATTAGAATAGTTTTAAGCATTGATGAGACCAAGTTCAAGTCGAATTAATTCAAACCTTTCTCTTCCCAGGGGCTTTGTAAAAATGTCGGCAATTTGCTTGTCGGTGTTGCAATATTCTACCTTGATTAGCCCCTTTTCCACGCAATCTCTCAGAAAGTGATGCCGAATGCGGATATGTTTTGTTCGTGAGTGCATGACCGGATCCTTTGAGATGCTGATTGCACTAGTATTGTCACATAGAATTGGCGTGCAATTTAGGATGATCCCGTAGTCACTCACTTGTTGCATGATCCACAAGGATTGTGAGCAACACGATGCGGCTGCTACGTATTCGGCTTCGGCTGTTGAAAGAGCAACTGAGTTTTGTTTCTTAGAGCTCCATGAAACCAGGCAAGGACCTAGGAAGTGAGCCATTCCAGATGTGCTTTTTCTGTTTAATAGATCACCTGCAAAATCAGAATCTGAATATGCAATAAGATTAAAATCCTCATTACGTGGATACCATAAGCACAGATTAATAGTTCTTTTGAGATATTTGAGTATCCTCTTGACTGCTTTGAGGTGAGACTCCTTGGGATTTGTCTGGAACCGGGCACATAGACCTACGCTGAAAACTATGTCGGGTCTACTGGCAGTTAGATATAGTAGAGACCCAATCATTCCTCGGTGTTGGGAATATTTTATGGTGTTCAATCTAGTTAGTTATCTTTGTATTTGTGTAGTTATTAATTAAACGTGTAATACGGGTCACAAATGTGTATCAGCCCGTGGGCTTCCTTGTAACCCGTAAGTTAGCTAACTTCTCCTATAAAAGGAGGCTAACTTACGGGAACCCTAACTGATCGAAAGAGGCTTAGAGAGCAGAGGCGTAAAGATAGAGAGAGTAGGGTTGCCGCTGCTCTCCTTCTCCAGGGAGAGCAGCGGCTGGTTTTCATACGGTATACCAGATTCGCGTTTTATCTTCGACATATCTTTCTATCTACTTCTTTATAACTGCTTAGATTGTATGATTGTTTAGTATTCTGGGATTAACACTCGGTATTTATTTTGGTCTATGCTGGTTCCTGCTTCGTCTGCATCCATCCTGTCATTTGTTCCCATCGGTGTTGTCATTGTTTTGCTTTCACTTGCTCCATACTTCTTGAGAAGCTCCTTGAGATATTTTTGTTGAGATATTTGAGTTCCTTTACTTGTTTGTTTGATTTGGAGACCAAGGAAAAAATTTAATTCGCCCATCATACTCATCTCGAACTCGGAGCTCATAAGAGAGGAGAATTCATCACAAAGTGAGTCGTTAGTAGCACCAAATATAATGTCATCTACATAAATTTGAACAGTCAAGAGGGATTGATCTTTTATTTTTAGAAAAAGTGTTTTATCTATTTTTCCTCTTTCAAAACCATTTTCCAAAAGAAATTTTGATAGACGTTCATACCAAGCACGTGGTGCTTGTTTGAGCCCATACAGTGCTTTATCTAGTTTGAAAACGTGATTAGGAAAATCTGGATTTTCAAACCCCGGTGGTTGTTCAACGTATACCTCTTCCTTAAGATAACCTTTCAAAAATGCTGTCTTGACATCCATTTGGTGGAGGGTGAAACCCATATGAGCCGCAAATGCTATGAGCATTCGGATTGCTTCTAGCCTTGCCACCGGTGCGAATGTTTCATTGAAATCTATCCCTTCTTGTTGATTATAGCCCTTGACGACTAGCCTCGCTTTGTTTCTTGTGATCTGTCCGTGCTCATCAAGCTTATTTTTAAATACCCATTTGAGACCAATTACTGTTTTATTCTTGGGTCTTGGTTCTAGATGCCACACCTTGTTCCTTTCAAATTGATTTAGTTCTTCCTGCATAGCTAGAACCCAGTCAATATCGAAGAGAGCCACTTCATGGTTCTCCGGTTCTATAAGTGATAAGTAAGCAAAGAAAGTACAGAAATTTCTTAATTTAGATCTCGTTGTTACTCCCTGATTTAGATCTGTTAAGAGGTTATCCAGGGGATGTGATCGATGATGCTTCCATCCTCTTGGAGCGTTGAGTTGATCCACAAACTCGTATAGGGTATCTGGACCTGGACCAGCTGGTTCTACACTCGGACTAGTCGTGGTCAGTCCGAGTCCTTCTTCAGTTCTAGGTTCGTTTTGTTCATTGTCCAGTGATTCCTCAGTTTGGTCATGGCTTGTTTCAACGTTTTCATGGGGGTGATTTTCTTTGCGGAGGATTCCTATATCTCCTTCATCATCTTGCCTCGGCTTTAATGAAAGGGCTTCATCAAAAATTATGTGGATGCTTTCTTCCACACATTGAGTTCGTTTATTTAGAACTTTGTAAGCCTTGTTGTGAGTAGAATATCCGAGAAAGATTGCCTCGTCACTTCTTGCATCGAATTTGCCAATATTGTCCTTCCCTTTATTGTGGACGAAACATTTGCATCCAAATGTTCTTAGATGACTGATGTTTGGTTTTCTTCCTTTGAGTAGTTCGTAGGGTGTCTTCCCTAGGAGTGGGCGGATCATAGCTCGGTTAATTATATAGCACGCTGTGTTAAGTGCTTCTGCCCAGAAGTTTCTTGCCAGACCACTAGAAATCAACATTGTTCTAGTCATATCTTCCAGGGTCCTATTCTTCCGTTCTACTACCCCATTTTGTTGAGGAGTTATAGGAGCAGAGAAGTTGTGGTCTATGCCTCGTTCTTTGCAGAATTCATCAAATAGTGAGTTGTCAAACTCGGTTCCATGATCAGATCGAATCTTAATTAGGTGCAGCCCTGTTTGATGCTCAATTTTCCTTACAAAAACAACAAACTAATTAAACGTATCTTTCTTACTTGCAAGAAAGATAGTCCAAGTATATCGTGAAAAGTCATCAACAATAACTAACACATATTCTTTGTTTCCCCGACTTCGGACTGACATTGGACCACACAAATCCATATGAATTAGTTCAATGGGCTTGCTTGTGCTCACAAAATTCTTTGTTTTAAAAGATGATCGAGATTGTTTTCTGGTGGCACAGGCAGAGCAAATATGATCAAGGGAATATTTGATTTTAGGTAGCCCGACTACCAATTCATTATTTTTGAGTTTATTGATTAATGAAAAACTAGCGTGGCCCAATCTTTTATGCCAGAGTAGGGGATCTGTTGGAGATATTTAATTGTGAATCAAGTTGGTCATAGATTAGCTTTATATTTAATCCTTGTATTTAATTAGTGCATGAATTAGATAGAAATCAGGCCAAGTGTTAGGCCCATATAAACAGGCTAAAAGCCTGGTACGCCTAACCTAAACCTCGCCTATAAAAAGGGAGCCGAGGTTTAGGAATAGGTTGAACGTCGTACTTATTATTCACAGCCTTACGCGCATATTATTCTGTTGTACGAGTCCACGGTTTATCAAAGAAGGTTTTACGGTGATTCATTCTGTGTTCATATTTACGTTTATTCTTCCTTGTTAGATCGATTATTCATTGCTGTTAAAGAAACAGGGACTAACAATTGGTATCAGAGCCGATCGAGAACCGATCAGAAGAACTCCTGCAGAATACTCTGTTTTTGTTAACGTAGTTCTTTCTGTCGATTTTTTGCTCTGTAATTTTGTTTCTTGTTCAAAAATTGTAAAAGTTACACCTTTGGAATCGCCTTTTCAAAGCGATCAAAGGGTATACTTCAGATTGTGTTTTACGCAAATACAGATTTCGAGATATCTCGAGCAGGGGTTGTCGACATCCTGCTTTTTCACAGGTTCTGCAACGTTTTTCGAGCTGAAAACTTTACCCAAGGATCTCGACATTCTACTCTACAGGAAACTACCTTCAGATTTTGTTTATCTGATTTTTACAGGTTGCAGGATTTCGACATTGAGGATTTCGACATCTAGGATTTCGAGATCTTGATTTCGAGAAAAGGATTCGACATCTGGTCTCGACATTTGACTTCTCAGATTAAGATTTCGAGTGATTAACTTCTCGACATTTCAAATCTCGAGATCAGCATCTCGAAATTTGAAATCTCGAGATCCCTAATCTCGAGATCCTTAATCTCGAGCCCAAATCTCGATACCGGGCCTCCTTTATAGAAATCTGATATTTTGATATTCAGATCTCGACATCTGATTTTTCGACTTTCTGCCTCTGAAAATCTTTTGATCAATTTTCTCGAACGGTCAGTTTAGTACAGCAATGGCTTCAGAATACAATGCACAAGGGAACAGCAGTACCCCTCCTAGCCTCAGGAAGGGAGAATATCAAATGTGGAGGAACCGATTTCTAAATTTCCTCGAGCACAAAGAGAACTCTGCTGCGATGCTTGAATCTTTGCTTGAAGGACCAGCTGAACTCTTGATTTCAGTTGGTGGAGATCCAGAAAATAATCCTCCTATTTTTCCAGAAATAAGGAGGAAAGTGCCATCTGAATACACAGAAGCTGACAAGCTCAGACTTCGTGGTGACCTTATGGCCAAAACATACCTTCTTCAAGCAATACCAAATGAAGTTTATGTTCTCATTGATAGCATGCAGACAGCTAAAGAAATGTGGGATGAAATAGAGAAGCTGCTACAAGGCACAAGCATCAGCCTCAAAACCAAGAAGACTACGATACTCATCGCTTATGACTCCTTCAAAGCAGGTCCAGGAGAACCATTGAATGAGACTTACAACAGACTTGTTCAACTGGTAAATGAACTCAGAAAGATCAAAGTATTCAGGTCCAATCTGGAACTGAATATTAGATTCTTATCCAGCCTGCATCCTGCATGGGAAAAGACAGTGAAGGATGTCAGATCTCGGATAGATTTGGATGAAATTGACCTCTGCACACTCTATGAACATCTGAAGCAATTCGTCAACGAGGTTGCCTGTGCTGAGGATCATCACACCACAAACCCCTTAGCTCTAGTAATGGAGGCTCAGCCAAGAAGGACAACCACTTCACTAACGAAGAAAAAGAAGAAGGTGGTGGTTGAATCAGATGATGATGAGAGTGATGATGACAAAACGGATCTAGAGGCTGAGCTAGCAGACTTACAGAAGAAGATGGCATTGCTGGCCAAAAGATTTGCTAAGAAGAACAGCTCCTCCAACAGGCTGAGAACTTCCTCCTCAAACTACAAGCAGAAGAACCATGATCAAGGATCCTCTAGGAAGGCATCATCAGCAGAAGAAGCTCCTAAATGCTATAATTGCGGCAAGCCTGGACATGTGATCAAAGACTGCCGCCTCCCAAAGAAGAAAGATGCTAACTTCTACAAGCAGAAGATGCTGTGGAATAAGCAGAAAATGTTGATGGTGCAGAAAGAAGAAGAAACCTCTGCCATGATTGCTGAGAATGAGAACTGGACAGAAGATTCTTCTGAGGAGGAGGAGGAGGAAGACAACTGTGCCCTTATGGCACGTGTGGAAGGAGATGAAAGAAAGGGTGATGCTGCGATCCCCGAAAGCGAGTGTTCAACAAGCTCTGTAAGTACCTCACATACTTCTTTAAATAATCAAATGCAGTCCTTACTTGAAAAGTACAATCTAATCAAAGAACTAAAGGAGAGACTAGACAATAATCATAGAGTACTGAAACAGAATCTAGACCAAAAGTCTTCCTTAAGTGTTCAACTTGAAATTGCAAAAGATCAAGTCAAAAAGGTGTCCGCAGATTTTGAAAGCTTTGAACTGAAGATAGCTGAATTAACTAAGAAATTTGAGGACAGTGAACGGGAAAAAAGCACAGCAAAGGCTGAATGCGATTTTTTGCATAACAAAAGAAGAACGCTTTTAAATAAAGTAAAAGAACTAGAAGATCTAGCTGCTAGAAGAGGTCAATCTGAACAAACTGTTTTTCTGCTTAACAGCAAACAAAATGATGACCGATTCTACAATGCTAAATCAGGACTGGGCATAACCAACCCACGTAATCTTAAGAAAGTTAACTGTCTTCAAATCTATAACAAAGATTACATGGGACTAGGGTTTGACGAGAAAATGTATTTTCGAAGTGATGAAGACTATGCTGAAGCAGAAGAAGAAAAGAGAAAGAAACCAAAACCAGCGATTTCTTGTGATTATCCCTCTGTAAATGAAAAACAACTTTCAGAAGAAAAACCTACTTCCTGCGTTAGTGAATGCCTTGACCCTTATGCTAAAGATATTCCTCAAATAGGACACCCTCTAGACCCTCCCCCAAGAGTAGATATTGCTAAAACTGGTGAGGAACCGTGTATATTTCCCATGGCTCAAAAGCTCAAAAACCTACAGAAAACTCTTGATGACGAGAGAGAGAGAGATTTGAAACTGAAAAGAAAGGTTTTGAGCGCAACTGGCAGGAACTTCTTCAAAAATTTAACGATTTGAGTGAGCAGTTTCATGCTAAAACAGACCCTTCTACGACTAAGCCTGGCAGCTCACACACCTCACATGAGAAAAACAATGCTTTTAAAGGTTCGTCCACTCATCTCTCTTCTCCTTTGTTTACAGGGAATGAAGTGAATAAGGAAGGAGAAGAGAAGAATGAGTGGAGGAAAAAGAGGAAGGAAATCGCAGATGGCAAAAAGAAAGTTTTTGAGAATAATGCCAGCCCTAGATCTAGTTCTATTTTTTACTCCAAAGTTAATTGTAATTCTGTCTCTACAAAGCAAACTTCTAGCAGTTCAGTCTTGAGTCCCAAGCTGAATATTTCTGAGACATTTTCTAGACAACGTTCTATTTATAATACAAGTGATGCTTATGGTTATTCTGTTCCAGATCCCCATTTTCTAGGACACCTACACTATTCACTGCACATACAGGTGCACTCACCCTGAACGCAACAACCAGAGCGCAAGCTATGACAGTTGGAAGCCCTGCTACGCCCATAATGATTCCATGATTAAATGCAGGCCACACATCAGCAATCTTCACTGATGCTGTGTCAACAGTTACAACCCCCGTAACTGGTCACCCTACCTTTGAAGATGTAAACGTTCTACTGAATCGCTTCCTGGATTCCACCATTAAGCCATGGGTGCAAGATGCAATGACCGCTCTAGCACAGGAATTTAGGACCACCCAAGCGGTTCGGTCTGAACAAACAGCACCCCAACCTTCCCCTGAACCGTTCATCTCCCATACACAACCCATATCCTCCACCCCTCTATCCCACCAATCCATAAACCAAATTCCCATTCCCTCTATTTCTCGGGGAACCCAGGATACAGAACCAGTATTCTCCCCACACCCGACCACACCCTCCATCGATCTCTCCTCACTATCCTTTGACACACTAGCTTCGGCTTTGCTGAACAACCTCTTAAACACCCCAGAAGACAAGCTCACTCTTCATCAGCAAGCCATACTTGAAGCCCTTCTTTCTTCACCCGAAACCAAGAGCACTTGCAAGGAGAGTCTTCGTGGTCGCAAACGTTCCCATGAGAACCCCGATGATTCGGATCCTCATGAGGGGGAGAACAAGCGACCTCGATCACTTGAGCAAACTGCTCTACCAAGCCAAACTCCACAGCCAATCCAACCTGAAACCTCAACAAACCAACAGCCACCATCCACAGCCAAACTATCTAGCATGGTCGAGCTAGAAATAACATCCCGAGGCGTATCTCCAAGAGATACCAACTGAGGAGGGGATGGAAGTCCTGATGATGTTACCACTGGTACATCTTCTTCATCAGGCCATCAGTTGGAACCCAGTTCTAAGCTGATGTCAACGGGCAATCCAAGTGAACCCGGTAGTGCTACTCAGGAACAATCACCGCCTGAACAAAGAATTCCATATATTTCCCCAGGCAAAGACATCCATGATGCACTGGAAGAGGCGGTGATATATGACAAATGG
Organism: Cuscuta europaea; assembly: GCA_945859875.1. Lineage (NCBI taxonomy): Eukaryota > Viridiplantae > Streptophyta > Magnoliopsida > Solanales > Convolvulaceae > Cuscuta > Cuscuta europaea. The sequence continues at coordinate 903,858 of CAMAPE010000080.1, read as the reverse complement.
CCAAGAAAATGGACAGAATGGGATGATCTTCGGGTTGAAGCCGAACAAGAGGACATGCAAAGAAACTGGTGGCTACGAGAGCTAATCAACAAATGCTCTGAAGATATTATAAGACTCGAGGACGAAGAACGCAAGGAAGGGGAGAATTACAAAGAATCCCAGAAGACTCTTGAATCGGTCGTAAGACAAACAGCGGGAAGACTTCCCAAGACAGAGAAACCCTGGGATAATGTTCGCATCAAAGCCCCCTTCCAAGAAGAAATCAGAGAGCATATGTGGCGTAGACCAGACAGAGTCAAGCCACTGAATGAACTGAAGCTAAGAGGCCTTACTCACTTGAAAGGAAAGCAGGCTGGAGGTCATCTGCATATGTTGCTACAAAGGTCAACCGGTACACAGAGAGAACTAATGGAACAAGATCTGAAGTCGAATATTCTCCCGATTCATCAAATTCTACAAGTAAAGGCTGAAGACTATCATGGAGTAACATTCTACACTTACAGACTTCAACGCACCGATGGGAGCGAATTTACTTGTCAAGAGAACGACTTCATCATGCTGAAACCGGATGACATCTACCAAATGTTCATGGCCTACAGATACCTTCCAATCAGGCAGAGCATAATATACAGCGAAGGCCTCACAGCTATCAAGAGATTCATGCTTAGACAAATTCGAGTACACTCTTCACACGACCTACAGATGGCTATTGAGTGCAATCTGAAAAAGACAAATCTGACAAAGCCAAGACTGTATGGTCCAGAACTTGAAGATTTCCCAGCCTACCACATCTTCTTCACACCGCCAGCAGTCACCTATCTGAACCACAAGAACGAAAAACGTTTGATGGTAGTCAGTGAGATTGAGAAGTACTGTGACGGAACACTGAAGATAATCAAAGAGAAGATTCTAAAGATGAAGGCAAAGCTAGAGGAAAATCTTCAAGAGGCATCGTCTTATGTTCAAAAGGAACACTCTACTGTAGAGACAATTTTAAAGGCCATTGACGATCGCCTCGAAAAGAGAAATGTGCTGAGGCAGTATGAACACGCACTTGGTATGAGGAAGCACTACTTCAAGTCTCAGAAGCAATAAGAGAATGGCACTTGATCACAAAGGGGGAGATTGTTGGAGATATTTAATTGTGAATCAAGTTGGTCATAGATTATCTTTATATTTAATCCTTGTATTTAATTAGTGCATGAATTAGATAGAAATCAGGCCAAGTGTTAGGCCCATATAAACAGGCTAAAAGCCTGGTACGCCTAACCTAAACCTCGCCTATAAAAAGGGAGCCGAGGTTTAGGAATAGGTTGAACGTCGTACTTATTATTCACAGCCTTACGCGCATATTATTCTGTTGTACGAGTCCACGGTTTATCAAAGAAGGTTTTACGGTGATTCATTCTGTGTTCATATTTACGTTTAATCTTCCTTGCTGTTAAAGAAACAGGGACTAACAAGATCATTGTCAATAACGCTTAGGCAGGTTAAACTTATGCTTGGCAATAAGTCGAGATCAACTTTATATGTATTTTCAAGTCTCTTGCCTTCTAGTATGACTTGCTGAGATTCGTTATTGACAATGCGGCATACATTATGATCAGAAACTACACTGTTACCTCGATCGCAAAACTGAGAAATGCTAAGCAAATTAAACTTTAGACCCTTGACTAGGAAAACATCGTCTATTGCATGGTTGGGTGACTTTCCAATTTTCCCCACATCAATGATTTCTCCTTTGCTATTGTCTCCAAACGTCACCTTTCCACCACTAAATGGCCGTAGTGAGAGGAACAAAGATTTATCTCCTGTCATGTGTTTAGAACAACCACTGTCAAGGAACCAGTGATTGTTCCCCCTCACTCGGCGTTGTTCCAAGATTAAGGTTTAGTGCGTGGAACCCATACCTGCTTGGGTTCCATTTTATATTGGTTTGAGGGATATTTACTGAAATTAAAGCTTCTCTCTAAGGCCTGTTATCGAGAGGGACATTGATACCTAAGATGTCCGTCTTTGCCACAATGCTTGCAAATCCGGCTATCATATGTATCAACATATTTGGTTTTCCGATTTCCGAAAAGATCTTTGCCCCTTTTATAAAATTCCCGGTTAGGTGTTTGTCCATAACCTGTTTTGTGCCTTTGAACCAGCTTATCGAACCAGGTTGGTCCAGTTCTAGGTTGTCTATGGTACGGTCTAGAACTGGTTTGTCCTCTAGTTCTATTACCATAAAAGGGTTGGTTCTGAAAACTCGGTTTTTGATTTATTTGAGTATCTCTTGGAATGTATCCGAGACCAGCAATCTCGTTTTCCTTTCTTTTGTACCGAGAGGGTCCAGTTCTAGAATGCTGTCTAGACCTGGTTCTTACCTTGGTACTATATGGTTGGTATTCCGGTTTGTTTTTTAAATCCTGTCTCTCGTCCTCAATGCGATTGAGATGATTAATGAGCAAGGCAATGTCCGGAATTTTTCTTAGTAGTTTTTCTTCGTCATTAACTTGTTTATTCATATTGTCGAGCTTGAGTGAGCAAATGAGGTTATCTTGTTCTAAAACCACTTCACTATACTTGAGCCTTTCATCTATTAACTCTCCCACTTTTGTTTCCAGCCTTATCTTGGCTCTAGTGGCTTCCTCGAGTTTAGACTCAAGTTCGATGATTTGTGATTTAAGATGATCGTTTTCAGAAACACTTTGATTTAGTTCGATAGTTAATCTTTTAAAAATCTTTCGGACCTTGCCTTTAGAGAGGGAATCAAATTTAGAAAGAAAGCTCTCCAAGTTTACCTCGAAATTCTATTGGTCGGATTCTACATCGGAATTAGCCATGAGGCACAATCCTGCATGATTTAGGCCTTTTTCTTCCTCTTCTTCTTCATCATCGGATGAGTCTCCCCAAGATGCCATCATTGCCTTCTTGAGGTCTCTGTTGAACCCTTTATCTTCACTGGACCTCCGATGGGAACTGGTCTTGTTCTTGTCGTAGGATCTATCATTTTTCTTTTGGGGACAGTCTTTTGCCCTGTGCTCAAAGGAACCACAAACGAAACAACCTTGGTTATTAAAAGATTGGAAGCCCTTTTTACCTTGTTTATTTCGGTTGCCTTTGAATTTCCGGTACATCTTTCTGAATTGTTTGGCGAACATGCTCATTTCATCTTCCGATTCACTTCCGGATTCTTCTTCTTCTTCTCGAGCCTTGAGAGCTATTCCTCGCTCTTTTCTCACATTTTCTGCATCTTGTTCTTCTTGTAGACCTAGCTCATATGTCATGAGTGAGCCGGTCAAGTCTTCTAGCGTCATGGTAGAGAGATCTTTAGCTTCTTCTATTGCTGTAGTTTTAGGCTTCCACGCGGAGGGCAAGATTCTCATAACTTTTCTCACCTGATCTTCTACAGTAATGTCTTTTCCAAATGCTGAGAGCTCATTAATAATATTAGTAAAGCGTGTAATCATATCCCTAATTGACTCTTTAGGCTTCATCAAAAATAATTCGTAATTACGCATAAATATGTCAATTTTGGATCTTTTTACACGCGAGGTACCCTCATGCGTAACCTCAAGTAAATCCCACATTTGTTTTGCGGATTTGCATCTAAGAACCCGGTTGTGCTCAGCCGGACCAAGTCCACAAATCAAATATTTCAATGCTTGAGCATTATGCTCGAGTTTACAATAATCATCAGAAGTGTATTCAGATTTGGGTTTAGGGATAACCTTACCTTCGGCATCCTCCTTAGTGATGATGTTATCGCCTACCTCAATTACGTTCCATACCTGGTAGTTCTCAGCCTTGATGAAGTTCTCCATTCGACTCTTCCAGAATTGATAAAATTTGCCGTTGAACAACGGTGGTCGTTGAGTCGAGTATCCTTCCTCCAATCGTTCAACCGTATTCATGCTGCCGGATCTCTTCCCAAGGTTTTAACCTTTCTGTGGTGAAGACCGGCTCTGATACCAATTGATGAAACGGTTAGCAACACAAGAGGGGGGGGGGGGGGGGGGGGGTAATTGTGTGTGTCTGGAACCGTGGCAGTTTTTCGCACAGTTCTAGTGAGGGGTCTAGGGAATTACGAAATAATAAAGTGCACAAGGATTTAACGAGGAAAAATCCCTTGGCTCAAAGGGATTAAAAAACCTCGACCTCCCTCGGAGGAATTTGAACAACTTCACTAAAAAGCCTTTGAATGATTACAAGGGAAACTCTTCTAGTCTACCCTTGAGCCACCCCAACTCTATCCTCTCTAGGACGAGTTATGCATCTCTACCTTGCGGGTAGAGAGCCTCTCAGCTTTACAACAAAGCTCTCACAACACACTAACCGACCCGAGGATGCTACACTTAGTCAATCCTCAAAAACCCCAATTACAATAAGAAGAAGGAAAAGGAAACTCAGTCTGGAACTCCGCAAGTAGGTTCAGGTGCCTTGGACTTAGTAAATATTCTGGTGTATATATCTCAATTAGAAGCTTGGTCAAGCACGCATCATTTCTCTTTGGCTTCTTCGTTTATATAGGCTGTCTTGGGCAGACCGTTTAAGCATCCTTCCTTGAATAGTTGATCTTCTAATCTTGGGACTTGCCCCCATATTTTGAATTACTTTCCTTCTTTATAATGCTTCCCATATTCGAGCTCAATGTTTAAGGCAGCCGGATCAACCATCATATATATCGGCCCTGGACTAAGACTAGATACAAATATCTCGTGCATCTTTTTGATTCAATCAATTAATTACCGAATAAGGTAGACTTTGGTCAATATTCAAGAAGGTAAGAATATTTTTCTCAACATAAGCAATCAACTCATTTAGATATGGAATATATTTCAACCAGATTTTATTCTGTCACAACCGTGTAGCTATGGAATATTTTACGTACCATACTTAAGCTATATCAATCGTGGAAAGAGAATAATTACTTATATAAGGAAATCATAGCAATAAACGAACAAGTAGGTGCAATCCGTATTAACTCAAATCATATCATGGATTGTGTTTTAGTTTCTCCTGCATGGTTAGTCAATCAAATTAATAATATCCATTCGTTCCTGTTACTCAAGGAACTAGGAGCGGTTTTATCCACCGTTCCCCTGTATGGTTAGTTATCAACAAAACAGTCGTATTCAATAGGGAACTGTGAGCGGTTCTATCCGCCGTTCCCCTGTATGGTTTAGTCATCAACAAAACAACCGTATTCAACATATTCCAAAATGAGACCAAGTCTAGCATTTTAAACATGGAAACTCAAGTGCGTCAAATGGCCACAGCCGTGAGTAGGCTTGAAACAAGGGATTCTGGAAAACTTTCTTTTCAAATAGAACATGATTCTGAACATCAAACTTTTGCAATAACATTGACGAATGAGAAGAAATTGCAAAAGGAGACCAAAAATCTAGAAGAAGAACAAAAAGACACAAAGATCCAGCTGGTAGAAGAAGAGGATGAGTCAAGACCTAAAGTCAAATTGCTATCTTTTTTATCCTATAAGGCACCCTCACCGTCTCTTGAAGCTTTGAGGGAAACTTGAAAGATTGAAAAGGGCAATGAAATCTGTGAAATCTTCAGCAAAGGTGAGTATCATTTCGATTTCTCTTCGTTCACAAATATGCGGAGAATAACGGTGGAGTTAAGCAAACATTTCATACCCCCTCTTATGCCACCTGGATCAAAACGCCTTCCATTGAGCATGCTAAATGGGGAATTCTTTCCCTCACTCTCACAACATGAAACAATAGAAATTCGGATATTTGATCCCGGAAAGATTGTCAAAATGGAGGATCGACAAGTTGAGCATTTCTATAAGAGTCACCAGGGTGAAGATGTGAAAAAGATGAATCATCACAACCCAAATTTTAAAGATTGAACTTGAGAAGATGGCGTCGTGCCACGACGTTAAATAAGGCGCTTCTTGGGAGGCAACCCAAGCAAGGTACATGATTGTTTAATTTTTTTGTTTGCCTAGCAGCCTCCTCTTCACCTCTTTTCACCTTTAATCTTCCAAAACACCATACAAATCCTCTCTAATCACCTCAAACCACATAACCATAGCATTTCTTTCTCTCTTCAAAAATCTCTCAAATCATCCACCAAACACTAAAAAAATCATAATCTTGCTCCCATCACTTTCTTCTTGCTCCACGTAACTTTTGGAAACTCTCACCCCCCCCCCCCCCCCTCTCCAAAATCCCCAACTATCTATAAAAAAAGGAGAAAAAGAAAACTTCAAGCAATGGCAAAGACAAGCACCAGGGACAATGCTCGGTTTAGTAAGGGGAGAAGACACTTCATTTTACATATGGTATTTCTTCTACATTGCATTTTCAAAAGAAATATTATACAAAAAAAATAAAAAAATAAAAAGACATAAAAGAAAAATAATAAAAAGAAGAAATGCTAGTTAGGTTGAAAACCCCTACGGGCAACCTAAGCAACAATAGCAAAAAAAAAGAGTCAGTCGGAAAAAAAGAGAGGCTAGGATGAAAACCTGAAAAGGCTCCTAGGCAAAAGGAGAGAAATGAGAGAAGAAATTATTTTAATAGGAGATCATTTTCACCATAGCAAGCAGTTGGAGGGAGAAGCAATAACTTTCTATAGTGTGGATGAATTTAAACTGAAAAAGAAAACACTTCTATTTTTCTTTTATCTTGTTGAAACTCTTTGGATGGTGAAGAGCTTTATGGATTTTACTCGAGGACAAGTAAAAGACCAAGTGTGGAGGAGTTGATTGCATTGATCTTTGCGTGTTTATATTTTTTTCTTTTAATTAGTTTTCACGATGTGTTGTTGTGGTAATTGCACATTTACGGTGCAATCATTTTATTTTTCTAGTTTGTTGTAATTTAGTAAATTTAGAATCATCTTGAGCAAGAATTAGTCAAGTATCAACAAAGGATCATGGAAGGGATCTTACAAAATCAATGGAAGCTGCAAGGGAGCAAGAAATCATGCAATAAATGTGATTTGGTGTCAAACCCGGTCGGGTATTTTTTATACCCGGTCGGGTATGACTTGACCCGGAGATTTACAAGATCAAATAAAGCAAGAGAACGTGGGAAAATCAGATTTGGTCATATACCCGGTTGGGTATATTGACATACCCGATCGGGTATGACTAGATTTCAGCACTTTCGTGGCTACTGCCATAGATACCTGGTCGGGTATCCTCAATACCCGGTCGGGTGTCAGACCCAACCTCACCAATAAACCTATAAATACACCTCTTTTCCTTCCCATTTTGGTATCCCTTCTTCCATATATACTTAAGTTCAACTTAGAATAGTGTTTTCCTTATATTTTTCTAGCATGTTTAGTCTCCAAATGAGGAGCTAAACTTCCATTTCTTTGTTTTTCTCTTGAAGCTTGTTGATTATTAAAGTTGTGAGTTATTTTCTTAACTTCTCTTCTTGAATATTAAGTCTTTCCTTAATCTCATTCTATATTAATGGTGGGGTGTTTCTAAGTGACGATTAGTTAATACTTCAACATTAATTATTACTAGAAACGATCAACGAACCGATGGTTAATCATTGATGGTTTCACAAGTAAGTAATTTTGATTTATTAATGCACGGTCGTGGTTAATAAACTTAAGAGGGATTAATTTTATTGGTTAAACCGAAACCGTTGTGTCGAGGTTATCAATCTCAATTGATCTCATCAAGGACTTAGAAAGATTAAATGCTACTATTAAATATGTATAAGGCGTTGTTCTATATTTGATTAATAGTAAGGGTTATTAATGAACGGTCGTTGTTAATAACTATACTCGATGAATTGGATATACTCCTCGATTGAGTATTCGAGAGGGTATAAGTTTGGATCGACTAAATATATCAACAAGTGGAAAGTAGCAAAGCCAAGTCCTTCTATGTTTGGATTAAAACACATATAAGTTGTTCATCTTAGTTTCTTATTAAATTAAATCATTCAACCCCAAAACCCCCCTTTAATTACTAGTTTCATTAAAAAGAGAATTATTCCTTTCCCTATGGATACAAACTCTACTTCACTATACTACGTATAAGTGTTAGTATCAAATTTATTTTGATGCACTACGACAAAGTGCTCGTCACACATCGGCTGGAACCACATCGGCTGTTTGACCGATGTGAAAAGTCTTTTTTGTACTAGTGGAATAGTATATTAGCGAAAATTAATTGACACCACTCATTAGAATGTGCTACATGTAAATTTCATGATTAAAGGAGGGTTTTGGGGTTGAATGATTTAATTTAATAAGAAACTAAGATGAACAACCAATATGTGTTTTAATTGAAATGATAAAAAGAACTTGGCTTTGCTACTTAATACTTTCCACTTGTTTAGTCGATCCTTGTTATATCTATACCTTATCCCCTTTCGAATATTCAACTGATATTCATGTAATTTCCGATTGTATGTTTGTATTTTTAACTAGTTTTTATTATTTCTAGTTGAGGAAATTACACACTTTTGGTGTAATACTTTATTTTCATATTTATTTGTAATTTGTTTAGCTTAGGACTTTTCTGAGCTAAACAGGTGAAAGATCGTCCAAGGGATCAAGATTGGACCTTAAAAGATCAAGGGAAGTGCAAATTAAAGAGGCAAGAAAGATTTCGATTTGGAAAAAATACTCATGTACTCGGTCGGGTATTGCCTATACCCGATCGGGTATTTGCTTGATTCGATTGTCCAAATCAAATCCGGGAACAAATGATCGTGGGAGCAAATTTTCGTAAAGATTCGTCACATACCCGATCGGGTATGCCGACACACCCGATCGGGTATGCCCAGAAAAGTGAATTTCTGGGAAATTTCCTAAGATACCCGGTCGGGTATCCTATATACCCGGTCAGGTATCAGACCCTGCAGCTCCCAAAAGCCTATAAATACACCCCTTTCCTTCACAATAAAATCACCAATTCATATATACTTCTAAGCTCAGTCTAGAATAGTTCTTTCTTTATATTTTCATCATGTTTAGTCTCCAAATGAGGAGCTAAACTCTTCCATCTTGGTTTTGCTACTTTGAAGCTTAATGAATTTGTAAGTTGTGAGTTATTCTCTTTAATTTTCTTCCTTGAATATTAATTCTTCCTTTAAATACTATTTCTATATCAATGTTGGGGAGTGTTACTAAGATGACAATTAGTTAACATCTTGACATTAGTTATAGTAATAGTTGTTTCTTCCTCTATGTTAATAATGGGGAGTGTTACTAAGATGACAATCAGTTAACATCTTGATATTAACTATAGTAGGATTCATACTCTTTAATATTCTTCCTTGAGTATAAATTAATTCATATTCATATTTCATATTCATATTTTGAACATTACTTAAAGGATCAACTAGTTTTGTTTCATATATTAATTATTACTAGAATCAATCGATTAATACGCTTGTTATTAATTCGGTTCCTTCAACGGTAGTAAACTTGGATTGTTAATGCATGCGTCTCATGATTAATAATCTAAGGGGAATTAATTATATTGATTAAACCGATAAACCGCTTGTGTTGAGGTTATCAATCTCAATCGTTTTCATCTCAAGTTTATTGCTACTATCGTGTTAATATACGGCGCGTGTTCTATATTGACTCGGTAGTAAGTTTTATTAATGAACGCGTCTCGTTATTAATAACTACCCTCGATGAACTGGATATACTCCTCGATTGAGTATTCGAGAGGAAGATAGTTAAAGATATAACCGGGATCGACGAACATTTCATTAAGTGGATAAAAGCAAAACCAAGTCTTCATCTCTATAAATTAAACTCATATAAGTCGTTTATCTTAGTGTTAATTAAATTTAATCAAATCAAACTTAAAACCCCCCTTGTTACTATTTATATAAAAGAAAAGTATTCCTTTCCATGTGGATACAAACCTTACTTCACTATACTACGTATTAGTGTTGTATTGATAAATTATTTTGAGTGCATCTCACGACAAGTGCACGTCATCAAGCGAGGAGTATATCCAATTCATCGAGGGAAGTTATTAACAACGACCGTTCATTAATAACCCTTACTATTAATCAAATATAGAACAACGCCTTATACCGATTTAATAGTAGCATTTAATCTTTCTAACTCCTTAATGAAATCAATTGAGATTGATAACCTAAACACAACGGTTTCGGTTAAACCAACAAAATTAATCCCTCTTAAGTTTATTAACCACTACCGTGCATTAATAAACTGAAGTTACTTACTTGTGAAACCATCAACGATTAACCATCGGTTCGTTGATCGTTTCTAGTAATAATTAATATTGAGATGTTAACTAATTGTCATCTTAGTAACACTCCCCAACATTAATATAGAAATAGATTAAGGGAAGAACTTATATTCAAGCAGAGAAGTTAAGAAAATAACTCACAACTTTAATAATCAACAAGCTTCAAGAGCAAAGCCAAGAAATGGAAGTTTAGCTCCTCATTTGGAGACTAAACATGCAAGAAAAATATAAATGAAATACTATTCTAAGTTGAGCTTAAGTATATGGAAGAAGGGATATCTTTAGTGAAGGAAAATCGTGCTATTTATAGGTGTTTTCAACACCTTTGGGCGGTTACCCGACCGGGTATAGTGCCCACCCGACCGGGTATCGGTCAAAACCAAATATTTCTCCATGTTCTGTTGTTTCAACATGTCGTATTGTCCCGGGTCACATCTAACCCGACCGGGCGAGGTAGGGGCCCGACCGGGTCTGGCAATTTCCTGAGCATCTTCGGTTTTCAGTTCTTACCCAACCAGGTGCAAGGTCCTACCCGGTCGGGTTTTAGCTCCTGGGCAGTCAAAAATCATTTTTCTTCACTTCAAATTCCCCCTTTCCAACACCATAATTTCTAACTCTACTTTACAACTTAAAAATGAAGATTAAAATACAATTACAACTAAAATCACACCAATGTTTACAAACTAAATAAAATGGTAAACAATCCACACAAATCAAACATAAAAACAAACATTTATGCACTACTAATTAGTGCATATCATTCAATTGTTAGCAAACTTATCTTCTAATACCTAAAAACACTACATATGATAGAGAAAAATATCCTCCTCAACTCCCTTGCTCAATTGTTAGCAAACTTATCTTTTAATACTTAAAAGCACTACATATGATAAACAAATTTCTTCTGCTCAATTATTAGCAAGTGTATCTTCTTATATCTAACCACTACATATGAGAGAGAAAATCTCCTGCTCAATTGGTAATCGGCTTATCTTATATCTAAAAACACTACATATGAGAAAGAAAATTATCTCGCTCAATTGTTAGCAAGTTTATCTTCTGATACCTAAAATCAATACATATGAGAGAGATAAATTATCCCGCCCAATTCCTCTGCTCAATTGTTAGCAAGCTTATCTTGTACTTCCTGAGTCCCTTACAACTTTGTCAACTTTTCTTTTTTGGGTGTCTCAATAACTTTGTCATTTTCCCTTTTAACTATAGAATTTGTGATTTCAGTTAATTCTCTCCCTTTGTACAATCCTCAAACCGCACATTTTTTACGTTATTAATCCCGTACCGGTCAAACTTGACAAAATTTTAAGAGACGGAAGGAGTAATATATAATACCTAAAAGCACTACATACGATAGAGAGATTTCTCCCGCTCAATTGTTTGCAAACTTATCCTAATATACCTAAAACCACTACATATGAGAGAAAAAATGTTCTCGCTAAATTGTTAGCTGATTTATCTTCTTATTATACCTAAAAGCACTACATATGAGAGAGAAGATTCTCCCGCGCAATTGTTAATCGGCTTATCTTAGCTTATATATCTAAAAGCACATATGAGAGAAATTATTCCGCTAAATTGTTAGCCGGCTTTTGTTATACCTAAAAGCACTACATATGAGAGAGAAAATTACTCCACTCAATTCTCCTTCTCAATTGTTAGCAATTTTATCTAATACCTATAAACACTATATAGGATTGAAAAATTTCTCCAACTCAATTATTAGCAAGCTTATTTTCTTATACCTAAAACAACACCATATGGCAGAGGAAATTGATCCGCTCAATTGTTAGCCGGCTTATTGAATATAAAAGAACTACATATGAGAGAGAAAATAATTTTGCTCAATTATTATCAAGATTATTTTGTAATACCTAAAAGCACTACATATGAGAGAGAAATTTACCTCGCTCAATTCCTCTGCACAATTGTTAGCAAACTTATCTTCTAATGCCTAAAAGCACTATCTACATATGATAAGAGATTTCTCCCGCTCAATTATTAGCAAGCTTATATTCTTATACCTAAAATCACTACATATGAGAGAGAAAATCACCCCGCTCAATTGTTATTCGTACTATCTTCTTATTATACCTACAAGCACTACATATGATATAGAAAATCATCCCGCTCAATTGTTATCTGTATTATCTTCTTATACCTAAAAGCACTACATATGAGAGAGAAAATCATCCCGCTCAATTGTTATCCGTATTATCTTCTTATACCTAAAAGCACTACATATGAGAGAGAAAAATAGTCTGCTCAATGGTTAGCCGGCTTATCTTATACGGAGTACTTAAAAGAACTCTATATGAGAGAGAAAGTTTTTTCCGCTCAATTGATAGCAAGCTTATCTTCTAATATCTAAAAGGACTACATATCAGAGAGAAAAACTTCCCACTCAATTGTTAGCCGGCTTATCATCATCATCTACCTAAAAACACTACATATGAGAGGGAAAAATCTTCTGCTCAATTGTTAGCGGGCTTATCGTATACATAAAAGAACTGTATATGAGATAGAAAGTTCTCTCACTCAATTGTTAGCAAGCTTGTCTTCTACTCAGTAATACTTATGTGCCCCCGTCCCACTAATAATATCGGAACAATAGGAGGTGGTGCGGTTATTAAGAAAATGTGTCTATGTGGTTGATATTGAATTGATAAAGTAAGAATAAAATAAGTATTGATATAGTTTTCAACTTTGTGGCTTTTTTTTAGAATAAAGCATGTGTAATGAATCACCCAATGTCAATTTTATTTCCTAATAAGAAATGTTACATTTATATGTAGAATTTCACATTCATATGAGATATTTTGTTGAAATAAAAAGGATAAACATGTATTTTATGAGTCTATTTTTCCTTATAGGATGTGAATTTCTTATTCCACTGTCAAATATTATTTCAAGGAAAGCAATGCATATAATGTATATGTGACTTTTTTTAGGAAATTTGACATTATTTTAACATTTTAGTTCATATTAAGAAATTTTATTCTCCCTCCGTATCAGTATAAGTGTCCGAGTAGACCTTTCACGTGGTTTAAGATAATTTATAGGTTTACTGTACACTTTTTGAAAAAGTAAGAGTTTTTTGTAGTTTAGCAGTACTGTTAAGTTTATTAATGTATAGTTAGTTGCTTTTGGGGTGAATTTATTTCATACAATGGAAGTCAGACCCTAATTTTGATACGGCAAAAAAAGGGAAGTGAGACACTTATTGTGATACGGATGAAATACTTAAATGAACTACATATGAGAGAGAAAATTATTCCGCTCATATGTTAGCAAGTTTATTTTTTATACCTAAAAGAACTACATATGAGAGAAATTTGTGCCGCTCAATTGTTAGCAAGCTTATCTTATAATCTTCTAAAACTTTAAAACGCAACATATGAGAGATAAAATTATGCCGCTCAATTGTTAGCAAGTTTATTTTACACCTAAAAGAACTACATGTGTGATTTATGCTCAGATACAACAATCGAATAATCTAATAATAATTGGAAGAATTTAAACAGTAGAAGAGAAATCTCACCAATAACGTATACCGTGTATATATAATGATGAATCCATGAAGAACAATTACACAGTACTCGAACAAGCTAGAGAGAGAAATTCTAATCTACTGGCTCTACAGAGAATAATATGCGGAATAGAATGTGTAGAGACTTGGCAGTTTTCGGCCATCTCAACCTGTATTTATAGGAGAGATGTTCGAACTGCCTAATACAACTAGGAAACAGAGTGGGCTGTGCGTATGGGCTATGTAGAGCATTTAAATCAGGCCTAATTCTCTCTCAGCTAATCTAATTAAATACAAAGACTCATTAATTAATTTGAACACAATAAAATAATATCATTCTCCCCCTTTGTGTTCAAATGTTGATGACGCGCGAATTATCTCTGAGTATTGTACAATGACTTCCGATAGCCTACGATGACTTCATAATGTCTGAGGGTACTTCTGAAATCAAGTCTAACTCCTACGACTTCGTGAAAATCTGCAATAAGAGCAATCTGGACCGAGTCATCTGGATCTTCAGAATTTTGTAGTTTCAATGCAGCTTCTCGCAGATGGTCTTCTATGATTCTCAGTGTACCATCACAATATTTGTGAATTTCGTTCATGAGTAGGACTCGCTTGATGCCTTTGTAGGCTTTGTAGATCAGTCCTATCTCTGGTTGTGTGACGATGGTGCCTTCTTCAAAATTCTCGACCCAGGGATCTCTATTTCTTGGTGCAGACATGTTCACTTTCGGAAAATTGTTTTCTATGGTCATTTGCAGATCGAAGAGTGAATAGTATTTGACTTGTCGCATCATGAATCTCTTGAATGCGTTAAGGTCTAGATCTTTGTCCTTTTGAGAAAGTTCTCTGAAGTTGACGTATCTGTACTCGTAGAATAATTGAATCAATTCAGTAGAAACCAAGTAGTACAGGTCAACTTCAGATGCTCTTTGGATCATGCCGTTTTGTCGTTCAAACTCATAAATTGGATAGAACGTATCTTTTCCAATATGATGTATCTCAATGGCTCTAATTGCTATGATCATCGAATTAGAATGCTTGACTAATCTTTTGCGGTGTCCATAAGGATCATTCTGATCGGCAGACATGTTCCGTAGCATCCATATATGTCCAGAAGCAGCAGTTCCTTCTAAATGTTCAAGTCCTCTCAGTTCTAGCTCGTCAATCTTCTTGATGCTTTTCTCACTTCTCCAAATTCCGGGTATCAGATCTTCTTGATATGGCACAATTATTCCCACGATTTCCCAAGGTGTCTCAAAATTGTCTTCTGTATTGGATTTCCCTGGGTGCGTCTTGATCAGATCTTTGACTAAGTGAAAATCAGGAAGTGGATCATCGTAGAATTCTCCTTGAGCTATTTCTTCAGAGTCTAGTCCCATTAACTTTTCAGCAGCAGTCTTCTTAACTTCCCGAATGAAATTCAGCTGCTTGAGAGCTTCATCTTTGTTCATCTTTTGGAGTTCGTCCTTCTCATTATCTTCTATTCAGTCGAGTAATATCAGATCAACATCTTTCTCTTTTAGGTCTCTTTCTTTTCTCTTTGAACCTTGCTTCTTGGATGACGATGGCAGATCAGCTAGAATTGGGATAGAAGCAGACATAGAAGAATATGTTGCTCTCTCGGCTTGTGGGGCCTGGGGATCATTTTACTCAAAAGTGGTAGCAGTGGGTAACATAACACAAGAGTCACAAAGACTTACCATTTTCATCATACCAGAGACTAGCTCGTTCTGACGGCATGAAGACAATGGTGATAATGAAGTTGCATTGTCAGGACTTCCCAAATTAAGACTACATATTAGTCTAAGACTTAAGTACACCTGTTTTGACCAAGTTGTCCTTTCTTTTAAATTATCCCCTGCGCACAAACAAACTCCATCGATGCCATACTCACACTTTAGATCGATTCCTTCGATTCCTCTGCGCACAAACTCGATTGATCGATTGGGCCATCACCAATCCATCAGAGCAACAGCTCCATCGATCGCCGACCCCAAAATCAATTGCCGCTTCGATTTCTCTATCGATGAAAGCTCCAGCATCGCATCTTTATCTTCCCCATCAATTTACAAAAGGCTTCACCATCTGCAACGTTCCTCGTCGGGTAGTTCAACCTCCAGCACAGCTTCTTTCGTTGGTTTCGCTCGCCTCCACTGCCACCGCCTCTCTTCGCCAGATTCGCCTCTACGGTCGCCGGAGCAGGTAACTCCTCCCCTCCTCCTCCTCCTCCTCCTCCTCCTCTTCTTCTTCTTCTTCTTCTTTTCTGATTTTGAACATTGATTTTGCCAATTTCAAACTTGTATTTCATATTTTCACAAGGCCACCAGGTACTCTGCAAAACTTTTGAAGAAACCAGATCCGAAATCGAACTTGAAAACACTAGACAATACGTAGACATTAATATAAGTAGTCACTAAACAGTTTTCTCAAGTATGTACTTTACACTCAATTTATTACTTTTGAAGAAACCAGATCCACAATTGTAGTCTCCCGTATTACAATTTTCTCTTAAACAATCTCTCAAGTTCTTATATATGTACTTTACACTCAATTTATTACTTACTCCATTTCTCTTTTTATTTAGCCAAATGTGATTTTTCAAGTCAAGTGATGCCTAACTTTGACTGATTATGTATTTATACACATAATATTGATAATATAAAAGTGATATAAAAATGTTATTTATGAAAAATATTATCACAAAAGTATAAAATTATTATAATTTACATTAATATATTAGTTAAAATAATTGGTCAAAGTTTACCATTTTTACTGGGAAAATCAGAGATGACTAAGCAGACCGATCCTAAGAAATTGAAGACCATGTTCAAGATTAAACAAAAGGCCCTAAATTGTAAAAGAACTATACGCAGTATATACTACACATAAGTGTATAACACGTGAAAATAATAATCTTGAAGACACACAAAGTATGTATAAAATGTAATGAAAAACTTATTTTAATTCCTAACATAAACATATCATAACAAAACTCCAAATGCATAAAAATTGATATAGTTAACTCAAGTACTATAATCCCTAATATAAGGCTGACATAAAGATATCAAAAACTTACAGAGTACGAGTATATAATAAATACTGAGTAATTAGCCAGTACTAGCTCTAGCTAGCTAGTCCAGTACTACCTCCAATAGTTCAGTATTCTAAGTTAACTATGTAGTACTCCGTACATACTACGGAGTAATGTACAAGCGGGTAAAAGGAAAACAAGTATACTGAAATCATTGAAATTTTCTGGAGTTGAGGCGTTTTATTGTGCGAAATATCGTCCAATCGTTCAATATTCCAATGTTCGAAATTGCGTATTGCGGAGTTGAGGCGTTTTATTTCCAAGGCGTATTGTGTAGGTTTCATTGCGCATTGAGGCGTAAGGCTAAGGCGTAAATCGATCTTAATGCCTAGGAAAAATTTTTATATACAATCATGAGTTAAAAGAGAATTGCTAATGGTAATATATAAACATTATTTGATATATTAATATAATCCAAATTAAAGTATGCATACGATTATACTTTAAACAAAAAATCTAATTATATGGAAAGTAAAACTCCACTAAGAATTAAGGAAAATTTTGAATTTTGAGTATAAATAATAAAAAATGGAATCTGGCTGGAATCCATTCTGTATGAGTAGTACTTCCTAGAGGGTATAATTAAATAATTAATAATCCTCTAAAGAGACACCAAAAGATATTGTATAATCACCTTGCTGCGTATCAGAAGTGTAGAAGGAACCCACTTAAAGCAATATACTTCGTACTTCGTGTACTCCTTTAATTATCATTTTCCCGCAATGAAAAAATAATACAATACCGGGTGGAGCTCTACCTCCTAAGTTCAATTGCACACCCAAGTGGTTCTGAGGCAATGGAATATGCTTTTGGCTAAAAAACAATTTTAGAATTGCACAATAATGCGCAACTCCCCTTTGATTAAGATAACTTCGATCCTGACCATTACAGTTCCTAGTATTATTAAACATCACATCCTGGGTTAGTTGGAGAATTATGGAACTGATGAAAGAGTGCTATGTGGCCGGTTGGAGAATCTAGATTACATTCTCTTTGTCTGAAAAATTTGCTCTAGCCTGAAATTTAAACAAGAAATAATGTTTCCAACGTAATTGAAAAATCTAAAAGGTAGTTCACTAATTATATTACATGTTCATATAATAAAACTGCTTTAAGCTACACTTTTATAGGCTATAATATTAGAAGCTAAAACTTAAAAGCTGATGGACAACCTGCATATACACAATGTGTACAATTTCTAAAATATTCATATTGCTTTGATTGGAATCATATCGTTATTAGAAATTCAGAATAGAGAGTTTAGGCCTTTAGGCCACTTAACTAGAAGCTCGAGGGTGTTCTTGGGTCTGTCACTAATGAAACGGTTAGTAACACAAGAGGGGGATGATATGTGTTTCTGTGGAACTGTGGCAGTTTCTCGCACACTTCTAGTATGGGTGTAGGGAAATGCAAAATAATAAAAACACAAGAATTGAACGAGGAAAAATCCTTTGGCTCATAGGGATTAAAAAATTTCGACCTCCCTTGGAGGAATTTGAACAACTTCACTAAATAGCCAAAAGATGGTTACAGGGTAAATTCTCCTAATCTACCCTTGAGTCACCCCAACTCTATCCTTTCTAGGAAGAGTTATGCACCTCTAATTTGCGGGTAGAGAGACTCTCAACTTTACAACAAAGCTCTCACACACACGATCCCAAACTGAGGAAGCTACACTTAGCTTTTTCTCGAAAACCAAGTTACAAGATAAAGAAGGGAAAAGAAACTCTATCTAGAACTTCGTGCGTAGGTTCAGGTGCCTTGGACTTCATTACTCTTCGTAAGTCTTTCTCCTTTTTATTACTCTCTCAAGCACACCTCTCTTCTTTTGGTCTTCGACTATATATATAGCCCGGAAGATGTCCGCTGATTCTCCTTTCCTTTGGAAGCTTAGTAGACTTTCCTTGATATTTTTGAATTACTTTCCTTCCAGTAGTTTCTCATTTATTTGTTCGATCAAGAGTAAATCAACTCATGATTTACGTACAACTATATAAGGAAGCACAGATTCATTTATCATGTATCGAATCAGAAACTCAAAAAAAGAGACGAAGAGGTAGAGGGAGAGGAGGGAGAGTTGAGCCTGATCGGAGATGGGTGGTTGGGTGTTGCCGTGCACGGCGGAGCCGGAGTGGACCCTAATCTTTCCGTGGAGCGCCAACAAGAAGCCAAGGCACTGCTCACTCGTTGCCTTGATCTCGGCATATCCGCCCTCCGGTCGGGTCACCCTACCCTCGATGTCGTTGAGCTCGTCGTGCGTGAATTGGAAACGGACCCTCTGTTCAACTCCGGCCGTGGATCTGCTCTAACGGAGAATGGGACGGTGGAAATGGAGGCGAGCATCATGGACGGGAACGGCAGGCGATGTGGCGCCGTATCGGGGCTGACAAGAGTGAAGAACCCCGTCTCTCTCGCCCGCCTCGTGGTGGAGAAGTCGCCGCACTCTTATTTGGGCTTTTACGGTACCGAGGAATTCGCCAAGAAACAGGGAGTGGAAATGGCAGAGAATGATTACTTCGTGACCAAGGAAAATAAGGAGATGTTGAAGCTCGCAAAGGAAGCCAAAACCATTGTGTTTGATTACAGAATTCCACTAAAAAAATGAGCGATGTGGCGGCGGAGAGCCCAATACAGATGAACGGGCTTCCGATAAGCATTTACGCGCAGGAAACGGTAGGATGCGTGGTGGTGGATGGCGAGGGGAGATGCGCCGCCGCTACATCAATTGGCGGGCTAATGAACAAGATGGACGGAAGAATCGGTGACACACCGATCATCGGCGCCGGGACTTACGCATGTGAAGTCTGCGCCGTGTCTTGCACCGGGGAGGGGGAGGCAATCCTGCGTGGGACCCTTGCTCGTGAGGTGGCATCGCTAATGGAGTACAAAGAGTTGGGCCTCCAAGAAGCGGTGGACTATGTGATCCAGAAGAGACTGGACCAGGGACAAGCCGGGCTTATTGCAGTGTCCAATAAGGGAGAGGTGGCCTATGGTTTCAATTGTGTTGGGATGTTTCGGGGGTGTGCTAATGAAGATGGGTTCATGGAAGTCGGGATTTGGGAGTAATAAATACTTTTTAAAACGGATTTATTCCTCACTTTTCTGGATTGTGATTTGATCAATTAATAAAACTTAAGACCTTTTTTTGTTAAAAAAAGATTCATTTATCATGTCAATATGCAATGGATATTAAGTAGCAATAAGATATTCATGTAGTTAAGTCACACTACGATAATATTCTTACCAAAAGAGATTTCGGTTGACCTTTATGGAAAGATAACTTGTTCTCTTTGCATATATAAAAATGTTATGGTCAATTACCATTAAAGTGGCAAAGTATTTATTTAAGTGACACATATATATAAGTTAAGTCATTAAAGTAAATGCTTAGTCATGTATGAGAGATGTGCCACGTGTAAAATAATTTAGCTTCATAGATGAGGTATTGTCAGGCAGGCAAATATCAATTAAATCACTTATCAAGCATGACAATTATTTATATCAAACAGAACAAAGTTCGTTCCTGATAGAACCGGTAGTAGTTCTATCCAAAGGTCCCACCTGCATGGTTAGTTAAATAATGAATTATTGTTTTGGACCCAAGGATAGTGTTCATTTCTGTTATAATATTATTTTATTGTGTTCAAATTAATTGTAATTTAATTAATGATTCTTTGTATTTAATTAGATTAGCTGAGAGAGAATTAGGCCCATTTAATCTAGCTCTAATAAGCCCACACGCCTAAGCTGGTTGTTTCCTAATTAGAATAAGCAGTTCAGATATCTCTCCTATAAATATAGGTTGAGATGGCCGAATCTGCTCTCTAAATCTCTACACATTCTATTCTGCATATTATTCTCTGTAGAGCCAGTAGATTAGAATTCTCTCTCTAGCTTATTCATCCGAGTACCTTGTATTGTTCTTCATGGATTCATCATTATATATAAACCGTATACGTTTTTGGTGAGATTTCTCTTCTACTGTTTAAATTCTTCCAATTATTATTAGATTAATCGACTGTTGAAATCTGGGCATACATCAAACAATTGGTATCAGAGCCTCGGCGCAATTCTGTTCATCTGATTCCTTGAATTTTTCCGGAATTAATTTGATCAAAATCACAATTTTTGGTTGAATTAATCTCTAGATCTGTTCTTGGAAACTTACCATTTTAGAAGGTTTCTGCTACAAGGAAAGCTACGGAAGAAGAACCCCAGTACAATTTGAGTTACCAAATTTTCGGTCATCCGAGATCTTCTGAAATACGCTGGTCCGAGATCACCATATTTCGAAAGACCGAAATCACTGCATCCGAGTTTCCTAATTCGGACTTCCGAAATTATCCCATCCGAATTTTTAATCTCGGACATCCGAAATTAGCATATCCGAAATCACAATTTCGGACGCCCGGAAACAGTTCACCCGAAATTATAATTTCGGACACCCGAATTCTTCTCAGAATTTCTAATTTCGGACACCAGAATCATCCTCCGAAATCAGCATCCGAAATCTTCTTAAGCAGTTCCAAAATCCTTTTAATTTTTTTTCGAACAGTTTTCGCCTTTAAGATCAACAACAGTCATGGAAGCATACACTCAGAAGGGGAGAATTTGCTGTCTGGAAAGTCCGTTTTATCATTTTCATTCGAAGCCGAGACAATGGGAAGAACATTCTTATCTCTCTTAATGAAGGACCACTCGAAGTTTGGGTTGATGTTCCAGCTATAAATACAAATAATCCTCCCACACCAGCGGTAAAGCATTGAAATCTAAGGATGACTACACTGAACCTGAGAAACTGAGAGCAAAGGCTGATCTTCTTGCTGCTACTTATCTGTTACAAGCCATTCCCAATGACTTGTTTATGCAAATTGACAGCCTTACCACTGCTAAGGACTTGTGGGATGAGATTCATCAGATCATGCAACACACTGATGTTGGAATTAAGTCCAAACGAGCTCACACCTTGACTACATATGACTCCTTTGATGCGAGACCTGATGAAGAGCTGGAGGACACCTATCAATGTTTTCTAATGGTACATAACGAGATGAAGAAGATCATTATCCGCAAAACCAATATGGAAGTTAACCTTCGCTTCCTGAGGTCTCTGAAGCCCGAATGGAAGAAAACAGCCAAACGAATCAGACAAAACAAAGACCTAGATGAGCTGACCATCCATAATCTCTATGACTGTCTAGGTGAATTCTCTGAGGATATTCGTGAAAAAGTCAATTCTTCAAAGGGTAAGAGCATTGTTGACACACTTTCTCTCCTTACATCTGAGATAAAGAAGAAACAAAAAGCTCCAAAAATTACCTTTGAAGATGACTCATCCGATGAAGAGAAGAACATGTCTGATTCTGATCCTGAGATTAATGAACTGAAGAAAGAGCTGGCTTTGCTGACCAACATGACGAGGAAAATTAACAAGAAGTTCACAAGATTCCGAAATCCTGCTTCAAACAACAAACAACGAACTTCTTCTTCTAATTACTCTGAAAGAGTCAGCAGACCATTGGTGCTACATCTGCTGAAAATGAGGTAAGTAACCTAAACTCTTTAATTTCTCAACAAAATGACAAGATGAAAGAGTTAATCACTTCTATTAAAAGAGAGAAAAACAAAATAAAGGAACTCAAAGATAGACTTGCTAAAAATCAAAAGGTTCTAGAAAAACAAGTGTTGGAAGGAGCATTTGAAACTGCTCGCTTAAAAGATTCACGTGATAGAGTTTCTAAGTTAGAGTCAGAAGCAACTAAGTTTAAGCAAACTGTTAGTGACTTAACTAAGGAACGAGATGAGAATAAATGACAATGTTCTGAAGCTGTTATTCGCTATAATTTAATCAACAAAGAACGAGATCAACTTTACTCTAAAATAAAGGAGTTAGAGGATATCTTAGCCAAGAAAGGTCAAACCGAATAGACAATTCATCTTTTGAACAGTAAAATCAAGAATAGACTCGACTGAAAGGAGAGGGGCTTCTTTCTTTCAAATATGAAAAAAGGGGGAGTGAGGGCTTTCCATTCTTCCTTCCCGCCCTCACTTTATTGATGGGACATTTTTATCCCCTTTTCCTCTCATCCTCCCCCGATTCTGGTTCAGGAAAGGGTCAACGCAAGGATCTTACTTCGAAGCAATCTCTGGAGGGTTCCCTTATCCGAACGGGTCTTGCAAGAAAATAGGGACTTGGCTTTCAAAACCCTGAAAACTTGAAAAGGTTGATTGCATTCAGTTGTACGACATAAGGTACATGAACGTAAGGTTAACAAAGCTAATGAAATTTACTAGTGCTTCTGAAACCGTTTAGGAAGAAGAGGAGAAAAGGAAATGTAGGGCTAAAGCTGAAATTAGTTTTGATTATACTGCTCTCAATGACAACTATGCCACTAGAGAAATTCCTTTGTCAAATGACTATCTTACCCATTCTCCTCCTGAGAATCATGACACGTCCAGTGAGGAAGAAGCCTCAACCTCAAAAGTTTCTGAACCCTACATTCCTCCTCTCATTAAACAATTAGCTGATCTTCACTCATCTTTTGAAGAGGAACGTGAAAAGTTTAAACTTGAAAAAGAAAATCTTTTAAAGAAAATTTCTGAATTGTCTGACGGATCCTCTCAAAGCTCAAAATCTTCTAAGACATCCATTTCTTATGATCATGCAAAGAAACAATTTTGAAAAGAAAAGGAACTTAATTTCTGCTCCACATACAGGAAAAGTTTTCTCAAAATCCAATACAGGAAGGATGACCTAGATTCCGAAGAAGAAGTCAAGCGAGGATACAAGACCTGAGCAGACGAAGAAGATTTCTAAAATCTTTAATTTTGTGGAAAAGTCTTGTAATAGATTTAGAAATTGTTTTCGTTCTCATTCTCCATCTAGTTCCATTAGTTCTTTTTCTTTTAGTTCTCCAAAGCTTTCCTCTTCTCACTCTAGATCTGTGGATTCTATTTCAAGTGACTGTTTTAAGTGTCATCAATTTAATCCTTCTCTTTTTTCAAAACGTGATGTGTGTGATGTAAATGCTAATAATGATTGTGTTACTTTCTCTTCTCTGAATGGTAAATGTCTGAATTATCCTTTCAAGGTATATTCTGTTAAACATCTCAAAAGATTGGAAAAAGAGAAAGTTTTCACTAATTCTGAAGCATCCCACTCACAATCCCAGAACCTTCCAAACAAATTTCATAAAGTCAAGCAAGTCTGGGTTCCTAAAAGTGATCTGATTAAAACTGATTCAATTCTTTCTTCACATAAAAAGGATGGACCCGTCCTTAAATGGGTACCTAAGGCTGCTTAATTTTGCAGGTCAGTCATGCGTGGTACTTAGATTCAGGTTGCTCCACACACATGACTGGGAAGAACGAGTTGTTGAGTGAAGGATGAACAAGGTATCACCATTCTGAGGTGTAGACGCAAATATGGTCTCTACACCATTGTTCTGAAAACTTTGTTTCCCAATATAGACGTTTGCTTGCTATCAAGAGCATCCTCTGAACTCAATCCACTGTGGCATAAGAGGATGTCTCATCTGAACTACTATGATCTACACACATTGTCATCAAAGAAGCTTGTTACTGGTCTACCAGCAGTACAAAGCAAATGTGAACATCTATGCGATTCTTGCGCACTTGGAAAAATGAAAAGAGCTTCTCACAAGGCGAAAATGACGGCATCTACTTCGCGCCCCCTTGAATTGCTTCACATGGATCTTTGTGGGCCCATGCGTACACAAAGTATCAATGGGAAGAAATATGTCCTTATGATAGTAGATGACTACTCAAGATACACGTGGATCCGCTTCTTTCGCTCCAAAGACGAGACAGCCGACATCATCATCACCTTCATCCGTACAACACAGAATCTTCTGCAGGCAACAATTCTCTTCATACGATCTGACAACAGCACTGAGTTTAAAAACCAGAAGATCGGTGAATTCTATGAGACTCAAGGCATCATTCAGCAATTCTCTGCAGCAAAGACCCCACAGCAGAACGGGGTGGTAGAAAGAAAGAACATAACTCTTGTTGAAGCTGTAAGAACCATGCTGATCCATTCCAAACTTCCACATTTTCTCTGGGCTGAAGCCATGAGCACTGCTTGCTTCACTCAGAACAGGACCTCTATTAATAAAAGATTTGGAAAAACACCATATGAGCTTATCAACCGCCGAATTCCCAGTGTTTCTTTTCTAAGAGTTTTTGGATGCAAATGCTTCATCATGAATGATAGGGAAGAACGAGTTAAGTTTGATCCAAAAGCAATTGAAGCCGTGTTCATTGGCTATTCTTCGTCATCCAAAGCTTACAGAGTGTACATCCGAGTCAAAAAGAAGGTCATTAAAAGTATCAATGTGACCTTTGACAAGAAAGAAGAACAGGCTTCTGGACACATCAGTTCAGAACCCAATATCACTTGTGTTCTAGCACAACTACCCGCCTCATCTCCCTCACCCGATTCCAACTCAGTGGGTCTCAATCATATATTTGACCAAATTTTAGAGAATCCACATTCACATGATCCATCTCCTCCACCCGCTACTACATCTACAGCTGCAACTCCTACTCCCGCATCAATTCCATCATCTTCTGCAACCACAACTGAAATTGAAACTTCATCACCTCCACCCACTAATCCTACATCCTCATGCTGATAATCCTTATGTTGATCAGCAACCCAAAAATAATGCTCAGCCACTCCCTCATTTTAGAAAATGGACACGTGCTCATCCACCTGATCTCATACTTGGAAATCCTTCAAGTGGAGTGTGCACACGATCTGCTACCGAGAATGAATGTCTGTTTTCCTGTTTCCTAAGTCAAACTGAGCCTACTCATGTCACAGAAGCGTTAGCTGACCCTGATTGGATAATCGCCATGCAAAAAGAAATCAATCATTATGAGAGACTGAAAGTCTGGTCACTTGTGCCTCGCCCCCCTGGAAAATCAATCATAGGCACTAAGTGGATATTCAAGAACAACAAGGATAAAGATGGGATTGTGATTCCCAACAAGGACCATTTAGTTGTGAAAGGCTATAATAAACAAGAAAGTATCGATTACAATGAGACGTTCACCCCAGTTGCACACATTGAAGCCATTCGACTGTTCATGGCTTATGCGGCACACAAGAACTTCACCATCTATCAAATGGACGTCAAAACAGCATTCTTGAACGGGATCTTGAAAGAAGAAGTTTATGTGGATCAACCAGAATGTTTCATCTGTAAGAAATATCCATATCACGTTTATCGTCTAGATAAAGCTTTGTATGGACTCAAACAAGCCCCGAGAGCTTGGTATGAGGAACTGTCTGATTTCCTGGTTGATTCTGGTTTTTCAAAAGGAATAATTGATACTAATCTCTTCATCAAGCGTCATGGGTCTGACATTATCTTGGTTCAGATCTACGTTGACGACATCATTTTTGGTTCCACTGATCCAGCACTATGCACTACGTTTGGAAGTCTGATGCAATCAAAGTTCGAAATGAGCATGATGGGCGAAATGAATTTCTTTCTTGGACTACAAGTTAAACAATTGTCTGACGACATTTTCATTCATCAGTCCAAGTACATCTATGATTTGCTGAAGAGATACGGTCAAGAGAACAGCACCCCTGTGAAACATCCGATGACTCCTGCTTGTAAATTTGATACTGACGCATCGGGAAAGCCTGTTGATGTTACCACTTATAGGGGAATGATTGGTTCGTTGCTATACCTGACCTCGAGCCGACCTGATATTATGTTTGCTACTTGTCTCTGTGCTCGCTTTCAAGCAAATCCAAAGGAATCCCATCTGCTTGCTGTGAAAAGAATTCTTCGTTATCTCAAAGGAACTCCTAATCTAGGACTCTAGTATCCTAAGGAGCCTGCATTTGATCTGATAGCATTCACTGACGTGGATTTCGCGGGATGTAAAATGGATAGAAAGAGTAGTTCTAGTAGTGCTCAATTTCTTAAAGAAAAGTTGGTATGTTGGTTCTCAAAGAAGCAAAATTGTGTGTCTACATCTACGGCAGAGTCTGAATATGTTGCTGCTGTTAGTTGCTGTTCACAAGTACTATGGATGAGGACTCAACTACGTGACTTTGGATTCTACTTTGACCACATTCCGATTTACAGTGACTCAAAAAGTGTGATTGTTATCTCATGCAACCCGGTTCATCATTCTCGCACTAAGCACATTGACCTGAGATTCCACTTCATCAAAGATCATATTGAAAAAGGTCATGTGGACCTATACTTTGTGTGCATTGAGCTACAATTGGCTGATCTATTCACAAAAGCTCTGGATGAGAAAAGATTTCTGTTCCTTGTCTCAAAACTGGGAATGCTGAATTTGGAATTTTAAACCGTGCACAAGTATAGGGGGAGTTTTTTTATTTTATTATTTTTATTTTTTTTTGTCGTGTCAGTTTTTATTTTTATTGAGTCAGTTTCTTGGTCTATCAGTCTGTTTCCCTAAAGTGTGCAAACGTTGAGGGGGAGCAAAATGAGTCTGGTCTGAGTACTAATTGACGGGGAGTAATTCTTATTTCTTTTAGTATCCGCAATTTTTTTCATAAAATAGAAAATCAGAAAAATATTTTTTCTTTTATTTGAGTCAGTCTAGGATTTTTAGTCAGTTAATTTTTGTCAGTGTAACAACTCGAATCCAGCTCAGGTCTCAGCTTTATATCCACAAAGGATACCAATTTCACCACTAGACTCAACACAGGGAGGATATGGGCAACGACCAACAAGGTTTTCCGGCCAATTCGTCCGAGCACCCACAGAGAGGCTATAGGTGCGAAGGAGGGGAGATGCTAGGGTTCGGCTCGCACATTCCATCGGCAGGGAAGGAAGAATATATAGGCCAGGCTCATTCACAGGGATGGTAAGACTTACCATAAACAAAGATACGCAGGTTACACGCAGAAGGAAAGCGGAAGAAGGCAGCAAGCGTGTAAGATGGATGAGCGAACAAGTAGGAGAAGTAAATATGGGCCGGATGTAACAGGTACATTGGACTTATGGAAACCGGGCCAATACCAACACATTCTCCACCTTATTGGACCCTAGTGGTGTAGAGTCAAAACTCTAATACATACATGAGACTCATCATCACTGGATTGCCCGAATGATCACAAAGACACATTCAGGCAAAGGGGTAAGATCACCAGGCAACTTATCCGCAATCAATGTTTAACGTGCGCTTGCACGACAACAACTTTTCGACAGAGAGACATTTAGTCCCCATGTCAGAAGGATTAAATTCAGATGGAATTTGAATCAACTTGATATCACCTGCACTTACAATATCACGAATAAAATGAAATCTAACATCAATATGCTTAGTTCTATCATGAAAAACAGGGTTTTTGCACAGTTGAATAGCAGATTGACTATAAGAAAACACACAAATGTCCTGCTTAAGACTACCAATCTCCGTTAGGAGACGTTTAAGCCAAATGACTTCCTTAAACGCTTCGGTAGCGGCCACATACTCGGACTCAGTAGTGGAGAGGACAACGATGGGTTGAAGTTGAGACTTCCAACTAATGCAAGACCCGCAAAGGGTAAACACATAAGAGGTCGTGGACTTCCTATTGTCTCTATCGTTAGCAAAATTCGAGTCCACATACCCACTCAACTTAACACCCTCAGAACACCTAGTGAAAACCAACCCATGATTAACAGTAGATTTCAAGTACCTAAGCAACCACTTAAGAGCATTCCAATGAGGTAAACCAGGATTAGACATATACCTACTCAAACAACTAACAGCATAGGCAATGTCGGGTCTAGTACTCACCATGAGGTACATCACGGACCCAATAGCATTGGAATAAGGCACATATTTCATTTTAGCAATTTCAGGAGCAGTCTTGGGAGACTGATCCTTACTCAACACAAAGTGGGACGCCATAGGGATAGAGACGGTAGTAGCAGAATGCATGTTATATTTACTCAAAATCTTTTCAATGTATGAAATCTAATTGAGTACTAACACACGCTTACTCCTATCCCTAACAATGTTAATGCCTAGGATCCTCTTGGCATCACCTAGGTCTTTCATTGCAAAGTTCTCACTGAGACGCTTTTGCACACCTTTAATGGCGTCACCCGAAGGACTAACAATCAACATGTCATCCACATAAAGCAATAAAAAACAGGCACAGAAGAAGTATTTTTAAAGTATAGGCAATGGTCGCACTCGGACTTGTGAAATTTCAAAGATGACATGCACTGGTCAAATTAGATATTCCACTGCCTCGGGGACTGCTTCAGGCCGTAAAAGGCCTTCCTAAGCAAACACACATGATTACTCTTCATGGGATCCACAAAGCCCTCAGGCTGGGTCATATAGATTTTCTTGTCTAAATCACCATGCAAGAAAGCAGTGGTGACGTCCATTTGCTTCATTTCCCAATCATTATGAGCAACAAGAGCAAACATCATTCTAATCGTAGTGAATTTAACAACAGGAGCAAAGATTTCAGCATAATCAACACCTTCCTTTTGAGTAAAACCCTTAGCTACTAACCTAGCCTTATATCTAATGTCGTTAGGCTCTTCCTTAACCTTAAATAGCCACTTACACTCAACTACGGAACTATTGGGCGGTCTAGGAACTAACGTCCAAGTCTTATTCGCTCTAAGTGACTCCATCTCACTCTCCATGGCGCAAAGCCATTTAGCGGACTCATTAGACTTAAGGGCCTCCCTATAGGTTTTAGGTTCGTTAAGCTCAAGGGTCTCAAACACAGAGAAAGCAAACATAGAAGTATCACACGCATGGAAAGCAAAGTCAGGCATGCTATCAGCAGTTCTCCTAATTTCTCTCCTACTTCTATCTCTAACAAGTTGGTAATCATGCAAAACATTATCACTAGAATCAGCACTCTCATCATGCGATTCATTGCAATTTGAATGCACATGAGAATGCTCCACCTCACTCGAAGTGGTGGTATTATCATGCTCAAAAGAATCATGCAATTCAGAAGAATCATGCAAATTAGAAGAATCATGATTAGCAAACAAAGGACTAGCAGCATATGGTATGGACTCCACCTCAACAGGTGTACTACTAGGACTCGACTCAGAATCAGGAACTGACTTAACCAGACAAGGGAACTCGGATTCATTGAAAACAACGTTTCTACTTACGACAACCTTGAAACCTACCTGGTTCCTATCCCAAACCCTGTACCCCTTCACACCCTCAGGATAACCTAAGAAGACTCCTTTCTTAGACCTAGGATCCAATTTGTCACCTTGTTGGTGTACATACGCAGCACACCCAAACACTCTAAGATTAGACAAATCAAGGGGCTTGTTTGAAAAAACAGATTCAGGGCATTTCCCACCCAAGGGAACAGAAGGAGACCGGTTAATCAAGTAGACAACAGTATTGACTGCTTCACCCCAAAACTTTTTAGACAAACCGGAGGTAGCAAGCATACTCCTAACCTTATCTAGAACAGTCCTATTCATTCTCTCGGCTATCCCATTTTGTTGGGGAGTATAGGGCACAGTTTTGTGCCTTCTAATCCCACAATCAACACAAAGTTGGTCCATATCCTTTATGCAAAACTTTAATCCATTATCGGTCCTAAGGGTTTTGACCATCTTACCGGTTTGATTTTCTACAAGAGTTTTCCACTCCCTAAATTTCACAAAGACATCGGACTTATGCTCAAGAAGACGGACCCACACCTTCCTAGAAAAATCATCGATAATGGACAGAAAATATATCTTACCCCCGTGGGTAGAGACACTAGCAGGACCCCACACATCTGCATGAACATACTCTAACACAGAGGTACACTTAGTGGGATTAGGATAAGGGGAAGAGGGGAATGTAACCTTATGCTGCTTGCCTAACACACAAGATTCACAGAAAGGGATGGAGGACACAGAATCCTTACCAAAACAACCAGATTTATGCAAAATCTCTAAACCCTTATTACTCATGTGTCCTAATCTATTATGCCACAAAGCAGTTTTATCAGAACTAACAACATGAGCAGAATCACAGAAAGGCTGAGCATGACACACATACAAATTATTCACCTTTTTTGCCTTAAACAAAACAAGGGAATTTTTCAAAACTTTCATGCACCCATTTCCCCATTTACCCTCAAGCCCACTACCCTCAAAAGCAGCGACAGAAAACAAGTTATGACGCAAATCAGGGACATGCCTCACATTTTTCATAGTAAACACAGTCCCATTATCAAACTTCAAGCATACATCACCCACCCCATGTATTTTGCATTTCTTATTATCAGCAAGAGACACAAAACCATCATTGCAAGAATCATAAGAAGCAAACAGAGATCTAAAAGGTGTCATATGATAAGTACAACCAGAGTCAATTAACCACTCATTTTCAGTCATGCTACTCAACACAGAATTTGCAAAATCACAGACCATAAAAACTTCTTCATGCAAGTTATTATCATCTACCACATTAGCATGTTCAGACTTCATAGGATGGGGACAATCCTTAATGAAGTGACTAGAATTACCACAATTATAGCACACTCTCTTCTTAGACTTACCTCTCTTCTTCCCTGGGTCATTGTTATTGGTCTGGTTCTTATTGTTGCTACCCTTCTTATGGTTTCTAGATCTACTCATAGACCTACCCCTCACAAGCAACGCTTCACCAGAGTCCCTAGATTGACTGTTACTACCCCTCGAGTGTCTAAGGTCTAACTCCTTACTCCTTAACCCATTAACGACTATATCTAGCGTGATATCATCTCTACCATACTTTATGGCAGATTTGACGTCATTGTAAGAGTCAGTGATGGCATTAAGCAACACTATGGGTGTGTAGTCATCTATGTGTTTATCGCCGGCTTGCTTAATGTTCTGAATAAGCTTGTTAAACACATCTAGGTTCTCATCTATGTCCTTAGTCAGGTCAAGCCTAAACCTAAAGAACTTCTCAAGCAAAAACAATTTACCAGGCAAAGAAGTATCGGTATACAACTTATCTAACTTGTCCCACAACTCTTTTGCAGAATCTATGATACCCACCTTCCTGAGCACTGAATCAGAAAGGTTTAGGTAAATAGAGGAACAAGCAGTTTCATGCATTTCAACGCGCTTGGTAGTATTCTCAGAGTCTAAATAGAGACCGGTCACAACTCTATAGACTTTCTGTTGGATCAACACGCATTTGATTTTCTGTTTCCAGATATCAAAATCTGTCTTTCCGTTAAATGGAAGCATGCCATATTGATTGACAGCCATATTAACTGGAAAGCAAGCACAACACGCAAGAGAGTAAATAAAAAAAATTTATCAGGCTGTCAACCGGTACGAAGCAACTAGCACGAACAAGCCGAGAAGACCAATGAACACAAAGCTCGAGTACAATCTCCTTGTTCTTTCGTACCGTACGAAGCAACTAGCACGAACAAGCCGAGAAGACCAATGAACACAAGGCTCGGGTACAATCTCCTTGTTCTTTCGTACAAGCACAGATAAAAAAAAAATTATTTAATCAACAGACAGATAAATGATTAATTATAACCTATAGGGCTATCAATTGTACGAAGCAACTAGCACGAACAAGCCGAGAAGACCAATGAACACAAAGCTCGGGTACAATCTCCTTGTTCTTTCGTACAAGCGCAAATAGGCTAGAATTAAATCAACAAACAAAGAGACGGGATTTAAAACTAATCCGGACAGAAATATTTCCAACTTCGGACAACAAGTATCCAAACAAATATTCTTAACCGGAGAGTTTATCCACGAATCAATCAACAGAAAAAATCAAAATAAAAAAAAATCCAACAAGTGATTAATTTTAAACCGGAAGAAATATTCACAACTTTGGACAACGAGTATCCAAACAAAAAATATTCTTCACCGAAAAAAATAATCACAAACCAACAAGTAACCACAATTTAAACAAACAAGTAATTGTAATTCAACTTGAAATTAAAAATGAATGAACTACGAATAAAAATCACACAAAGGATTAGTAAACGTAGCTGGGGCCGGGCACAGCCGGCATCCAAGACCACGCAGGTCAGCAGCGGGGAGCGGGGAAAAAATAAATCCGGTGGCACTCCGGTACACCAAGGGTGGTTAACGCCAATTTACCTGAGCGGGGCCCAAGGTTGGGTTACCCGACTTACCGTAGGCAGCGTGGGCTGCTGTAGAGCGTGTCGGCAGTGAACTGGACTGGCGGCAGAGCTCCGTGGCTGGCGGCAGCAGGTTTGGGCCGAGGCAGCAGAGTACTTGGACGGATGGAAGCTTCTGGAAGAACTCCCTGGACCTCCGGCGACACTCCTGGACCTCCGGCGACACTCCCTGGATCTCCCGCGACGGCGAACGACGGCGGCGAGACGGTGGCGAGCGGCGGCTGTCTCTGATACCACTGTAACAACTCGAATCCAGCTCAGATCTCAACTTTATATCCACAAAGGATACCAATTTCACCATTAGACTAAACAAAGGGAGGATATGGGCAACGACCAACAAGGTTTTCCGGCCAATTCGTCCGAGCACCCACAGAGAGGCTATAGGTGCGAAGGAGGCGAGATGCTAGGGTTCGGCTCGCACATTCCATCGGCAGGGAAAGAAGAATATATAGGCCAGGCTCATTCACAGGGATGGTAAGACTTACCATAAACAAAGATACGTAGGTTACACGCAGAAGGAAAGCGGAAGAAGGCAGCAAGCGTGTAAGATGGATGAACGAACAAGTAGGAGAAGTAAATATGGGCCGGATGTAACAGGTACATTGGACTTATGGAAACCGGGCCAATACCAACAGTCAGTTTCCATAAATTAGAAAAAGCCAAAAAGAATTTATTTTTTCTTTTCCGCGGGTACTTAAGAAGGAAACGGTTGAATTTTTCTTATTCTCTTCCTCTTCACTACTCAAAAGCTCTCAAAGCAATCATCACTTTCCAAATTTTTCTTTTCACAACGTCATCGTCTTCCTCGCATCTCAATATCTTAAGGTTTACCCCTCACTTCATTTTTGCATGTATATGTTTTCAATTATTTTGTTGCAGGTTCGCTTAAGAAACGACAAACGAGGAAACCGGCTAGACCACCGGACTTCCTCCTCGCCGTCGTCATCACCATTCTCACCGGCAAACCTTCCCTCTATGTCCTCTACCTCCATCCCATTAACCTTTAATCAAACCAAAGAATCCCTGAACCAACCTCCATAGCCATAAAGCTTCATACCCGTCCAAATTCCATCAGCCGAAATACAATTCGAAATCTCAACCAAAATCCAATCTCGGAAATCCACCCCAGCCGAATTCACCTTCCCGAGAATCACCTTTCCGAAATCCAACCTAATGGGCCACCCCCCGAAATCTATAAGCCCAAGCCTTCCAATATCCTAAAGACCGTGCCTCTGAAATCCATCCGAGATACCCTAATCCAAAACCTCCATCCGAGATTCCTATCCAAGTTCCCTACCCAAAATCCCTTTCCAAAAATCTATCCGAAGTCCTACCCCCGAAATCACTTCACCCGAGATCTTAAAACCCTACCGAAAAGCCCTCATCCGAGATCTCATTCATCTCAAGCATCTGAATTCCTTAATCTCGAAGCTATATACGAAAACCTCACACCCAAGTTTCTTAAAAATAACCATATCCTTGGCCCAACTACCCAAAACCAAAGCCCATTAGCCCAAAACCATTCTTTTCTAATCACAAGTGTTTTATATGTGCAATTCAGGCAATGGCATTCTTATCTGAGGAGGAAGTGTATCCTAAGGAATGTTGAATCGACATTAAAGACAACAATTATTTGTTGGATCCAACTGTGCTCAAATGTCAAGATAAAGTGATGATCTGAATACTCAAAGGGCACTCTTTGTGGCTAGCACTTACACTATCTGTCAAAGCCCCGAAAATCTACCTAAGACAACTCTGGGGAACCATGCATACCACTGACAATCCCACACCCACTCTCTAAGCCACACTAGCCAATTCCATCATCACAATCACCCAAAATACATTCCGCACCCTCCTTCACCTACCAATTTCATCTGAATATGACCCATTTCCTGATCCACCCACAATCCTCTCTGACATGCTGAAAATAGGCCATCTACCTCCTCTGACCTCATATTCTCAATTCATCAGCAGCAAACTACCAAGGCCGTGGAAAACTCTCTTTGCCATTCTGAACAAGTGCCTATCATCCAAGCAAACAGGCCATGATCAATGCAACATTCACATTCTAACAATGGTCCATGGAGTGATGTTTTCCAAGAACTATGATTGGGCACAACTCATTTGGCTCGAAATCCTAGAGCAACTAAACACACAGGCATCAAACAAGAAGACCAAGTACATCCATATGTACGTTGGTTCTCAATTCTGATAGATCATTTCATGAAAGAAGATGCCAACATTCCACAAAGGCCACCAACAGAGCTACAAGCAATTCCTCAGTTGATCCACTTCAAAAACGTTGACAATACTCCTGAGACGCGGCCAATGCAAATCCCTGATTCTCTACTCAACCTTGCCGCTCCAAATGATCATCACATTGCTGAATATAAGGTTAGTATCTCTTCTATCCCTACGATGCAGTCAAATCCCACTGTGTCTACCCAAGGGAAATCAAAGCCGAGTGGAAGTAAGGGTCCGAGAGTGACTAAGACCAAAAACAGGGCAGGTGAGACTCAATCCAAGAGAGCTGATGTCTCCTCCTCTATTGCGTTAATTGTTACATCACCACCAGTCATTGAAATACACCGAACTCAGCCCATAGGTACAGGTTCTGACGTTGTCAGTTCCAGAGTAGAAGTCGCTACATCAAGTTCAATAGCGCAAAATGAGCCAAGCCTAGACCACTCAACTGTCTCCCAACAAATGGTTGTTTCAATCCCACAAGGGGAACCCATCAGTGAACCGCCCCACACTACTACCCAATGCACGTTAGGTCATGTGTCCACATTCCCAGATTTTTTATCATTTTCTAGGACACTACCTTCTACATCTGCACACACTGATACAAGCTCATTACCACCTGTCATAACAACCAGAGGTACGTCAATGATGGTTGGAAGTCCTGCCACACTACGCTCCCCAGCAGGCCATGGCACCGCTATTTTTAGTGATGCTGTGAGAACTGATACTTCATATAGGTCAGTCAGGTTTTTCTTCTTTTACTAGTTTAACTAGGGAGGATCTAAGGTCTGAACTTCTAGCCTTCAAGCTTTCACTTTTACAAGACCTACGTCCCGTAGTACCAACAGGCGTAGCAGACCAAGGATCACATCAACCTCCCTGCATAGGAACTCTTCCATCAACCATCACACCCTCCACCATCACACCCACCTCCATCATATCCACACCATCTACCTCAAACCCTGACCCAAAACAAATGAACATTCTTGATTTATCTGAGTATTTTCATAACAGACTTCTAGACAAACCCATCCTTCCGCCTCACCTCATTCAAGTACGAAACATCGTAGCCCTCACCCCTCCATTCATCCCGACTACTACATGTCGTGATCAAGAACGCTTGCCTAAGCGTAAGCATGATGACACCGATGATTCGGATCATCATGAGGGGGAGAAAAGGCAACGTGCTTGTGAGCAAACCACATCTCAATCCATCATTCCATCCTCCACTTGCTCTGAACCATCTACATCTTCTCAGCCTGAACCTGAACCTTCAACCTCTACCGCACCCAACGACTCACTAACCTTAACCGTTTTTCACCCTTCTGAACCCATTAACACTAAGCCAGGACTTTGTGTCCTCTCGAGAACTTCTATAGGCTCATCCTTCATGGATGTTGACCAAGGATTGGAAGGAAGCCCTGACAATGCAACTGATCGGCTTAAACTTGCAAGTGTACAAGTGCCAATGTAGTAATAAAATCCGGTTGAAATACCAGGTCGAACACGAGGAAACGTTGTTTATATGATTCAAAAGTTGAGAATAGAAATTGTAAAAGACTTAGTAAAAGAGTATAGATTTTTGGGTTTTTAAGTGATAATAAAAGCAACCAAGGGTTCGGGATTACTCCTAAACGACTCCTAGTAATGAATATATGTTCTTTCACCAATTCTTATGAGTGGAATGTCACTAAAGTATTCTAACTCCTGTTACGGCAGCGAGATTGTGATTAATTCTACGTGTGAATCCCGACATGGTTCACATTCATCTAAAATTAACCTCATTGAAGATTAGGACATTATAAAATCCACCATATTCAATTGAGGTATATTTCTATCCACAATTAGAATATGTCTAAACCTTCAAGTGCACGGTTTATAACTCAACGTTAATTGCTCAAATAAACCCAACGATATAATCATACGTTGTACACCGTAGTCATACACATTAAAATATAAAGGAAAGATCATAATAATTTGGTTGAGAACATACATCAAACACCTAGAGTGCGTAAAGTTTCATCCCTAACCTTGGCTATAGAAACTTAGCTAGAACAATTCATAATGAAATTACAAATATTGAAATGATAAAATACAATGAAATACATAAGAAAGTAGTACCACAACTCCAAAGCTATGGTGGACAATGGAATTCCCAAGTGTAGAACTTCTCCCAAGACCAAGGGGTTGATCTTGGAATGCTAAAATGGAAGTAAAGTGTATGGAATATGGAATATCTTGTTGAAAGGGCTTCAATCCTCTTAAATAATGAGTCCTCAACGGCCATTTTTGGACAAGGAAGCAAGCTCCTTAATGAGGTTTGGAGTTTCTCCCGAATGATTATGATGACTGTTGCTTGTTTTAATCAGTTCCAAACGAAAGTCGGGCGACAATTGCGAAAGTCGGGCGGCTTTCGCGCGTTTAAAATAATCATCTCCGCTTCAGGGGTCGAAAGTCGGGCAGCTTTAGCCAAATGCCGGGCGGCTTTTGGCTGGTTTTATTGAAATAATTCTACGGCGCCCAAAGCCGGGCGCCTTTCACGAAAGCCGGGCGGCTATCGTCTTCTTTGGATCCGGAGCATTTTCTTCATCTTCGGACGGCAATTGGTTGGTTTGCGAGTGAAAACCGGGCGGCTTAGGTGAAAGCCGCCTTTGGTGTATTTTCCTTTCCTTCTTTTCTTCCTCGGGATGCGTTTGGTTGACCTTCTCTTGTTAAAATCTTTCGTGTGTCTTTTCATCCTCGTATTTGGTCCAATTGTCAATTATAGTATTTCTAGCAAAACGAGGCATATGTGTGAGAGTTTTATTCTTTTAATTATAAAAGCGTTTATAAATTGGTGTATAAAAATACATTAATAAAACGTTTATCAGCAACATATGAATCACCATTATCTTCAGGCCGTCAGAACGAGCTAGTCTCCAGTATGATGAAAACGGTAAGTCTTTGTGACACCGGTGTTATGTTACGCTCTGCTACGATTTTTGTCCCGAATGATCCCCAGGTCCCACAAGCTGAGTGAACAACATATTCTTCTAAGTCCGCTTCTATCCCAATTCCAGCTGATCTACCATCATCATCCAAGAAACAAGGTTCAAAGAGAAAAGAAAGAAATCTAAAAGAGAAAGCTGCTGATCTAATATTACTCGACTGGATAGAAGATAATGAGAAGGACGAACTTCAAAAGATGAACAAAGAAGAAGCTCTCAGCCAGCTGAATTTCATACGAGAAGTCAAGAAGAGTGCTGATGAAAACTTAATGGGACTAGACTCTGATGAAATAGCTCAAGGAGAATTCTTCGATGATCCACTTCCTGATTTTCACTTAGTCAAGGTTCTAATCAAGACGCACCCAGAGAAATTCAATACAAAAGACAATTTTGAGACACCTTGGGAAAACGTCAAGATAATTGTACCATATCAAGAAGACCTGAGACCCAGAATTTGGAGAAGTGAGAAAAGAATAAAGAAGATTGACGAGCTAGAACTAAGAGGACTTGAACATTTAGAAGGAACTGCTGCTTCCAGACATATATGGATGCTACGAAACATGTCTGCCGATCAAAATGATCCTTATGGACACCGCAAAAGATTAGTCAAGCATTCTGATCCGATGATCATAGCAATTAGAGCCATTGAGATACATCATATTGGAAAAGATACGTTCTATCCAATTTATGAGTTTGAACGACAAAACGGCATGATTCAAAGAGCATCTGAAGTTGATCTGTACTACTTGGTTTCTACTGATTTGATCCAATTATTCTACGAGTACAGATACGTCAACTTCAGAGAACTTTCTCAAAAGGACAAAGATATAGGCCTTAATGCACTCAAGAGATTCATGATGCGACAAGTCAAATACTATTCACTCTGCGATCTGCAAATGGCCATAGAAAACAATTTTCCGAAAGTGCACATGTCTGCATCAAGAAATAGAGCTCCCTGGGTCGAGAATTTTGAAGAAGGCACCATCGTCACACAACCAGAGATAGGACTGATCTACAAAGACTACAAAGGCGTCAAGCGAGTCATACTCATGAACGAAATTCACAAATATTGCGATGGTACACTAAGAATCATAGAAGACCATCTGGGAGAAGCTGCACTGAAGCTACAAAATTCTTAAGATCCAGATGACCCAGTACAGATTGCTCTTATTGCAGATTTTCACGAAGCCGTAGGAGTTAGACTTGATTTCAGAAGTACCCTTAGACATTATGAAGTCATCCTAGGCTATCGGAAGTCATTGTACAAGACTCAGAGATAATCCGTGCTCCATCGACATTTGAACACAAAGGGGGAGAATGTTAGAATATTATTTTATTGTGTTCAAATTAATTGTAATTTAATTAATAAGTCTTTGTATTTAATTAGATTAGCTGAGAGAGAATTAGGCCCATTTAATCTAGCTCTAATAACCCCACACGCCTAAGCTGGTTGTTTCCTAATTAGAATAGGCAGTTCGGATATCTCTCCTATAAATATAGGTTGAGATGGCCGAATCTGCTCTCTAAGTCTCTACACATTCTATTCTGCATATTATTCTCTCTAGAGCCAGTAGATTAGAATTCTCTCTCTTGCTTATTCATTCGAGTACCTTGTATTGTTCTTCATGGATTCATCATTATATATACACGGTATACGTTTTTGGTGAGATTTCTCTTCTACTGTTTAAATTCTTCCAATTATTATTAGATTAATCGACTGTTGAAATCTGGGCATACATCAAACAATTTCTGTTTAAGGTTAGTCATCAACAAAATTAAATAATCAACAAATTCCCCCTTTTTGTTGATGACAAACCTTAGGTGCCGGAAAATTCCTGCAAATTAGTGTTTAAACAAAAAATAGCAGTAGCAGCAGTTTATGTGTAGCAGCAAAAGGAGGCACCTGATTATTTCCACTTTTTGGCATCAACC
This sequence comes from Cuscuta europaea, assembly GCA_945859875.1. Lineage (NCBI taxonomy): Eukaryota > Viridiplantae > Streptophyta > Magnoliopsida > Solanales > Convolvulaceae > Cuscuta > Cuscuta europaea. Next base: position 863,676 of record CAMAPE010000080.1, on the reverse strand, counting down.
AAAAGGAAACGGAAAATAACCAAAACAATGCCGAGTATCAGTGCAAAACAAACAAGTGTTAAAGTATTTAAGATGTCTAGTAACAGATTACCCCTCCCAACCCAAAATTAATATGAGAAGTGTTTTTCAATCATCATCGGAAGAGTAAATTATTCTTCTATGAGTTGCACCAGGGTCACCAAACTTCGCAGCCACCTCCTTCTTGAAAGATTGGAAATCATTGTGAATGACGTTGGTAGAATCCGCCAGTGTGTCCACTTTTTGTGCCAAAGTAGAGATGGAGTCTGAAAGTGAAGAAAATTGGTGTTGAATAAAGTGCTCCAATAGATTTATACGATCTGTGATTGGGGGTACAGCCACCATTGGGCCGATGGAGGGAACTGAAGTAGGTTTTGGCTTGGGCTTTTGTTCTGAGGATGAAGGAGCAGGTTGTTTAGGAAGCAGGTGAGAGTTTAAGATAACCAATCCTAGATTGCTAAGGCCCCTTTTGTCCAGAATCTTACACACTTCTTCAGAGGAGAATTTGTCTAAAGCAATATTCTCATATAGAAATATTTTGGTAAACAACGGGGCATATGGAATTCCAATCCTTCGGGATGATGTACTAATGATAGAACTGAGATGGACCATCATTAAACCGGGAAGGTTAATAGGAACTTTGTTGGATAAGAGGTACATGTAGGCTAGTTCAACTCTTGAGGGTGTGGACCTACCTTCTAGCCTAGGAATCATGTTGTGATGAACAAAGTAAAACAGCAGTTTAGGAATTGGAGCTAGACTGGCAACATGGAGAGAGGACTCGGAAATGGTTGGGTCAAAATATTCAAGTGCAACTATTTGAGAAGTATCAGTTAGGGGCCACTCAGTTTTGTTATATTGGCATACACCAGTATAGGGAACACCTAATATTTTACCCAGATCAGTGACATTTTGTTGGAGATATTTTATTGTGAATCAAGTTGGTCATAGATTAGCTTTATATTTAATCCTTGTATTTAAATAGTGCATAAATTAGATAGAAATCAGGCCAAGTGTTAGGCCCATTTAAACAGGCCAAAAGCCTGTTTCGCCTAACCTAAACCTCGCCTATAAAAAGGGAGCCGAGGTTTAGGAAAAGGTTGAACGTCGTACTTATTATTCATAGCCTTACGCTTATATCATTCTGCTGTACGTTCCACGATTTATCAAAGAAGGTTTTACGGTGATTCATTCTGTGTTCATCTTTACGTTTAATCTTCCTTGTTAGATCGATTATTCATTGCTGTTACAGAAACAGGGACTAACAATTGGTATCAGAGCCGATCCAGAATGATCAGAAGAACTCCTGCAGAATACTCTGTTTTTGTTAACGTAGTTCATTCTGTCGATTTTTTGCTCTGTAATTTTGTTTCTTGTTCAAAAGTTGTAAAAATTACACCTTTGGAATCGCCGTTTCAAAGCGATCAAAGGGTATACTTCAGTTTGTGTTTTACGCAATTTTTTATTTCGAGATATCTCGAGCTAGGCATCTCGACATCCTATTTCTTCACAGGTCCTGCTACGTTTTTCGAGCTGAAAACTTTACCAGAAGATCTCGACATTCAACTCTACAGGAAACTATCTTCAGATTTTGATTATCTGATTTTTACAGGTTGAAAGATTTCGACATTGAGGATTTCGACATCTTGGATTTCGAAAACTTGATTTCGAGAAAAGGTTTCGACATCTGGTCTCGACATTTGACTCATCAGATTAAGATTTCGAGAGATTAACTTCTCGACATTTCAAATCTCGAGATCAGCATCTCGAAATTTGAAATCTCGAGATCCCAAATCTCGAGATCCTTAATCTCGAGCCCAAATCTCGATACCGGGCCTCCTTTATCGAAATCTGAGATTTCGATATTCAGATCTCGACATCTGATTTTTCGAGATTCTGCCTCTGAAAATCTTTTGATCAATTTTCTCGAACGGTCAGTTTAGTACAGCAATGGGTTCAAATTACAATGCACAAGGGAACAGCAGTACCCCTCCTAGCCTCAGGAAGGGAGAATACCAAATGTGGAGGAACAGATTTCTAAACTTCCTCGAGCACAAAGAAAACTCTTCTGCAATGCTCGAATCTTTGCTTGAAGGACCAGCTGAACTCTTGATTTCAGTTGGTGGAGATCCAGAGAACAATCCTCCTATTTTTCCAGAAATAAGGAGAAAAGTTCCATCTGAATACACAGAAGCCGACAAGCTCAGACTTCGTGGTGATCTTATGGCCAAAACGTATCTCCTTCAAGCAATACCAAATGAGGTTTATGTTCTCATAGATAGCATGCAGACAGCTAAGGAAATGTGGGATGAAATAGAGAAGCTGCTACAAGGCACAAGCATCAGCCTCAAAACAAAGAAGACTACAATTCTCATCGCCTATGACTCCTTCAAAGCAGGACCAGGAGAACCATTGAATGAGACTTACAATAGACTTGTTCAACTGGTAAATGAACTCAGAAAGATCAAAGTATTCAGGTCCAATCTGGAACTAAATATTAGATTCTTATCCAGCCTGCATCCTGTTTGGGAAAAGACAGTGAAGGATGTCAGATCACGGATAGATCTGGACGAAATTGACCTCTGCACACTCTATGAACATCTGAAGCAATTCGTCAACGAGGTTGCATGCGCTGAGGATCATCACACCACAAACCCCTTAGCTCTTGTAATGGATGCTCAGCCTAGAAGGACAACCACTTCACAAAAGAAGAAAAAGAAGAAGGTGGTGGTTGAATCAGATGATGATGAGAGTGACGATGACAAATCTGATCTAGAGGCTGAGCTAGCAGACTTACAGAAGAAGATGGCAATGCTGGCCAAAAGATTTGCAAAGAAGAACACTTCCTCCAACAGACTGAGAACTTCCTCCTCAAACTACAAGCAGAAGAACCATGATCAAGGATCTTCTAGAAAGGCATCATCAGCAGAAGAAGCTCCTAAATGCTACAATTGCGGCAAACCTGGACATGTGATCAAAGACTGCCGCCTCCCAAAGAAGAAAGATGCTAACTTCTACAAGCAGAAGATGCTGTGGAATAAGCAGAAAATGTTGATGGTGCAGAAAGAAGAAGAAACCTCTGCCATGATTGCTGAAAATGAGAACTGGGCAGAAGATTCTTCTGAGGAGGAGGAAGAGGAAGACAACTATGCTCTTATGGCACGAGTGGAGGGAGATGAAATAAAGGGTGATGCTGCGATCCCCGAAGGCAACTGCTCAACAAGCTCTGTAAGTACTTCACATACCTCTTTAGATAATCAACTGCAGTCCTTACTTGAAAAGGACAGTCTAATCAAAGAACTAAAGGAGAGACTAGACAATAATCATAGAGTTCTGAAACAGAATCTAGACCAAAAGTCTTCCTTAAGTATTCAACTTGAAATTGCAAAAGATCAAGTCAAAAAGGTGTCTTCAGATTTTGAAAGCTTTGAACTTAAGATAGCTGAATTAACCAAGAAATTTGAGGACAGTGAACGGGAAAAAAGCACAGCAAAGGCTGAATGCGATTTTCTGCATAACAAAAGAAGAACGCTTTTAAATAAAGTAAAAGAACTAGAAGATCTAGCTGCTAGAAGAGGTCAATCTGAACAAACTGTTTTTCTGCTTAACAACAAACAAAAGGATGACCGATTCTACAATGCTAAAACAGGTCTGGGCATAACAAACCCACGTAATCTTAAGAAAGTTAATTGCCTTCAATTCTATAACAAAGATTACATGGGACTAGGGTTTGGTGAGAAAATGTATTTTCGAAGTGATGAAGATTATGCTGAAGCAGAAGAAGAAAAGAGAAAGAAACCAAAACCTGCGATTTCTTGTGATTATCCCTCTGTAAATGAAAAACAACTTTCAAAAGAAAAACCTACTTCCTGCTTTAGTGAATGCCTTGACCCTTATGCCAAAGATATTCCTCACATAGGACACCCTCTAGACCCTCCCCCAAGAGTTGGTATTGCTAAAACTGGTGAGGAACCATGCATTTTTCCCATGGCTCAAAAGCTCAAAAATCTACAAAAAACTCTTGATAACGAGAGAGAGAGATTTGAAACTGAAAAGAAAGGTTTTGAGCGCAACTGGCAGGAACTTCTTCAAAAATTTAATGATTTGAGTGAGCAGTTTCATGCTAAAACAGACTCTTCTACAACCAAGCCTGACAGCTCACACACCTCACATGAGAAAAACAATGCTTTTAAAGGTTCGTCCACTCATCTCTCTTCTCCTTTGTTTACAGGGAATGAAGTGAATAAAGAAGGAGAAGAGAAGAATGAGTGGAGGAAAAAGAAGAAAGAAATCGCAGAAGGCAAAAAGAAAGTTTTTGAAAAAAGTGTCAACCCTAGATCTAGTTCAATATTTTACTCAAAAATTAATAGTAATTCTGTCTCCACAAAGCAAACTTCTAACAGTTCAGTCTTGAGTCCCAAGCTGAATATTTCTGAGACATCTTCTAGACAAAGTTCTATTTATAATACAAGTGTTGCTTACGGATATTCTGTTCCAGATCCCCATAATTATGAAAGTGATATGAATGTTGTTAAATCTAAGCCTTCTAGAAAGCTTAAACCTGAAAAAGAAACCAAGAAAGAATCTTATAAGGGAACGTTTTGTATTCCAGATATGAAATATGCCCTTAGAGTTCATTCTAGGAAACATGTTAATCGGCTTTCTAAGGAGGAGATTTTCAAAACCAAACTCAAGAAACAACCGTTCAATCACAAAGCACCTGTCTACTCTCCTCCTAAACCTAAAACGAATAAATGGGTCCCCAAGATAAGACCCGTCAAAACTGAAACTGAAAGGTGGGTCCCCAAGATGAGACCTACCAAACCTGAACCAAATAAGTGGGTCCACAAACGCAGACCCATCCAAACTAAAACTGAAAGGTGGGTTCCCAATCGTAGCCCCATCATAACTGATAGGTGGGGTCCAAATCGAAGACCCATCATAACTGCAACTGAAAGGTGGGTCCCCAAACTTAGACCCACAAGGACTAAAATGGAAAGGTGGGTTCACAACATCAGACCCACCAAAATAGAAAGTGGTAGATGGACTCCAAAAACCAGACACACTGCAAAAGCAGATCTGGCAATTGGAAAGCCCATCGAAGATAAATCTTTTGTTGAAAGAGCAGCTGACCTTGGATCACTGCTCAAAGCAAGTTTTAAAAAGGTGTTTCTTGATAATAAGGAAGGACCCACTCCAAGTTGGGTACCTGATCTTATTTGATTGTTTTGCAGGATGGTCATGTGTGGCACTTAGACTCAGGATGCTCAACCCACATGACCGGAATAAAGCACCTTTTGAGCAACTACACCAACTGCTACGGAGGAAATGTCAGATTCGGGAATGACGCCTCATCTCCTATCCTTGGGTATGGGGACGTCATCTGTGCCAGCGTCACAATAAAAGATGTTTCATTCGTCAAAGGGCTCAAACACAACTTACTGAGCATTGGACAATTCTGTGACAGCGGGATGGAAGTAAGGTTCTTTGCAAAACAATGCTGTGTTCTTGACAACACAGGAAATACATTATTAACGTGTTACAGAACATCAAATCTGTACACTATTGATCTGAAAAGCTTCCAATCCACCACTTCCATCTGTCTACTGTCCAAAGCTTCAACTGAACAGAACAACCTATGGCACAGACGTCTCTCCCATCTGAACTTCAAACATCTATCCACCCTGTCCTCCAAGAAACTTGTTAAGGGGCTTCCTCTGCTAAAGTCTTCCGCTGAAAATCATTGTAGTGCCTGCAAAATGGGCAAAATGACGCGAAGCTCCCACAAGTCAAAAACTGAACCTTCATCCACTCATCAGTTGCAGCTAATACACATGGATCTGTGTGGACCTATGAGAGTACAAAGCATCAACGGTCGCAAATACACTCTGGTGATCGTTGATGACTTCTCTAGATATACATGGACAAAATTTCTTCGATCAAAAGACGAAGCTGCAGAAATCATTATGACCTTTATCAGAACGATCCAGAAACTGCTACAGCACAGTGTTCGAATTGTCAGAACTGACAATGGTACCGAGTTCAAAAATCAGACTCTCACTGAGTTCTATGAATCCAACGGTATCACTCAGCAATTTGCAGCAGCTAAAACTCCCCAGCAGAACGGAGTTGTTGAGAGAAAGAACAGAACCCTTGTTGAAGCAGCACGCACCATGTTAATCCAATCAAGATTGCCTCACTTCATGTGGGCAGAGGCAATCAATACCGCGTGCTTCACTCAGAACAGAACCTTCATCCACAAGCGCTTCGACAAGACTCCATATGAGATCCTATTCAACAAAACTCCTGATATTTCTTTCCTCAAGGTTTTTGGCTGCAAGTGCTTCATACTCAATGATCGGACAGAGAGAAGTAAGCTGGATCCCAAAGCCAGAGAAGGCGTGTTCATTGGCTACTCACTGCAATCCAAAGCTTACAGAGTCTATCTTAGAGACAAGCGGACTGTCATCGAGAGTGTAAACGTAACATTCTATGAAATGGCAGACTTCGCTATTGAACATCTCTAGACCGATCCATCCACTGCTGTACCAGTAGCTTCTGATAAAGCTGAACCAAACATCGAACACGACGATGTGATTCTCGACTCTCTCTTCAGAAACTTTTACGAGAACTCACAATCTCCACCTCCTGCATACACTCCAGAGTCAACATCAACTCCAATAGCAGAGATTCCGCTCCTCACAGGACCAGATGACGTACCTTCCACACCCTCAACCCCTCAAACCAATCCCAGAGGTGTGGATGATCACGGCTTTGCCATAAGTCCGGAATCATCTCTACTACACACCACAGCTGCCCCAGAACTTTCAAATTCATATCAGGACTCAGATCAACCAATAATCACTCCAACTCCTCTAGCTCATGAGAGGAAGTGGACAAAAGCACACCCTGTTGAACAAATAATAGGTGATCCAAGTCAAGGTGTGCGAACGAGATCAGCAACAACAAATGAATGTCACTATGCATGCTTCCTAAGCAAGAATGAACCATCCAAAGTCTCAGAGGCACTCACTGATCCAGATTGGGTGATTGCCATGCAAGATGAGCTCAATCAATTTGACAGACTAGATGTATGGACACTCGTGCCTAAACCCCCTCATAAAACCATCATTGGCACAAAATGGGTGTTCAAGAACAAGAAGGACGAAGAAGGCATAGTGATAAGGAACAAGGCACGACTGGTCGCTAAAGGATACAATCAGCAAGAGGGCATAGACTATGATGAAACATTTGCACCCGTAGCAAGAATTGAAGCAATCCGCCTTTTTCTTGCGTACGCGGCCCACAAGAACTTTACTGTCTTTCAAATGGACGTCAAGACTGCCTTTCTGAATGGAGTCTTGGAAGAAGAAGTCTATGTCGCTCAACCCGAAGGATTCGTAGATCCCAGATATCCCGACCATGTATACAAGCTAAAGAAAGCTCTTTATGGGTTAAAACAGGCACCAAGAGCTTGGTATGATGCATTAACCGAATTTCTGATTGACTCAGGTTTCTCAAAAGGGAAGATTGATACCACACTATTCATCAAGCGACAGAAGTCTGACATCATCCTGATTCAGATCTATGTTGATGACATTATCTTCGCCTCCTCCAATCCACGCCTGTGCAAACACTTTGAGAAACTGATGAAAACCAAGTTCGAGATGAGCATGATGGGAGAACTGAATTTCTTCCTAGGCCTGCAAGTAAGACAACTCTCTGACGGCATTTTCATCAATCAGTCAAAGTATATTCTGGAAATGCTTAAGAGATTCAACATTGATGGCAAATCTTCCATGACGACCCCCATGTCCCCAACCAGCAAACTGGACTCAGACCCCTCCGGGAAGCCAGTTGATGCTACAAACTACAGGGCTATCATTGGATCTTTGCTATATCTCACATCAAGCAGGCCTGACATTGTATTCTCCACATGCTTATGTGCACGCTTTCAGGCAAATCCGAAGGAATCCCATCTGACCGTTGTTCGAAGAATTCTAAGATACCTCAAAGGCACTGTGAATCTAGGCCTTTGGTATCCCAAGCACTCAGGTTTTGACCTAGTCGGATATTCGGATGCTGACTTTGCTGGTTGCCGGATGGACCGCAAAAGCACATCGGGGGCAGTCCAATTCTTGGGCGATAAGTTAGTCTGCTGGTCTTCCAAGAAACAGAACTGTGTGTCAACATCTACGGCCGAGGCAGAATACGTCGCGGCTGCTAGCTGTTGTTCACAAATATTATGGATGAAGACCCAGCTAAAGGACTATGGTTACACACTCCGCCATATCCCGATCTACAGTGACTCTCAAAGCGCCATAGCCATCACCAGCAACCCAGTTCATCACTCCCGCACCAAACACATCGACCTGCGCTATCATTTCATCAAAGATCATGTGGAGAAAGGAGACATTGACATGTATTTTGTAAGCTCAGAGCTTCAACTGGCTGACTTGTTCACTAAGGCATTGGATGAAAAACGATTCCAGTTCCTAGTCTCCAAGTTGGGAATGTTGAACCTCGAGCCCGTTTAATTATATCTCCACTGATCTAAAAAGTGTGTGTGTGTGTGGGACTTGTAAAAAGTGTGTGTGCGTTGCATGTGTTGCGTGGGTGAAAAATCAAAAAGAACAAAAAATAGTGTGTGTGCGTTGCATGTGTTGAGGGGGAGAAAACCAGAAAAATAACAAAAAAATAATGTGTGTGCGTTGCATGTGTTGCGTGGGTGAAAAATCAAAAAGAACAAAAAATAGTGTGTGTGCGTTGCATTTGTACATATTGTTCGTTGCATTTTTTTGAGGGGGAGAGAATTTTCATTGTTTGAGGGGGAGCTAATTTTCACTAATTAAGGGGGAGCTCTCTATTTTTTACTGGTTTGGGCCTCGAAAATCTTTTTAAAGGGCACTGTGTGTAAGCCCGATCTTTCGGGCTCAACTTTACGAAGGAGGTCCACATTTTTCTCGCGTATAAAACCTTTACGAAAAACCTTCCTTCCCTTATGCTTTTTTTCAAAGGTCTGAATTTTCTCGCAAAAGCAGAGCTCTCAGACTCTTCGTCCTCTTCAAACCCTCTGATTCTCACAAATTTCTCTCCTTCTCCTTCTTCCATTAGCTTTCGCGAAACTCTAAGGTAGTTAACATTCACAATATCAAATCTCGAAAACGAACAATCGATCTCGAAAACCAGAAAACGAACGGTTGATTTCGCGAAAAACCATTGAAATTTCTCAAAATCAACATCAAATTAGTTTTTTTGTATTGAATGTATGTCGAAAACGTTTGTTATCCCTTTGATATGTTTTTGCAGGTGGTTTAATCTCTTCTCGAAATCGTCGGTTCATCTTCTCGAAATCAAGATCTCGAGATGGACTTCTCGACATCTTGATCTCGAGATTTGAATCTCGAAATCAAGATCTCGAGATCTGCATCTCGATATCTTGATCTCGAGATTTGAATCTCGAAATCAAGATCTCGAGATCTGCATCTCGATATCTTGATCTCGAGATTTGAATCTCGAAATCAAGATCTCGAGATCCTCATCTCGATATCTTGATCTCGAGATTTGAATCTCGAAATCAAGATCTCGAGATCTGAATCTCGAAATCATGATCTCGAGATTTGAATCTCGATATCAAGATCTCGAGATTCAGATCTCGAGATTTGGACTTAGAATTTTTTTCAAAACTCCACCTGCATAAACTTATCTGACAAATAAATCAAACACTTTCAATCAAATCAAACTGTTGAATTTCATATGCTGACCCCCTGCTTCTACAGTTTAAAATGGCAGGAAACACCACAGCACAGATCGATGATGCCATCTACTCCAAAGGGAAATGGATCAAGGTGCTGGACAACAATTTTCAGCTAGACCTGGCAGTCTTCAAGTGCCAGAATCCAATCATTCCGGCCATAATGAAAGGTCACTATCTCTGGCCTGCACTTCACAACGCCAAACCAGTGCCAGAGATATACCTACAACAGTTCTGGGGGCACATGCACACGGATTCATTGAAAGATCGGTCCAAGATCAAGACCAAGTTGAACGGCATGCGGGTGATTCTGACACCATCCACTCTACGGACTACTCTAGCGCTGCCAGTTCACGATACGTATGATGCACTGCCAACCATCCCCGATCTGCTCAAAGACGTGGCATCCCTTGGCTACACATCACTACTGCCACAACTGTCAAATTTCAACGGTGCATATCTACGTCACCCATGGAAAAATCTTTTCGGGCTGGTGAACAAGTGCCTGTTGCCGAAGCATGCCGGATTCGACAAATGCAACAAGCAGATCCTGCTCATCTTCCATGGCATTGCCTTCAACAAGAACTACGACATGGCACAGCTCTTCATCTCAGAGCTAATGGACCTGGTCAAGGCCAAAGAAAAGAATAGGCCAGGTACCATTCCGTACGCTAGGTGGCTTGGGTTGATCATCAACGACCTCATGACTGAACATTCAACAATCCCAAAACGCAGCTCCGATCCACATTTCAAAGCCCCAAAGCTGCAATACTTCAAAGCGGACAAAAACCCGACTTACGGTCTGAGGATTCCTGGGTTTCTACTCAACCTTGTGAGATCTTCAAACCCAGCCATTCAACAATACAAGGAAGCAATCGAGAAGACCATCCCTATGGTTCAGCCAAACCCAGCTGGACCTACCCAAGGGACAAAGCCGAGTGTTGGTAAGGGTCCTAAGAGAGCCCAAAAGCCACAGAAACCAGTGGCCGGTTTGCCCAACGAAGGGAAGTCTGACGACTCTCTAGAGACGAGTCAGGCGGCTGAGGGCACCGAGGAAGACGCTGAGGAAACGGCCAGTGAATCGTCTAGTGGAGCCCAAACAAACACTGACGACAAGGCCTCCGAGAGCGTGGGCACGGAGAGTGACAAATCAGACTCGGATGATGACAGTGATGACAATGATAGTGATGATGTGGAGCTCACATATGCACTAATTAGAAAAGGGAAGCTGCCCGTCGAATCTCCAAAGAAGAGAAGAATCACTGCTGAAGACGCAGCACCAATCATAGCTCGCAGACCTCAAGTCTTCACTATTAAAGAAACAGCCAAACCAAGAGCTGATCCGAGCGAGACAAATTGCTCAAAGGATGATTACGACGAGGCAGCTCACTCCATCAAGACATCAATCAACCAGGAAGAAGTTGTCATCCGAGAGACAAGGGCTAAAGTCAAAAATGACAAGGTTGCTAAGGCCAGGCCCCAGCCCCGAGCGACAAAGAGTCTGTTTGATAAGGCAGACGAGCACATCTTTGCTGGCTGCGACTCCTTTATCCAGATAAGCCGAGCTGAATCCCTAAGCACAGGAGCCGATCTTTTCGGTTCCCGAGTAGAAGTCGCAGCATCTGGCTCAACTGCGCATGCACAGCCCTCTCCCAGCCACTCAATTGCCTCTCAAAAGGTTATTGTTTCAAAAGAACGGGATTCAACCCCCTCGCTGGTTCCTTCTGAATCAGTTGAGCATACAATTGACCTATCTCCCAAGGTCAAAACCCCTTCTTCACTCACATCGAGTCTAGGTGTCACATTTCCCACATTTTCTTCTTTTTCTAGGACACCTACACTATTCACAGCACATACAGGTGCACTCATCCTGAACACAACAACCAGAGCGCAAGCTATGACGGTTGGAAGCCCTGTTACGCCTATAATGATTCCATCATTAAATGCAGGCCACACATCAGCAATCTTCACTGATGCTGTGTCAACAGTTACAACCCCCGTAACTGGTCACCCTACCTTTGAAGACGTAAACGTTCTACTAAATCGCTTCCTAGATTCCACCATTAAACCATGGGTGCAAGATGCAATGACCGCTCTAGCACAGGAATTTAGGACCACCCAAGCGGTTCGGTCTGAACAGACACCACCCCAACCTTCCCCTGAACCGTTCATCTCCCATACACAACCCATATCCTCCACCCCTCTATCCCACCAATCCATCAACCAAATCCCTATCCCTTCTATTTCTCGGGGAACCCAGAATACAGAACCAGTATTCTCCCCACACCCGACCACACCCTCCATCGATCTCTCCTCCCTATCCTTTGACACCCTAGCTTCGGCTTTGCTGAATAACCTTTTAAATACCCCAGAAAACGACCTCACTCTACATCAGCAAGCCATACTAGAAGCTCTTCTTTCCTCACCCGAAACCAAGAGTACTTGCAAGGAGAGTCTTCGTGGTCGCAAACGTTCCCATGAGGACCCCGATGATTCGGATCCTCATGAGGGGGAGAACAAGCGACCCCGATCACTTGAGCAAACTACTCTTCCAAGCCAAACTCCACAGCCAATTCAACCTGAGACCTCAACAAACCAACAGCCACCATCCACAGCCAAACTCTCTAGCGTGGTCGAACTAGAAATAACATCCCGAGGCGTATCTCCTAGAGATACCAACCGAGGAGGGGATGGAAGTCCTGATGATGATACCACTGGTACATCTTCTCCATCAGGCCATCAGTTGGAACCTAGTTCTAAGCTGATGTCAACGGGCAATCCTAGTGAACCCGGTAGTGCTACACAGGAACAATCACCGCCTAAACAAAGAACTCCATACATCTCCCCAGGCAAAGACATCCATGATGCACTGGAAGAGGCGGTGATATACGACAAATGGCCGAGAAAATGGACAGAATGGGACGATCTCCGGGTTGAAGCCGAGCAAGAAGACATGCAAAGAAACTGGTGGCTACGAGAGCTTCCTCGATGAATAGTGTTTCCGCAGGTGTAAAATGGTGTTTCCAAGCTCAAAAACTTCAAATCCGAGCTCAAATTTTAGGAATAATACAACCCAACCAAAGTAGGAGGTAGTATAACTAAAATCCAAGCTCAAAAGGAAAGAAATCGAGGAAGAATGAGGTAAGAAAAGAGGTATTTCCGCTGAGGAAGAAGCTAAGCCGCGGATGGCTTAGTGAGAGAAGCTCTCGACTTCTCAACAGATCTTACCTAGTTCTAACACAGGAGAACAATTCTTGGAATCAATAAAGGTATCCCAATTTTGGAAAGAAATAAGCTCAGTAAAATCAGTGTTTATTCGAGTCAAATCATCAAAGGATATGGAAAGTACCTTAACCATCCCACGGGAGAGGTATTCCTCCTTGAGTCGCGTGGCATCTTTGTCAACAACTCTCCCCATTATTGGATATTTCTTGGTGGAGCCCTTTTCGAAGATAATGCCCTCGGAAATTGCCCTTTTTCGAGTGTACTTCTGAAGCAAAACCTTCCCGTCGCGAGTTAGTGGTTTAGACTTAGAATGCTTAACCGGAGAGGGAGTGGCAGAGGATGGTGGATTCTCTTCTTGTTCCCCCCTGAGAAGATGCGGGGGATGGTGGTAGTGAACTAGAAGGTTTGAAGTGTTGGTTTTGCATGTTGGTAGGAGGAGTGGATTCAAGTTCAATCGGAGTGGATGAAGATGGTCGTGGTGGTTGTGAGTTCCGTTTTCGACCCGAGCGTCAATGTGCAGTGGGAGGAGCATAACCCCTGGTTTTAACCATGGTGGGATCCTTTTTACTCTTCCCAAAAATCCTTAATGTTTTCTTTCCTAGAAATGATTTTAAATTAATTTCCTTATTTGAGGAAGTGGGCGGTTTGTTTAGCACCACTTACCAAGAACGATTTTACAGCTCTTTGTTAATTTTGGAAGTTTCAAAGAACTATTACATCCATAGAGCAACTTACCCCCTTTTAAATTAGAAACTCGAAAATCTAGTATAAATAAAAATGGTTCTCCCTAAGAAGGAAAGCAATTAAAATTTATGATCTAGTAAAACTTTTTAAACGGAAAGTTTGAAAGGAGAAAATGATTTTAAGCATTGATTAGACCAAGTTCAAGTCGAATTAATTCAAACCTTTCTCTTCCCAGGGGCTTTGTAAAGATGTCGGTGATTTTCTTATCGGTAATACAATATTCCAATTTGATTATCCCCTTCTCTACGCAATCTCTTAGAAAATGATGACGAATATGGATATGTTTTGTCCGTGAGTGCATGCCTGGATCTTTTGAAATACTGATTGCGATTGTATTGTCGCATAAAATTGGTGTGCAATTCAAGACAACTCCGTAGTCGCTTACTTGTTGCATTATCCATAGTGATTGAGAGCAGCATGATGCGGCTGCTACGTATTCAGCTTCGGCAGTTGAGAGAGCAACTGAATTTTGTTTCTTAGAACTCCATGAAACCAAATAAGGACCTACGAAGTGAGCTGTTCCAGATGTGCTTTTCCTATTTAGTAACTCACCTGCAAAATCAGAGTCTGAATATGCACTAAGATTAAAATCCTCATTACGTGGATACCATAAACATAGATTCATAGTTCCTTTGAGGTATTTGAGGATCCTTTTGACTGCTTTGAGGTGTGATTCCTTGGGATTTGCCTGGAACCGAGCACATAGACCTACACTAAAAACAATGTCAGGTCTACTGGCAGTTAGGTATAGTAGGGACCCGATCATTCCTCGGTACATCTTTTGGTCTATTCTTGTTCCCTTTTCATCTGCATCCAGCCTATCATATGTCCCCATGGGCGTTGTCATTTTCTTGCTTTCACTTGCTCCATACTTCTTGAGTAGTTCCTTAAGATACTTTTGTTGGGATATTTGGGTTCCTATGTTTGTTTGATTTGTAGACCAAGGAAAAAATTTAGTTCTCCCATCATACTCATTTCGAACTCGGGGCTCATAAGAGAAGAGAATTCATCCCAAAGAGAATCATTAGTAGCACCAAATATAATATCATCAACATAAATTTGAACGACCAAAAGGGCTTGATTCTTTATTTTTAGAAAGAGTTTTATCTATTTTTCCTCTTTCAAAATCATTTCCCAAAAGAAAATTAGACAGTCGTTCATACCAAGCACGAGGTTCTTGTTTGAGACCATAAAGTGTTTCATCTAATTTAAAAACGTGATTAGGAAGATCTGGATTTTCAAACCCCGGTGGTTGTTCTACATATACCTCTTCCTTAAGATAACCATTTAAGAAGGCCGTTTTCACATCTATTTGATGGAGTGTGAATCCCATGTGAGCGGCGAATGCTATGAGCATTCGGATTGCCTCTAATCTTGCTACCGGTGCAAATGTTTCGTTGAAATCTATTCCTTCTTGTTAGTTATAGCCTTTTACAACAAGCCTCGCCTTGTTCCTTGTGATTTGTCCATGTTCATCAAGCTTGTTCTTAAATACCCATTTGAGACCTATCACGGTTTTGTTTCTAGGACTCGGTTCTAGATGCCATACCTTGTTCCTCTCGAACTGATTTAGTTCTTCCTGCATAGCTAGAACCCAGTCAGCATCGAAGAGAGCCACTTCATGTTTCTCCGGTTCTATGAGTGATAAATAAGCAAAGAAGGCACAAAAAATTCTAAGTTTAGATCTAGTTGTTACTCCCCAATTTAGTTCTGTTAGGAGGTTATCCAGGATGTGTGATCGATGAAACTTCCATCCTCTTTGAGCATTTGGTTGGTCCACCAAATCGTATAAGGTATCTGGAATTGTAGATTCTGGTTCTACGATTTGACTGGTTGTAGACCTTCCAGGTTCTTCTTCAATTCTAGACTCTGCTTGTTCATTATCCAGTGGTGGTTCCTCAGATTGATTAGGATCTGTTCTATCGTTTTCTTGAGGCTGATTTTCCTTGCGAGAGATTCTGATTTCTCCATCATCATCTAGCCTTGGTTTTAATGAAAGGGCTTCATCAAAAATTACATGCATACTTTCCTCCACACATTGTGTGCGTTTGTTCAGAACTTTGTAGGCTTTGCTATGGGTAGAGTATCCAAGGAAAATTGCCTCGTCACTACTTGCATCGAATTGGCCAATATTGTCCTTCCCATTATTGTGAACGAAACATTTGCATCCAAATGTTCTTAGATGACTAATGTTGGGCTTCCTCCCCTTGAGTAGTTCGTAGGGTGTTTTCCCTAGGAGTGGACGGATCATGACTCTATTAATGATATAGCATGCTGTGTTTAGAGCTTCAGCCCAAAAGTTTCTTGCTAGGCCACTGGAAATCATCATTGTTTTAGTCATGTCTTCCAATGTTCTATTCTTGCGTTGTACAACCCCATTTTGTTGGGGAGTTCTAGGGGCAGAGAAATTGTAGTCTATGCCTCGTTCCTTGCAGAATGCATCAAAGAGTGAGTTGTCGAACTCGATATTGGCAACGGGAAAAAGGTTTGTTTGAGAGCTCGAGCGATTTTGAAACCTACGCATGTCTACGATCTCCCCTGCGGTGGCTCAGTTGCCGCCAGTCAGTAAAGCTTGGTCTGGTAAAAGTTTTGCGGATGTGGTAGCAAATCGATCATCGGTTGAATTATCTTCTAAAGTTCCTACACGCTTCAAGGGTATGCCTGCTATCACTTTTCCTAACGGTGATATACAAATCTTGGCTGATCGGCATAAAAGGTCTCTGGTGGGTTATTTCTTCAATGGTTGGCCAGGTTTGGAAGGTATTAGAAAGGCTTTTCAACGAATCGGTTTCAAGGGAGGGTTTCATCTAGGGGTTTTGGAGCATAAACACATTCTGATTCATTTTGATTTAGAAGAAAACTATTTAAGATGTTGGAACCGACAAACATGGGTGATTCATGGATATACTATGAGGATTACCAAATGGTCTCCCGATTTTCGCCCTAACGTTGAATCGCCTAGTGTTCCTGTTTGGATTGCTTTTGAAGGTTTACCGATTCACTTGCACGATAAACGTGCACTTTTTTATATTGCTGGGCTAATCGGTACCCCCCTTAAGTTGGATGCAGCCATTGCCACATTAGCCAGGCCTGTTGTAGCACGTATTTGTGTGGAGTTGGACATTTCTAAGGAGATGCCACAAAAGATTTGGACCAATTGTGGTTCTCGTGGGTTTTCTCAGACTGTTACTTATGAAAATCGACCTCAATATTGCTTCCATTGCCTACACTTGGGACACTCGGTTCAAAAATGTCCCAAGAGCAATCCTGAAGTTGTCAAGGCAGTCACAATTCCTAAGGACAGATGGGTCGTGAAACAATCAGGGGGAGGGGTTTGCAGTAAACAGAATGATACAAGGAGATATACAGCGGAAGAAAAAGGAAAAATGACCATAACAGTTATTCCAGGAGACCCTTCACAATCTAATAAAGCAGACTCAGGTGTTGAAGCAATTTGCCTGGATTCTGAGGAACACCCAAAATCCATTCAGCCTGTGCAAGCTAATACCATCAAGGAGGTCCAGTTGCTTCTCCAAGCTCACGTTCCAGGTATTGTCTCAAACTTGGATGTTGATGGCACAAAGGATGACTCAGCCCTTAGTAGCATGCAGCAGGAGGCAGAATTTGACCCTGAACTAGCCATGAAAGAATACTCTTCAGATAAGGAAACTTGCAAGCCTTTGCAACCACTACAAAATTGGTAGGGCAATTGGGATGATATAAACGCTAAGGTACAAGTTATGGCTAAACGACTAGAGGAGAATGAAAGAAAGGCAAATCATGACTCACCTGGTGTTGAGGAGAAACCTGCTGATAATTAGGATGCTCCCTTCACCAAAGTCACTGATAGGAGAAATAGGAGGAAAAATCAGAAGGAGGTCCCTCCAAGGGTGACTAGATCTGCATTAAGGAAAGAAGATGCATCAGTCAATGTAAACTCAGAACAAATCAGTGCCTGTCAGGGGCTCAGTCAAACTTTGTCCACATCTTTTTAAATGAATTGTTTATTTTGGAATCCTAGAGGGCTGGACTCTTCCAGCGCAAGACTATCATCTTTAGTTAAGCAAGGGAAAGTACAGATTCTTATTATTTGTGAACCTATTGTACAGTCTATTAGGGCTTCTCATTTTATGAAGGATTTTGGTTTCAATCAGGTTTCCTTTTCTTCTATTAATAAAATTTGGATTTTCTGGGATCCAAATGAGGTCTCCATTTCAAATTGGGATTGGCAGGATCAATTTGTCCATATGAAAGTGAGAAGGGATTCTTTTTCTGGTTGGATCACTGTTGTCTATGGCAAGCATAATTATTTACAAAGAAGAAGTTTGTGGTCCTCTCTGGTTAATATTTCTACCACTATGGATGAGCCTTGGATTGTTGGGGGAGACATTAATGCTATAGCAAACCATAGTGAGCATCAGGGCAGATCTACTCCTAATCTGACAAGTATATTAGAATTTTCTGAATGCTTATCTTCCTGTGAGCTTATTGACCTTCCTTTTTCAGGAGTTAGATCCAATGGTTGGCTTTGGAGGAGATTAGATAGATGTGTTGTGAATTCTAAATTCATGGACTTTTGGAGTCAAATTCAGATTTCTATTTTGGAGAAATCCCCTTCTGATCATTGTCCTATACTAATCCAATGTGGTTCTAATACTTTTCAAGGCCATAGATCTTTCCAGTTTCAGAATATGTGGTTATCCCACCATAATTTTATGGATGTTGTTAAGCATAGCTGGTCTTCTAAATCATATGGAGGAGGTATGAAAGGACTAGTGCTGAAGTTGCAAAATTTAAAGAAAGATCTTAGGGCATGGAATAAGCAATCTTTTGGTAATATTTTTGAGGCTATAGTTAATTGTGAAAAGCAGGTGACTCAAGCAGAATGCCTATTTCAGGAAAATCCCACAACTGAAAATAGAGAAAATTGGTCTTATTTGAAGGCTTCGCTCCAATCAAAATACAAAATGGAGAGAAGATTTTGGAAACAGAAAGCTCACTTAAAATGGCTAAAAGGGGGAGACTCCAACTCTAAATTTTTTCATTCTTTTGTTAAAGTAAGAAATAAGAAGCAATCCATCACTTCTATTATCAACTCAGAGGGTCAACAGGTTTCTTCCTTACCTGATATTGGAAGAGCAGCTGTTTCATATTTCTCATATCTCTATGATGTGGAAGCCAATGTTGATAGTGATCATATTTTGCAGTATATTCCTCACTTGATTTCAGATGAAGACAACAATTTACTTAGTCACTTACCTACAGAAGATGAAATAAAGAATGCAGTGTGGGACTGAATCAAAATGGAGCCCCTGGCCCTGATGGTTTCAATGAGAAGTTTTTTAAAAAATGCTGGCATATTATTAAATCAGATGTGGTGAGTGCAGTTCAAGAATATTTCTTGGGTGTCCCAATCCCCAGAGGTATGGCAAGCAGTTTAATTGTTCTGATTCCCAAAAACGATATTCTTGATAATTTTGGTGACTTTAGACCCATTTGTCTATCCAATTTTGTCAATAAGATTTGTACCAAGGTGTTGGCTGCTAGACTTATTAATGTGCTTCCAAAATTAATCTCAGATGAGCAGGCGGGTTTTATGAATCAAAGAGACATTCATGAACATTTTTTATTTGCACAGGAGATGGTACATTCTTTAGAAAAAAGTCAGAGGATCAAATGTTATTATCAAGTTATACATGGCGAAGGCATTTGATAAGCTCTCATGACTAGGAACTCAAAGTGACCATACCTTGTGCGGAAAACACTCTTCGGTATGTCATCCTCCTTTATCTTCAATTGATGGTATCTCGACCTCAAGTCAATCTTTGAAAACACTGTTGCTCCTTGAAGCTGATCAAACAAGTCATCAATCCTAGGTAAAGGATACCTATTCTTGATTGTGACCTTGTTTAGTTGACGATAGTCAATACACATTCGAAATGTCCCATCTTTCTTCTTCACGAAAAGGATCGGTGCTCCCCACGGTGAATAGCTCGGTCTAATGAATCCATTATCCAATATCTCTTGTAATTGGGTTTTCAACTCATTAAGTTCAGCAGGTGCCATTCTGTATGGCGGTATTGAGATTTGTTTGGTTCCGGGCTCAACCTCGATCACAAATTCAATCTCTCTATCGGGTGGAAGCCTCGGTAGGTCTTTAGGGAAAACATCCGGGTACTTACAAACCACCCTTACATCGTCTATGTTCGGTTCCTCCTTAGTTTTGTCAAACACGTAAGCTAGATATGTGTGGCATCCCTTTCTCATCATACTCCTCTCTCTCACGGCGGATATGATGCAACTATTTGATTTGCCTCGATCACCCTCGAAGCGTAAGGCATTCCCATCATTGTCTTCGAGTTATAGGACCTTCGTGTAGCAATCTACCCTAGCATGATGCTTTTTTAGCCAATCCATCCCTAAGATCGCATCAAAATCAATCATGCTCAACGGTATGAAATCACACGTCATGGTTTGGCCATCGACTTCCACCTCACAAGATGGATAATAACAAGTTCTCTCAACGTCGTCTCCTAGTGGTGTTCATACCACTAGGATTTGTGTCATCGGTATTGAGTGTATCTGTAAGCCTTTGGCGAACGTCTCACTCACGAATGAATGTTGCGTCCTGGTATCGATAAGGATTCTCGCATCTCTTCCATTAATATGTAGTGTTCCTACATTCATAAGCAATGTAAGAGCAATATTCTAACGCTACTAGGCATTTCTAAGGGGTTATTATGTTCATATTAGGGTTTAGGGTCAAGAGGGAAGTCCAAACGTCAAAAAACGGAGCGAAAAAACAAAGTTCATGTCGTCTGGGTGTCAGGCACGGCGTGCCCATGTGGCCCGCACGGCGTGCATGCACGAAAAAACTTCCGGGTAGCCACTACTGGTCACGCACGGCATTCGTCCGACCATTTTTTTTCTGCCGGCAGCACACTGCCACCTACGCAGGGTGGCACGCACGGCGTGCGTGTGAGCATGCGTAGCGTGCAGTGGCCATTTTTGGTCCGTTTTGTCCTGCCAACTCACTCCCACCTACGCACGGTGGCACGCACTGCGTCCCTATGGCCGTGCATAGCGTGCAGCGGCCATTTTAAGTTCGTTTTGGCCCGAATTCTCCCGGTTCATCCTCGGGGTGGCCTGTACTCAACCCCTACCACTTACATTACCAATATACGCCTCAAAACATTCAAAATTTGGTGTATTACCTACGACAGAATCCGGGTTAGCTTGAGCGTCCGCCTCCATCATCGCATAGACCCTAGCCTGGGTCTTCCCCTAGTTTACGGATGGCGCGTTGTTTGTACTCGCTCCACCGTGCGCCATGCTCACATTGGGCACCCCCGTCCGGTTCCTGCTCGCCGTTGTTCCACTACTCGGCCCAGCACCCATGGCTCACCCGAGTTGTGGGCAGCTCACCTTCAAATGCCAAACCTCCCCGCATCGATAACATCTCAGGGGATCACAACACTTGCCCAGGTGGTTCTTATTGCAGTTGCTGCACCTCTTCATGCCCGAGCTTTGTGACATCGAGCTCTGCCTGCTTGGGCCTTGATTTCCCCTCGCTGGTGGTGTGGGGGTTCTTAAAGATCTGCCTTCCCCGTGGTTCCCTTTCTTGCTAGAACCTTGGGGGCCATGTGTAACACCCCGGCCCCGTAGGCCCCGAGGTAGTTACTTCTGGCCTTTAGTACTGTCCTCACAAACCGCCACTAGCCTTTTCCGCACACTTTTTCCTCACTCATGCGCGCCCTGAGAAACTTCACACGGGGTCACCCATCCCAAGACTACTCTCGTGCAAGCACGTTTAACTTTGGAGTTCTTGGCTAATGAGCTCCCTTAAAAGGAGATGCACCTTGTTGGTATGAGTAGTACTATTAATCCATTTAAATTAAATCTCAAGTATTACAATCACCCCCACTTAGGAACGCAACGTCCTCGTTGCATCCATAAACCAGTCTCAATCATATCCCAGAATCTTTTCCCATGCGAAGTGCCCGCCCGATATCTAACGGATCA
This sequence comes from Cuscuta europaea, assembly GCA_945859875.1. Lineage (NCBI taxonomy): Eukaryota > Viridiplantae > Streptophyta > Magnoliopsida > Solanales > Convolvulaceae > Cuscuta > Cuscuta europaea. Next base: position 841,913 of record CAMAPE010000080.1, on the reverse strand, counting down.
GCACACTGTCGCAGGGTTGCTCTGATACCATTTGTAACACCACGGCCTCACAGGCCCCGAGGTAGTTACTTCTGACCTCTAGTACTGTCCTCACAAACCGCCACTAGCCTTTTCTGCGCACTTTGTCCTCACTCATGTGCGCCCTGAGAAACTTCCCAGAGGGTCACCCATCCCAAGACTACTCCCGTGCAAGCATGCTTAACTTTGGAGTTCTTGGCTAATGAGCTCCCTTAAAAGGAGATGGACCTTGTTAGTATGAGTAGTACTATTAATCCATTTAAATTAAATCTCAAGTATTACACCATGGTTCTCCCATTTCCTCTTCTTAGCCTCCTCGGCATTCCTTCGTTTTCTTTCTTCGCACTCCTTCTCCCCCTTCAGACCTTGTTCAACCACTTGACTAAAAGTCATATTAGGCAATTGTGTTGCCCTCTCACATATGTTAAGGTCCAGGGCATCCCAGAAGTGGTTCACCATCCGGTTCTCGTAACAAGCGTATTCCGGTATGAACTCACCAATTTTTCTGAACTTGTGCACAAGTTCCTTCACCGTGCATTCACCTCATTGGGTCAAGTTGGTGTACTCCCTCCTCTTCAAGTTCACCTCGAAGTCGGAGTAGTATTGGCTAAGGAATTCATGCCGGAAATTCTCCCATGTCACGGCCTCTCCGTACTTCCCTTTAAATTCGTCCCACCATGTGGACGTCATGCCTTCTAGCAATCTTGTTGCCCCTCTCATCTTCATGTTGGGTGGCAGCTGCATATCAAGGGCCGCTTCATTGAATCTTTTAATCCATTCGGGAGTCACAGAGATGTCTCTCGTTCCATCAAACGGTTTACACCCCAAATCTCTCGCTTCTTTAAGGTACTTCGAGATCCTTATTATTGGGACCTCAACAACTCGATCTTCCCGGGACTCTACATGTCCCCTAGAATCCACTCGGCTTCCTCTCCTTGAAGCCCCTCCCAAGGCACGCCTCACCCGGCGCCTTTGACGATCTTGTTGATACTGACGGATTAGTTCCTCCATCCTTTCGAGAGCGCCACTGTCGTCGCTCTCCTCACTAGCATCATCATATTCCCCATCATACAGGGTCTCAACCGGTTCAGTCCCCGGTTGATAAGTTGAATCCTCCTCGGACTCATAAGACTCTGTGTCAACGTGGCCGTCACTCACGGTCTGAGCTTGGCCTGCACGGCCTTGTTCCCTTGACACCCTAGAAGCCCCCTACTGCCTTGCACGGACCCTCCTGGTGCCCGGCCAGTCGGGTTCCTTCTAGTTACCTTCCCGGGACGTTTCGTTTCTGAAAGAAATTTAGGATGAGTCATTAGACTCGTATCAAATGTCAATTGACAGATAGGCACTTAAAGACATCCTTTGGCTCAAGTCACCACCATACCAATTATTAAGGGTACCGTCTTAACAATTAGAGACATTTCAACTCAAGTGCCAAAAGTTCTATAAGTACAACACTTCTTATACTCATGGTTTTCAAATTCGTTTTTAAAAAGGAATTTTGAAGCTTCATTATGATGTTTATGGACTAAGGCTCTGACACCAATTAAATTGTCACACCCCGGACCTGCCCGGACACGTCAACAACCCGCCGTACAGTACAAATAGTCAACCACAGTCCAACACATCCATATTATACAAGGCATCATGAATACCATTCACACATAGTACATCCATAAACAAACATAATATAAAACATTCATTTAAAATAGCGGAAGCATTTATACAAGTGTTCAAGCCCCACTTGGCATAATCAGGCATACAAGCTCCCAAAATAATTATTCAGAAAATAATATCCATAAGCATTAACATAAGTGTTTTTAAAACAGAACAAAAGAAGCACGAACCACGTCTTCTCTCCTTGATCTTCCCGAAACAACGGGCGATGGTAGCAACCTTCAAGTTCTACCTGAAACTGTGAGGTGGCCTCCCCCGTGAATGGGAGGTCAGTACTTGGAAGCATTTGACAAGTACAATGACAACTATACCGAGTATAATCAACTTTTTAACTTCTAAGACCCTCAAAATAGGGTGATATCATAACATAAATAATAATTTATATTTCCCACTTATTATCTCTATAATAAGTAAATTCATTTATTTGTCGACACACAACCCTTCTTATGTATTCCTTTTCATATAGCCTTTGCACAACCCAACCCGTGGGTCTTATCATTTAGCATTTGTACAAGCAAACCCGTGGGTCTTATCATTTCTACGGGATTTGCTACCGCTGTCCGAGACCTCACAAGGCTCTCGGTTTTTATTTCAACATCCCGCCCCTGGACTCATACCCATCATCCCGTAGGAAGGTAAGGCCCTTCGGGGTCCTATCTTATGTGTTACCACTGTCGTAGCCTAGTTAGGTCTCCGTTCGGATTCCACCCTAACCTGTGATCATGATGCAAGTCCATGCTATCCAACCCCGCTCTCTAGAGTTGGGAAGGGCCATGGTCCTTACTTATTCCAATAATTCAACCGGCTATCCTCAAAGACTACTGAACATGCCCGTAGGCCAATCCTATACCTAGGATCAATTTATTATTCACTTTATCTTGGGTATCCCTTAAGGCCTACCCCTAGCATAATTCAAAGTTCATGCATTTCTACCTTAAAGCATCTCTTAAGACTACTTAAGGAATAGCATTTCACAATCCAACCTTAGGATCAATTGTAACAATATTTCTATTTAACGCCCAACTAGTATATTAATACTAGTCCAATTAATTCCAACAAAGTCAAGTTCTCCATTCATGGTCATTTATAAAATACCCAACTGATTTTCCCTTGAAACTATCATCTTTATATCAATATACAAAATATCACTTTTAATCATTCATATACTCTTATATGAAGAAAAAAGTATATTTTAACATACATTTCATAGTTAATCCCATAATCAAGTAATCATACTCATAACACATGATTATACACAATTTACCCTTAAATTTGTATATCATGCTCTTTTCCTTATAGACATAGTCTTCTCATTCTTAGGCATTATTAATCATTAATAATCCATGAAAACACATCTAATTATCTTAGGTAATCTCATGAAATTAACTCACTAATTATAAGCAATATAGCCAGTCATCATCACCTTATGAAGTGCTTAACTAGATGCCTTTGCGAAGGCCTTCGATCAATCACCGTTCTAGGCCGTTCGAAATGAAAATTATGGACAGCAGCTAAAAGCCGCCCGGCTTCCACCAAAGCCGCCCGGCGTTCAGGTTCTGCAGGTTCGAGTAGTTCACTTTGAGTGGCGGTTTCCGGCGACTTCGACTCCTCAATTCCTAGCTTTTCTCCTTGGGTTTTCCTTCTTCCCTCTTCCTTCAAGATGTGGCCTGGTGAGAGTCTTTTTCCTATAGCTCTCTCCCTTTGAATGGTTCGAATGAAGCTAAGGATAGGGGAAAAGACCTCTCCTCTCAATCAAGTGAAAAATAATTCAAGGATAGGGCCATGGGATTAAGACTTGGGAGTGTGATATTGTCCCTAGGGCCGTTCCTATCACTTTTCCGCCCCTTTCATTGTATTTGACATCTATTCCACTATTTGGAGTCTACAAATCATGTAGGAAAATCTCCAAGTGGGTGTAGGAAATTCCTCTCGATTATTCCTTCTATTTTTGGCAGGTTGGGTCAAAATAGCACTCGGGTTGCCCAATCATTTTCCTCAACTTTAGTTGGCATTTTATTGGGCTTGTATAATTATTATGATGACCCAACTAAATATTTGGTAGCTCATTCCCAATATCATGAACCCGATAAATAATTTAATTAATCATTCATTAATTAAATATATCATTCTTTTACACGAAATTATTCGCTAGAAAAATTCAAATACATACTGAATTTTAAATCCAAGTACATCCGGGTTCGGTGTCACATAAATTCTCCTAATCTACTCTTGAGTCACCCCAACTCTATCCTCTCTAGGAAGAGTTATGCATATCTACCATGCGGGTAGAGAGCCTCTCAGCTTTACAACAAAGCTCTCACACACACGATCCCAAACCGAGGAAGCTACACTTATCTTTTCCTCGAAAACCAAGTTGCAAGATAAAGAAGGGAAAAGAAACTCTATCTAGAACTTCGTGCGTAGGTTCGGTTGCCTTGGACTTGATTACTCTTTGTAAGTCTTTCTCCTTTTTATTACTCTCTCAAGCACACCTCTCTTCTTTTGGTCTTCGACTATATATATAGCCCGGAAGATCTATGTTGATTCTCCTTTCCTTTGGAAGCTTAGTAGACTTTCCTTGATATTTTTGAATTACTTTCCTTCCAGTAGTTTCTCTTTTATTTTTTCAATTAAGAGTAAATCAACTCATGATTTACGCACCATTATATAAGGAAGCACAGATTCATTTATCATGTAAATATGCAATGGATATTAAGTAGCAATAAGATATTCATTGTTGGTCTCATTTAAGTTAGGAACAGTCTAGAGGGGGGTGAATAGACTGTTCAGGATTTTTGAAACTTTTCTCAAAGTCACAAGTGACTTGTCAGAGATGGTCTGAATATGGTGACAGAGAAGGTCGGGTTCTGATGGCAGAACTGGACCTGGCAGCGGATAAGAGTTCTGTCTGGGTAGTCTCAGGAAAACACTAAGGCTAATGCCTTTCTGTTAACTCTTAGAACAAGATCTGCTGAACACAGAGTCCAAGTCTTTTGAGTTAAACAGTCAGAATCTTAAGTGCAAAAAGTAAGTGTGTAAAGTAAAAGACACCGGGGGGTTTATAGTGGTTCAAGGAACAACTTGTTCCTCTAGTCCACTCTTCCACTAAGCTTGTAAGTTAACAATTACAACACCTTAGTCCCTAGCACTTAAGAAGCACTCCTCGTCTTCTTCAAGCCTAGTTGTCACCCGGGATGCTCTTCCTAGCTTCCTGATGACTGGTCTCGTTTCACAGAGTCTCTTGAAGTATTCCCACTTCACTACTCCAGCTAGTTTGAGATGTCCCTTCTTTTGCAAGAAGTGTTTGATTAAAAATAGTTTTCTCCAACGTAGCTTCGTCACAAAGGATGTTTAGTTGAGGCTTTAGAAGTGTTGAAGAACTGAATGAACTTCGCTCTTGTTTGAAGAAAGAATATGAGGATGATATCTTTCCAATTTACTCTTTTCTTGTTTTGAGGAAGATGAAGATGTTTATCTCAAGAAAGCTTGAAGGTTATAGAGAGCAAAAGTTATCCTGTAGTTCTTCGAAGTGTATCATATATACTGAGAGCTGACTTCCCATTGGAGTGTAGAAGACAGCTTCATTACATGCTTATACTGTTGATTTGACCAGTTGGGTTCTTCGACTTGCTATTTTGGGGGCGAAAGGTTATCCGCATGGTCAATCATCAGCTTTAAATAACTTCTCGTACGTACCGCATTAATTGAGCATTTAATGCGTGAACAGTACCATGTTCCGTCGAAAGACTTCTAGCCGTTAGGGTATTTCTCGTTAGTTTCACATCCGTTGGAAGTTACTTCAGAATATTCTAAGTGGCAGTACGTCTGATAGCCAATTCTGATGACTGTCTCTGCTACCTTCTCTGATGAGCAATTCTGATAGCATCTCTGATGAGTAGCTCTAGTAGCAACTTTGTTGACCAACTCTGGTAGCAACTCTGGTCAAGAGAGTAGTGGAGAGTTTCTGGCTAGTCGACTATGCTAATACATACAAAGAAAATTCTAATACAAGATTTTTAAAAAGGGGTACTTTGAAATTCTAATTAACCTAACATCATCAAAATCAAAATACATTTATTCCTTACCATTTCCCCCTTTTTGATGATGCCAAAACCCTTAAAATATTTCCAGAGAAGTGCCTTTCACCATAAAAAGAATTAAGTTAAAACCTTTTATTATAAATCTTGGTGGGCAACTTAGCATAGGAAAATGGTAAGAGTAAGAGAACAAGCAATAAAATACAAAGTATTAGAGAAAAAATAAATAAGAGCAGTACGGAAAATAAGAGAGTGATTTGAAAAGTGCCATGCAAACAGAGGCAGAGTTGGTATCTTATTAAGCAGAGAGTATATAAAGATACATTAAATAGAGAAATTAGGAGTCTTCCTCTGCTACCTGTTCTCCTGCATCATCAATTCTTCTCAGTTCTGCATTGACTTTTGCTCTAATGGAGGCTAAATCCCTCAGATTCTGGTATTCAGACCAGTGAGGCTCAAGTTTGCTGTCCAGATAGTTTTTGATTGCTTCTGATATGTTCTTCCCTGGAATAACCTTCATTTGCCACCAAGTCTCAGCTTCTTGAATAGATCCTCCATGATTGATCTGGACAAGTCCATCACTGTCCATGAAGAGGTTATCTTGTTGTAGTGGAGTCGTCAGCTTTTTCATTTGCTCAAATTGAGCTCTGTCAGGCTTTGACAAACCACTTTTCATCCCGTCATTGAAGGAGAAGGTGGAGGCTTTCTTTTTGGATCCTCTAGGTGGTGGAGGATGAGGTCTGTGAATTCCAGCAGCTAGTCTCTTCTGCTTGGCCTTTTCAAAGTAGGCTGCAGGGTCCACAGAAGAGGTCATCCTGGGTGTCAGAGCTCTGGAGTTGGGACCTTCTGCTTCTCTGGTCTCTTCCCCCTTTTTGGCATCAATAATATCACCAAGAAGGAGCTCTATCTTGGAGAACTCTGAAGCTTGAGTATCTCTGATTTCCTCAAGAGCTTCTGGGAGAGTTTGAGTTACAGAGGCCAGTCCTTCTATCAGACTTTGCTGCTTCGGGATGGCTGAGTGAATGTCAGAGTTGCTTGCTTCAAGTAAAACCATTTTCTGGTATCTTTCTTTGTCAACTTTCATCAAGGACAGGGCTTGTTCCTTGTGAGTTTTGTAGAGCTCTTCTATATCATGCAGTCTTTCCTTGTCGTTGAGATTAGAAAATTGAAATTCATCCACTGTCTAAGAAACGTTGGCAATTGCTTTATCCTGAGCAGTCAGTGTCTGATGCAAGGAGTATAACACAGAGTTTATACCATCCACTTCTCTTGAGATGGCATCCACTTTGGCAGTTGAGGTTTTCATGAAAGTGTACAATGACTCTGTCAGAGTTGAAACATTCTCAGAGATCTGATGTATTCCAAAGCTGAGAGTCACATTGACTTGGGTCAGATTCTCATAGTGGTTTTGATTGACCAAGATGAGTTTCTACATACCATCTAGTACCTGACCACAAAAATCTTTTGTAGCTTCAACAAACCTGTTGAATGGAATCTGAGGTTCTTCATCATCAAAACCTGGAATCTACAGTCCTTTTCCCTTAGGAATAGGAGTTTTTCTGCCAGCAGTTTGTTGCAGAGAAGGAGGCTACTGAGAAGGTTCTCTGGTAGGTGTTGTCCTTCTTTTCTATGTGAGGTCTCCAGCAATAGATGATGGAAGAACCCCATCATTGTCGCTCTCTGAGGAGAAGATTCTGTGAATGGGCTTCTTCTTTGGGGTAGAGGCTGCAGAGTGATGAGAAGATTTCTGTGCAGTGGCAGCTTTAGATGGTGATTGCTTTTGAGAGGGTGTAGCAGATTTGGGATTCTGGTGGGAGGAGCTCTGGTAAGAGGGGGATTTCTGGTGAGAAGGGGGTCTTTGGTGTTGAGGAGAGGGTGGTGTTAGGAAATTGATGTAATGTACCTCGAAAGTACGGCAGCGGAAGTTTAAAATTTTCCCAAATAGATTTTCCCTGATTATGACAAAATAACAAATATGATAATAATAACAGATCTGAGTTAGAATTTACAGATCTTCCATCCTAGCGCTGATAATCCTCGACCTTTGGTATCTACGTGATTTCTCCTTTCCGAAAGAACGGTTAGATCTCCCTAAGAGAAAGGCTAGGAAATCTCTTCGCAGGGAAATGAACTGGTAATACTGAATCTGAAAACTGGTCTGTAAATTATGAAGGAGGAGAGTGTATTTATACTAGTTCTAAACTAGTTTCTCAATCACAATGAAAGTGTTCTTCATTAATGAGTTTTAATCCTAACAGGACCAATACTCCTTATTAATGATTCAATTAATTAAACAAAACAAAAATAACCAACAATAAGAGTAAAGTGGGCTTCCACGCCACTTTTATTCATGATCATTATTTATTTTTATTTTCTCTTTTCTTTTAATTCTAAATTATAAAGAAAAGTACCAACTTTATTTAATTAAAAAATACATCTTAATTAAGTACAATAAATCGAATTTATTCCACTTAATTAATTCTATCAAATAGAACTCTCCTTCAACTTCATGAATTGAATATGTTTAATCTAATTAATATTTAATCCATTTTCAGTATTACTAATTAAATATTATTTAATCCAATTAATAATATTTAATTCCTTCTAACAATTCAATCGGAAGGTATAATCACTTGTTGTGTGACCCATAGGGCCTTATATATTAAGCATTAATCAAATTAAGGTCTTAGTAGAATCCCTAGACGATTTACCAGACAAACTTAATATATAAGGACGTTTGCGAGGACTATTCAAACTCCCTGTAATATAGAGCTCATAGTGATACGGTCCTTTCATTCAGAGAACATTCAACTAAGTCTAGAACATGATATAGTTTCTATCCCAATAACTCAGTCTCTGTCTCTCAATCTTTCTAGATGATCCATAACGATCATATTCGATATCCAAAACGAATATATCATTGCATTGGCCAATGACTTTATGATCCATCTAGATATGAGAAGTTGAATGTTCTCTCTTAATCTATTATGAGGAATGAATCCTTTCTTGGCTCAACTACTACTCCATGTGCTTCGTGATGCACCCAACACATGCCGTATCTACCCCGATTGGAGTGCAAGCGTTGGTCATGGTCAAAGTACATCACTCCGCACATGTAGTACGTATTGACCTCAAGTCGGAGGACTATTACACTACTCTATACGCCGATAATCCCATAGACACATGAATAGAACTTATCAAATGGTTTCTCGGTGGGTATGCCAATATTCTCTAAAATATCTATGTGACCATCATGAATTACATGAACTCATAGTTGTGAGATCAACTATACTTTCTAAAAGTATGATGCAGTCCACATACCAATCTTATCGCATATCACCAATATCCCATTCTTGATGATCATTGATTGGGGCTATTTTAGGACTTTATGTTATATCATATAAGCTCCCACTTACTTATTGACAACATAAGTCCAAGGGAACACAATTATGAATAAGATATTGACAATCGAAATACTTAATCATCAATGTGTAATACCGTATATATCAAATATATAAAACTGAATGTGATCAAGTACATATATCTCTAAAAGGTGATTGTCGCTAGGACATATATACTAACAATCTCCCACTTGGCCTAGTGCCAATCACCGATGCGTCTAACATCTAGTCTCTTAAAAGTCTAGTATGTTTCTCGCATCTCAAAGGTTCGGTGAATGGGTGAGCCAAATTGTCCTCTACGAGAAGGCATTCTATTGCAACTTCTCATCTTGCTATTTGTTATCAAAACATGATAGCATACTGGTATTTTCTAGTTCCTTACCTCGCATCTTGGTTCCTTAGCTTGTGCAAATGCACCAGGTACAATCACAATAACAATTATTGGATAACTGTCGCTAGGAACTACCCCTATGACTTTAAGGAACTAACGTATCTAAACGCTTGCCTATGTTGCATCAAATGCAACAATTTACTAGGCTCTAGTTGTCGAATTTATAGTAGTTTCTAACTTGTAACTCTTACAACACTACTATTACATTGAGACTAAAAACATATATTGACTGTGACTCGTAGTCTTTCTTATTATACATGAAACTAGTGCTAGAATAATTAAATTCTACTAGTCCTTTTTTTGTCTACCATAAACAAAAAAGATGTTCATGAAGATTTTGGGTGACCATCCTTTTACGGACTTCAATGAGGGGATATCATTCTCTATGATCAACATATATCATTATAAAGACCACACTATCTTTGTTGCGCACTCCAAACACACAAGCATCCTCATTTCATTTGATGAGGTCAAACGATTTGACTATTTCATCAAAATTAATATTTCAACTCCTAGAGGCTTGTTTTAGCCCATAAATAGATTTCTCTAATTAACATAATGATTTAGAATTTGACATGGATGCAAAAGCCTTCAGGTTGTACCATGTACACCTCCTCCTTGAGGTTTCCATTAAGGAAATGGGTTTTGATATCCATTTGTCAAATCTCATAATCATAGTATGCAGCTGTCACAAGCAAAATCTGAATGGACTTGAGTTTTGCAACTGGCGAATAGGTATCACTATAGTCAATTACTTCTCTTTGACTATAACCTTTAGCCACTAGCCTAGCTTTGTATGTTTGCACCTTGACTTCAACATTAATTTTCTTCTTGAAAATCATTTGTATCCAATGGGTCCAACCCCAACAGGCAAGTCAACCAAGTTCCATACTTGATTGATACACTTCGAGTCCATTTTAGATTTTATAGCTTCTCGCCACCTCTATGAATCAACATCTAATATTGCTTCTATGTGGGTCTCAGGTTCATCCGTATCAGGAATCTTAACATCATCATGATCCTCCATGAGGAAGCCAAACCTAGTTAGTTCATGAAGAATCCTAGTAGACCCACAGAATTAAGTGTTTTGCATTTTGTTCAGGCTCTTCATTCTGATCTTGAAGAGGTTCTCTTTTATTGGACTATCCAATGCTCAGAGAGTTCTCTGGTGCTATACTCATAGAGGGAGAGTTAGGTGCAGAAGGAATGACAACCATGCCATTACTTTCTTCATAAGAATCACTTGCTGGTGCGAAGCGCTTCCTATATTACTCCCACTAGCTGAAGGATATCCTCCTAGAGACATTGTTCAACTTAATTCTCCCACTGAATCCTTCGTCAGACCATCTAACGAATCTTCATTTTCTATGTTACTTCACCTTTCAATTTGATTAGTGCACGTTTCTTTACATATGTAGGGCAACCCATATTTAATATGTGAAGAAAATGTCTTTTATTATACTATAACTCATATAGTACGTTTTTTACTAATCAAACTATTCGGAATGCATATTGAGATTTATAGTGTGTACCCTCAAAAGAATGTTTGGAAGAGAAAATGAATTCATCATAGATCTAGCAATGTCTAACAAAGCTCTATTTCTCCTTGCAGAAACGCCAGACTTCTAAGGAGTTCATTATGACCGAATTCTTTGACCTTTTAAATAAATCAGAAATTTTACTTGAGTACTCTTTGGCTTGCTATCCTTTTTCCTAGAAAAGGTTTATTAGTCAAGTTGCTTGAAAGACAAGATTCACAATTTCCATATGAATCAAAAGCAAATGGTGTTAAATAATCTAATTTATTTAACGTTGCTATTCTTGTTTCATTAATTTGACCAAGTTTGCAATGTCATAGATAGGTAGTAATTTTTCTGATTACTTAATCGAGATCCTTTTATTTTATTCATTTAATATCTAATATGTCGATTGATAATTAACCATTCATAAGAAAACCATTTCCACAACAACACCATTTTACGAAAATAACAATTATTATTGTCAAAATGGAAACAGAAAACTTTTAATGTCTAACATTTAAATGGAAATAATCTTCTTGGTAATAGAAGGAATAAAATAACAATTATTTAATTCTAATATAAAACCACTGGGCAAATCTAAACTATAAGATCCTATCACGTTCAGCAGCAACTTTTGCTCCACCCTTCACGCGTAGGTCAATTTTACCCAGTCCAACTGCTACACTGCTTCTCAGGCTTCTGCACATTTTTACAAATGTGTAAGCCATAAGTTGTATCTAATACTTTAACAATGAGAGTTAGTTATAGACATATTTATTTAATGATAAAAATACTTGAGCTTGAAGCACCCGGTGCTTTGGCTAGATTAGCCTTATACAGCTCACAATCTCTCTTCCAATGCCCCTTCTCTTTGCAGTAGAGGCAAACATCCTTTGCAACCTTTGGCTTCATATGACCTCCACCTTTAGGCTTCAGAGCTGTAGGAGTAAGTCCAACCTTACCTTTCTTCTTTTGCTTATTCTTGTTCTTAGAACGAGACTTAGCATTAGAGCTTACCATAAGAACAGTCTTTCCTTTAGAGGTCGAGGCTTCATAAGACTTGAGTATGTTATGGAGTTCAGGCATGGTCGTTTTCGTTTTGTTCAAATTATAATTCACAATGAAGTTAGTAAATGAACTCGGAAGCGAATATAGGACGATAGCAGCTGAGACACGATCCTCAAACTTAATTCCGGTGGTAGCAACTCTTTCAATTAAGCCAATCATTTTGAGGACGTGCTCAGACACGTTGCCACCCTCTTGAAGCCTACACTTGAAAATGTCTGTCAGAAGTTCATACTATAGAGTCTGACTTTCTGAATCAAACAGACTTTTCAAGTGTTCAAGCATCTCGAAGGCGCTCATCCTATCGTGTTGCCTTTGCAACTCCATATACATTGCAGCCAACATAACACATTGCACAGTTTTAGCGTCAGTGACGTGTTTCTCTCGAGCAGTCAGGTCAAACGTGGCAAACTCAGGAGAGTTGGCATCAGGAATCTTGGGTACCGGTGTGTCTAACACATACTCAATATTTTCTTGTCTAAGAACTAAACGCACATTTCTTTCCCAGACCAGAAAGTTTGGTCCAGTGAGCTTGCATGTATCCAAGATACTTCTCAATGATAAATTCGACATTCCTAAAAGCCTAAAGAAGTTCAAATAGAACGGGAATTAAAATTCATATAATAATTCCTATGATTACATTTAGTTAACTAAATAATATGGACTTTTAATTATTTAGCTCTCACTATTTTTCATGCTCTTTGACCCCAATAAAAAGAACATGGATTGTTTTCATAACCATAGTGGCCAAGATCCACATTCATACTATTACAGTCCCAGCTTGGGCTGATCACTACAATAATATAATGGGTAGGTCCCTAGACCAATTGCGTCCAAGCAATTCTTGGTTGATCAATTTTTAAATTGATCGACATCCCTAAATTAACACTGACGCTTGGGCGACTCGAGCTAATTTAGGTAAGTCAAAACCATCACACGATCACAAACATATGTATCTATAAATTAGTTCTATATTTTGTCGAATGGAATAAACACTTGGGTGAAATATTCTTTAACGAAAAAATATTTCTACTAATTTAATTATGATGGGTGATGTCGTTATCCTAGATAAGACTTAAATTTTAATTTATGGGGAACATTTAGCGGGGTATTAAATTGCTTAATCAAGATGCTAAAACATATTATCAAATAATATGTTAACGAGATCTAACTTAATAGATAAATTAAAGCATGCAATATAAATCTAATTTATAAACAAATACAATAATCAAACAATTAATTAAGCATGCTGAAAAATAATAATGTAATAACAGTTAAAATTAGTCCTTCTAAATCTCAAAGATAAACAATCTAATCTAATTAGATCTAAGCAAATATTAAACCCGATCAAGTTGGACTTCCGGAGTAATCGGATTTTAAATCTCTCCGTATCAACTCAACGTGTCTCTAAACACTAGGCTATTATTAATCTGCTTCAGTGGGATAAGGCAACCAGCTATTAATTGAAAATTGAAAAATCTAAATATTTGCAAAAAGAGTACCAAACTTAGTCAAATAACCAAATTTGATCCAAACACCAACTCTGAAGGTACGAAGGCCTCCTCTTCTCACATGAAATTTTAATTACAATAAAAATCATATTAATTTCAAAAATTAAACCAGGATTCATGATTGACAAAAAAAATAGCAGCCATGTGAAATTCGTCGCAGCAGCTATACACGCCGATCAACAGAAAACGGAAGAACAGAGATGTAAGGGAGATCGCCAGTCTACTTTGTTCAGAGAGATATTCCAGATCGGAAGAAGAATAAAAATCTTACTACGTATTATTTTACTCCGAATTGGCAGATAGATCGAAAACGATGAAACTTCAAATTTTAAACAACGATTGTAAAATATAAAACCAAATCGAAGAAAAATAGTGTTTGTGGTAAACACATACTCCGTATTTTTCATCCACGAAAAATTAACCAAAATTCGTATAATGTCATTAGAATCAGTTTGGCTCTGATACCACTGTTAGGAAATTGATGTAACGTACCTCGAAAGTACGGCAGCGGAAGTTTAAAATTTTCCCAAACAGATCTTCCCTGATTATGACAAAATAACGAATATGATAATAATAACAGATCTGAGTTAGAATTTACAGATCTTCCAGCCTAGCGGTGATAATCCTCGACCTTTGGTATCTACGTGATTTCTCCTTTCCGAAAGAACGGTTAGATCTCCCTAAGAGAAAGGCTAGGAAATCTCTTCGCAGGGAAATGAACTGGTAATACTGAATCTGAAAACTGGTCTGTAAATTATGAAGGAGGAGAGTGTATTTATACTAGTTCTAAACTAGTTTCTCAATCACAATGAAAGTGTTCTTCATTAATGAGTTTTATTCCTAACAGGACCAATACTCCTTATTAATGATTCAATTAATTAAACAAAACAAAAATAACCAACAATAAGAGTAAAGTGGGCTTGCACGCCACTTTTACTCATGATCATTATTTATTTTTATTTTCTCTTTTCTTTTAATTCTAAATTATAAAGAAAAGTACCAACTTTATTTAATTAAAAATACATCTTAATTAAGTACAATAAATCGAATTTATTCCACTTAATTAATTCTATCAAATAGAACTCTCCTTCAACTTCATGAATTGAATATGTTTAATCTAATTAATATTTAATCCATTTTCAGTATTACTAATTAAATATTATTTAATCCAATTAATAATATTTAATTCCTTCTAACAATTCAATCGGAAGGTATAATCACTTGTTGTGTGACCCATAGGGCCTTATATATTAAGCATTAATCAAATTAAGGTCTTAGTAGAATCCCTAGACGATTTACCAGACAAACTTAATATATAAGGACGTTTGCGAGGACTATTCAAACTCCCTGTAATATAGAGCTCATAGTGATACGGTCCTTTCATTCAGCGAACATTCAACTAAGTCTAGAACATGATATAGTGTCTATCCCAATAACTCAGTATCTGTCTCTCAATCTTTCTAGATGATCCATAACGATCATATTCGATATCCAAAACGAATATATCTTTGCATTGGCCAATGACTTTATGATCCATCTAGATATGAGAAGTAGAATGTTCTCTCTTAATCTATTATGAGGAATGAATCCTTTCTTGGCTCAACTACTACTCCATGTGCTTCGTGATGCACCCAACACATGCCGTATCTACCCCGATTGGAGTGCAAGCGTTGGTCATGGTCAAAGTACATCACTCCGCACATGTAGTACGTATTGACCTCAAGTCAGAGGACTATTACACTACTCTATACGCCGATAATCCCATAGACACATGAATAGAACTTATCAAATGGTTTCTCGGTGGGTATGCCAATATTCTCTAAAATATCTATGTGACCATCATGAATTACATGAACTCATAGTTGTGAGATCAACTATACTTTCTAAAAGTATGATGCAGTCCACATACCAATCTTATCGCATATCACCAATATCCCATTCTTGATGATCATTGATTGGGGCTATTTTAGGACTTTATGTTATATCATATAAGCTCCCACTTACTTATTGACAACATAATTCCAAGGGAACACAATTATGAATAAGATATTGACAATCGAAATACTTAATCATCAATGTGTAATACCGTATATATCAAATATATAAAACTGAATGTGATCAAGTACATATATCTCTAAAAGGTGATTGTCGCTAGGACATATATACTAACAGGTGGAGGTGAAGGTGATCGAGTTCTGGTGGGTGATATTTGATGGCAGGGAGAGACTTGTTTTGAAGGGGTTTTTTTTGGTGAGGGGCTTTTTGGAAGAGGTGAGGAAGGGGTGTTTGGTTTATGAGGAGATTGTGGAGGTGTGGAGTAGGGTGTGGTAAGTTTAGGGGAGGGTGCTTTGAGGGCAGAGCGTGATTTGGGAGGGGAAAGAAGAGGGGGCTCTAGTGTGGTATGGACAGAGGTGGAATCAGGAATTACCTCAAGAGTTGTTTCTTCAAACAGAGAGGCCCTCCATTCCTTTATCAGATTTTCCATCGTCAATGGTATATCATTTGCAGTTGATAGCTCGCGTTCTCCATGATGACTGGGACGAAATTGGATTAAAGACTCCTTGCGTTTCTTCTCAATTAGTCATGCATCAAAGATCTCTTGTCCATGTTCCTCCAAAGCTTTGACATGCTTCTCTGGTGAGGGAGTTATCAGAATAGCTTTACCTTTGTAGGTTGCTTTCTTATGCTCTGAGATAGATGTCAGAAACTTGAGATCAAAACATTGAGACACATCATCAGTGCCTGCCCAGTTAAGGACAGATGCTTCCTCTTCTTCATAGTGGGTGAAGTATTGGATAATCTTGATGAGGGGACCCATTCTCTCCATGTGAGTACCCTTTCAAACTGTCTGTCCAGAGCAACTCTGTAGTCAGTCATAGGTTCTCTTTCTGATGAGGCTTGGTGCTTTAGTGAGGTAGCAACTAGAGGCACTTCTGGTACTGAAGAGGGTTGCAGTTCTGATTCTGGTTCCCCTGAATTGTAGGACTCTTAGCAGAGTTCCATTTTGTCTTCTTCCTTATGATAAGTTGGGGTTCAGAACCATCAGAATCCGAGTTCTGAACTATCAGATTTCTTCTTCTCTTTGGCTCCTGCTTCTTAGCAGGTGCTTCTCTGGTAGGTTTGGGAGAGGCCATCTCTGATACAACCTCCTTTGGTGCATCCTTTTCTGGTGTGGTCTTCTTTTCATTCATTGTTTTCTTTCTTATCACATTTTCAACCTTTGTCTGCTCGGGTTGATCAGAAGTCACATTGGGCTTCTTGGTGACCTTCTTGGAGGCTGGCTTAGCTTTAACAACCTGTTGTTCCCTCTTTTTCTCAAGCCTTTCTTCTCGCTTCAGTTCAGCAGCAACAACCACATTGAGCTTAGGGGAGGTAGTGAGAAAGATAGACTTGGAGTGGTCAACTTGGAAAAGATCCCTGAGTTGCACTCCTTGGGCAGTAAGGACTGCAGAGATAAGAAGTCCATTCATCTCATCAGTTGATCCGATTTTGCACCATAAGCACATGTGCAGGATACTGACCAGTTTTTCATAGTCTTTCTTCAACAAGAACTTCTTCATGTAAAGCTTTACTATTCCGGAAGCTTTTGGTCGGCAGTAGGTTTCAACAAAATCTTGGACAGAGATATCCACTGTCTCTAGATCAATGAGATTGGGGGTCGCCTGGTCTTGTGAATCCAGTTGCACTCTGAAGAATTCATTTAGGGCATCTGCATCAAGCTTCAAGCTTTTGCCCTGTACTTGAGAATGGACAGCTTCACCGGTGATGGTGGCATTCAGTTAGAATTCTGCAACGTCCTTTGTGCTGAATGTCTCATAAGGATGAGCAACCACCTTGCTCAGTTGGGATTCACTCATCTCTTGGATGATTTTCTTCATCCTCTTCTGATTTTCTGCCAAAAGTGGCAGTGCAGACATATCAACCCTCATGCCGGTGACAATGTTGTTGATGAGGGTTTGTGCTTCCTCCTCAGTAAGGTCGTTGATATTGATGAGCTTCATTTTCAGATTGAGAGAGGTTTTGAAGATTTTCTGGTAAGAGGAGGGTTTGAAGAGGGTTCAAAAGCTTTGAGAGCAAGAGTGAGTTAGAGAGATAAAGTGCAGTAGCGGTTTATTTTGAAGGTAGTGGGTATAAATTTATTTGGGTTAGTGGACGTTTCATATTGTTGGGGGTTTCGATGCAACATTTAATAAAATGTGGGCGGAAAGACGTTTTCGTTTGAAGGAATAACTATCAGGGGTAGAAGTGTAAAAGACTTGTTCAAGTGCTTAGGTCTTTCCCGTACCTCGAAAAATAACTAACTCCACAACCACTTCTGGTAAGAAATCCTGATAAGAACTCCCGTACCAGAGAGAGAGGTATTCTGATGGGTGGTTCTCTGGTCCAGAGGGAGGAGTTCTGGTCCAGAACATCTCTGATTCAAGCATCTTGGAATATCATCCATCATTCACAGTTCTTCCCTTAGCTTGTTGAACCTTGCCTCAGGTAAAGGCTTGGTAAGAATATCTGCTAGCCGATCTTCTGTTGGCACATTCTCCATGCATATGTGCTTCTTCTCTACATGATCTCTGATGAAGTGATGTCTGATCTCAATATGCTTAGTTCTGGAGTGAAGTACTGGATTTTGAGTGATTGCAATGGCATTTGTGTTGTCACAGAGAAGCTTGATCTCCTTTGCATGAATGCCATAGTCCTTCAGTTGCTGCTTCATCCATAGAAGCTGAGCACAACAACTCCCAGCTACAATATATTAAGCTTCAGCTGTGCTAGTTGAGATTGAGTTCTGCTTCTTGCTAAACCAAGAGACAAGTCTATCACCTAGCAATTGGCAGTGGCCAGATGTGCTCTTTCTGTCTAACCTGCAATATGCAAAATCTGAGTCAGAGTAACCAATTAGTTCAAAGTTACCTCACTTTGGATACCATTGGCCTGCATTTGGATTTCCTTCCTGTTCTAGGTGTAACATGCATTGTTGATTGCTTCATCCCACTATCTAAGAGGTAGGTCAGATTCAGCGATCATGGTCCTTGCAGCTTCTTTTAGTGTTCTATATCTTCTTTCTGCAACTCTATTCTATTGGGAGCTCTAGCTGCAGAGAGTTGATGCATGGTGCCATTCTGGTCACAGAAAACCTTTATGACCTGGTTGACAAACTCTGTTCCTCTGTCTGATCTGATGGTCTTGACCTTCAGATTCTATTCATTCTGTAGTAGCTTCAACAGAAATGGTAGTTTCTGTAGAGTTTCATTCTTCTTTTTCAAGAAGATTGTCCAAGTGTATCTTGAGAAGTCATCCACCATGACTAGTGTATATTTCTTGCCACCAACACTTGGGGTCTCAACCGGTCCAAATAAATCCATGTGAATGAGATTCAAAGGACTAGTAGAGAGGTCTCCAGCAATGGGTTTGAAAGAGTTTTTGATTTGTTTTCCTTTCTGGCATGCACTACACAGATTCTCTTTCTTGTACACAATGTTGGGCAATCCATCAACAATGTGATCCCTTGCTAGTTTGTTGATTGTTTTGAAATTCAAGTGGCTCAGTTTCTTGTGCTATTCCCAGCTGAGTCTTGAATCTCCTTTTGCCATCAGGCAAATTCCTTCTTTTGCAGTAGACCAATCAACAACATATATGTTTCTTTTCCTATTAGCTGTCAGAACCACTTCCTTAATTGTCTCATGCTTGACAGAACAACCTTCCTTGGAGAATTCAACAGTGTAGCCTTTGTCACAGAACTGGCTAGCACTTAGTAGGTTGAACTTCAGGCCTTTAACATATGAGACATCATCAATTGTTATCTGGTTCTTGATTAGCTTCCCTCTTCCTTTTGTTTGACCTTCTTTGTCTTGTCCAACAAAGGTGACTTTAGGTCCATTGTGTTTCTGGAACTCTGTTAGGCAACTTCCGTTACCTGTCATGTGCCTGGAGAATCCACTATCAATACACCAATCTTGCTCAGAGATGGCTCCAGCACACAGTTCCTGCATCAGTAAAAGGAAGATTTAGGTACCCAAGCAATGTTGGGTCCTAGGGGGTCATGGAGTCTAGGCACTTGGTACCACTTTTGTCTCATCAAGTGAAACCTTGGTGGGTGGTACCCATTGTCCACCTAGTAGTCGTAATAAACTGAAGTGTGATTCACCTTGGGCAGATGCTTGTGAGGGTCATGCTTCCGGTTTACATACTTTTGCATAGCTTTTCTGGTTGGGTAGAAGTCCCATATACTATCAAGAGCAGAAGAACGATTAACTTTGGGCTTCTGAAGTTGACCAGCCAACCTCTTCTGCCTAAAATTAACCTTCTCTTGATATCTGCCTTTCTGGTGATCATTTCTGGCAAGGTAGTCATGAGAGTGTCTGGTCGAATTTTGCCTTTGATTTCTGTTATTTTGAAAACCTTCTCTATTGTTAGGTTTTCTGTCAGGTTCATTAGTTTTTGAAATTTGTTTGGGTTGAACCTTTATCTTTTTTTTTCTGGTCTGACCTTCTCATGAACAACCTTTGTGCAAGATACACTAGCTTGGCAGATGGGGCTAGACATCAGTGGCTCTATGACCTTATATGCCTTAACAACTTTGGTGCTAGGCATTACAGAAGGCTCACCTGAGTCTGTTGAGCCATATCCAAGACCAAAACCAACGCCAATTTGTTGGTCAAGTACTAACCTTTCCATTGAAGAATGGGCCTTCTGGTAGGTGTTGTACTTGATTTCAAATGACTCTATTTCTCTTACTCTCTTTAGAAGAGAAACATTTTCAGCTTCCAGCTGATCTCTTTCTTTAATAAGAAGATTGATTTTGATCTCAACCTCCTTTCTTAAGTCAAGGATTTCAACTTTTAGCTTACTGTTTTCTTCTTTAAACTCTTCCCAAAATTCTGACATTGAATCAGGATTAAAAGCTTAGCCTACCAAAGAAAAACTAGAAGTAGAGATAGAGGATACCTCATCATCAGATTGTCCCATTAGGCATAGATCTTCAGTTTCTGTATCCAGGCAACAGAATGCCTCATCTGATTCTGATTCTGTCTCAGAGAGAGGGTCCTTCTTTGGTTGTTCAGAAATGAGAGCTTTCCTTCTTTTGTGCTCATACTTCTTCTCTCCTTCCTGGCCTTGCCTTTTGGAGACTATGGGATGTGGACAGTTGGCTTTGAAGTATCCAGGCTGTCTACAGTTATAGCAGAGAAGCTATCCACTACTTTCTGAAGACTTGGTCTTCTGATGTGGCTTTCTGCTGAAGGATGGCTTCTCTCATCCTTGGGCTTCATAAATTTCCTGAACTTCCTGGCAAAAGCAGCCATATATTCGTCAGTTAAAAGTATTGAAGGGTCAAAGTCATTTACCTTGGAGGTGTTGTCTGTGAGGGTAGTAGTTGTTCTATCCTCAGCTTCTTCTTTCTCTTCTTCATTCATCTTGAACTCATAAGACTTGAGATCAGAGATGAGCTTTTATGTGTTGTAAGTTCTGAGATATTTGTTATCTCTCATGGCAGTAACTCTCATCTTCCAGGGTGAAGGTAGACCTCTGAGGACTTTCAAGTTGATTTCTATGGGGGTCAGTTCCTTCCCAAGTTCTGAGATCTCAGCAGTGAGGGTGAGCAGGCGTGCATACATCTCAGCTATGCACTCTTTGGGGAGAAGTTTGAAGTCTTCAAACTTCTTCATGGCAATGGTAAGTTTGTTGTCTTTCTCCTGCTCATCACCAGCTCCAATGAGGGTCAGTGTATCCCAGATCTCTTTAGCAGCGTTGCACTTCTTGATCCTGGTGAAGTATTTGTCATCTATTGCTTTGTAGAGGATGTCCTTGGCTATGTTGTCAAGGTTGTATTTCCTCCTTTCTTCAGTTGACCATTCATGACGACCTTTGATGATCATCAGAGGTTGATCACCACCAGCAAGGTATTCTGGATTCACCTTTTCGAACTGAGTGAAGGGGCCAGCATCAAGAACTTCCCACATCTCATCATGCAGGGCACAGAGATGTGCTTTCATCCTAATCCTCCGGTCATCAAACTTAGTAACTGAAAACATAAGATTCTTGGAAAGTGTGTTATCCATGATAAGAGATTTAAAATAAAGACTAAGAAACAAGTGGATCTCTGTTCAGCAAGTAACCTAAAAGATTACAAGAATGAGGAGGCTCTGATACCACTTGTTGGTCCCGTTTAAGTTAGGAACAGTCTAGAGGGGGTGAATAGACTGTTCATGATTTTTGAAACATTTCTCAAAGTCACAAGTGACTTGTCAGAGATGGTCTGAATCTGGTGACAGAGAAGGTCGGGTTCTGATGGAAGAACTGGACCTGGCAGCGGATAAGAGTTCTGTCTGGGTAGCCTCAGGAAAACACTAAGGCAAATGCCTTTCTGTTAACTCTTAGAACAAGATCTGATGAACACAGAGTCCAAGTCTTTTGAGTTAAACAGTCAGAATCTTAAGTGCAAAAAGTAAGTGCGTAAAGTAAAAGACACCGGGGGTTTTACAGTGGTTCAAGGAACAACTTGTTCCTCTAGTCCACTGTTCCACTAAGCTTGTAAGTTAACAATTACAATGCCTTAGTCCCTAGCACTTAAGAAGCACTCCTCGTCTTCTTCAAGCCTAGTTGTCACCCGGGATGCTCTTCCTGGCATCCTGATGACTGGTCTCGTTTCACTGAGTCCCTTGAAGTATTCCCACTTCACTAGTCCAGCTAGTTTGAGATGTCCCTTCTTTTGCAAGAAGTGTTTGATTAAAAACAGTTTTCTCCAACGTAGCTTCGCCACAAAGGATGTTTAGTTGAGGCCTTAGAAGTGTTGAAGAACTGAATGAACTTCGTTCTTGTTGGAAGAAAGAATATGAGGATGATATCTTTCCAACTTAATCTTTTCTTGTTTTGAGGAAGATGAAGATGTTTATCTCAAGAAAGCTTGAAGGTTGTAGAGAGCAAAAGTTATCGTGTAGTTCTTCGAAGTGTATCATATATATTGGGAGTTGACTTCCCGTTGGAGTGTAGAAGACAACTTCATTAAATGCTTGTAGTGTTGATTTGACCAGTTGGGTTCTTCGACTTGCTATTTTGGGGGTGAAAGGATATCCGCATGGTCAATCATCAGCTTTAAATAACTCTTCGTACGTACCGCATTAATTGAGCATTTAATGCGTGAACAGTACCATGTTCCGTCAAAAGACTTCTAGACGTTAGGGTATTTCCCGTTAGTTTCACGGCCGTTGGAAGTTACTTCAAAATATTCTAAGTGGCAGATAGCCAATTTTGATGAATCTCTGCTACGTACTCTGATGAGCAATTCTAATAGCATCTTTGATGAGTAGCTCCGGTAGCAACTCTGTTGACCAACTCTGGTAGCAACTCTGGTCAAGAGAGTAGGGGAGAGTTTATGGCCAACTAATACATACAAAGAAAATTCTAATACAAGATTTCTAAAAAGGGGTACTTTAAAATTCTAATTAACCTAGCATCATCAAAATCTAAATACATTTATTCTTTACATTCATGTAGTTAAGTCACGCTACGATAATATTCTTACCAAAAGAGATTTCGGTTGACCTTTATGGAAAGATAACTTGTTCTCTTTGCATATGTAAAAGTGTTATGGTCAATTACCATTAAAGTGGCAAAGTATTTATTTAAGTGACACATATATAGGTTAAGTCATTAAAGAAAATGCTTAGTCATGTATGAGAGATGTGCCACGTGTAAAATAATTTAGCTTCATAGATGAGGTATTGTCAGGCAGGCATATATCAATTAAATCACTTATCAAGCATGACAATTATTTATATCAAACAGAACAAAGTTCGTTCCTGATGGAACCGGTAGTAGTTCTATCCAAAGGTCCCACCTGCATGGTTAGTTAAATAATGAATTATTGTTTTGGACCCAAGGATAGTGTTCGTTTCTATTTAAGGTTAGTCATCAACAAAACTAAATAATCAACAGTCACACCACTCGTAGTGTGTCAAATATGTTTTTTTGCTGGTCATTCAGCTCTTCATTGTCCATCTCGGTTCTATCAACCATCTGCCCCTGCTTTATTGACTCCTACTAGTGAAACTAATGATGCTTTGTGGTATCCCGACTCCAGGGCTTCTGCTCACATGACCTCCTCGGAAGGTATTTTATCTAATAAAACTACTTATTTGGCCCTGACGGATAGCGTTGCAAATGGAGTTAATCTTCCCATAGCTAATATTGGAAATATCACATTAAATACTCCAATCCGCCCTATTTCATTAAAATCTGTTTACCATGTGCCTCAAATTAAATTCAATTTAGTTTCTATACAAAAATTGTGTGGTGATAACAGCTGTATTGCTATTTTTGATAAAATTCTTTGCTTGTTAAGGACAAAATTTCGGGGGCGGTTCTGCTTCGGGCACATCATAATGGACATCTCTATCCTATCAGCCTCAGCCATTCAGGCTTCAGCACCTCTAGCCTTAGCCTCTTCTGTTACTTCTGGCCCTGTGTGGCACCGTAGATTAGGACATTGTGATGAAAACGTTTTGCGCATGTTGCATACTAAAAATACTATTTCGAGTTCTTAACGTTTTGATCATGAATGTATTTCTTGTCGATTAGGAAAATCTCAAAGATTACCTTTCTCAGATGCTAGTCATAATTCCTTTTCTCCTTTGCAATTAATTCATTCTTATGCGTGGCAATCTCCTATTTTGTCTAACTTAGGCTTTAAATATTATGTCTGTTTTACTGTAAGTCTGTAAGTTAAGATACTAAATCTAAGTTTCTATTAATACATAATAAATGTAAAATATATTATTGTTGTTATTGTAGTATAAATTGTGTACGGAGTATACAAAGTTTCAGTTTAACTGGAAAACTACTTGTATGATATTTTTAAGATTTTGTAATAAATATATTTATTTACATATTTTTTAAAACCAAATCAAATAACATTATTATTGATATAAGTGGGGCTAATTATACTTGATGGAGTATATGGACCCCGACCCCCCGGCCTGCCGACTATTGGACCTAGACAGCGATTCACGTACACCAGCAGACAACATTTATATTACTATATAGTTTACATATTCATTGTATGTACTAGATTAGCTTTTTATACTATTAGTCCATTTATGTAACCGGGTCTTTTGGGCCCACATTAGAGGCTCAGGCCCGAATTTTCCTATATATACTCCTTATAGGAGGCTTGTAAACCTATGTCACAAACTCACTCATAATACATTATACATCTCTTTCTCCCTTCTTGTTCAATCTCTCACGTATTATAGGATATGGGTATCGATTATCCATCAAATGGTGCTCTCGTTGAGAGGTTTGAACACAATCAAGTGAGAAAACCTCCCAAAATTCACCCAAATCCATAAAAAACCACTCAAAAAGAAAATCATGAGTTAAGTATCTCGTCGGAGCAAGTGTCACCCCACCACTGTGTCTCTGGTCGCGCTGCGCTGCTTCAAGTCGAGAACCGCTACTGCCAGCTGGTCACCGATGCCACGGATCTCGCCAGCTGGCGTGAGCCGCCGGCTGTAGCTTCATGATTGGGATCTGCAACTTCTTGATCTAAAAACGCAAGCCTCACAAGCTAAGCTCGGTCGGACCTCGGCGTACATCGACGACACCCGCAGCCCACTCTGGCCTCCACCTTTTTTCTCGGCACCGTCGTTCACCACTCCTCTCTGTCCGTCCAGCTCGCAGATCTTGGACATAGAGTCGGTCTGACTCGTTCTGATGGTCGGATAAAGGGTCTTCCGCCACACAAGGTCGTGTCGCGCAGCTATAGCCCCGCTGGAAGCGACCCAAGCAGCAGCTCTGATGAAACCTTGTCCATACTCTGGCGACGCACAGGGACGAATACCTATGATGTTTCCAAGCGCCCAGTAGTCCGGACAAGCTGTCATCTTCCTTCTGACCGACGGTCGCCTCTCTCTCTCGCCTTCATATCCGGCCGAGATGGCCTATAAAATCTCCAGCCACGCTGATGGGAATCCGCTGCAGCCACTCCGTGATTTAGAAGATGCCTCATTCAGTGCGTGACATAAAAGTGGATGACCGTGTGGGTTCCATTTGACTTGGTCAATTGTTAAAACAGCTGCCCTAATCCATGGCAATGTTAGTAACACGGTAGCAGGCCAGG
This sequence comes from Cuscuta europaea, assembly GCA_945859875.1. Classification (NCBI taxonomy): domain Eukaryota; kingdom Viridiplantae; phylum Streptophyta; class Magnoliopsida; order Solanales; family Convolvulaceae; genus Cuscuta; species Cuscuta europaea. The sequence continues at coordinate 816,184 of CAMAPE010000080.1, read as the reverse complement.
GAAGTATGGGCCAAGTGAGAAACGATGGGCCAGGTCACATGTGATCCAACTAAATAATTCAATGGGCCTCAATCTGAGCTACATATTTCAGCCCATCAAAAGATAAGTACTCTTTAATTTTCATATTATTTATTGATGGAGTATATTCTCATCTACCCCAAGGGTATCATAATCGCTAGTGAGAAAGCATCATGGGGCCACATCGAAGTGCGTGAAAAGACTAAGTCCACAATTAGACCGACCCCGACCTCGACCGACCAAGGTCAGGAATGAGCGCCAGACAGCGATACGGCCAAGGACCAAAAAGTCATCTGACCCCGACCTCGAGGTCGGAAAAACACCAGGCTCAGGAATGGGCCAAACTCGGCAAGTCAAGAGCCCGACCTCGAATACTCGAGCTCGGCACCAAGCCCGACCTCGGAGATCAAGCATGTGGGCAACCAAAGTCAAGCGGTCAAGCACCATAGAGCCAGAACAATAGACAGGAGGCAAACCCCCTCGCGATGAGCCCAAGTCTCCAATCACTGACCCCGATAGAGCTCAAGGTCAGGCCAAAGTATTGTGTACTTAGACAAATCCGCAAGGACCGGCATCGCAAGGAGGTACTGCCATGTCATCCCCAGCAGCGGATAATATGCCAGAATGCACACGCTTAACCCCACGGGTATTCTGGTAGCAGTTTGTTAGATGATTCTAATCAGCCAACTGTCCAAGGCTATCTCTCCAATCACCTTTACACGTGGCTGCTCCCCATCAAATTAGACTGATAGTTTGTTAGAATAACTTTACACATGTCTCCTTCTTATTTGATCATCATATTTTTACTTGGGCACCAAGTATTGCCCTTTATCTCTTAGTATAAATATCACCTTCCAGCTTGTGGAAAGGGATCACATTCTCAATTCTCTTACTGTTATAATGCCGGATTGTCTATTTGTATTTTCCGATCAGTACACTCTCTCATTCTGTTTGGATTCCGACTACCCCCGGTCCGGTGATCCATCATTTTTGGTGCTTTCATTGAGAATTGAATTGTGAACAGGTCAGATCCTCCCGCATTTTCTCCCGATCTATAGCAAGTTTTTTCTCAACAATGGCTAGAAAGAGAATTGTGAGAACCCGACGTGCTGCTACCACTGTCGTACAGGTTGAGCCCTCGCTGGAAGCTTGATATTCATGTAATTTCCGATTGTATGTTTGTATTTTTAACTAGTTTTTATTAGTTCTAGTTGAGGAAATTACACACTTTTGGTGTAATACTTTATTTTCATATTTATTTGTAATTTGTTTAGATTAGGACTTTTCTGAGCTAAACAGGTCAAAGATGATCCAAGGGATCAAGATTGGACCTTAAAAGATCAAGGAAAGTGCAAGGAGGCAAGAAAGATTTCGATTTGGAAAAAATACTCATGTACCCGGTCGGGTATTGCCTATACCCGATCGGGTATTTGCTTGATTCGATTGTCCAAATCAAATCCGGGAACAAATGATCGTGGGAGCAAGATTTCGTTAAGATTTGTCACATACCCGATCGGGTATGCCCAGAAAAGTGACTTTCTGGGAAATTTCCTAAGATACCCGGTCGGGTATCCTATATACCCGGTCGGGTATCAGCCCCTGCAGCTCCCAAAAGCCTATAAATACACCCCTTTCCTTCACAATAAAATCACCAATTCACATATACTCTTTAGCTCAGTTTAGTTAAGTATTTCTTTTATATTTTTAGCATGTTTAGTCTCCAAATGAGGAGCTAAACTCTTCCATCTTGGTGTTGCTCTTGAAGCTTGTTGATTATTAAAGTTGTGAGTTATTTTCTTAACTTCTTTCCTTGAATATTAATTAATGGTTCTTTCTTTAATACCATCTCTATATTAATGTTGAGGAGTGTTGCTAAGATGAAAATTAGTTAACATCTCGACATTAGTTAGAATGATATTTTCTTCCTCTATATTAATGTTGAGGAGTGTTGCTAAGATGACAATTAGTTAACATCTTGATATTAATTATAGTAGGATTCATCTTCTTTAATAATATTCTTCCTTGAATATTAATTAATTCCTACTCATATTTCATATTAATATTTTGAACATTACTTAAAGGATCAACTAGTTTTGTTTCATATATTAATTATTACTAGAAACGATCAACGAACCAATGGTTAATCGTTGATGGTTTCACAAGTAAGTAACTTCGGTTTATTAATGCACGGTCGTGGTTAATAAACTTAAGAGGGATTAATTTTGTTGGTTAAACTGAAACCGTTGTGTTGAGGTTATCAATCTCAATTGATTTCATCAAGGAGTTAGAAAGATTAAATGCTACTATTAAATCGGTATAAGGCGTTGTTCTATATTTGATTAATAGTAAGGGTTATTAATGAATGGTTGTTGTTAATAACTACCCTCGATGAAGTGGATATACTCCCCGATTGAGTATTCGAGAGGGAATAAGTTATAGATATAACAATGATCGACTAAAATATATCAACAAGTGGAATATAGCAATGCCAAGTCCTTTTTATCTTTGTATTAAACACATATAGGTTGTTCATCTTAGTTTCTTAATTAAATTAAATCATTCAAAACCAACCCCCCCCCCCCCTTTTAATTACTAGTTTCATAAAAAGAGAATCATTCCTTTCCCTGTGGATACGAACTCTACTACGCTATACTACGTATAAGTGTTTAGTATTGAATTTATTTTGACGCACCGTGACAAAGTGCTCGTCAAATTTGGCGCCGTTGCCGGGAAAAGGCAATTAATTTTCTTTTTATTTTATCTCATAAAAATCAAAAACAATATATATATATATATATATATATATATATATATATATATAAATTCTTGCTCTTCTATTTTCTGAGCTTACATGAGTTATGAGTATATGGATACCAACACTTCATCCTTAGAGAGTCAAATTTCCTTCATGACTTCACTACTAAAGGAATCTATCTTTAACTCAAAAGCTCAAGATGCCAAGACATGCAACATTTGCATGTCTCACAGGCATCTTACGGACTTCTGCCCAAAGCTCCAAGAAGAATACCTTGCACAAATGGATGATGTACCTCACATGAGGTATGATTCATTCTCCAACTCTAATATGTCCACGGAGGACAAGGTTCGGGCTCTTACTAACAGTGTGACCGCCATGCAACAAAACATGGTGCAATTCCAAAATGAGACCAAGTCTAGCATTTTAAACTTGGAAACTCAAATGAGTCAAATAGCCGGAGTCGTGAGCAGGCTTGAAGCAAGGGATTCAGAAAAAACTCATTCTCAACTAGAATGTGATCCTAAACAGCAAACTTTTGCAATCACATTGACAAATGAAGAGGAAATGCAAAAGGAGATCCAGAATCCAGAAGAAGTAGAGGAAGAAAAAGACATGAAGCTCCAACTGGTCAAAAAAAAGGATAATCCGAGCTTCAAGGTCAAATATCTATCCTTGTCATCTTTTGAGGTACCCCCATCAATTCTAAAATTTTTGAGAGAAACTCATAAACTTGGAAAGGACAATGACATTTCTGAAATCCTCTTCAAAATTGAGGGATCGAAAAACTTTTCATTGACCATAGTAATCGATAATTTCTTCCCTTTCCTCCCACCGCATGAATCAATGACAATCTGGATATTTGATCCTGGAAAGATTCCCAAATTGAAGAGTTGAGAAGTTGAGCACTCCTATGAACGTCCTAGGAGTGAAAGTGTGAAAAAGATAAACTATCATGATCCAAGTTTGAATGACTGAACACAATGATGGCGTCGTGCCGCGACGTTAAACGAGGCGCTTCTTGGGAGGCAACCCAAGCAAAGATACATATTCTTTTCTCCCTTGTAGTTTTCAGTTCAAAAAAAAAAATACCAGGGGCACCATACCCGATCGGGTGTCACGTACTACCCGGTCGGGTATAAACAAAAATATAAAGGGTGAAGCTCGGGTAACCAAATACTCGATCGACTCAGGGGTGGAAAATTATGAAGTACCCGATCGGGCAGCTCCATATACCCGGTCGGGTATGTTATTTTTTTTTGGAGTATGTTCGCACCAAAACGCCCGATCGAGTATACCCCAACCCGATCGGGTAGGACCCCGTATTGTGAAGAAACACAGGCATACCCGATCGGGTATGTCAGGGTACCCGGTCGGGTACACGGTCTTTAAACCCGAATTAGCCACCCAAAACACCCATTTCATCTTCCCCAAACCTCCAATTTCGAGGTTTCTTTCTCCCATTACTCCCTCGAATCTCCACCAAATCTTTCCAAACCAACGCCAAAATCTTCACCACATTTCCCTCTACACCCCATATCCATCAACACCACATTTTTCCCCAAAAAACTCAAGTCCAAAAATAATGCCTTACGCCCTCCCCCAAGTCCGAAATTTGTAACTCAAAATTCAAAGCATCAAGCGAAAATGGCACCAAAGAGAACAAGGGGCAAGAGTATTTCATTTAGAGCACCGGTCAGCCCGGTTATGATGGAGACGAGCACTAGGGACAGTGCTTCGAGCTAAGTGAGGGGGGGTCACTCATCGGTGCGTACTTAAGTTTGATACCTTGTAAACTAGCATTATTTTCTTCGCAAAGAAAAATGAAATTCTAGTTAGGTTGAAAACCCAAAAAATGGGCAATCTAAGCAAAAAAGGCTTACAAAAAAAATGATGAGTGAGTGGAGAGGTGGAAAAAGAAAAGAGATGCTAGGATGAAAACCTGAAAAGGCTCCTAGGCAAAATGAGAGATATGAGAGATATATATTTGTTTTTACAGGACATCATTTAATCTCTTGAAGATGAAAAGAGGAGATGAGCATAGAAGGCCATGAAACCCAAGAAGATATTATTCTTTGAGCTAAACACTCAATGTAAAACTCATATGTTATCCTTGGTGGTCTTTTGCTTTTTCTGGTTGATTGTTGAACTTTTGAGGACTTGGAACGGTTCAACATTTGACTTTACTCGAGGACGAGTAAAGAAGCTAAGTGTGGGGGAGTTGATATTCATGTAATTTCCGATTGTATGTTTGTATTTTTAACTAGTTTTTATTAGTTCTAGTTGAGGAAATTACACACTTTTGGTGTAATACTTTATTTTCAAATTTATTTGTAATTTGTTTAGATTAGGACTTTTCTGAGCTAAACAGGTCAAAGATCATCCAAGGGATCAATATTGGACCTTAAAAGATCAAGGAAAGTGCAAGGAGGCAAGAAAGATTTCGATTTAGAAAAAATACTCATGTACCCGGTCGGGTATTGCCTATACCCGATCGGGTATTTGCTTGATTCGATTGTCCAAATCAAATCCGGGAACAAATGATCGTGGGAGAAAGATTTCGTTAAGATTTGTCACATACCCGATCGGGTATGCCGACATACCCGGTCGGGTATGCCCAGAAAAGTGACTTTCTAGGAAATTTCCTAAGATACCCGGTCGGGTATCCTATATACCCGGTCGGGTATCAGCCCCTGCAGCTCCCAAAAGCCTATAAATACACCCCTTTCCTTCACAATAAAATCACCAATTCATATATACTCTTTAGCTCAGTTTAGTTAAGTATTTCTTTTATATTTTTAGCATGTTTAGTCTCCAAATGAGGAGCTAAACTCTTCCATCTTGGTGTTGCTCTTGAAGCTTGTTGATTATTAAAGTTGTGAGTTATTTTCTTAACTTCTTTCCTTGAATATTAATTAATGGTTCTTTCTTTAATATCATCTCTATATTAATGTTGGGGAGTGTTGCTAAGATGACAATTAGTTAACATCTCGACATTAGTTAGAATGATATTTTCTTCCTCTATATTAATGTTGAGAAGTGTTGCTAAGATGACAATTAGTTAACATCTTGATATTAATTATAGTAGGATTCATCTTCTTTAATAATATTCTTCCTTGAATATTAATTAATTCCTACTCATATTTCATATTAATATTTTGAACATTACTTAAAGGATCAACTAGTTTTGTTTCATATATTAATTATTACTAGAAACGATCAACGAACCGATGGTTAATCGTTGATGGTTTCACAAGTAAGTAACTTCGGTTTATTAATGCACGGTCGTGGTTAATAAACTTAAGAGGGATTAATTTTGTTGGTTAAACTGAAACCGTTGTGTTGAGGTTATCAATCTCAATTGATTTCATCAAGGAGTTAGAAAGATTAAATGCTACTATTAAATCAGTATAAGGCGTTGTTCTATATTTGATTAATAGTAAGAGTTATTAATGAACGGTTGTTGTTAATAACTACCCTCGATGAAGTGGATATACTCCCCGATTGAGTATTCGAGAGGGAATAAGTTATAGATATAACAATGATCGACTAAAATATATCAACAAGTGGAAAGTAGCAATGTCAAGTCCTTTTTATCTTTGAATTAAACACATATAGGTTGTTCATCTTAGTTTATTAATTAAATTAAATCATTCAAAACCAAAACCTCCCTTTTTAATTACTAGTTTAAAAAAAAGAGAATCATTCCTTTCCCGTGGATACGAACTCTACTACGCTATACTACGTATAAGTGTTTAGTATTGAATTTATTTTGACGCACCGTGACAAAGTGTTCGTCAAAGCTACTGCTACTTCTGGTGCCAGGAGGGCCGCCTGGGGAAAGCAAGTCGCTGAAACTTCTGCGAATCTGCGCAGCTAGATCCAGCGTGCTTCCCCAGATCTCCGCCAACAGATCTCGTTGAATCGCGATGCAGCGGCAATGCCGCCCACACAGGTGATCCCACAATTTCAGAATCTTCTGATGGTGGATCCCTCTGCGGCGGTTGGCGCCCTCATCTCTGGATTACAACAGGTGCTACCCACGCTGCAATCTCAGCTAGCAGCTGTTGTGGCTCCTCATGCCACTTGGCCTACCTCGACGGCGAATTCTAGATCCCAGTCTCTGAGAGTGGGCTCCATTGATGCCCCTTTGGTGGTGGAGAGACCAGCACAGATGGTCTATCAATATCCCCCTCGCCAGAGAGCTATTCCACTGGCTATTCCACTGGTGGCTTCCGCAGCACCTCTGAACGATGTGCCTCTAGCACAGCAGGCGGGAACTTCCCACCCCACCGCGGCACAGCAGAGGATGACTCCACCGCCTCCTCTTGCATTGCCATCAAAATACACGGCATGTCGTGTTGATTATGGCTGCCGCAATGATGAAGGCGTCTACGTCGTCACCACGGAGGACTCCTCGCAGTCCTTCTCCCCGCAAGGGCAGCAACAGGATGACAACCCTAATCCCTGGATCGAAGTGGGAAGGCATCCCATCTTCTCCAGATTGGGGGACAGATCTATGGCGAATCAGCGCCTATCTGTCAACATTCGGGGCATTAACCGGGCGAATTCCCCAGTTCTCAACATCCCCCAGCAACAACAACAACAACAACAACAACCTGGGAGAAGGATTCTAGAGCGTGTACCCGCTTTGGAGAGGCTAGGGGGCAATCGTTTTCCCAGATTCGCCCCCCCCCCCCCTCCCCATGCCACCAACAGATGCCTTCTTCCCCAAGGCAGCAGCGTGCTTCTCCACCGCGCCAACAATAGCAACAGCCCTTGCACCACCCAAGACTCTCACCGCCAAGGTGGAAGGTTGAATCTCCACCACGGTGCCAGTGCTAGGTAGATCCTAGGGAGGAACAGATCCGCCTCCTTACTCAACAGGTTAATGAGTTGCGGGCTGCAGCAATCACAGCCCCCAGCACACGGCGTGTGACGCCCAGCTGGAAGCGCTAGCACTCCAGGTCCAGCTACTACAGGCTCAGGTCAACCATGAACCCATCACGGTGAGGGTAAGGATTGCTACCCCTTTCACCACCCAGATAATGCAGACCCCTGTACCCCCAAAGTATAAGGGGCCCAACATCCAACTCCATGGGGGTAAATCTGACCCCCATGAGCACTATACCTGTTACCAATCCGGCATGTATATGATGGGCACCAGCGATGAGTACATTTGCAGGATGTTTCCCTCCACTTTAGAGGGGGAGGCATACGAGTGGTTCAACGACGTGCATGAAGAGTCCATTGACTCATGGAGGGAGTTGGCCACATGCTTCCTCACCCATTTTGCCGCCAGGGCAAAGACAAAGAGGCACTTCTCCTACTTGTTATCCGTCAAGCAAGGCAGAGATGAGCCATTGAGCAAGTTCCTGGAGCATTGGAACGAAGAGATCTCCAAGGTCTATGGGGCAGATGACAACACTCGTCTGTCCATGCTGCAGGAAGTCATGTGGTCTGGAGCCTTCTCCAGGAGCCTTATCATAGATCCCCCCACGGGATTATCAGCGGGCGCTTCACCGAGGGCTGAACTATGCCTTAGCGGAGGAAGTGCAGTTATACGTTCGTAATTTCCATATCTATGTTTATGTTTTTAATTAGTTTTGCTTGACTTTTACTTTGGAAATTACACACTTTTGGTGTAATAGATTAGGTTGTTAAATTCTTGTAAATAGGTTAGATTAGATATATTCTGAGCTCAAGTAGGTTTTGGTCACTCAAAGTACAGTTGGTGAACCCAAAAAGTGAAGAGAAGGTGCAAAAGTTCAAAGACAAAAGAAGATCCTGAATTTTGGTCTATACTCGGTCGAGTATTAGCTATACTCGATCGGGTATTAGGTTGAAACTTCAAATCGGATCAGATCCGAAGACAAGGGAACATGAAGGGAAGATTTCAACCACGATTTTGTGTCTATACCCGATCGGGTAGACCGACATACCCGATCGGGTATGCCTTTGAATTTCAAAAGAATTTCGGTCGAGTATGGTTCGAATACCATTTTCTAAGCATACTCGACCGGGTATGCATATATACTCGATCGGGTATACTCTTAGAAAATACCTTGAAACCGGTCGAGTATACCTCGGATCGGGTGTTACACACATACTCGATTGGGTACCATGTGTATACCCGATCGAGTACCCGAATCCCATCCCAAAAACCTATAAATACACCCCCTTTCCTTCACAAAAAGATATCCAATCCCTTTGTACATCTAAGCTCAATGTAGAATAGCTCTTTCTTTATATTTTTCATCATGTTTAGTCTCCAAATGAGGAGCTAAACTCTTCCATCTTGGTTTTGCTACTTTGAAGCTTAATGAATTTGTAAGTTGTGAGTTATTTTCTTTAATCTTCTTCCTTGAATATTAATTCTTTCTTTCAAAATACTATCTCTATATCAAAGTTGGGGAGTGTTACTAAGATGACAATTAGTTAACATCTTGACATTGGTTATAGTAATAGCTATTTCTTCCTCTATGATAATATTGGGGAGTGTTACTAAGATGACAATTAGTTAACATCTTGATATTAATCATAGTAGGATTCATATATTTTAATATTCTTCCTTGAGTATTAATTAATTCCTATTCATATTTCATGTTAATATCTTAAACATTACTTAAAGTATCAACTAGTATTGTTTCTCATATTAATTATTACTAGAATCAATCGGTTAATACACTTGTTATTAATCCGATTCTTTCAACGGTAGTAAACTTGGAATATTAATGCATGCATCTCATGGTTAATATGCCAAGGGGAATTAATTATATTGATTAAACCGATAAACCGCTTGTGTTGAGGTTATCAATCTCAATCGTTTTCATCTTAAGTTTATTGCTACTATCAAGTTAATATACGGCACTTGTTCTATATTGACTAGATAGTAAGTTTTATTAATGAACGCATCTCGTTATTAATAACTACCCTCGATGAACTGGATATACTCCTCGATTGAGTATTCGAGAGGAAGATAGTTAAAGATATAACCGGGATCGATGAACATTTCATTAAGTGGATGAAAGCAAAACCAAGTCTTCATCTCATTGAATTAAACTCATATAGGTCGTTTATCTTAGTGTTTTTAAAGCAAACAAATCTAAACCCCCCTTTTGTTTACTATTTATTTAAAAGAAAAGTATTCATTTCCCTGTGGATACGAACCTTACTACACTATACTACGTATTAGTATCGTATTGATTATTTATTTTGAGTGCACCTAACGACGAGTGCACGTCAAATTTGGCGCCGTTGCCGGGGAAAGGCAATTAATTTTTCTTTTATTTCAAGAAAAATCAAAAAAAATATTAAACAAAAAAAAATATAAAGAGTTCTTATTCTTCTATTTCTGAGCTTAGTGGAGTTTATGGTTAAACATCGCTCCATAAACAAAATCACATATCAAACAAACCCAGAAATAGAACAAACTTTCAAGCGGTTGAAAAGTAGATTTTCTAATACCGACTCGGAGGAATCATCTATCAGAGATTCATCCAACGCTAGTTCTCATTCTAGCGACACCGAAGAGCCAACCACAATGGCTCTTGAAACAAGAACACTACGGGAGCTCACTGCTCCAAATTTCAATCAACAACCACTATGTATTACCTTCCCTACACTCGATGAAGGTAATACATTTGAGCTAAAATCTGGGCTCATACATCTACTGCCATCCTTTCATGGCCTAAGAGGAGAAGATCCGAACAAACACCTTTCTGAGTTCCATATTGTGTGCACAAGCATGTGCCCCAGTGGTGTCTCGGAGGAACAAATCAAATTGAGGGCTTTTCCATTCTCCCTCAAAGACACGGCCAAGGATTAGCTATTCTATCTTCCTTCAGGGAGTATAGATACATGGGCGTCAATGAAAAAATGCTTCCTAGAAAGGTACTGCCCTGCATCTGTCTCATCATCTTTGAAAAAACAAATAAGCAACATCGAGCAAAAAGATGATGAGACATTATATGAGTATTGGGAGCGTTTCAAAAAGCTGTGTGCTAGCTGTCCATATCATGGTTACACAGAGCAAGACCTCATCCTCTACTTCTATGACAGTCTTGCGGAGCAAGATAGACGCCTGGTGAACGCAGCATCTGGAGGGGGAATTGTCAACAAAACCCCTTCCCAAGCTAGGAACCTCATCTCGGAGTTGGCCGAGAATTCTAGGCACTACAATGGGAGGTCATCATCAAAACGGGTCATGGCAGCGGAATCCAACATCTCGTTGGATAGTCAAGTAGTCGGCTTGACTTCTTTGGTAAAGGATTTCCTTTTAAATCCAAAACACCAAGAAGTCAAGGTCTGCGGCATATGCTCGACACAGGGGCACCCCACCGATTCCTGCCCAACACTACAAGAGGAGAATTCCGAGCAAGTCAATGCTTTGGGATTTCAAGGTCAAAAGAGGTATGATCCACATTCTAACTCCTACAATCCTGGGTGGAGAGATCACCCGAATTTGAGGTATGGGAATCCTCAAAATCAGCCCTTGCCACCAACTTTCCCAAAGCACCAAGGCCAGACGTCAAGCTCAAGTATGTCCACCAAGGACATGATCCGAGCACTCACCTCAAATGTCTCAACCATGCAACAAAACATGGTTCAATTTCAGCATGAGACCAAATCAAGCATTCAGAATTTGGAAAGCCAAGTCAGTCAAATTGCAAATGCCGTGAACCGACTTGAAGCAAAGGACTCGGGTAAACTCCCATCTCAAACAGAGCAAAACCCGAGACAACATGTGAATGCTATAACGTTGAGAAGTGGTGCGACGTTGAAAGAGGCAGAAGAGAACGATGAAGAGACTGAGGGTGTGGACCCTGAAAAAATAGTCCCACCGGAGGAGGAGCTCACAGAAACCAAGCTCCCCCCACCCTTATCATATGAACAAGAAATCTCGTTCCCTGAGGCGCTGAAAGAGACAAAGAAGCTAGAAAAAGATGCCGACATCTATGAAACCTTCGCAAAGTGTGAGGTAAACATTCCGCTTCTTAACTTAATGAAAAATGTCCCTCGTTTTGCTAAATTCTTAAAAGAGTTATGCAAAACAAAAAGAAAAGATAAATTGAAAGGGAAACAAGAGGTTAGAGTTAGTGAACACGTCTCGGCCATTTTTCAGAGGAAACTTCCCGAAAAATGTAACGACCCAGGCATGTTCACTATCCCTTGCAAAATAGGAAACACCACATTTCCTAAGGCCTTGTTGGATTTAGGGGCATCAATAAATGTCATCCCCTATTCTGTTTATAAAACTCTACAACTTGGCCCATTACATCAAACAGGTGTAATGATTCAATTGGCAGATCATTCTAGTACTTACCCGAAGGGTGTAGTAGAAGATGTGCTAATAGAAGTAGAAAATATGGTCTTTCCTGTTGACTTCTATGTCCTTGAAATGGGAACTGATAACCAAACAACACCCATCCTTTTGGGTAGACCCTTCATGAAGACCGCAAAAACGAAAATTGACGTTTCTAGTGGTTCACTAACTTTAGAGTTCGATGATCAAAAAGTGGAGTTCAACATCTTGGACTCTACGAAAAAAAATGCAAAATCCAACTCTTTGTTCTTTACATGTTGTTGAACCACAAGAACCGCTGTTTTTCAAAGAAGCGGATAAAATCAGATGTCTTTCGAGAAAGAAACCCCGGCCTTACTGGAAAAGGCCGAAAAATAAAAATGAAAAATGGCCAAATAGGGCCTTGAAAAGTGAAACAAGGGATGCTCATGATCCCACATAAAACAAAACCAAAAAAAAATGAATAACGTCGTGCCACGACGTTAACTAAGGCGCTACTTGGGAGGCAATCCAAGTTTATTTTATTTTATTTTATTTAAGTGTGTATAATTCATTTTTTTTATTTAATTCAAGTATTTAGAATTCAATTTTTGTCTAATTTTTTGAGAGATCAGTGAGGGAGGGCACTAATCATGGGTTTTTGGAAGAAAAGAAATAAAAAATGCAGGTTTTGGAACATCTGGGGACATACCCGATCGAGTATCACCTTATACTCGGTCGGGTATGAGCAAAAAGAAAAGGGACCGGGCACTACTCGATCGAGGGAGCGCTCAAAAATTGAAAAATAAGCAATACCCGATCGGGTATCACTATACACCCGGTCGGGTATGTATAGAAATGCTAAAATTGAAGGGGACTGACTCCCACACTCGACCGAGTACCCGCTTCAAAAATGGAAAAAAAGCACATACCCGATCGAGTATGGAGGAATACTCGACCGGGTACAGGAGACAGGCTGCTCACAAAGTTCATTTTCTAAGCATACTCGACCGGGTAACAACACCCTACCCGATCGAGTACAGGAGGCAGGCCGCTCAAAAACTACACTTTCCAGCAATACTCGACCGGGTAACCATACACTACCCGATCGAGTACAGGAGGCAGACTGCTCGAAAAAGCCACTTTCCAGACATACCCGACCGAGTACCAGCACATACTTGATCGGGTATACGGGTATTATAACCCCAAATCAGCCCCAAAACACTTCATCTTCTCCAAATTTCCAACCTTATCTCGAACAAAAACGCCCAAACCCCCATTTTTACACCTTCTCTCTACCATATCTCTTCCAAATCTTCACCAAATCCGCCCATTTCAAAGCCAAAACACTCCCCTCATCCTCCTCTACACATTCATACCCACCAATCCCATTCTCCCCCAACTTTCAGAGGTCCGAAAAACCCTACCCCCCACCTTCCAATTTCGGTTTTCAAAGGCAAAATTCACTCCAAATGGCTCCAAGGAAAGAGAAAGGGCAAAGCTCAAGCACTAGGGCATCCATTCCGGGCTACGAGGACATCCTCTTCGTGGACAACGAACAACGCACACGCTTCATATCCACAATTGAAAGGCAAGTTAAACCTTCCCGCTTTTTATGCCTTGATGCCCTAAAGGAATTAGGAGTGTACAAATTGATGAAGAAATTTTTTCATGAGTTGCACATGGATAAAATTTTCAAAATGCAATACAACTCAAATGAAAAAATTATCTATGAATTCCTAAGCTCTGTGCACTTTGAGAAAAATGAAGAGGACTTTAGGGATGATAAACTCAGGTTTCGATTGTTTAATCACAATCACACCATCACGAAACTTGAGTTCGCCGAACACTTTGGTATTCCGGTCCCGTACCAAAAGTCTATATCCGACAATACCACCTTCGGCCACACCCTATGGACCAAGATGACCGGGGAGACTAAATTTAGCTCCTCCCAACTCTACATTAGTCATGTCCAACATCCCGTCCTACGCCTCTTTTTGAAATTCCTTGCCAACTCCTTGCTTGGACGTCCCAACAACAATCATACAAGGATGGGGGATGTATGCCTCATCTCGGTAGCCTTATTCCGCATCCACGTGGATTTCAACCTATGTAATCTCATGTGGGCACATCTAAAAAAAGAGAGCGTGGCAAAGGGTGCTATTGTAGTGGGCGGGGTAATTATGCACTTGGCCACAAATTTCGGGTATACGGATGACTCTCCTATACCCGACTACTGTTTGATGAACATATCTTGGCTGGGCCACTCGGGCTGTACATCTTTTTCACACACCGTTTATGGTGAAGAAAGGCCCAGAAATATGTACAACTGGCACATCCACCCCAAACCCCTCAATCACTTCCTTTTGCCCAACCCAGAACTCCCCCAACTCCAATTCAAAACAGGAAGAGCGGACCAACATTACCTCTTCCCAAACGCCCTCCCACCTCATCTCCAGGAACCGGAACAGGAACCTCCCCAAAACCAACTCGATTACGAGCCTTATGAGCAACTACATAGCCATCCAACCATGAGCCAGGACTTCCCAGAACAAAGTCAAAACCCTCCACCACCCGATTTCTTTCAACAACTTCTGGAGGGTCAACAACAACTGCTCACGGGAATAACCCAAATGGACAACCGGCTCAACCGATTAGAGGAGGAACAAAGAGCCGGTTTTCAAAGATTGGAGGATGAGCAAAGGGCCGGCTTTCAACGATGGGAGGAGCTCCGGGAGGCCGATAGACATCGGTATGAGGAAGACCAACATAGGTTCTACGGGCCTATGTACTCTTTTATGGCACAGCAGGGATCCTTCCATACCATGGCGAACCCTCCTCCACCACCCTCATGGTATGACCCCACTTATTGGGGTAACTTTGGAGGATCTGGCTCCGGTGGTGGAGGGTACGACGGCGGAGATGGCGGGGACACTTACATGGGAGATGGTGGCCAAGGGAGCGGCTTTGGAGGGAGCTACTACGGAGGAGAAGGCGGGCACTAGGGACAGTGCTTGATTCAAGTGCGGGGGAGACACTCATGTAGGTATGTAATTTTCATTTCTACCTAGCACTATGCATGCAATTCTTTTGAACTTTTACACAAAAAAAAGAAAAAAAATAAAGAAAAAATAAACAAAAGAAAATAAATGCTAGTTAGGTTGAAAACCCAACAAAATGGGCAATCTAAGCAAAAAAGGCTTATAAAAAATGAGTGAGTTGGAAAGAATGGAAAATGAAAAGAGGTGCTAGGATGAAAACCTGAAAAGGCTCCTAGGCAAAATGAGAGATATGAGAGAAATGTTTGTTCTTGCAGGCACTCATTTTATCCTTGTGAAGAAGAAGATTCAAGATAAAGAAGAAGAGAGGAGGAGAAAAGAAGATAACACTAGGAGGCCATTAAACCCAAGATGCTCTTTTGTAATTTGAGTTTAAAACTCATTTTTCTTTGTCATCATTGGTGGTCTTTGTGTTTGTATTGTATTCTTGTTGAACTGTGGAACTTTTGGACAAACATTGACGCTTGTAAACATTTGATCTTACTCGAGACGAGTAAAGGTTTAAGTGTGGGGGAGTTGATACGTTCGTAATTTCCATATCTATGTTTATGTTTTTAATTAGTTTTGCTTGACTTTTACTTTGGAAATTACACACTTTTGGTGTAATAGATTAGGTTGTTAAATTCTTTTAAATAGGTTAGATTAGATATATTCTGAGCTCAATTAGGTTTTGGTCACTCAAAGTACAGTTGGTGAACCCAAAAAGTGAAGGGAAGGTGCAAAAGTTCAAAGACAAAAGAAGATCCTGAATTTTGGTCTATACGCGGTCGAGTATTAGCTATACTCGATCGGGTATTAGGTTGGAACTTCAAATCGGATCAGATCCGAAGACAAGGGAACATGCAGGGAAGATTTCAACCACGATTTTGTGTCTATACCCGATCGGGTAGACCGACATACCCGATCGGGTATGCCTTTGAATTTCAAAAGAATTTCGGTCGAGTATGGTTCGAATACCATTTTCTAAGCATACTCGACCGGGTATGCATATATACTCGATCGGGTATACTCTTAGAAAATACCCTGAAACCGGTCGAGTATACCTCGGATCGGGTGTTACACACATACTCGATCGGGTACCATGTATATACCTGATCGAGTACCCGAATCCCATCCCAAAAACCTATAAATACACCTCCTTTCCTTCATAAAAAGATATCCAATCCCTTTGTACATCTAAGCTCAGTGTAGAATAGCTCTTTCTTTATATTTTTCATCATGTTTAGTCTCCAAATGAGGAGCTAAACTCTTCCATCTTGGTTTTGCTACTTTGAAGCTTAATGAATTTGTAAGTTGTGAGTTATTTTCTTTAATCTTCTTCCTTGAATATTAATTCTTTCTTTCAAAATACTATCTCTATATCAAAGTTGGGGAGTGTTACTAAGATGACAATTAGTTAACATCTTGACATTGGTTATAGTAATAGCTATTTCTTCCTCTATGATAATATTGGGGAGTGTTACTAAGATGAAAATTAGTTAACATCTTGATATTAATCATAGTAGGATTCATATATTTTAATATTCTTCCTTGAGTATTAATTAATTCCTATTCATATTTCATGTTAATATCTTAAACATTACTTAAAGTATCAACTAGTATTGTTTCTCATATTAATTATTACTAGAATCAATCGGTTAATACGCTTGTTATTAATCCGATTCTTTCAACGGTAGTAAACTTGGAATACTAATGCATGCATCTCATGGTTAATATGCCAAGGGGAATTAATTATATTGATTAAACCGATAAACCGCTTGTGTTGAGGTTATCAATCTCAATCGTTTTCATCTTAAGTTTATTGCTACTATCAAGTTAATATACGGCGCTTGTTCTATATTGACTAGATAGTAAGTTATATTAATGAATGCATCTCGTTATTAATAACTACCCTCAATGAACTGGATATACTGCTCGATTGAGTATTCGAGAGGAAGATAGTTAAAGATATAACCGGGATCGACGAACATTTCATTAAGTGGATAAAAGCAAAACCAAGTCTTCATCTCATTGAATTAAACTCATATAGGTCATTTATCTTAGTGTTTTTAAAGCAAACAAATCTAAACCCCCCTTTTGTTACTATTTATTTAAAAGAAAAGTATTCCTTTCCCTGTGGATACGAACCTTACTACACTATACTACGTATTAGTGTCGTATTGATTATTTATTTTGAGTGCACCTTACGACGAGTGCACGTCATGCAGAGCCACAAAAGGGCACAGGAAAATGCTGTCAAGCCCCAAAAGCAGGAGCAGAAGCAGCAGAAAAAGCCAAAATAGCTGTAGGAGGAAAAACCCCGCGATGACGATGATAGGCACTGAGGTAGGGGCAACTTCATAAGCAGACGCCCCTGGACTGGTCCCAAGCTGATGGCACCTGAGGTCCTGACGCCGCCAACCCATTCTGTCAGCCACATTCTGGAGGCAGATGATTAGGAAGGGTTGGTGGTTCGGGACCCACGGATTAATGAGATTGAGCTAGGGGACAAATCATGTCCCTACTGCAAGTTTCACAGGTTTCATGGCCACACAACAGATGTATGACATACGCTGAAGCTGGAGATTGAGAAATTGATCAACCGGGCCGGCTACCTAACATGATTTTTCTGGAAACCGGAATCCGGCCAGAAACGTGGCCATGAGTGCAGGTCCAGGGATGAGGAGCAGGAACCAGACCGCTCTCCAAGGAAGAAGGATATTGGATTGATCTCTGACGATGATTCGGCCGAGGATAACAGGCACAACCAGCGGCGCTGACATGAGGTCCGGATGATTGTCAGAGGAAACACGGGCGGTGACACCGCCTCACAGAGGAAGGAATGGAACAACAAGCTCTACGTGGGGGAAATCACAAACCCCCCACCTGCTTCCAAGAGAGCAAGGTCAGATGTGATGTCATTCACCGACCGCGGTCTGCCAGACTTTCCTTCTCCCCACAGGGATGCTTTGGTGGTAAAATGCTAGGTGGACGCGGCCATCATCCACCGCGCCTATGTTGATACCAGCCCCTCTATTGACATCATGTACATATAAACGTTCCATGAGCTGGACCTCCACCTCAACTCTTTGAGGCCCATCCGAACTCCCCTCTCCAGATTTACCGGTGACTCCATAGATGCCGAGGGCACTATTGAGCTCACCCTTAGATTCGGGGATGGATCTCACCACTCTAAGATCCTTGTGGAGTTCGTGGTGGTGCGACTCGAGTGTGCTCATAATGTGATACTTGGAAGGCCAGCACTGGAGGATCTGGAGGCAGTAATTTCCATGCGGAACCTCTACATGAAACTCCCAACTAAGTCTGGGGTCGGCTACTGCAGGGGAAGCCAGAAAATAGCCCGATCCTGCTATATGAAGATGACTAAGAGGATGGCTTCCAGAGACATGCGCATCAACACCATTTCCCAGTCAGCACTTCAAGAGGAAACTCCTCGAGCTGAGCCCGTGGATACGCTGGAGACAGTTGTCCTGGACTAGGCCAATCCAGAAAGGGTTGTTCAGGTCGGGACAAATCTGAAGCCGGAACTGAGGCAAGCAATAATCTTTGTTCTTGTTAAATACAAGGTCATCTTCGCACTAGGTCCTGATGAAATGTCGGGAATCAGTCGTGATATAATCACGCACAAGCTATCAGTGGATCCCAATGTGACGCCTGTCAAACAGCGCAAGCGGTACCTGTCTATGGATAGGCAGGAATTCGTCAAGGCTGAGGTGACTATGCTCCTTAGCTTAAATCATATCGCCGAAGTCGAATACCCGGATTGGCTAGCGGATGTTGTCTTTGCACCCAAGCCACCAACATTTCGTATGTGTGTCGATTATACTGACCTCAACAAGGTTTGCCCGATGGATCCATTCCCATTGCCGAACATCGATCAACTCGTCGATGAGATTGCCGGCTGTGAACTCATGAGCTTCCTGGACGCCTTCTGAGGCTATCACCATATTTTCATGAACGAGTCTGACACCCAGAAAACAGCATTCATGACTCTGGAAGGCATTTTTTGCTATCTAGTCATGGCATTCAGGCTCAAAAACTCAAGCGCCACCTACACCCCTATGGTGGCCATGGTCTTCAAAGATGTGCTCGGCAGAACAATGGAGGCATACATTGATGACATGATAGTCAAAAGCCGCAAAGCCAGAACACATGCTGAGGATCTAGAAGAGATCTTCAAAATTATGGACAAAATCAACCTCCAGTTGAACCCCAAGAAATGCACATTTGCAGTTCGACGGGGCAAATTCCTGGGCTATATGATAAGCCAACGTGGGATTGAACCAAACCCGGAGAAGGTGTAGGCCATACTCAATATGGAGCCGCCCCGAAATGTCAAAGAGGTCCAAAGGTTAACTGGGAAATTGGCAGCCCTCAACCGGTTCCTTTCGAAATCGGCTGAGCATGCACTGCCTTTCTTCCAAATCATGAGGAAGTCTGCGAAATTTTAATGGACTCCCGAGTGCCAGACAACATTCGATGACCTCAAGCGATATCTTGTCTCTCCGCCAGTATTATCAAAACCTGCGCATGGGGAAAAACTGTGCCTCTACCTCGACATCAGCCATGAGGCCTTGAGCTCGGTCCTAATTCGCGAGGAAGAGCAAGGTCAAAAATCCATCTACTACATAAGCAAGACTTTGCGCGACACCGAGCTCCGGTACTCACCGGTAGAGAAGACTGTACTTGCAGTAGTGTGGACTGTGAAGCGCTTAGCTCACTACTTTCAGGCTCATGCCGTCCATGTTCTCACCCATTAACCTCTAGGCCAACTGATGTGGAGCCCAACGAGCTCAGCCAGGATGGTCAAATAGGCCGTTTTTCTGAGACAGTACCAGATCGAGATTAAACCGAGGCCAGCCATCAAGGGCCAAGAACTTGCCGACTTCATGGCAGAATGCACTGCCAGGGATCTCACCCCGGTCACCTCAATTGACGAGGATGGTTGGTGGGCTCTGCTCACCGATGGCTCTTCAGCCACCAAAGCATGTGGGGGGGGGGGGGGGGGGGTCGTACTCATTACCCCCGAGGGCTTCCGAGATTATTATGTTATACGCTTTGCATTCAAAGTCTCCAACAATTAGGCAGAATATGAAGCCTTACTGACTGGCCTACATCTTGCAGCTAACATGCAGGCGGGAAAGCTAAGAGTCAAATGTGATTCAAGGCTCGTGGTCGGGCAAATTAACGGTTCCCGTGAAGCAAAGGAAGCCCGAATGAAAGAGTACAAAGCAGCTGCACTGGAACTCCTAAGAACATTCCAGCTATACGAGATCTTGCAGATACCACGGGCTCAAAATCAAGAAGCTGATATTCTGTCCAAACTGAGCTCGGACACACCTGAATATATCTCCAAGATAGCTCAGGTGGAGGAACTGTCAACACTGAGCATACAACAGACTCTCATCCATCATGTACAGGCCACCCCAAGGGACTGGACCACTGACCTGAAAGAATACGTTGATAATGGCCAACTGCCCAAGGGTGAAACCGAGGCCAGACTGGTCAAACTCCGGGCTCCGACCTATACCCTCCTTGATGGCATGTTATGCAAAAGATCTTACAATGGCACGCTCTTGCGCTGCCTCAGTGACAATGAGGCCAAGCTGGCCATGGAGGAGGTGCACTCTGGGGTCTACTCTGCACATCAGGTGTAACACCCCCAAATTTCCCACCCAAAATGTTGATATAATTACAATAAAACTTTTATTTATTGATAATGAAAATTTAAAGAAATACAGCGGAAGTCTAAAATAGGGAAATGGGTGTTACCGCCACATCCGGTCATCTCTCAACCGGACGCACAGGCAACTAAAACATAACAACTAATTTAATAAAAATAAAGTGTTTGTAAAGTAAATGTTTATTTCATGACTAGTATAACTAAGGCGACTACTAATTCGCTCTCGGGCCATGCAAGCAATCATCAATCGACAAAATCATCCTCACCTGCACAAATAAAGTGCAGAAACAAAACAAGGAAAAGAAAACAAAAATTAGCTTTAGAGCTAAGTAAGTACTACCCAACCCCGTAAAATAATCATGTTTGACTAAAATAGATCTTTATATAATAATATATATAAAAATACGCACACCATCGAAATTCTTTTCACTTTGATTTTTCTCAAAACTACTTCTTTACAAAAATCCTCAACCTCTCTTTAAAACTTCATAATAACTCTTCTCTTTGATTTCTTCAAAAAAATCACTTCTTCTCAAGCTTTCCAAGAGCTAAAGCAAAGGTTAACAACCGCGCCTGTCTTGACCCTACCGTCCGGTACCGAGGGGTTCGAGATCTACACCGATGCTTGTTTAAAAGGGTTGGGTTGCGTATTGACGCAAAATGGAAAGGTGGTGGCCTATGCATCAAGGCAACTAAAGACACATGAGGTCAACTATCCGACTCATGACTTAGAACTGGCAGCGGTTATCTTTGCTCTAAAGCTGTGGAGGCACTATCTCTATGGGGTACACTGTAAAGTTTACACCGATCACAAGAGCCTGAAGTACATCTTCACCCAAAAGGAGCTTAACATGAGACAGAGACGCTGGCTAGAACTCGTCAAAGACTATGACTTGGAGATCCAATATCATGAAGGCAAAGCAAACGTGGTTGCCGATGCGCTGAGCCGGAAATCAACCCTGTAAGGAATAATTGTATTTAGATTTTGATGATGCTATATTAATTAGGACTGTAGAGTACGCCTTTAGAAATTATGTATTAGAATTTTCCCTTGTAAAGTTCTTAGCATATTCGACCACCAGAAGGCCTCTCTACCAGAAGTCCTCCAGACAGAAGATCTTGGTTCTCTGTCTAGGAACAGAAAACGTCAGGGTCTCTGTTACCCTTTAGCGTGACAGAAACCCTCCTGGTTCTCTGTAAGCTACCAACAACAGAAGTGCTCATGATCTTCCCAGAATCAGTTCTCTGCCAATGACACCAGAAGGTCTGACACTTGGAAGAAATCCACAAAGCCGGGAAGTCAACTTAAAGATTCCTTCAAACGGCTAGGAGTATGAAACGAAAAAGCTACAGTGCTCGCATTAAATGCTCATTTAATGCTCCCCATGCTCCGTGGAGTAATTGCAGATGATTGGCCGCAATGTCAGGATTACTTTATCCCGAAATAGTAACCCGCCAACTTTACCGGGTCCTACTGGTCAAGTCAACTGCTCGCGCATTAAATGCAGTTGTCCTCCTACTCCTCCAACGGGAAGACAACCTCAGTATAAAAGATACACTACGAAGAACAACCGGATAACTTTGCAACCGTGATTCAACCTTGCTATCACATTGCTACAAGCAAGATATTCAAACTCTGAAAAGCAAAAGCCTCCTTGAGATTCAAATTCACTATCCTCTACAAGAGAAGGCAGAAGTTGGAAAAATACTCTTTCCAACTCAAGCAAAGTTCAAAGTGTTCTTCAACTCTTCAAGCTCATCACATATAAATCTTTTGTAACAAAGCTAGTTGGAGGAACCCCTGTTTCAACAGAAACTCTTCTTGCTACAAGAAGGACGTCCGAATAACTGGAGTAGTGAAGTGGTGATACTTCAAGGAGACTCAGTGAAAGGGGACCAGTGTTAAAGGAAGCCAGGCAGTGCATCCCAGGACACATCTAGGCTTGAAGAAGACGTGGAGTGCTTCTTAAGTGCTAGGACTAAAGCTTTGTAAACGGCAGTTTTTACAGCTTAGTGGAACAGTGGATTAGAGGAACGAGTTGTTCCTTGAACCACTATAAAAATCCCTGGTGTCGTTTACTTACTGCTTTTAATACTTGCATTTAATTAGAACTGTATAACTCCTTGAACTTGGTATCTGTGTTCAGCAGAACTTGTTCTACGAGTTAACAGAAGGCCTACTGCCTTTGCTCCTCTGAGGCTAACAGAACTCCCTACCAGAACCCCATCCGCTGCCAGTCTGTTCCTTCAACAGAACAGGCTATTCTGTAAATCTGGTACTTAGTTTAAAAAGCTAAAAAACAATACAGTCTATTCACCCCCCCCCCTCTAGACTGTATCCAGTATAACCGGGACCAACAAACCCACTCCTTCAAAGCAGCATGGGTACTACCTGATGAACTTTACCGGGACTTTCAAAAGTTAGACTTGGAAGTTCGGGATTTCAGAGAGGTAGAGCGGGAAACACGGTTACTCACCATGACCGTTACCCCATCTATCTTCGACGAAATTCGTGAAGGGCAGCCTGGAGACATAAAGCTAGACCGAATCCGAGCAGTTATGACTAATGGCGTGAACGGTCCGTTCAAACTGTACGAAGACGGGAGCATTCGACACAAAGGAAGGTGGTGTGTCCCGATGAAATGTGAAGAACTTAAAAGGAAAATTCTGGAGGAAGGGCACAACACGCCTTACTCGGTACACCCTGGGGGCGATAAACTCTACAAAGACATCAAAAAGAATTTTTGGTGGCCAAAAATGAAGAAAGAGGTAGCCGAGTTCGTGGCCCGGTGCTTAAACTGTCAGAAGGTGAAAGCCGAACGTTGCAAGCCCAAGGGACTCGTACAATCCTTGGAGGTACCAAAGTGGAAGTGGGATTCCATCTCCATGGACTTTGTTGGGGGCTTACCCCTAACCAAGTCTGGCAAAGACAAGGTTTGGGTCATAGTTCATCGGTTAACAAAGACCGCTCGCTTTATCCCAATGAACGAAACTTGGAGCATGGAGAAATTAGCCCGAGCCTACATCAAACACGTGGTTAAGTACCATGGAGTTCCACAAGACATCGTTTCTGACCGTGATTCTAGATTTCTATCTCAATTCTGGAACGAATTGCAAGCCGCCATGGGGACGAAGCTGAAGCTGAGTACTGCCTTTCACCCGATGACCGATGGACAGACGGAACGAACCATCCAAACACTCGAGGACATGCTGAGAGCATGTATGTTAGACCTACAAGGGTCGTGGGACGAACACTTAGACTTAATAGAGTTTTCGTACAACAATAGCTACCACGCCAGTATCAAAATGGCCCCGTACGAAGCTCTATATGGTCAAAAGTGTAGAAGCCCACTATGCTGGGGTGACATGGAAGATCAAGTGGTGTTAGGGCCGGATTACCTCCAAGACACCATAGAGAAAGTGAAGACGATTCAAGCAAGGATGAAAGCTGCACAAGATTGTCAGAAGTCTTATGCAGACCTGAGAAGGAAGCCAGCAGAATTTGAAGCGGGAGAAAAAGTCCTACTCAGAGTCTCCCCGACCAAGGGAGTAATGAGATTTGGAAAGAAGGGGAAGCTAAGCCCGAGGTTCATTGGCCCATATGACATCCTCGAGCGAGTGGGAAGAGTGGCATATCGGCTAGCTCTACCCACCGAATTGGCTAAGGTATTACATACTATAAACCGCTCGCCAGTGAATACCTTAGTAAATATCTCTCAAAACCTAAAGTGTGCTATGCGTAGGTACACAACGTTTTCCATATCTCCCAATTGAAGAAGTATGTCCGCGACGAATCCCATATTCTTAGCCCCGAGGTACGAATCGTAACCTTATGATAATTAGATCCAAGTATCACATCTAACCTCGACTTTTTAGGTGGTCGAGTTGGATGAATCGTTGACTTACGAGGAGAGGCCAGTCCAGATTTTGGATACTAAGACCCGTGAGACTAGAAGAAAAGCGGTTAAGATGGTGAAGGTGTTGTGGTCTAACCATTTGGCCGAAAATGCCACATGGGAGACTGAGGACGATATGCGCAAACGTTATCCAGAGTTATTTGAATAAGGTAAAATTTGAGTTACGAGGACGTAACCTCTCTTTAAGGGGGGTAGAAGGTAACACTTAAGAATTTGATTATTTAGATATAGTAATGTTTCGGGACGAAACATCTTTTAAGGAGGGTAGAATGTGACACTCCAAATATTTAAATAAAAATAAAAATAATATTTAGCCAGATAAATCATAAAATATTGCGGAAGTGACATTTTAATTATTAATTGAGTCAGACAAAAATTCAACAGTTGTAACATTCTAATCAGATAAAAATTTCAAAATTTATGACGTCTTAGTCAGATAAAAATATTTCAGTAATAGGAACAACATTTTATGAAACAAATGAACCAGATAGAAAATTAACAATTGTGACAT
Organism: Cuscuta europaea; assembly: GCA_945859875.1. Lineage (NCBI taxonomy): Eukaryota > Viridiplantae > Streptophyta > Magnoliopsida > Solanales > Convolvulaceae > Cuscuta > Cuscuta europaea. Next base: position 790,958 of record CAMAPE010000080.1, on the reverse strand, counting down.
TTTTAGTCAGATAAAAATGGTCCGATAAAAGAAGTAATATTTTATATCAAGTACCAATTATACATATGACATAAGAAGTAAAAACTATATTTTATTTTTACAAAACACAATTTCCATTTTTACTCCTAAATATATAAACTATATCTACGTATAATACTATACGTATTAAAAATTATGTACTATATTTTTAATCAGATTTGTGTAACTATTGTTAATAAAACCAAGATACGTATGTATACTACACATACGTGGCGTACACCCATAATACACATATACTACGTATATACTTAATGCATGCATATCACACATAACACATACATACATCATGAATCCATGATATATTTACATACGCATACATGCCTAGTAATATCAATAATAATGAGAAAACAGCAGTAACGAACGCAGCCTACACTTCGTATATGGAAATACATTAAATGGAGAAGATTTTCAACGTACAAAACCATTAAAATGGACAGTCTAGAATTTTCCATACGTGAATATACGAGTATATATTTAAACGTGATCGGCATCCCACCCTGCAAATTAAACGAACGAACCCGCAAACCTCTATACACAACATAACCTGCGTAAATCAAAATAGAAAAGTGAGAAAAGAAAACAGAGCGAGAAAGAGGAGAGAAAGATTAGCGTAACATCGTTCCAGTGTTGCCGGACTATGTTTCACGCCGGATCGAGCTGCCGTTATCATCGACGGAGAAGTAAACGCCGTGCCACCGTCGAAAGAAGGAGGCTGCCGGAGTACAGTTGAAAGGTGCTGGAGGAACCGCGCTGAAAGTGGAGGGAGTCAACGACCGCGATCGTGAGTGGACTGCGTGCCTGCGTCTGGAGCTTCCCTCTCCTCTGCTTTCAGGTTCTCCCGCATAGCTTCATCGGTAATGTAAGGCCTGCTCTTCGAATATTTTGATACGGAGTATTTCTAAGTGCAGGTCGGGCTGGTTATAATTTGACTGCATCAAACTTTTAAAACGACGGGTGTTAACTCTTGGCCGGATTAAATAATTCCTATCATGGAGTCTTGGACGAAACTGATGATTATTATGATGAAATGAGTAATAATAATAATGATGATAACAAAGCTAAGTTGAGTTATAAACTAATGGATGGATAGAGTTATTTGTCAGACAAGAATAAGAATTTGAGAAATGATAATACGTGAATAAGATTTTGTAATGAACTCCTAAAATTGAGTAACTGAATTGGGTAGGGGCTAATTAAGAATAAGAATAATTATTAATTTTAGAATTTTATATTCTTAGAAGGTTATTTCGGCGAAGTCGAGGTAGATGAGACAATTACAGATTCTTGAATTTAAGGTAAGTTTCTCTGCCAATCTAAAATCGTTTCCTCGTATTATATATGTATTATGTGATACGTGATTTTAAGTGTGAAGTATGATTTTTATGCATGTGATTCTGAGATGATTCGTGGAACTAAGTGCTTTTGGGGGTAAATATTTTATCTAAATATTTTTAAAGCAGTTTGAGAAGTTAAGAAATATTTTGAAGTATATTAATTCAAGATAAAAGAATGATTTCATAAGAGGTGAGCACCACGGGAGAAATCCGTGGTGTCGGTTTTCCACGTCCGGATAAATGTGGAGGGTGATTAGGTTTGCTACTACTAAGAAGTACAGTTTGGGTTTAAAGTGATATTTGGATCGATGATCCCTTTTAAGAAGAAGTTATGGTAGTAGTAAATCCCTAATCATTCAAAATATCTTATTCAGGGGTAGTTGGTAGACTGAGTCCCGACTACTCATTACGACTTACTACTCGGGGGGGCTTGGAATCCCTTTTAGGGGGTGTGCACACTTAAGGTAGTCGTTTCGTTTCCAACAGAGCAGTTGTGGTACCGGCACTTGTTCGGGGTGGCCGTCCGTAACCACGGTCCACCGGGCTCTACCGAAAGGTTGAGCACCGCCCTTCTAAATTACTAGGAAGCTAGAGAAGAAGTGATTTTTTTGAGGAAATCAAAGAGAAGAGTTATTATGAAGTTTTAAAGAGAGGTTGAGGATTTTTGTAAAGAAGTAGTTTTGAGAAAAATCAAAGTGAAAAGAATTTCGATGGTGTGCGTATTTTTTTATATATTATTATATAAAGATCTATTTTAGTCAAACACGATTATTTTACGGGGTTGGGTAGTACTTACTTAGCTCTAAAGCTAATTTTTGTTTTCTTTTCCTTGTTTTGTTTCTGCACTTTATTTGTGCAGGTGAGGATGATTTTGTCGATTGATGATTGCTTGCATGGCCCGAGAGCGAATTAGTAGTCGCCTTAGTTATACTAGTCATGAAATAAACATTTACTTTACAAACACTTTATTTTTATTAAATTAGTTGTTATGTTTTAGTTGCCTGTGCGTCCGGTTGAGAGATGACCGGATGTGGCGGTAACACTCATTTCCCTATTTTAGACTTCCGCTGTATTTCTTTAAATTTTCATTATCAATAAATAAAAGTTTTATTGTAATTATATCAACGTTTTGGGTGGGAAATTTGGGGGTGTTACATCAGGGCCCCCACACTATTTCCAGAAAGCTCCTTTTGCAGGGGGTACTTCTGGCCCACTATGGCAAAAGACTGTGCTCGGATGGCACGTACCTATAATTCATGCCAACAATTCCAAAATGCCCCGAGACGCCCAGCGGTGAACTACTCTCCCATCAATACAACAATTCCATTATCTAGGTGGGGTGTGGATCTTGTTGGACAGCTTCCTCGGGGAACAGACAACTGGAGGTGGATTATAGTCGCCATCGACTACTTCACCAAATGGATAGAAGCAGAACCACTGGCTAGCATAACCGAGGCGCAGTGCAGGAGGTTTGTCCACAAAAACATCCACGCTCGCTTCGGTGTGCCACAACAGCTTATCACAGACAATGGGACCCAGTTTGTCACGCCCCGGACCTACCCGGACACGTCAACAACCCGCCGTACAGTACGAATAGTCAACCGCAGTCCGACTCATTCATACTATACAAGGCGTCTTGAATACCATTCACACATAGTACATCCATAAACAAACATAATGTAAAACATTTATTAAAACAGCGGAAACAATAGATACAAGTGTTCAAGCCACACTTGGCATAATTAGGCATGCAAGCCCCCAAAATAATTATTCAGAAAATATTATCCATGAGCATTATTCATATTGTTTTTTTCAAAAACAAGAACGGGAGAAGCACGAACCAAGTCTTCTCCTCAGAAACTTCCCGAAGCAGTGGCTGGTGGTAGCAACCTTCAAGTTCTACCTGAAACTGTGAGGTGGCCTCCCCCGTGAAGGGGAGGTCAGTACTTGGAAGCATTTGACAAGTACCATGACAACTATACTAAGTATAATCAAAGTTTAAATCTCTGAGGCCCTCAACTAGGGCATTATTACATTATAGTTAATCCGTTCATTTAATATCAATTCATCATTATTTGTCACGGTCTAGAGCCCAGCTCATAATCACCGTTATCTACTACGGTCTAGAGCCCAGCTCATAATCACCGTCATCTACTACGGTCTAGAGCCCAGCTCATAATCACCGTCATCTACTACGGTCTAGAGCCCAGCTCATAATCACCGTTATCTACTACGGTCTAGAGCCCAGCTCATAATCACCGTCATCTACATCGGTCTTGAGCCCGATTCATAATCACTGATTCCTTATAATTCAAATTCTTAGGATCTAATTCATCCATTTCTCAACTAACATTTCCAACTAATATTTCAATGCTAGTTTTTTTTTTTTAATTTTTTTTTTAAACTCCGGAAGGCCAACCACCAAAATCAGTGGGGTAAATGCCGGGGGACATTTACCGAATTTTATTAAAAATATAGATTTTTACAAGTAAAATCCGCGGGGACCACACCTGACCCAGATAGAAATTAAAATCTAAAAGTCGGAATGCCAAAAAAATCCATCCAAAACGATCTACGAACAAAAAATGGAAGCTGATCCATAACTGAATAATTAATTAAGCGATCCACTGGGCCCTTAGCCAAATGGTGCGCAGCCCAGTTTCCTTCACGCCTGGTAAGCCCAAAAATTACCCCTTTCCTAATAGCCATCTGTAGAGTTTCCTGAAGCTCCACCTTCCATCTCCTCGACTTCCTCCCCTGAAAGAATTCCAACGCCGATGAAGAGTCCATTTCCACCTGAAATTGTTCGTATCCTGCCTCAATAGCCCACCAGAATCCAACGAAGACTGCCCGGATCTCAGCCTCTAGAGGAGAAGAGGCTTCGATCGGGAAGGTTACAGCAGCGGCGAAAGCTCCCTTTCTCCCACGCATGATGGCTCCTCCTGCTGCCCATTCAGATAAGTAACTGGCGTCGATATTTCAATGCTAGTTATTTATTTATTTCAATATAATTCCTTCTTCTTGCATAATTGGCCTTAATATCAAATATCACTTTCATACCTTCATGGCTTCTCCTCATGGCATCAAAGTATACTATCCCAAATGATATTCATGGTTGGTACAACCATCATACACACATATTCATAACATCTAAACATACACAATTTATTCATAAATTTGTGTATCATGCATACTATACTTTTAATCAATAGTAGTTCCATTTATACATTATTAACCATCAACAATTCATGCACATCACATTTATATTCACTTAGGAAATCCCATGAAATTAACCCAAAGATTATAAGTATCATAGTCGGTCATCCTCACCTTAATTAAGCTTAAGCGCGTTCTACGTTTCTTGATTGAACTTTGACCAACTCCGGCGACTTTGACCAACTCCGGCGAACTTTGACCAACTCCGACGAAACTCCGGCGAGGCTCAAAAATACTTTAAATCAAGTTCCTAACAAGGTTTTATCATCACAAAACCCATATCAACACAAATAACCTATAAAAGGTTATTTTCCGGCAAACCGGTCGATTTGGCTTCTAAGTCCGTTTTTGGACTTAGAACCACTTTCCAACCCATCATTCCACACTTAAATCATGTAGAACAATACTAAAGGTCTTTTATATGATATATACCTTATATGCTAGAAGAAAAACAAAGGAAAAGTTATGATAAGGTCATTACCTTAATTTTCACACCCTTTTCCTAGCTTTTTCCTTCTTAAACTTTCTTCTTGGACTCCCTTTAGCTTGAGTTCGGATTTGGGCTATGGAGATGAAGTTTGCAGAGCTCTTCTCTCCTTCTTGGTGTATTTGGGTCGAAAATGATGAGGGTAAGGAGGTAGGGGTGGTTCCTTCTTGTCTCATCTAGACAATGAGTGAAGGGAGGGAGCCTACTACATGTCAAAAGTGTCTCCCCCATCCTCTCAATTGTTGCTCAGACAATTTGGCACTCATCCAGCCCTCAAGGGTTGACAATTTCGTGGGGTGGCCCCCACCCATGTGGGAGGTCATCCCAATTTGTCCCAACGTGTGCAATTTGCCCCGAAAGTTGTATTTTTCAGACTGTTTTAAGTATATTTTATTTTATCGGGTCAAATAAAATATAACACTTGTTCCCAATTCTTAATGGACCTTAGAATCAATATGCATCCCTCACTTTAATTTAGAAGTCTCCGAAATCTCTTTTCGGGCTGTTATCTGATAGGTTGCCGATACTGATAATTTGGCCCCGTTTGACCAACCGGTCAACCCTATGCCATTGTCATGGCTCAATTAGGGTATCCACTACCATATACATATTATCTAGTCCAAGATCAATATAATATGTGGCCCCGATAATATCGGGCGGTCCCCACTCCCGATGTGGGCCCCACGTGCATTTTACTATTCACGCGAAAAAAAATTTAATACAAATTCACAACTTCGTAAGTTCACTAAATATTTCATAGGTTTCAATAAATTATTATCTTAAAGATAAATACATTTGGGGACGGTGTTACAAGTTCACCCCCCCTTATTTGGGATTTCGTCCCCGAAATCCACGTGTCTAATCGAAAAGGAAAGGGTACTGCTCCCTCATTGAGACCTCAGTCTCCCAGGTTTCTTCTTCGACTCGATCACTCCTCCAAATGACCTTTACCATAGGAATCTCCTTGTTCCTTAGTTTCTTTACCTGTTGACCCACAATCTTCACCGGTTCCACCGCATATTGTAGGTCTTCACGTATCTCTACCGGTGGTTTCTCAAGGATATGAGACGGATCTCGCACGTATTTCTTGAGCATCGATACATGGAACACATCGTGTATCTTCTCAAGTTCTGGCGTCAATTTGATACGGTAAGCCACGGCCCCTATCCTTTCAAGGATTTCAAATGGGCCAATGTATCGGGGGTTAAGTTTTCCCCTCGATATAAACCTGATGATACCTTTCCAAGGAGAAATCCTTAGAAAGACCTTATCACCGACCTCAAACTCCAAAGGCATGCGTCGTTTGTCAGCATAACTCTTTTGCCGATCTTGGGCAGCCTTGAGTCTACCCTGAATGACTTTCACCTTAGCCTTGGTGATTTCGACAAGTTCAATCCCCTCGAGCTTGGCTTCGCCAACCTCGTCCCAACACAACGGTGTTCTACATTTCCTCCCATACAATGCCTCGTATGGAGGCATGCCAATACTCGCCTGATAACTGTTGTTATAGGCAAACTCAACCAGAGCCAAATGCTTGTCCCAACTCCCTTGGAACTCCAGAGCACATGCCCTAAGCATATCTTCCAGAATCTGTATCACCCTCTCGGATTGCCCATCCGTCTGTGGGTGAAAGGTTGTGCTAAACTTTAGCTTCGTACCCAAAGATGCTTGAAATTTTGGCCAAAATCGGGATGTGAAACGTGGGTCCCTATCCGAGACAATGGATATCGGAACTCCATGCAGTCTCACAATCTCCTCCGTGTATAGCTTTGCCAATCTTTCAAGAGGATAAGTAATGTTGATAGGCAAAAAGTGTGCACTCTTGGTGAGCCTATCAACCACTACCCATACCGCATCATAGTTGTTCACTGTTCGTGGTAGCCCCACCACGAAGTCCATGGTCACGTGCTCCCACTTCCATTCTGGAATGGTAAGTGGTTGTAAAAGTCCTGCCGGGTGCTGATGTTCCGCCTTGACTTGTTGGCAAGTAAGGCACCGACTCACGTACTCTGCGATGTCCCTCTTCATACCCGACCACCAGTAACTTTCCTTCAAGTCTCGGTACATTTTAGTACCTCCTGGATGCATGGCATACGCCGAAGAATGAGCCTCCTCCAGTATAGACCTTTGGAGTTCCTCGTTCCTTGGTATGCATACACGGCCTTTAAACAATAAAAGACCGTCATCACGTACCCGAAAGTTCTCAACAGGTCCCTCAAGGATCTGTTCACGGATCTTCTGACATTCTTCATCAGTGGCCTGACATCTACTGATCTCACTCAGCAATGTAGGCCTAACCTCGAATCTAGCAATGAGAACCCCACTTGTGGACACCTCCACTTGTGCCCTTAGTGAGCGTAGACACGTGAGTAACGTCCCCGATGTAATCTTTCTGCTCAATGCATCGGCTACTACATTGGCCTTCCCGGGATGATAGTCGATGATCAAGTCATAGTCCTTGATCAACTCCATCCATCTCCTATGTCTCATATTCAACTCTTTTTGAGTGAATACATACTTCAAGCTTTTATGATCGGTGAAAATGTGACACGTCTCCCCATAGAGATAATGCCGCCAAATTTTCAGTGCAAACACTACCGCTCCCAACTCTAGATCATGGGTAGGGTAGTTTGCCTCGTGTTTCTTCAATTGCCTTGAAGCGTAGGCAATCACCCGACCGTTTTGCATTAGAACACATTCAAGCCCTTGGATGCTAGCATCACTGTATATGTCGTACCCTATCCCTTGTGTGGGTAGAGTGAGGACTGGTGCTTCTGTAAGCCGTTTCTTTAGTTCGAGAAACCCTTTCTCACAATTGTCGTCCCATATGAACTTGGCCCCTTTCCTTGTGAGCTTTGTCAAAGGAGACGCCAATACAGAAAATTTTTCAACAAACTTACGATAATAACCTGCCAAACCGAGGAAACTACGTATTTCTTTCACGTTCTTGGGTCTCTCCCAAATCATAATGGCTTCTATCTTGGCTTTATCCACCGCAATGCCCGAACCTGACACGACATGCCCGAGGAACCCGATCTCTTTGAGCCAAAACTCGCATTTAGAGAACTTGGCAAAGAGTTGTTTTTCCCTTAGCCGTTCAAGTACAAGTCTCAAATGATCTTCATGCTCCCACTCACTCTTGGAGTATATCAAAATATCGTCAATGAATACTATGACGAATTGATCTAAGTATTCACTGAACACGCGGTTCATCATGTCCATGAATGCCGCCGGGGCGTTGGTTAGTCCGAACGACATAACTAGGAACTCGAAATGACCATACCTTGTGCGGAAAGCACTCTTCGGTATGTCATCTTCCTTTATTTTCAGTTGGTGGTACCCCGACCTCAAGTCAATCTTCGAAAACACCGTCGCCCCTCGGAGTTGATCAAACAAGTCATCAATTCTAGGCAAGGGATACCTATTCTTGATTGTGACCTTGTTCAGTTGACGATAGTCAATGCACATACGAAGTGTTCCATCTTTCTTCTTCACGAAAAGGACCGGTGCTCCCCACGGGGAGTGACTCGGCCTTATGAAACCGTTATCCAATAGCTCTTGCAATTGGGTTTTCAACTCGTTAAGTTCAGCGGGTGCCATTCTGTATGGCGGTATAGAGATTGGTTTGGTGCCGGGTTCGACCTCGATCACGAACTCAATCTCCCTATCGGGTGGAAGTCCCGGCAAGTCTTTTGGGAAGACATCCGGATACTTGAACACAACTCTCACATCATTGATGTCTATCTCTTCTTTGGTTTTGTCCACCACATACGCTAGGTATGTGTGACACCCCTTTCTCATCATATTCCTTGCTCTCACGGTGGATATGATACAACAGTTTGATTTGCCTCTATCTCCCTCGAAGCGTAAAGTCAACCCTTCGCCGCCTTCGAGTTCAAGAACCTTCGTGTAGCAATCGACCCTAGCATGATGTTTCTCAAGCCAATCCATCCCGAGGATTGCATCAAACTCGATCATACTCAGCGGTACGAAATCACACGTCAAGTTCTGTCCCTCCACCTCACACGATGGATAGTGGCTTTCCCTCTCGATATCATCCCCTAGAGGCGTGGACACCAATAGGGTTTGAGTCATCGGTACAAGTGGTCCGTTGAATCCGCTGGCGAATGCCTCACTCACAAATGATCGTTGCGCCCCGGTATCAATAAGGATCCTTACTTCTCTCCCGTTTATCTTTAGTGTTCCTACATTCATAAGTAATGTAAGACACACCATCTAATAAATAGGTTCGTTTCTTAAGTCGTAGAGTATGTTGGTTGTGTTTTGGGTGGGGTCCGTTCGATACCCTTCTGAAATTTCCCGATTTCTAACCTTTAGGACCGTTTTAGGATCAATCCGGGTGAAAGCCGACCGCTTTTCACGAAAGCCGGTTTCGACTGCGAGAAAAATTCTAAGTTTATAATCACGAAAGCCGGGCGGCTTTTAGCTGCGAGAAATTTTCCAGGTGAGGTGTTTATGAAAGTCGGCCGGTTTTCACCAAAAGCCGGCCGGTTTTTGGTTGCGAGAAATTTCTCTGTTTCAGTCTTGACGAAAGCCGGGCGGTTCTCAGTGGAAGCCGGCCGGCATTCGTTGCCGTAGTATTATCCCAAATAAATCAAGACGAAAGTCGGGCGGCTTTCGTCAAAGCCGGGCGGTTTTCACCCAGGGCGAGGATTCTCCTCCCTTTTTCCCTTCAAACCCGACTAAACTCGTCGGGGTTATAATTTTACAAGTTCCACACTCCTATTGTTTACGAAAATTAATACGTGAGTTTAAGGAATTACCCGCAACGGAGTCCGGGTTGGCACGTGCATCCGCCTCCGTCATAGCATAAACTCTAGCTTGAGTTCTTCCTTGATTCACGGACGGCGCATTGCTCGTGCTCGCTCCCCCTGGCCCACGCTAGCATGAGATGCTCCGGCCCGGTTCCTACTTGCCGTGGTAGCGCCGCTTGGTCCTGACCCCCGGTTCCCACCAAGTTGAGGGCAGTTTGGCTTAATGTGCCCTGTACTCCCGCATTGGTAGCATCGTGGCGGATCACGACACTTACCGGTGTGGTTTCTGTTGCAATTCCTGCACCTGGGCGCCGTCGGGACTTGTGAGCCCGAGTAGTGCCCGCTCGTGGCTGGGTTTCCCTTGGATGGTGCTGCCGGTGCCCTGAACGATCCACCTCCCCCGTGGTTCCCCTTCTTATTGGGACCTTGGGGGCCATGGCTCTCCCACTTTCTTTTCTTGGCCTCTTCGGCATCTCTCCTCTTCCTCTCCTCCCATTGCTTTTCTCCCTTCAACCCTTGGGCAACCACTTGGCTGAAAGTCATATTGGGCAATTGAGTTGCCCTGTCACGTATCTCCAAGTCCAAGGCCTCCCAAAAGTGATTCACCATTCGGTTTTCATCACAAGCATACTCCGGTATGTGATCAGCAAGGTCTCTGAACTTGTTCTCAAGTTCTTTCACCGTCATGTTACCGCCTTGGGTTAGGAGAGTGTATTCCCTCACCTTGGCGTTTACTTCAAAGTCAGAGTAGTACTGGGCAAAGAATTCTTGTCGGAAATCCTCCCATGTAACAGTCCCGCCATACTTACCCTTGGTTCCATCCCACCATTTGGATGCCAACCCCTCGAGTAACCTTACCGCGATTCTCAGTTTAAAATCGGGGGTGAGCTGCATGTCAAGGGCTGCCTCGTTCAGCCTCTTGATCCACTGGGCAGCAACCGAGATGTCTCCCGTCCCATCGAACGGTTTGCACCCTAAGTCCCTCGCCTCCTTGATGTATTTGGAGATCCTTATGGCTGGACCTCGAATCGCAAAAGCTCCTCCCTCTTGGAGCCCCGCCCGAAGGTTGCCCTGTACGGTGCCTTCGGCGTGCCCTCCTTTCTTCGCGCTCCCGATGATACTGTGGGAGCAGCGCTTCGATTCTGGCCAAGGAGCCACTTTCCTCCTCATCACTCACATCGTTATCATTCTCTTCGTAAGGGGTCTCAACTGGCTCAGTCCCCGGCTGGTAAGTTGAGTCCTCATAAGACCAATAGGTCTCACTCTCGGTATCAACGTGGCCATCGCTCACGGTTTGACGTTGGCCTCCACGGCCCCTTCCTCTTGATCCCCTAGAGGACCCCCGGCTACCGCGCTCGGACCCACCCGGTGCACGGCCCAACAGGTTCCTCCTAGTGATCCTTCCAATTGGTTCCATTTCTGAAAGAAATTAGGATTGAGTCGTTAGACTCGTATCGAATGTCAAATGACGGACGGGTACTTAAAGACATCCTTCGGCTCAAATCGCCGCCATACCAATTGTTAAGGGTACCATCTTAACAATTAGAGGCATTGCAACTTAAGTACCAAAAGTTCTATAAGTACAAAACTTATGCTCATGGTTTTTCAAATTCATTTTCAAAAAGAAATTTTGAAGCTTCATTATGATGTTTACGGAACCTGGCTCTGATACCATTTAAATTGTCACGCCCCGGACCTACCCGGACACGTCAACAACCCGCCGTACAGTACGAATAGTCAACCGCAGTCCGACTCATCCATACTATACAAGGCGTCTTGAATACCATTCACACATAGTACATCCATAAACAAACATAATGTAAAACATTTATTAAAACAGCGGAAACAATAGATACAAGTGTTCAAGCCACACTTGGCATAATTAGGCATGCAAGCCCCCAAAATAATTATTCAGAAAATATTATCCATGAGCATTATTCATATTGTTTTTTTCAAAAACAAGAACGGGAGAAGCACGAACCAAGTCTTCTCCTCAGAAACTTCCCGAAGCAGCGGCTGGTGGTAGCAACCTTCAAGTTCTACCTGAAACTGTGAGGTGGCCTCCCCCGTGAAGGGGAGGTCAGTACTTGGAAGCATTTGACAAGTACAATGACAACTATACTAAGTATAATCAAAGTTTAAATCTCTGAGGCCCTCAACTAGGGCATTATTACATTATAGTTAATCCGTTCATTTAATATCAATTCATCATTATTTGTCACGGTCTAGAGCCCAGCTCATAATCACCGTTATCTACTACGGTCTAGAGCCCAGTTCATAATCACCGTCATCTACTACGGTCTAGAGCCTAGCTCATAATCACCGTCATCTACTAGGTCTAGAGCCCAGCTCATAATCACCGTTATCTACTACGGTCTAGAGCCCAGCTCATAATCACCGTCATCTACATCGGTCTTGAGCCCGGCTCATAATCACCGATTCCTTATAATTCAAATTCTTAGGATCTAATTCATCCATTTCTCAACTAACATTTCCAACTAATATTTCAATGCTAGTTATTTATTTATTTCAATATAATTCCTTCTTCTTGCATAATTGGCCTTAATATCAAATATCACTTTCATACCTTCATGGCTTCTCCTCATGGCATCAAAGTATACTATCCCAAATGATATTCATGGTTGGTACAACCATCATACACACATATTCATAACATCTAAACATACACAATTTATTCATAAATTTGTGTATCATGCATACTATACTTTTAATCAATAGTAGTTCCATTTATACATTATTAACCATCAACAATTCATGCACATCACATTTATATTCACTTAGGAAATCCCATGAAATTAACCCAAAGATTATAAGTATCATAGTCGGTCATCCTCACCTTAATTAAGCTTAAGCGCGTTCTACGTTTCTTGATTGAACTTTGACCAACTCCGACGACTTTGACCAACTCCGGCGAACTTTGACCAACTCCGACGAAACTCCGGCGAGGCTCAAAAATACTTTAAATCAAGTTCCTAAAAAGGTTTTATCATCACAAAACCCATATCAACACAAATAACCTATAAAAGGTTATTTTCCGGCAAACCGGTCGATTTGGCTTCTAAGTCCGTTTTTGGACTTAGAACCACTTTCCAACCCATCATTCCACACTTAAATCATGTAGAACAATACTAAAGGTCTTTTATATGATATATACCTTATATGCTAGAAGAAAAACAAAGGAAAAGTTATGATAAGGTCATTACCTTAATTTTCACACCCTTTTCCTAGCTTTTTCCTTCTTAAACTTTCTTCTTGGACTCCCTTTAGCTTGAGTTTGGATTTGGGCTATGGAGATGAAGTTTGCAGAGCTCTTCTCTCCTTCTTGGTGTATTTGGGTCGAAAATGATGAGGGTAAGGAGGTAGGGGTGGTTCCTTCTTGTCTCATCTAGACAATGAGTGAAGGGAGGGGGCCTACTACATGTCAAAAGTGTCTCCCCCATCCTCTCAATTGTTGTTCAGCCAATTTGGCACTCATCCAGCCCTCAAGGGTTGACAATTTCGTGGGGTGGCCCCCACCCATGTGGGAGGTCATCCCAATTTGTCCAACGTGTGCAATTTGCCCCGAAAGTTGTATTTTTCGGACTGTTTTAAGTATATTTTATTTTATCGGGTCAAATAAAATATAACACTTGTTCCCAATTCTTAATGGACCTTAGAATCAATATGAATCCCTCACTTTAATTTAGAAGTCTCCGAAATCTCTTTTCGGGCTGTTATCTGATAGGTTGCCGATACTGATAATTTTGCCCCGTTTGACCAACCGGTCAACCCTATGCCATTGTCATGGCTCAATTAGGGTATCCACTACCATATACATATTATCTAGTCCAATATCAATATAATATGTGGCCCCGATAATATCGGGCGGTCCCCACTCCCGATGTGGGCCCCACGTGCATTTTACTATTCACGCGAAAAAAATTTAATACAAATTCACAACTTCGTAAGTTCACTAAATATTTCATAGGTTTCAATAAATTTTTATCTTAAAGATAAATACATTTGGGGACGGTGTTACACAGTTTGAGGCCTGGAGTTTCCAGGACATGCTGGCCAGTTGGGGAATCAAACACACCACAGCCTCTGTCGCCTACCCGCAGTGCAATGGCCAGGTCAAAAATGTCAACTGTACTATCTTGGCGGGCTTGAAAAAGAAGCTTGCAGACGAGGGCGGAGGTTGGGTGGAAGAGCTCCACAACATCCCGTGGGCCTACAGAGCAACACCCCGCAGAGCGACGGGTGAAACTCCATTCTCACTCTGTTACGGCTTTGAGGCTAAAGCCCCTACAGAGGTCACGTTACCAACCCAGCGGGTCCTTTCCTATGACCCCGAGCAGAACGAACAAAATATGTAAGTCGATCTCAACTTCATTGATGAAAGAAGGGAGAACGCATTTCTGAGGTCAGAGAATTACAGGCGTCAAATCAAAGGCTACTACGACGCTCGAGTCCGAAGCCGAGAGTTCCAAGTGGGGGACTACGTCCTCAGGCGACGAACGGCAAGCCAACCCATAGCGGGGGGAAAAATGGCCAAGAAATTCGAAGGGTCCTACATCGTAACCGCTATAGTCCGGCCTGGAACTTACAAACTATCCACTTCGAAAGGCACATAAGTTCCGAGATTATGGAACATCCACTACCTGGTGAGGTACTACCAGTGACCTAGCGCTGTAAAGGAGACAATAAGCCCTCGCCAAACGGAGACTTTGCACATTCACGGGCATTGTAAATATGGGGTCACTGCTAGCAGCCTCATCCCTACACTGTAATTTGTTCACGGCTATCACACAAATCAATAAAGGAGGGATTTAATACATGACTCTCCCTGGAAGCAACTCATAAGTCTTCCAGTCCGGGCTCAATGCCACAACAAGCCGAGACAACTTCATAAGCCCTCACAGAAACAGGCTATTCAGCCCACTCTTGAGCTTCTGAGGCCACTTTGTAAGCCCTCCGTTCTCCAGGGAAAATAGTCTCAACGACTCCCAATCTCCTGAGACCACTTTGTAGGCCCTCTGTTCTTCAGGGAAAATAGTCTCAACGAATCCCAATCTCCAGAGGCCACTTTGTAAGCCCTCCGTTCTCCAGGGAAAATAGTCTCAACGACTCCCAATTTCCGAGGCTGCTTCGTAAGCCCTCAACAAGCAGGGATAGTAGCCCACGATTTTTTGTCTCCCCCCTTTAGCATAAAAGGCAGGGGGAGATAGAGGCAAAGCTGAAGGGTTGGACTACTTGACGGTCCACTCCTTGAGGAGTAAGTCTCCACGCTTACCGAGTGAGTGTGGGGATGATCCTCCCTAAAGTTGTGGTACTTGCCACGAGGCTGGACTAATTGACGGTCCTGACCTTGGTCGAGCACCTCTCGCTTCCGACCTCATCGGGCTCTCGCACGAATCCCACATCACCGAGATCTAGTCCATATCTCACGGTCTGGAAGGTGGTCAGCTCTTTAAATTGATGGCGCAACGCCACAGTCTGGAATTTAAGTCCGACTGCATGCACCTCTCGCTTCCGACCACGCCGGGCTCTCGACCGAATCCCGCATAGCTGAGCTGTAGTCCATATCTCGCGGTCTGGAAGGAGGTCGCCCTCTGAATTGCTGGCGCAATGCCAAACAGTCTGGAATTAAAGTCTGGTTGCACATAATGCATCACTACAACCCTCGGCCGAGCTCGCTCAAAGATCTCGCAGCTGGATCACAACTGTCGGGCCTACCCCTCAAGCCCAGCAGACCTCTCAGAACTAACTTTCCAGGTTCTATTTACATGTTACAGCATTTTGGGATATTTTACAAAAGAAAAAATCTCTACAACAGTTATTCACAGCAAGTGAAGCAACTGGTGTAGTTCTGCCAAAATATTTCCATTACAAACTCAGCAAGTGCTCTTGGATAGCACGGCCTCAGTCCCGTAAACAGTAGAGGACTTTAGATGACAAAGTCACCTCACCTGTTCACACAACTGTCACCTTTATATTATACTTAATACAAGCCAAGGGAAAAAAATCAAACTATTTTCCTAAGGAAAAACAGTCCCAAAAGCTTTATGTTAAGCAACAGGGCACCAGACAAACGAGCTCCAGTGTCAAAGGAACTGCACAGCTGAAAGCTCCAGTGAAAGCTCCAATGAAAGCTCCAGTGAAAGCTCCAACAGCTAGCAATCATTGCTACCAACAACAAATCAGTACTAGACCTGTGAAAGTCCATTGCTGCACAAACATATATCAAAGTACAACATGGACATATGAAAATCCATGGTTGCAGACTAAACAAAGGCAAGTTCCACGCTACTATGAAAATAGCAAGGAACTTATCATGCCTGATTCTAGGCAAGGCTGACTATGCAGCCTATGCTGGGAACACCGCTTCAACTTAGCAAACACATGCTAAGCTCGGAATAGAATGAGGACAGGCCACCTATGGCCCATCCCCTCTCAACAAAACATGTGCAGCATGCAAACATATATGACAAGTACAGCAAACACAAAATGACAAGGAAAGGACATTTGATACACAAAATATGCAAAAGGTGTTCAAAGTGTTTACAGTTACAACAAAGACTCAACAGCCAGATTTGCAGAAAGAATAAGGGGAGGGGGGACCTATTCCTTCCTCTTTCTCTTCTTCTTCTTCTTCTCTTGCTCCACTTCCTCTCCAGTTCCAATCTCAGTTGGCTGCCGCTGAGTGGTCAGGGAATACTCGATGGTTTGGCCACGAACAAGTTCCGGATGCTGCATGGGCTTAGGGAGTTTGTACTTCTTGTGGCTAAAATCAGGCAGAGCCTTGGAGAGTTTCTCATAAATCTCCTTGTGCATCTTATACTCCCCATACTCCATAGTCCTCAGCAGTTGCTCCTCCACGAACTTCATCCCTGCCGGCGTGGCCAACCAGCTATCGATGTGTTTGCCTATGGCACTATGGAGCCAAGATATTGCAGAAGGAGGAGCCGGATCCCGGGAGCAGGAAGCCTGGAATTCGGAGACGGCTCCAGCTTTAGCCCTATCAACGGCCAGAGAGTGACCTGCCATGTAGTCCTCAAACTTCTTATGCATGGCGGCCCTGTCAGTCTTGAGCTGCACAACTCGAGCTCTATCAAGGCCAGCAGGGACCCAGACCTCTTCCAACTCCCTTCTCAGCTTGTCCAGGTCAGCGTCCCGGGAAGCGATGTCAATCTCAAACTCAGAAGACCGGGCCTGGGCACCCTCGACCTCCCCGATAAGCTTTTGAAGCCCATCTAACGTCCGAGCCTTCTTGGCAATCTGGGAGCGGACTTCTTTCAGCTCAAGGGCCACCTTATCATGCTCTGCCTCCCACTCACCGTGCTCGCGGGTAACCACGGTGAGTTTATCGGTCAGAGTGGAGCACTGGATTTTGGAGGCACATAGCTCCCTAACTTCCCCAAGGGACTTCCGGAGTTGGTCCCTCTCCTTCATCGCTTGGACTGAGATGTCCACCATCCTCTGCCACTCGGCCATATTAATAGGGGCTTTCTCAGTGGCAATAGCTGCCTGGTCCTCGGCAACCCGAGCCCTCGGCACGCTGCGTGTGGGCGTCTGCCTCACTCAGGGCCAGCACGACCTTGCTGGCAGAATCTTTGAGGACATCAAATTGGGCCTGGCAATCCTTAATCCGGTTCTCAGCATCTTGAGCCCTTCCTTGGAACTCATTCATTTTCCTTTGAGAAGCCTCTACAGCCTGCTCTGCTGCGCGCATGCCCTCCCTGAGATCTGATTGCTTCACGGTAGCCATCCTCGTCTGAAGCTTGGCGGCTTCTGTCCTGAGGGCCATCTCGTAACCCAGAACGGCAGCCTGCAATATTGGGAGAACATGATTACAAAAACAGAAGGAAAGGCAAAACAGGTAGATAAAGGAAAGAGGCAAAGAAATCAGACCTTCAGTGCACTAGATGTGATCTCCTCAGCAACACATAGGTTGTCCATCTCCCCCATGATCCCAGTTTCACAGGGCAGACACAGTTTTCCCAACAGCTCCATGAACCCAGCATTCTCATAAATAAAGCCCTGATCATCCCGGACTAAGAACTGGAACCTGTGCCTCTTCCGTTCACTGGCGAAATCATGCGGCGGCCCACATCCTTTGGCCACCGAACGCTTCTTCCGACCACCAGCTGGGGTAGCATCATTGGCCCTCTGGAAGAGGACGCTCCTCTCTGACGCCTCCTCCTCTCCAACACGGGCTCCTCATCTTCAGAGGACTCATACCGAGAGGGGACATATGGGAAAATGCCCTCTCCTCACCTGAAGACTGTGGTCCCAAGACCTCAGAGGCAGAAGGCCCAGCAGTTCTTCCTGAACCCTGCTCCATGGATGCCGCAACAGCAGCGGCAATATCAGCCTCCTCCTAGGCAGTGGCCTGCGCATAACCCTGCAACCCGTCGCCTACCACAGCCCCTTGGTCTTCGACAGGAGCCTCAGTATAAAAAATAAAGCACAAGTCCTTCAACTTCTCCTTGGGCAGAAAATTCTTTATGTCCAAATCGCCATATCTGGCGTATTTGTCCACGTCATCAGAAAACTCACCTAAGGCACCAACATCATGCCTGTTGAATGTAAGTGCACCCAGGGCAGTAAAAGGAGATCCCCCACTCCTATCAGTGCAGATGAACACAAATCTGTGCTTCCACCCGTGGTGCGACGATGGGGTATGGTACAACCCACTCCTACCAGAGCGTTGGGAGATAGCAGCATAGCCCTGGTTCTCCAGCGAACTGTTAAGACCGATTTGGAACAAATGCCTAAAAAGGCCAACGCTGACATCCAGATCCAACACCTAGCAGCACAAGAGAAATGTGGCAATCAGATAGAACCCAATGGGGGTTGGTTATCTGACAAGGGAGAAGCCCAACTCAGTTGAGGTACTCCACAAAGAACGGGTGCAGCGGAAAGCGAAAACCATGGTCCATCGCGTCCACATGGACTGTGAAGAAACCCGAGGGGCAAGAGGACGCCAAACTCCCCGCCTCAGGCCTCATAATATCAACAGTGGGACCAACCATACGCCTGGCTTTAGCCCACGCAGCATCGGTAAGGGAGCACACATCCACAAGGGGCCCGTTCTCCGCAAGGGTGCCCACCGCATCCCCCACACTTCCCCTTGCCACCTCTCCGCCTCCTGAAAGAGCGGGGGGACGTCAAACACTGAGGCGACTCCTTCGGCCCCATGATGAGGATCGGCCCTATCTCCGGTGTTAACAGGAGCGCTGTGAGAAGACATTCTCAAATCTGCAAAAAAAGCACACACATGCAGAATATCAGAATTCGGGGTTAAGGAGCAACAATCCGACCCCCAACCAAAAATCAATCACTCGAATTGACACTAGCGTGCGATTCCGAGTCCAGAGGTACCAACCTCAACAGCAATGGGGGACTGCAAACCCCCCATCGCTCACGACACCGGTTTGACGTTAAAACCCTCATTCCGGGTTTTCCGGCTAACCAGCGACAAATTAAACACAAACAAACAGAGCCCGGAGACTAACCTGGCAGGAAAAGTAGACGGAAGAAACTGAAAGTACAGTAGCACTAGCCGGAGACGAAAAGCTCTGGAATTGCTTGGAAACACCGAAAGCTCGAACACAAAGAAAGCACAAGGGAGAAAGACGAAAGCTTTCGCCTGTTATACTTCCCTTCAAAATCGAACGGGAAGCTTACACGTGGCGCACTACTCTCCAACCGCCTAAAAACCCAAAACGTTTTTTACAAAAGGCGTGTAAAAAGCGCAATGATGGCGCCGTAAAATCATTTCAAACGCCATCCCTCGCATTAAATGCTGAGAAGCGCTATTAATTCAAACTGTTGCAAAGGGAATACGTAAAGATTCCTATTTGTAGACATCAACGTTACTACACGCCACAAATTCTCCTAAGTCCACCAAGTATTAAAGACAGCTACCTCGTCCCCCTCGAACTCATACTCTTCCAGACTTATAAAATATTCTAAGTCCACAAGAGTAAGGGACTAGTAGATAGGGGACTCGGGAACGAAATCAAAAAACAACACTGCAACGAGCACAGAACAACATGGCAACCTCGGGATCAGTACCAAGTAGGTATATCTCGAAAATATAAACTCTGGACACACACACACACACAATGAATTATTTACAATTTTTCGCAAACAAATTTTATAAACCCACGGTCAGGGCCGTGGATGTAGCAACTAACCCATGAAGCAGGTTTGAGACACGGAGGATATGGAGCTCGAGCTCAGACCTCTCTGCAGCGGGGAGTCGCTTTCCTCTTCGGACTTCATGCCAAGGCGGAGTATACTCTTTTTCCTCCGTTAGGATTTTTTCCCACTGGGTTTTTCCTCAGCGGAGTTTTTAATGAGGTACCCCTTTGTCATGACCATGGAAGAGCACCACTCCCTGCCGGGCGCACAAGCCCAAGAAATTGAAGATTTACTCTCTCACACCTCAAGTTTCAACGATTACGTACTACTATTAAAATTAGATAATTATGAAAAATAATTACCTATCATTTTAATTCTGTAAATTATTATATTTATATTAATATATACAATAACTTATAAATGTTGAACGGGTTTTCCTGGCGTTGACTGGGTTGACCTGCCGGGTCTGGGCTGACCCGTGACTCGGTCAATGGTCCGGAGCGATCACCGATCCGGTTCTTGTAACATAGTTGTTCGGGCCGATAAGCCCGACCCGCAACACTTAGTGTGTGCGTGCGCGTCTACACACACCACTTTATTTATTTATTTATTTATTCACATGTGCACGCGTATATTTATATTTACTAATTTATCTTTATACATATTTATAGTTTATTATGTTTAAATTTAATTTTTTAGTTCTTAACAACTGGCCCAATCAATAGAATATCTATTTTTGTACATAAAGATAATACTTTGTGCTTGAATTTAAGTTTTTGTTATAGTTTTTTTTTTTGTTATAGTTTCTCATGATTCTTTTTGTGTACGTATTTTTTGTGTATGGTGAAAGGCGTATAAACATTATATGCATATTAACAATTTTTGAAAAGTTGTAATATTATTTTAAAGTATTAAAAGTTATATAGTTTTGAAAAATTTAAAGTTTTAATTTCTCGGACTGGCGGCCCGGTGATCTACCCGACCCACTATTACGGGCAGGTATATGAACATGCGGTTAGACTCATTTTTGTGTGCCGGGCTGGGGTCCCACACATACATAATTGACAGAAAATTTATAAAATGTCCATCCCGTGGCTCGAACCTGTTTTGTGCAGGTCTAGTTTTAAAATAATTTCAAAATAATCTAGATTTAAATTTTAGTCATGGTGTATCCTAATAAATAATATCATCAAATACCATCTTTTGAATTGGTCCATTGTGGTCAACAAAAGAATATCATTATCAATTTCATCTACTAACCAGTGTGCATGGTCTATAATTTCCGAATAAAGAAGGTGGTTTCAGATTATAAGGAATTGAATTAAAGGGCTGTTTACTCTCGATTTAATAGACTTAGCGATAAAGACGACTTAATCATTCAGCCATTAAGTCATGTTTACTTATGACTTCATTGGAAACATGACTTAATCATTCAATCAAAAAACTGACTTAATCGTTAAGTCGGAGAATAACAGTCCTTGCCATTAAGACGTCTATTAAGATGTTTTTTATTTCATTTTTTCAAATTGATTATAAAATAGATTTATATTAATAAATGAAGTTTTTCATTGACAATATTATCTAAGAATAATACTAAATTGATTATTTTACTCGATTCAGACAGTTCATTCAGCTTACAAAATAAACAACTTCATATACAAATATCACTCGATTCAGAAAAACATCTTATTGTTCACAACTTAAGCTAGACAAAGAGATCATTAATTATTCTTATGTTACTCCCTCCATATTTAAAAGATCCATGTGTTAGGTTATGGCACAAGATTTAATGAAGAATTGTAGGGTAATAAATAGTGGGGAGTATAGAAAAAGTAGGAGAGAAAATGAAAAAATATGAAAAAGATGATGAAAAGTATAAAAAGTAAAGGTAATTCAGTATTTTTAAAGGAAAAACTTACTAAATAGGAAAGGGTATAAAACTTTTAAATATATCACAAAAAGAAAAGTGTATCAAACTTCTAAATATGGAGGAAGTATAATACTTGAATTTTTTTGATCGTAGTATTATACTTGAATTAATATTCCAAATTGCACACGATATACAAAAATACACAATTCGCACAAATATATCAAGAAAATAAAAAACAGAAACAACACTAGTTACACTCATTCACACTAGTTCACACAAGACACGCGCTATACTTTTTCATGCCACGTCAGAAATCTACGTGGCACCCGACCTCCTTGAAATTGTTGGAAGAGTACGACATAACGGTAGGTTTGCACTTCACCTTAATCCGGCGATGATACCACTTCCACGCGCCGGTCTTAAACCGAACCCGACCGTTCAGCTTGACGACCAGGTCAACCTTCCCGGCGGCACTCTTGAAGTCCTTCACGTCGTTCAGCGCCACGTTTTTAACCTGAAGAGATAAGGGGAGGTAAGTGACGTTCCGGGGTGGCTGCCGGAACGGCGCGGTGGTTGCAACCGCGATCTGCTCATTCCCGAAAAAGAGCCGGGCTTGTAGGGGTTTGTATTTTATGGAGGTTCTTCTGTTGCGGTTGTAGGCTTTGATGGTGAAGCTGAAATCGGCGGTGAGGCGGTTGTCGCTGTCGGTTAAGTTGAAGTTGCTGACGGTGGCCTTCACGACGGAGTAAACCGGCCTGTGTGGGCGGATGGCCAGCCAGATGACGAGGAGGATAATGCCACCGACAACAATAAACGCAAATAGCATCCCGATAAAGTTTTTAAGGGCGTTGCGACGCGGCGGCTGTTGTGGGTGGTAATTGGAGGCGGCCGGAGGCTTTTGTCGGAGATTGTCCATTATGTTATGGTCGGACGTAGCTCCCCGATTGTATTGCAAGAAGTGATGGGGCGTTTGGTTAGTTGCTTTTATACTACGGGGTACAAAAGAAAGAAAAGATACGATGGAAGAAAAGGTTGCTTGGAGAGGATGTTTCATTTGTTCGATCTTTAGATAAATTAGAATGGTTAGTTGTTAGTATTATTGTCTTGTGTACTTAACGGGTTGAAATGATTACACAAGAAAGGAATAAATAAAGGTCGAGCTAAGAACTTGATGTAATGCTACGCAAAATACGAAAATTACTCGAAACCGGATTAAAATTATGACAAAATCCTAAAATACGACTTGTTATGTTTTTATTCCAAAATAGGACCATATTAGTCCTATTGAAAACATACCTATTTTTTCATTTCATTCTTACCCCTCCTTTAAATATGAGTAAAAGGTAGTCAAAAGTCAGAATTAAATTTATTAATTTATATAAATTCATTAAAAATAATAAAAATCGTAGAAAAATAATACTCCCTCCGTCCCGGAAAATTAGTCCCACTTTGACTTGGATCGGAGTTTAAGAAAGTGGGAATAAAGTGGAAATGTATGATTGTGGTTGAGTAAGAAAAAGGTAAATGAATGTTAGCCACACAAAACTTTCCAAAAAAAGGAAATGGGAACAATTTTTTGGGACGGCCCAAAAAGGAAAATGGGACTTATTTTATGGGACAGAGGGAGTAAAAAATCAATAAAATATTTATAAAATAAAAGTTAAAAAAATTATGACATTCGTAATGGATGTGGCATTTTTCCCCTGGTGAGGGGTGCTGGGCGGTAGAAGCGGCGGTGATTTTTTTTGCGATTTTTATTTTTAATAAAAAATTAAAAATATAAAAATTTTATTATGTTAATATTTTTATTAATTTTTTACGAATTTTTTATTATTTTATTATGAATTAAAAATTTCAATAGCAACAAGGGTATATTTGTCCAACACATACATAATTACTCCTATCAAAACATAGTTTACTTTTTGGTCTATGACAATTAATCCTACAAAATAGGACCATTCTTTTCAAATTTTGAACTTTTTATTTTATGGGATAATTTATATACTCTCCCTCAGCTCATAAGAAAGTTTCGACTTATTCTTCAACCTGAATTGACTGATTTTGATTTTTGATGAAGAACTCATTTCAGCTCTTTTTCATATAGTCTCAAATAAAATAAATATATCAAAAAATGTATAATTTGATTTGATTTGACACACTTATTAAAAAAAATAAAAATAAAATTGAAATGTATAATTGTGATTGAGTTGACTATTTATTATATTCCATACTATTTAGTTTTACATTCTTGTACGTTCCCAAATCATTTGTTCTTAATCATCATTTTGAAATTATCAAAGTGGTTTTCTAGCTTAATAAACAGTGTTCTTATCAATTCTTTTGGGATTGTTTTTTTTTCTAGGCAAGATCTTTAGATATAGTAGTATTGTGTTCGTACGAGAAGATAGTTTTATTGAATGATAGATTATTCCTCCCTATATTTCTACATGACACACAATATATTACTACGTATATTACGGTGATATTATCACTGCTTCTTGCCTATAAGTATTCATGGAACGTAAATTTGTTTTGCCAGTCATTAAATCATGTCCATATTTTGGATGTTTAGACTTGGACTGTAATTTCCTGGTCTGATCTGGCTTGATCTGTTCAAGTCTGGTTGGTCTTGTCTGATATGTTTAAGTCTGATATGGTCTGATCTGGTCCGGTAAACGTCTGGTCTTTGTGTATTTTATAACTACGGAAGTCAAGTCTGATCTGGTCTGGTTTATTTAAGTCTGATCTGTTCTATTTAAGTCTGGTCTGGTCTGTTTAAATTTGGTCTGGTTTTGTCTGGTCTGGGCTTGAAAACAGTCCAACTAAAAATATCCTTTTTCTAGAATTGCTTTTCCGGTCCAGAGCCAATTTTTAATTGCTCCGGATCTGAATAATAACCGGTTGTATACCAGCCCGGTTTACAATTTATACTTTCAAGCTAATTCGGTTCCAGTTCTAGTCTGGTTTGGTCTGTCACCCAATGCACACCCATACCCAACATCTAGCCCAACATACAACGGAGGATGCTATTTATTCACGTGAACATCCAAAATTTTGAAAGTAAATTGCAAAAAAAACATGTATAGAATTGATATAATTACGGGCAAGATCCGCTAGTGCACGTACACCGATTCTGTGGGTTGAAACATAGTTGTTCGTTTATAGCTTGATTCAGTTCTTCTCAAACACATTTTTGGTTTCTTGAATGGAACAAAAGAGTCCAAATTAGCTGGAGTTCACGAAAAAGTTAGATTCTGATTCAGTTTAGTCCCAAAGAGCAAGCTAAACTCACCTATGATTGATATTCTTAACTAGGAGGCATTGACAAGACAAGTACTTGTAAAAGGGAGAAACTTAATTGATTAATTTTATTTTATTTATGTTAAATCTTATGACCCTAAATAAACTGAATTGCCGAATTTACAGAAATGGAGATCAAGTAAATATGTAATCCATCATCAATTCAGTTTTTTTGCTTCAATCCCTCTCAAGTCAATATTTATTTGGGAGAACTATCAAATAAACCCCTGAACTTTCATAAAAAATGTAAATAAGCCCTTTTATAGGAGGCTCTGTCTGGCCGTCGCCATTTGGGGCGGTTTCCGGTGGATTTTTTTGATGAAAGTTTTTGAGTATCTTCTTCATTAAGCCTAGTTTATTCATACCAAATTTCAGATAAAAATTCAATTGGGAAGGCACTCAAATGAATTTTTGAAGATAACTGCGCAGTTAGACAACGCAATATATTTCAGAAAATCATTTGACTGTCTTTCCGGTTGAATTTTTAGCTGAAATTTGGTATGAATAAACTAGACTTAATGAAGAAGATAATTAAAAAATTACATGAAGAAATTCCACCGGAAACCGCCCCAAATGGCGACGGCCGGACAGAGTCTCCTGTAAAAGGGCTTATTTGCACTTTTTATGAAAGTTTGAGGGCTTAATTGATAGTTCTACCTATTTATTTTGAATGAAAAAAGCTTATATTTATATGATGAAACCACCTCAAATGCGGTCATTTGTTTTAAGGTTAGACATAAAACTACACACACTAGAAAATGCATAATAATTCGCTAACCACTAACCGGTGAGTTGCCTATAATGAACTTATAGAAAGAACTCACAAGGAATTGGTTCACAACATTTGTTCAAAAAAACAAAAATATGTACTCCCTACCTTGTTTTTTCCTATCACTATTCTCCACCTAGCTCCATCAACATGTAATCATTTGTCTTATGTTCTTCATCCACCTGCTTGCGCTTTTGTTCCACCACCTGTAT
Source organism: Cuscuta europaea (assembly GCA_945859875.1). Classification (NCBI taxonomy): domain Eukaryota; kingdom Viridiplantae; phylum Streptophyta; class Magnoliopsida; order Solanales; family Convolvulaceae; genus Cuscuta; species Cuscuta europaea. Next base: position 764,807 of record CAMAPE010000080.1, on the reverse strand, counting down.
ACAAGCCATCTTTTCCCAAGCCCATTCGGGTCCCCTACGTCAGGGCCAGATTCCATCGAGGATCCTTCCTTTTCGATCACTGTGTTTATCCCTCGTCTTTTATCTTTTTCCAGAACTAGCCATTTGCTTCCTCTGCTGTCACCACCTCGCTCACTATCTGCTCTTAACCATAGTTAGAATTCCTTAGCCTATTCCGAGTTGGGCTGCCTCAAAGTCTGAGGACAAAACCTATCTGCATGGTCAATATACCACTAAAATCAGTAAAAAAAATTGTGAAAATTCTCATATCTAAGATCCACCCAAGGGCAATAACCATTTGCTTTCTACACTTTCTCATTCTTTTTCAAATGTGTCTCTATATCCAGACACACTCTTGTCCTCAAATAAGCCATCCACCTCCCCTCGAACGAATTCTCATTGAGCATAACAAATCTTCCTAAGGAGTTGCCAATAACTTTTGCCACCTTTAGGGACAAATAACCCAATGACAAATTATGACATATTATTATGACAAATTACCAAGAATTTAATGGAACTTTCAAAGGCAGGCCAGCATGTTTTAGTTCAAGTAACACTACAAGATTTTGGTTGTAAAGCCATAGATCATATTCAATAACACTATGCATATACATTTCATGATAAAAGGAGTATTAACTTTTTAGATGAAATTAACCAAAGTAATACTCAGATCTTGGAGTCCAATGAACTAACATCAGAGCGTGTGAGAGTTCATGAACAATTTTTAGATGATGAAACACGGTCTCTTCCGGCAAAGTTGATTGGCTCTTGGATGTTGTCCAAGAAATTGAAACCGAGATGCTGGAAATTATGCCATAGAGGAGAGTTCTATTAAATTTTTTGTTTGCCGGAGTAAGCCCTTGACCACCCGGTAGACTTTTAGGGAGTGTTTGTCATTGCTTCAACCTCAAAAAAAGTGATTTTTTAAGTGATGATAGAGAAAGTGGTTTTTAATGAAAGTTGATAGTGTTTTAGAATAGAAGTGATTAAGATGAAAAAGTTAAAGTTGAATTGTTTGATAAAAAAGTGATTTTTGATATATTATTTTATTGAAAGACAAAAAAAACCTTATGCTCATTTAACATATTCCGTACGAAGTATTAATTCAAAGTTGCAGTGAAGGGGTTGAAACTTGAAAATGGCAATGTGGTGGGTTTGGCCTTTCCGGTCATGACAGCGATGAAGTTGGGAGTTCTCACCTCGATGGATTTGCAATAGGAATGGAGATTTGGGTGGGTTGGGCATCTCGGGCTTCGGCCAAAGTGATTAGGAAGTGACGAAGGACGGGTAATGGCGATGTGGGTGAGTTTGACAATTTCGACAATGATGATGATGAACTAAGGAGTGATAATCTGGCCGGATTTGATGGTGATGGTGAAGCTATTTCTCACGTCGATCTCTGTTGTCTTCTACCAACTGGGCGATGGACATGGGTTACTCGGATTTTCAGGTTGAATCCGATTCTGCGATGGCCTTGAGATATATCGAAGAAGACAGAGCGGGCAGATGGAAGGTGTTGGTCCCGGTTGTACCGGATACAGTCTAGAGGGGGGGTGAATAGACTGTATTGGTTTTTAACTTTTTCAAGCTAAGTACCAGATTTAACAGAATAGCCTGTTCTGTTGGCAGAACAGACTGACAGTGGATGGGGTTCTGGTAGGGAGTTCTGTTAGTAGCCTCAGAGAAGCAAAGGCAGTAGGCCTTCTGTTAACTCACAAGACCAGTTCTGCTGAACACAGATACCAAGTCTTTGAAGTTAAACAGTTCAAATAAAAACTATGAATGTAAAGCAGTAAGTAAATGACACCAGGGATTTTTATAGTGGTTCAAGGAACAACTTGTTCCTCTAGTCCACTGTTCCACTAAGCTGTAAAAACTTCCGTTTACAATGCCTTAGCCCTATCACTTAAGAAGCTCTCCACGTCTTCTTCAAGTGTAGAAGTCTTCTTCGATGCACTTCTGGCTTCCCTAAGATAGGTCCTTTCACTGAGCTTTCCCAGAAGTATCACCACTTCACAACTCCAGGTACTTGGACGTCCTTCTTGTGAAAGAAGAGGTTCTATTTAGAACAGAGGTTCCTCCAACTTGCTTCGTTACAAAGAGTTTGTATGTGATGAGCTAGAAGAGTTGAAGAACACTTGGAACTTTGCTTGAGTTGGAAATAAGGATTTTTCCAACTTCTGCCTTCTCTTGTAGAAGATTATGAAGATTTAATCTCAAGGAGGCTTTTTGCTTTGTAGCGTTTGAATTTCTTGTATATGCAGAGTTGTAGTAAAAGTTAGCAAAGTTCAATAATGTTTGGTTGTTCTTCGAAATGTATCTTTTATAATGGGGTTGTCTTCCCGTTGGAGGAGAAGGAGGACAACTGCATTAAATGAGCGAGCAGTTGACTTGACCAGTAGGACCCGATAAAGTTGGCGGGTTACTATTTTGGGATAAAGTAATCCTGACATTGCGGCCAATCATCTGCAATTACTCTACGGAGTATGGGGGCATTAAATGTGCATTTAATGCGCACACTGTAGCTTTTCCGTTCAAGACTCCTAGCCGTTGAAGGAATCTTTCAGTTGGTTTCCCGGCTTGGCGGAATTCTTCTAAGTGTCAGGCCTTCTGGTGTTTATAGCAAAGAGTTGATCAGAGAAGGTCTGGAGCACTTCTGTTGAGAAGATATCCAACAGAGAACCAGGAGGGTTTCTGTCAGAGTAAAGGTTAACAGAGACCCTGAGGTCTTCTGTTCTTAAGCAGAGAACTAAAGGTCCTCTGTTCGACCAATGCCTTAACAAGGGTCTTCTGCTCTGGAGGCCTTCTGCTTTGTAGGTCTTCTGCTCTGAAGGCCTTCTGCTCTGGAGGCCTTCTGCTGAGTCGATTATACTAAGGAATTTTACAAATGAAAATTCTAATACATTAAGTCTAAATAGGGGTACTCTAAAGTCCTAATTAATTTAGCATCATCAAAATCTATTTACAAATATTCCTTACAATTTCCCCCTTTTTGATGATGCCAAAACCCTTTAACTATTTCCAGAGAAGTGCCTTCACCACAAAGAATTAAAGTTTAGAACTTTCATTAAAATCTTGGTGGGCAACTTGGCATAGGAAAATAGTAAGAGTACAGTACATTCAGATAGCAGATAATAAATCAAATAGCAAACAAACAGAAAGCAAAGAGACAGGAATTGAGGAAAAGCCTTACAAAGTGAAAAGGCAGAGATGTGATTTTATTAGATATGGTTTACAGAAGTATTTCTTACACATTCTCCATAGTAGCTGCTTGCAGAGCTTTTTCCTCCAATCTTTGAAGCCTTAGTAGCTCTTCATTAATTTCTGCTCTGATTTGAGATAAATTGCCAGAGCTTTGATAAGATGCCCATATGGGAGAAAGCTTGCCATCTAGATAGCTGAGAACTCCTTCATGTATTGTCTTGCCAGGGACAATGTTCTTCTTGTACCATTCTTCAGGTTCCTCTAAGGATCCCCCATATCTGACTCGTACAGCACCATCTTTATCCAGAAAGAGGTTTTGTTGTTGAGTGGGAGTCATTTTCATCTTCATTTCTTCAAACTGAGCTCTGTCAATTTTTTGGGATCCACCCAATCTCCATTCAGTAAAACTGAAGACTTTCTTCTTCTTGGTGCCTTTCTTCACTGGAGATGGGGGTCTAGGTAAACCGGTTGCTCTCTTTTTCTGTAAAGCAGCTTCAAAGTATGGAGCAGGGTCTACTATTGGTTCAGCAGAAGAGGATGCTCTAGCAGGAGTTCTGGTGGACCGAGGCCTAGTCTGTTGAGGGTCCTCTTCCCCCTTTTTGGCGTCATTTAGGTCCTCTAGCATCATGCTGATCTTCTGGAACTCTGAGGCCTGTGAGGAGGCTATCTGCTCAAGGGCCTCTGGTAAGGTATGAGTGACAGAAGTAAGACCTTCTATCAGACCTTGTTTTTTATGAACAGCTGAGGCAATGTCCTTGGAACTTGCTTCAAGAAGAACCAGTTTCTGGTATCTCTCTTTGTCTTGAGCAAACAGAGTCCTGGTTTGATCACGGTGGACTTTGCAGAGTTCCTCTATGTCCAACAGCTGTTCTTTTGTTTTGGTATCAGCCCGTTGGAGATCATCAAGATTGGTGGAGATGGTCTCAATTGCTTTGCCTTGGGCCATCAGAGTTTGATGAAAGGTGAATATGGTCTTATGTATACCTTCTACTTCAGTTGACAGTGCATCTGTTCTGGCAGAGGAGGAGGCCATGAAGTTGTGGAGGGATTCTGTGAGGTTTTCAAAGCGGTCTAAGATAAACTGCATCCCAGTATTGAGATTATCATTCACATGAGCAAGGTGCTCAAAGTGCTTGTCATTTATCTGGATGAGTTTGTCCATGCCTTGGAGGACTTGACCACCAAATTCTTCTGTTGTTTCAACAAACTTGTTGAAGGGAATTTGAGGTATAGGTTCTTCAGTCTCTGGCATTCCTAGTCCCCTGGACCTGTGCATGGGAGGCCTTCTGGTCTGTTGCAGAGAGGGTTTCTGGTGAGAAGGTTCTCTGGGAGGTGTAGGTTGGCGTTTTGAAGTGAGGTCTCCAGCAAGGGAAGATGACAAGAAGCCATTGTTATCACTTTCAGAGGATAGAATGCGGTGAAGGCTGTCTCTTGGGTGTAGATGCAGCAGAGTGTAGAGATGTTTTGGGGGAATTTGCTGCAGGTGAGGATGAGGATGAGTTTTGAGTGGAAGAGGATTGCTGTTGAGGAATGGAGTTCTGGTGTTGTGGTGAAGGTTGGGGAGACGGGGTGTTTTGTTGATGGGAGGCATTCTGTTGAGGAGGAGATGGTGGAGGTGAAGGGGAGCGGTTTCTGAATTGGATAAGGTCTTTGCAATGTGATTTGGTCTTCTTATTGGATGAGTGAGGAGAGGTGGGGGTTTTCTGTTCTGGGGATTGGGGTTGAGGGTTTTCTGTTGGAGGGGTTTCTGTTGTAATAAGAGGTGAAGGGACTTGGGGTTCTGTTAAGATATGAACAGAAGGGGTTGGAGAGATTACCTCAAATACATTTTCTTCAATCAAAGAAGTCCTCCATTCCTTGATGAGTTCCAACATAGCTTGCCCTTCTGTCTTAGGTACAGAGGGTTCTCCTGGGTTGAAGTTTGGTTGAACAGATTCTGTTGCCTTCTTGGCAAAAAGCCATTCTTCAAATGCTTCTATCTCTCCTTCTTCCAGTGGTTTGACTGTCTCCTCAGAGGGTGAGGATATGAGGACAACCTTTCCCTTGTAACCTGCCTTCTTCTTCTCAAGGACGGAATGGAGGAAGTTGAGGGCAAAGCACTTGGAGACATCATCAGTGCCTACCCACTTCAGGATTGCCTCTTCTTCAGGCTCATAGTAATCAAAGAATTGAATGATTTTGTGAAGGGGTCCCATTCTCCATCTTCTCCATTCAAGAACTCGAGCAAACTGTCTATCCAGCAAAGACAGATACCCTTCTTTGCCTGTGCTGGGGTGCTCTGTTGGAGTTGGCACCCTATTCTGTTCAGGAGTGGTAACAGAGGTGGGGTTCTCTGGTTCCCCCTGAATGTCTGCCACCTTCTCAGACATGGTGACCAAAGGTTTAGCAACCTTCTTTTTGGTCTTGGTGGTCCTCTTCCTTTTCTGTCCAGCCTTCATGGGTGGAGGAGGAGCAACCACTTCTGTTTTCTTGGTCTTCTTCTTCTTCTTCTTTTCCACATAAGGTGCTTCAGAGAGGGGTTTCTGCACCTTGTCTCCTTGTTGTCTTTTATTGTCAAGCTGAAGCTGTCTCTTCAGCTCTGCCTTGATGGCTATTTCCCTATTTGGAGAGGCAGATAGGAAGATTACCTTTGTGTGATCCAGAGGTGTGGCCTTCCTCAAGGTTACACCTTGATTGAGAAGCAGTTCTGAGATGAGCAGCCCATGCCCTAACTTCCCAGAATAAAGACCTGTCTTGGGGTTCTTCTTTTTTATGAACTCAATCACTGATCGAACTATTACCTGACCCCAGTTGACATTCACCCCATGATGTACTGCATAAAGAGCCTTGGCATTTGCAGTAGTGACATCATCAGTAGAGGTAAATTTGCACCACACACATTTGTGGAAAATGTTGATGAGCAGCTCAAAGTCCTTCTTGAGCAGATTCTTCTTGATGTTTACCTTCTCCACTTCTTCCCCTTTTCTGCAATAATTCCTCTTGAATTCAAGGACAGTGACGTCAGCTTCCTCTAAATCAAATAGAGAGGCCCTGCCTTCCTCTAGTTGAATGTCAAAAACCTTGTTGATGACGTCAGCATCAACCAGTATTTCTTCTCCTTGGACACTGGAGGTGATGGTTTCGTCCTTGAAGGTCGCGTTGAGATAGAACTCAACAGTGTCAATGTTGCTGTAGACTTCATAAGCATAGGTGATGACCTTGCTTAGTTGACACTCTGTCAACCCGTCAATGATATTGGTCATCCTATCCCTTTTCTCAGCAAATCTGGGTAGAACATCCAGTTCGCACTTCATCCCTGTCAACACATTCTTGACCAGGGTTGCTTTTTGTTCGTTGGAAAGATCATTGAAGCTCAAGAAAGCCATGGCCGTTTTAGCAGTTGAGAGTTTTAGAGAGATAAGAATTCAAAAGCTTGAGAGTAATGGAAGCAATAGCGGTTTAGGTTGAAATGAGGGGAATAAATGGGTACGGGTTAATGGACGATTGAGATAATTTGCGGTTCCGAGGTACCAATAAATGTAAAAAGGGGGCGCAGTAAATATTATGCGGCTGTATACCGTTTTAAGGGTAAAAGGGTAAAAGACCGTTAATAATTTACTAGGTCACCCGGTTTTTCAGAATTTTGCTAAGTCCACAACCTTTTCTGTTAGATATAAGAAGAGGTTTTCTGAAGGAAGGAAGAGAGGGTTTCTGTTGCTGAGGTGTTCTGCCAGGATAGAGAACAGAAGGGGGTTAACAGAAGGGGTTCTGCAACAGGTATTCTGTTAGCAGGGATTTTGCAACAGAAGGCCTTCCTTTTCAATATTCTCTTGGAATTTCATCCATCATTCCCAATTCCTCTCTCAGTTTGTTGAATCTAGCCTCAGGAAGAGGCTTTGTCAGAATGTCTGCAAGCTGGTCTTCTGTTGGCACATGCTCCATGCAAATGTGCTTCTTCTCAACATGATCTCTGATGAAGTGATGTCTGATCTCAATGTGCTTTGTCCTGGAGTGAAGAACTGGATTCTGAGTGATGGCAATGGCACTGGTGTTGTCACACAGCAACTTGATCTCCTTTGCTTGAATGTCATAGTCTTTCAGCTGTTGCTTCATCCAGAGTTGCTGAGCACAACAACTCCCAGCTGCAATGTATTCAGCTTCTGCTGTACTTGTTGAGATTGAGTTCTGCTTCTTGCTAAACCAGGAAACAAGCCTTCCTCCTAGCATTTGGCAGTGACCAGAGGCGCTTTTCCTGTCTAATCTGTAACCTACAAAATCTGAGTCAGAGTAACCAATTAGTTCAAAGTTACCTCCCTTTGGATACCATAGGCCTGCATTTGGATTTCCTTTGATATATCTGATGATTCTCTTTGCAGCACTAAGATGACTCTCCTTGGGCTTTGATTGGTATCTGGCACAGATTCCAACAGAGAAAGAAATGTCTGGTCTGCTTGCAGTTAGATAGAGCAGAGATCCTATGATTCCTCTGTAGGTTGTTGCATCGACTTCCTTTCCTTCATCATCTGGACCAATTCCTTGTGAAGTGTTCATGGGAATCTTCACTGAGGATTTTCCTTCCACTCCAAACTTCTTGATCAGGTCTCTGGTATACTTCCCTTGGTTGATAAAGATTCCTTCAGGAACTTGTTTGACTTGTAGCCCTAGGAAGTAGTTGAGTTCTCCCATCATACTCATTTCAAATTGACTCTGCATTACTTGAGAGAACTTTTTGCACAGTTCTGGATTAGTACTACCAAATATAATATCATCAACATATATTTGTACTAACAGAATATGATTAGCAACAGAGATTTGAAATAGAGTTTTGTCAACCTTTCCTTTAGTAAACCCATGGTTCACTAGAAAAAGGGACAATGTGTCATACCATGCTCTAGGAGCTTGCTTAAGACCATAGAGGGCCTTTTTAAGCTTGTAGACACAAGAGGAGTGAGTAGGACTGACAAAACCTGGTGGTTGTTCCACATAAACTTCTTCTTCAACATCTCCATTCAGAAATGCACTTTTGACATCCATCTGGTAGACCATGATGTTGTAGTAGGCAGCATAGGCTAGAAATATTCTGATGGCTTCCAGTCTGGCAACTGGTGCAAAAGTCTCATCAAAATCTATTCCTTCTTCTTGGCAATAACCTTTAGCTACCAGCCTTGCTTTATTCCTTACAATGTTGCCATCTTCATCATCTTTGTTCTTGAATACCCATTTGGTTCCAATGACATTCTGGTGCTTTGGCCTAGGAACAAGTTCCCATACTTTGTTCCTTTCAAATTGAGTCAGCTCTTCTTGCATTGCATTGATCCAATCTGAGTCTGCAAGAGCTTCTTCCACATTCATGGGTTCCATCTGAGATATATAGCAGGCAAGCATTGCTTCTCTCCTTGTTGAAGCTGATCTGGTCTGCACACCACTTCTGATATGCCTAATTACTTGATTAGGGGGATGGTCTCTTAACCATGTCAGATCAGGTTCTGTCAGCTGCTGTCTGGGTCTCTCTGATTCTTCATCTTCTGAGTCTTCATCTTCATTCAACAGAAGGGGGTTTGGTGCAGGTGTTGGAAATGCAGGGTTGTCTGCTACCTCTTCTGTTGGGTCTGGTGTTCTGTCTTCTATGCTGACTTCCTTGAGGATCTCTGTTACTTCTTTAACAGAGGTGCTATCATCAAACTTCACATGTATAGACTCTTAAACATGTAGAGTCCTTCTGTTGAGTACTCTATAGGCCTTACTGGTGTTTGAATAGCCTATAAAGATACCTTCATCAGCTTTCTCTTGAAAGACTTTCAGATTCTCCTTTCCATTGTTAAGGATGTAGCATTTGCATCCAAACATATGAAAATAACTGATGTTGGGTTTTCTTCCTTTCCAGAGTTCATAGGGGTGTTCTGGTGACTCTTGTTGATCATGCTTCTGTTCTGAGTATAGCATGTAGTGTTGATTGCTTCAGCCCAATATCTCATAGGTAGTCCAGATTCTGCAATCATTGTTCTTGCAGCTTCTTTTAATGTTCTGTTCCTCCTTTCTGCTACGCCATTCTGTTGAGGGGTTCTGGCGGCAGAGAGTTGATGAAGTGTTCCATTTTGATCACAGAAGTCCTTTATGACTTGTTTGACAAATTCAGTTCCTCTGTCAGACCTGATTGTCTTAACCTTCAAGTTCTTCTCAGTCTGAAGTTGCTTTAACAGAGATGGCAACTTCTGAAGAGTTTCATTTTTCTTTGATAAAAAGATAGTCCATGTATATCTGGAATAGTCATCAACCATGACTAGGGTGTATTTCTTGCCACCAACGCTTGGAGTTTCAACAGGTCCAAATAAATCCATGTGGATCAGATTTAAAGGACTTGTAGAAAGATCTCCAGCAATGGATTTGAAAGAGTTCTTCTGTTGCTTTCCCTTCTGGCATGCACTGCAGAGGGTCTCTTTCTTGTAGACTATGTCTGGCATTCCATCAACTATGTGTTCTCTTGCCAGTTTGTTGATTGTTTTGAATTTCAAATGGCTAAGCTTCTTGTGCCAGTCCCAGCTTAGTTTTGAATCTCCCTTAGCTATCAGGCAAACTCCATCCTTTGTTGTGTTCCAATCAACCACATAGATGTTCTTCTTCCTTGATGCTGTAAGAACCACTTCTTTTGTTGTCTCATGCTTCACATAGCAGAAGTCCTTTGTGAATTCAACAGTGTAGCCTTTGTCACAGAATTGGCTAACACTCAGCAAGTCGAACTTCAGTCCTTTAACATATGAGACATCATCAATGACTATCTGGTTCTTGATCAGCTTCCCTCTTCCTTTTGTTTGACCTTCTTTGTCATTACCTCCAAAGGTAACTCTAGGTCCTTTGCATTTCTGGAACTCAGTTAGGCAACTTCTGTCACCTGTCATGTGCCTGGAGCATCCACTATCAATAAACCATTCTTGCTCTGAGATAGCTCCAGCACACAGTTCCTGCAAGATCAAAAGAAAGATTTAGGTACCCAAGCAATGTTGGGTCCTGGGGGGTCATGGAGTTTGGGTAGTTGGTACCATTTTGGTCTCATCAGGTGAAACCTTGGTGGGTGGTACCCATTGTCCACCTGATAGTTATAGTAAACTGAAGTGTGATTCACTTTGGGCAGATGCTTGTGAGGTCATGCTTCCTGTTTACATACTTTTGCATAGCTTTCTTTGTTGGAAAGAAGTCCCATATACTATCAAGAGCAGAGGGACGGTTAGCTTTGGGCTTCTGAAGTTGACCAGCCAACCTCTTCTACCTAAAGTTAACTCTCTCTTGATATTTGCCCTTCTGGTGGTCATTTCTGGCACGATTGTCATGAGGTTGTCTGTCAATGAATGGTCTTTTATTTTTGTTATCTTGAAAACCTTTTCTGTTGTTAGGTTTTCTGCCAGGTTCATTATTTTTCAAAAAGGGTTTCTGTTGAACCTTTATCTTTCCCTTTTCTAGTCTAACTTCCTCATGAACAACCTTGGTGCCAGATACACCAACTTGACAAATGGGGCTAGAAATCAGTGGCACTATGACCTTATCTGCCTTAGCAACACTGGTGCTAGGCATTACAGAAGGCTCACCTGATTCTGTTGAGCCATAACCAAGACCAAAACCAGTGCCAATCTGTTGATCAAGTAAAATCTTTTCCATGGAAGACTGGGCCTTCTGGTAAGCTTTGTACTTAATCTCGAGAGGCTTTATTTCTCTTATTCTCTTGAGAAGAGAAACATTTTCAGTCTCCAGCTGATCTCTTTCCTTAATTAGAAGATTGATTTTGATCTCAACCTCCTTTTTCAAGTCAAGAATTTCAGCCTTCAACTTACTGTTTTCTTCTGTGACCGAGGAATAAGTGGCTTGGATGGCCTTAAACTCTTCCCAAAATTCTAACATTGAATCAGAATCAAAAGCTAAGCCTACAGAGGAAAAACTAGATGTAGAAGTAGAGGTTACCTCATCATCAGAATGAGCCATGAGGCATAGGTCTTCTGTCTCAGTATCAAGGCAACAGAAGGCCTCATCAGAATCTAAATCAGAACTGGATTCTGTCTCTGACAGAGGGTCTTTCTCGAGCTGTTCTGTCACAAATGCTTTTCTCCTTCTGGAGTTGTCTTCATACTTCTTCTTTTCTCCATCATGCCCTTGTTTCTTAGACACTCTTGGATGTGGGCATTCTGCTTTGAAATGTCCAGGTTGTCTGCAGTTGTAACAGAGAAGCTCACCACTGCTTTCTGTTGTTTTGACCTTCTGGAATGACTTTCTACTGAATGATGGACTTCTTCCATCTTTGGGATTCTTCATGAACTTCTTGAATCTCCTAGCAAAAGCAGCCATATATTCGTCAGATAAAAGTACTGAAGGGTCAAAATCATTTACCTTTGATGTGCTGGCAGTGAGGGCTGTAGTGGTCCTCTCTTCTGGTACATCTTCTTTTTCTTCAATCATTTCAAACTCATGAGCTTTGAGATCTGAAATGAGCTTATCAGTGGGATAAGTCTTCACATCCTTGCTGGCTTGGACAGCAACCACCTTCATCTTCCATGTTGAGGGCAGTCCCCTCAACACATTAAGGTTGATCTCCTTGGTGGTGAGTTCCTTGCCAAGCTCAGAGATCTCTCCAGTGAGAGTGAGGAGCCTGTCATACATCTTGGAGATGCTTTCACCAGGAAGAAGCTTGAAGTCATCAAACTTCTTATTGGCTATTGTCAGCTTGTTGTCCTTCTCTTGCTCATCACCAGCTCCAATGAGCTCAAGAGTATCCCATATTTCCTTTGCAGTCTTACACTTCTTTATTCTGTTGAAGTACCTATCATCGATGGACTTGTAAAGAATATCCTTAGCAATGTTGTCCAGATTGTACTTCCTTCTTTCTTCTGTTGTCCACTCAGATTTGGCCTTATTGATCATCTGAGGTCTAGTGTTGTCAATAGCATGTTCAGGGTTGACCTTCTGGAAGCTTGTGAAGGGTCCTATGTCAAGTACTTCCCACATCTCATCATGAAGAGCACAGAGATGTGCCTTCATCCGGATCCTCCAGTCATCAAACTTAAGATCTGAAAACATAAGATTCTTGGACAAAGAGTGATCCATTATATCAGATAAAAATGAGGTAAAACAGAAAAACAAGTGGATCTTTGTTCAGCAAATAACCTAAGAGATTATTAGAACAAGGAGACTCTGATACCACTTGTTGGTCCCGGTTGTACTGGATACAGTCTAGAGGGGGGGTGAATAGACTGTATTGGTTTTTAACTATTTCAAGCTAAGTACCAGATTTAACAGAATAGCCTGTTTTGTTGGCAGAATAGACTGGCAGCGGATGGGGTTCTGGTAGGGAGTTCTGTTAGTAGCCTCAGAGAAGCAAAGACAGTAGGCCTTCTGTTAACTCACAAGACCAGTTCTGCTGAACACAGATACCAAGTCTTTGGAGTTAAACAGTTCAAATAAAAACTATGAATGTAAAGCAGTAAGTAAATGACATCAGGGCTTTTTATAGTGGTTCAAGGAACAACTGGTTCCTCTAGTCCACTGTTCCACTAAGCTGTAAAAACTTCCGTTTACAATGCCTTAGCCCTATCACTTAAGAAGCTCTCCACATCTTCTTCAAGTGTATATGTCTTCTTGGATGCACTTCTGGCTTCCCTAAGACAGGTCCTTTCACTGAGCTTTCCCCGAAGTATCACCACTTCACAGCTCCAGGTACTTGGACGTCCTTCTTGTGAAAGAAGAGGTTTTATTTAGAACAGATGTTCCTCCAACTTGCTTCGTTACAAAGAGTTTGTATGTGATGAGCATGAAGAGTTGAAGAACACTTGGAACTTTGCTTGAGTTGGAAATAAGGATTTTTCCAACTTCTGCCTTCTCTTGTAGAAGATGATGAAGATTTAATCTCAAGGATGCTTTTTGCTTTGTAGCGTTTGAATTTCTTGTATGTGCAGAGTTGTAGCAAAAGTTAGCAAAGTTCAATAATGTTTGGTTGTTCTTCGAAATGTATCTTTTATACTGGGGTTGTCTTCCCATTGGAGGAGAAGGAGGACAACTGCATTAAATGAGCGAGCAGTTGACTTGACCAGTAAGACCCGGTAAATTGACGGGTTACTATTTTGGGATAAAGAAATCCTGACATTGCGGCCAATCATCTGCAATTACTCTACGGAGTATGGGGGGCATTAAATGTGCATTTAATGCGCGCACTGTAGCTTTTCCGTTCAAGACTCCTAGCCGTTGAAGGAATCTTTCAGTTGGTTTCCCGGCTTGGCGGAATTCTTCTAAGTGTCAGGCCTTCTGGTGTTTATAGCAAAGAGTTGATCAGAGAAGGTCTGGAGCACTTCTGTTGAGAAGATATCCAACAGAGAACCAGGAGGGTTTCTGTCAGAGTAAAGGTTAACAGAGACCCTGAGGTCTTCTGTTCTTAAGCAGAGAACTAAAGGTCCTCTGTTCGACCAATGCCTTAACAAGGGTCTTCTGTTCTGGAGGCCTTCTGCTTTGTAGGTCTTCTGCTCTGAAGGCCTTTTGCTCTGGAGGCCTTCTGCTGAGTCGATTATACTAAGGAATTTTACAAATGAAAATTCTAATACATTAAGTCTAAGGAGGGGTACTCTAAAGTCCTAATTAATTTAGCATCATCAAAATCTAATTACAAATATTCCTTACAGAAGGTCTCCATTCAAGAAATGATGCTAGTAGCAAAAAGGAAAGGGGTTTCCTTTAATCACGTCTGGGAGGGAGAGGGTAACTGGGTATCAATTTTTTTAGCGGATCAGGCTACGACCCGTTTCCATATATATGGAGTATAATATATACTCCCCCGTCCCATTTAAATCTTTACACTTTTCTTTTGGGACGTCTCATTTACTCCTTTACGTTTCCTTTTTAGGTAACTCCTTTTACATTAAATATCCCAACTACCCTTCACTACCCACCCACTTTATACATTTGAGTAGATGTCATTAATTCCCCTCAAAAGTCAAGGGCATGCAAGACATTTGTTCTTCTATTAATTGAGCTCCTAAAATATCGTGCCAAAAGCAAACATCTAGTTCTATCCGAGACGGATGGAGTATATAAATATAAAGAGAAATAGGAGTGGTGCCAAATGAGAGGAAAAAATTCCGCTTGTGGTCCCATGACTATTATGTCACTTCCACATTACACCCTTGACTTTCAATTTAACCAAATCTAGTCCGTGACCTTTTCCCCTTCACCACCCGTCGTCCTTCCGACCACAACTCTGACAAATTTTAACCGGAAACCAATTAATGAAGGTTAGTTGCGTCATTTAATAGCATTTATAGGTTTTTTTTATCGAAAAAAATCCACTTTTGGTCCCATGACTATTATGCCACTTCCACATTACTCCATTGACTTTAAATTTAACCAAATCTAGTCCGTGACCTTTTCCCCTTCACCACCCGTCGTCCTTCCGAGCACAACTCCGGCAAATTTTAACTGGAAACTCATTTATGTAGAAATATTGGGGGCATTTTAGTAATTGTATGTTGTTAAAATGGCTGCGTACAAAATTAACTTCAATTAATGTTGAGTTAATACGCCGGCTTCCTTCATTCTCAAAACCGAAGTCTTCTCCAATTTCCAAAACTTCCGTAAGCCTGAAAAATCCCCAACCATCGTTCGAACAATGAGGAGCCGTCCGGACCGTCGGAGTGAAGGAGAAGGAACAAGTGCTGAACGACGTTCGCCAACAAATGCTAGTGATAAAGGTAAGAGGCTGAACTTTTTTTAAAAAGAGTGGAAGAAAGTAATGAATACAAGGCTGAAATGAGGTGTATATAATTGGTGTTTGCACATGTTACAGGTTTTATGTTAAGGCTGAAAAAGAGGGTTTTTTTAAGAGTGGAAGAACGTAACATGTGCAAACCTCAATCATATACACCTCATTTCAGCCTTGTATTCATTACTTCCTCTCTTTTCAAAAAAGTTCAGCCTCTTACCTTTATCACCAGCATTTGTTGGCGAACGTCCCACTTGTTCCTTCTCCTTCACTCCGACGGTCCGGACGGGTCCTCATTGTTCGAATGATGGTTGAGGATTTTCCTGGCTGACGGGAGTTTGGGAAATTGGAGAAGACTTCGATTTTGAGAATGAAGGAAGCCGACGTATTAACACAACATTAATTGAAGTTAATTTTGTAGGTAGCCGTTTTAGCAACATACAATTACTAAAATGATCCCAATGTTTCTACATAAATGAGTTTCCGGTTAAAATTTGCCGAAGTTGTGGTCGGAAGGACGACAGGTGGTGAAGGGGATAAGGTCACGGACTAGATTTGGTTAAATTGTCAAGGGA
The DNA here is from genome assembly GCA_945859875.1 of Cuscuta europaea. Taxonomy (NCBI): domain Eukaryota; kingdom Viridiplantae; phylum Streptophyta; class Magnoliopsida; order Solanales; family Convolvulaceae; genus Cuscuta; species Cuscuta europaea. Next base: position 749,303 of record CAMAPE010000080.1, on the reverse strand, counting down.
GTAATGTGGAAGTGACATAATAGTCATGAGACCAAAAATGGATTTTTTTCGATAAGAAAACCTATAAATGCTATTAAATGATGCAACTAACCTTCATTAATTGGTTTCTGGTTAAAATTTGACGGAGTTGTGGTCGGAAGGACGACAGGTGATGAAGGGGAAAAAGTCACGGACTAGATTTAGTTAAATTGAAAGTCAAGGGAGTAATGTGAAAGTGACAAACTAGTCGTGGGACTAAAAGTGGAATTTTTTCCAAATGAGAGAGACGATACAACAGAAGCGCAAGGGAAGAAGGGTATTTTTGGTGCACTTCAATATACTTAGCATTACAACTATCCCCAAAGTTCAAACTATTTACAAAAAAACCGAGAAGCAATTAGAAGCACTCTATACCAGCTTTCAGCCTTTAGCTTTAAAAGTGCTTAATTTAAGTAAAAACAGACATTTAAAAACACCAATTTCAACTTTTTTAAGCCAAAAGCTCAAAATCGATTTTTAAAATCTGTTGAAAACACTCCCTTAAGCTATGCACTTCCGATAGCAATTTGATGGTTTGCGACAAGAGAACAGTGCTATAATAATAATGAGGATAATTTGGATATTTAGATTTATTGAATTAATTAATATTTAATTTTTGTGACCGTGATTAATAAATTAGGACTGTAAATAGAATTACTAGTACTATGTATTATTAACAAATCAAGTGTTTGGGGAAAAAATGGTCAATGTGCAATGTGTGCACCGAACACCAATCCCATTTTAATAGTAATAACGGTATAATAATAATGAACCATGTGCCCTACATACATGTGAAAGATCGGATATCGGATTGAGCGGGAAGGGGCTTAAATTTGAATTTCAAACCTAGAATATAATAAATCCTTTTTGGTAAAAAATATCTTTAATATTCAGTTCATTCAAAATATACTCTGCCGCAAAGTACTCCGTACTACGTATAAATTAAACAGCCCATTTTAGAAAGCGGGTCATTTCTCCCCCGTTCCTTATTTGTACAATAAACTGCGCTCTACTTCCATCTCTACCGACTCATCTCGCTGCAATTCCAGGTACGTTCGCCTTTCTCTTCAATCGATCGATTACGAAGCAAATCAAGCAAAATTTTCTGTGCTAATCCCTGGTTTTCGTAAAAGATAATTTGAATCACCGGGCAAAGCTTCATCTCTGTTTCTCGTCCGGCTATATCTGAAGGAAATGGGTCAGATCCAATATTCGGAGAAGTACACCGATGACACATACGAGTACAGGTAATTCTTTGATTCTCCTCATCTATTTGATTTTGTCTTGCGTTTTGCTTATGTATTGCTTTTAATTTCTATTTTATTTTATTATATTTAATTTTGAAATCAGGCATGTTGTTCTGCCACAAGATGTGGCGAAGCTTCTTCCAAAGAACCGGCTTCTCAGCGAAGTAAGTTCCTCAATGGTTTTTCAATGAATTCCTTTTTCTACATCAAATCTATGATGTTTTATATGAAATTATAAATACATCTGCGAGAAATTAAAAGCAGTGCATAGTTCTTCTTACAAAAGTTATAACTAAAACGAGAGAGATACAGTTTAGCATTGTAGATTGATACTCCGTGTTAAAATCGGTGATTGGGTGGTGTGATCATTTTAGGGCTATATTTGCCCATAGAATCCGCACGGCTATTTGCAATGGTTAAGAAGGTTTCAAATTACGAAGTGTTTGGTATTGGTTCAAAGAGATCAATAATATTTTGAGTTCACTTTTTAAGTTCACTTTTACTTCAAATATTTGTATAGTTATTAAGGATTGAAGGTTCATAACTCTCAGTCTGAAAAGATCATATTTCGTAATCAAATTTTCATTTTACATTTGTCCTTTGTAATATCTGGAGCTCTTCTTTCAGTTCTGCTCAATTTTAACAAAATTTTAGTAATTCTAGCAGTCGTTATGCGTAGAGTAGATATCAGAATTGAGCATCCGTCTTTCATATTTCCTACTAGTAATATCTTACTTTGATATTCTTTAATATGATCACGTGATTTCACTATGTCAATCCTGTACTGAAGAAATGTAAAGATGAGAACTATCTTAACTGATCGATGTCATGTATAATACCCATACAATTTCATCTCACTGTTCATTCTCAAAAAGGGTGTGTTAGGATTTGCAGCATTATAACTTTTCCCACCATGCGGTCTATAATGTGAAGAAGTTTTAGACGACTATTGACATTATACTACCCTGCATATGGTTTCACTTGTGGGCATATGTTTGAACATTGGTTTGTGTTCTTTCTGAGTTAGAGTGAGTGGAGAGCTATCGGGGTTCAGCAGAGCCGAGGATGGGTGCATTACGCTATTCACAGACCGGAGCCTCACATAATGCTCTTCCGGAGGCCACTGAACTTTCAACAGCTACAGGAGACGCAGCAGACTCAGCAAAGCATGGTTGCCCATTGAAAGATATTGTGCATGTGGTTATGGTCCATCTCCTCTAGAAGTGATGCCAACTTTGTGCTTTTCAGTGTTTTACTGAGTGTGTGTGGCTTTGAAAGTTTGGATGAATGTTGCTTTACTTTCTTGTAATGTGGCTTTAAACCTGTGTTTTGTGCCCTGCTGAAATATTGTGGTTGACTCATCTAATCTTAAATTTGATTATTTAATTAACGTGATGATGAGTACTTTCATCTGAGAACCTCCTTCAAGGGGTCTATTGCGTTCCTGTTCTGTAACTGGGCCTGAGCAGGATGTGCAAAGAATCGGGCTGGATTCCTAAATCTGTTCCAGAATGGAACTAGTATCCGGATCTGGGTGAACTAAGATGCAGTTATTTATATACGGAATATTTTTTAAAATAAGCTTTCAATCTGTCCCTATCCCTGTTTGGAACTAGCTGGTCCAGAACCGACACAGGACCCGAACCTTCTCAGGTATTTGGGGCTGGTTTGAGTATTATGAAATGGGCACATCACAATACATTTCAATATCTTCCCACGTTTTTTTAAGACTAGTTCTTGTTTCGAACCAGGATTCATATTTCTTAACTATAATCACTTCCTCAAGTGAATTGCTTCATGACTTGCTTTTATTCATTCTAGTGGGATTTTCACCTAAATCAAGACTTTGATGTTGTAGACAGTAGACATTCGTGTAGAATAAATATAAATGAGAAATGAATTTCATCAATTCAGGATACCAATGAACTATTAATTCGGCAATTGAAAGACAAAATGTGTCGGTATATCCGTATATGAATGATTGAAAACTGTTCATCTAGGAGCTAAATTGTCATTAACTTTGTTATTTTTTATTTAAAATATTTATATTCTGTAGTTTTATTAAATAAAAAAAGATTTTGTGAAGAAAATCTATAAAAAATAAACAAAGGAATCAATAAAAAGTTAAATAAATCAAAACCTATGAAATTTTTGGTCATTGATTGATGGGCTCAGTCTGATAAATAAATCTGAGACTCTCAGATTGATAGTTTATCTATATTTCATGTTCTAGATGGATAAATTTCAATAAAAAAGTACGTACATAAGAGAAAACACGAAAAATTGAAAACTAGATATGACAGGGAAAGCGACAAGGGTATAAAGTCTTATTGAAATGCAAATGTTCGTAAGTTATAAAAAAAGTGGAACAAATAATACTCCATATAAATTTACACAACAAAACGGAGCAAGAAATGAAAAGTTAACGTAGAGAAATATTGTACATTTAATTCATCAAGAACTGTAATTTACTACAGTATTCTACAAGGGCATGCTTAGTTAATAATATAGTTCAGACTACTTTGAAACTCACAAACATTTTTACTCATATTTAGGCAATTTCTTAGCACAAAAACATGCCAAAGACAAGTCACGTATCTTGGAAACAATAGAGACACATGCTTATGTGCCCACAAATATAAGTCTACAAGTTACATATCTTAGAAAATAACATACACATGCATATGTGCCCACAAATATAAGTCTGTGAAAAATACACCAACATGGAACACAAAATTATGCATGTATGCGTGCAAACCTATGTTATACAACTTGTTCACAAACATGATTCGTCTTTGAGACCTTTTTGAGTTGGACATTTCTCATAAAAACATAATTTTCGGTTACGGTGGGCACGTTTCGAGATTAGGGTTATCTCAGTCCCAACCAGAATAGTAACGACTACACGAGACCCGCCTTTATCCTAATTTTGTTTAACTTTGGTATTGCCCAACAAGCAATTACATAAGGATTATTTCTAGGTAGTTACATATAACCTTCGTTTTTTCTTCCCTTTTCAAGAGGTTCCTTCTGTCTATTTTTTGGAGCACCTTTACTTTCTGAGTTCTTTGGGTCGTTAATAGGTACACTTTGTTGAGTATGTGGTTTTGTTGATGACTAACCCTGCATGTGTAACGGATGACAAAACCGCTCACAGTTCCATGTGGAACGGAGGACAGAACTATTCATAGTTCCGTGTGAACAGTTGGCTTGAATTAATATGTTTGCACCTATTTGATTACCGATTAATATGTTTCCTTATACGGGTGTATGAATTAATTGATAATGATTTGCTTATGTGACCATCAGTTTGAATAGGTTGTTTACTTAGTCAAGGTTATTATTTTAATCAAGAATATTTTCACGCATGACTAGTTTATAAGTACGAAGAAAGATTCATATAATATCTTTGCTTGCATGATTATGTATTCATCTAATAATGACGTGTTACATATAGCTTAAATCCTTATAGAAAGGATCGTTGCTTGCTAAGTATGATTGTGTGATTTAATATGTGGTAATTTAAGATTAGATCGTTGCATGCTTATAAATGTTAAGTGAATGGTTTACTTGCCTTGTTATACGATGGAATCTATTACTATGTAATCATCCTTGATTGGAGATATGATCCATATATATGAGTCCCTTGCCTTTGAAAGTAGCATTTCCACAAAAGGAAGGATTTTCAAATCATAACAAGGAAAGCCACACTCTTGATGACCCGGCCATCTGAGTAAGGAAAGCCTCAACGGACCTACCTTAAGCAGCCTATATATATCAAGATCAAGAGGAAGAAAGAGTGTGCTTGACCAAGATAGATTATAGAGACACATTCACAAAAGAATGACTGCAGCTCGAGGCACCTGAAACTGCTCATATTTAGTTATAGATATAGTTCCTTCTTCCCTTCTTCACTTCGTAATGGGGTTTTGAGGATTCACTAATTGTAGCATCCTCGGGGTTGGTAAGTGTGTAGTGAGAGCTTTATTGTAAAGCTGAGAAGCTCTCTACTCGTAAGGTAGAAAAGCATAACTCTTCCTAGAGAGGATAGAGTTGGGGTGGCTCAAGGGTAAACTAGGAGAGTTTCTCTTATAACCATTCAAAGACTTTTAGTGAAGTTGAGATTTTTCCTCGTTAAATCCTTGTGCACTTATTTACTTTGTCTCACCCTTTACCCCACACTAGAATTTGGCGAAAAACTATCACGGTTCCACCCACACACACAATTCACCGCCCCCCTGTGTTGCTAACCGTTTCATCACACTTGTTTGTGCGTCCACACCTTAGACTTGGATTGAGGGTGTGTCCATTAATTGAGTCATTACTCCCGAAATCTCCAAACGAGTGTTTGATGTGGTGCATTCTACCAACTGGGCTTCGAGCCATGCCATGATGCATGCATAATGCACATCATCATCGGCAATACTATTTGCAAGTCTTTCAAAGGTGTAGCATAACTTGTCAATGTGTTGTTGTTCTATTATCGTAATCCAATTGTCATAGTTAATTTTAACTCGTGTATAGCCTATTTTGACAACTCTCCTCCATCTTTACATTATATAACAATATGGTAACACCTTCACCCCATTACGTAAGAAGACTACAATAATGCCCCTACAAACAATGCATGTAAAGTCAAATAAGTGACAAGCACACACAACATTGTTGAGTGAACTGTCGTACTCAACCACCACATGCACAATTTTCTCAAACTCAATAACCATTCTATTTTCTCAAACTCAATAACCATTCTATTTTCTCAAACTCTTCGCTATTTAAGAGGTCACGATACACTTTGCTGATTACTTTCTTTTGAAACTATTTGAACGTTGCAATGGTTTGTATTACCTGTACATTATTTTCCATGTCAAATCTAGTAACACAGGGTAACATTTTAGTAAGAGAGTTAACATCCGCTTGGAACTCTTTATCCACTTTACACCTCAAAGCATTTCCATATTGTTCAATGAATTGTTCAAGAGTTGTTTTGGAATGGAAATATGTTAGTACCCAATTTTGAAAGATTTTGATAATGCCACTATACTTTGTACGTGTACATTGTGTCTTACAAAATAGCATTTGAATTTGAGTGACAAAAATAAATGTAGAATCTTTGAGACTAAAGAAATATTACCGGAAAAGTAAAAATGCAATAAGGTAATTTTTATTTACCTTAATAGGATATTTAGATCCTACCGGCATATATTATTTAGCTCAAAGATTAATTAAATGTCACATGTTTTGACGAAAAGAAAAGAAGCTCGAAAATCATATACATTGAGTATGCATGATTGAAGACAAGCTTGACCGGCATTTAATTCCAAATACGTACTGGGGGCAGAGCATGGGACGCGCACTGAAGATGCTCTCAGCAGAGCAAAATTATTGAAAACAAGTGAATCACCGCATTAAAAGCTCCAGCACAAGAAGACGAATGTACAAGTCGTCCGTGTCAAACTTCAACGAACAGGATTAATCCATCCTAACCAACGGATGAGATTAATGAACTGGAGAAGCCTATAAATATAGGCTGAAACGAAAGTTTCTAACCAAGCCTGAGCATCCTAAGTAGAGAGATATTTATATTGAGCATTCACGAAATATCTAGCAAAAGAGAAAGTGTTATTCTATACACAACTCTCTGCTTGGACTCTTGCTTCACTAAACTTCTTAGTATCAAGTGTTCATTGTTAAATCCTAGAAGTTTAGTTCCTAGTTAGAGGTTAGAACTTTCTTGTAACCAAATCAGATATTGTTGTAAACACTTCAGGAGGACAGTAGTTCCCGGCCTGAGTGTGGTTAGATAGGTCAGGAGTACCTTTTGATCCCCACTGGATCAATTGAGAAAAACCTAAAGGATTGAGTAGCTTGGAGTGGTGTTGTACTCCTCATGAAACACCTTCAATCTAGGCCAGAGTTGTCAAGGCTAGATTGACACTAAGTGTATTGGGCTTAATACATTAGTGAAATCAATTTGAAATAGGATGGGACTGGATGTAGGAGGATTACACCACCTCTAAACCAGGATATACTGTGTGTTGATTTATTTTCAGTCAACAAAGCACACACTGAACACTTCTCATAAAAGATTGTAGTTTGCCAGCAGCATCTTGAGCATTAGTCTTAATTTGACCCTAGTGCTTATCCTACTGCTTAATAACTCACTTTCTTTGAGATACAAGAGCTTTACAATATCACAACTATAAGGTATGTTCCATTAGATTTCAGGAAATCCTACTTAAGGCATAACAGTTGCCTCAGCAGCCCCCTAGTGACTACCCAATTGCTAAGCCCACTACTCACGCAAAACTGTTTCCTTTGAACATCTCAACTTCACCAGACCTTCACAACTCTATCCCCAAGAAGTCTGTTCAAACTGATCACTGTAATTCAAAGTGGTAACCCAGCAGGTGCCTCAGCAGTTCCCTCACTATCACCCAACTGCCGAGACCACTGCTCCACTAAAACTCCCACTTACTTGGACTAATGCACATCTTCAGAAAGTCCACATCATCCTGAGCAACACCACATAATCAATCTTTCCATACCTTCACCTTTATTTAAGCAGGTGCCTCAGCAGTTCCCTGGTTACCACCCAACTGCTGAGACCACTGCTCTCATTAAGATTGATTATTAATCTACCTTGTTATATTATCAGAAAGCTCTTCCCATTCTAAGAAAGATTCTGAGTGTGCTGTCATCATACATTGAGTATTTCGCTAGCAGTTGCTGCAGCAGTTCCCTGCTTTCTAGCCAACTGCCAAGCCAACTGCTCACCTTATAAAGCCCAAACTTCATCCATCATAGAAAGTGTTATACACTGTTTATCTAAGAGGTTAAAGACTTCTGTTGTGCATCTATAAATCTCTCAAAAGATTAATAGATCAACTCTTTAGAGGGAGAAACGTTTTAAAATTGAAAAAGCTTTAAAAGTCTATTCACCCCCCTCTAGACTTTTACCTCTATCCGAGACCATCAAGTGGTATCAGAGCGGAATGTTCCTAGAGTCATTTGCTGACTATTTTGAACTAAAGATCCAAAGCCACTTCCTCTCCCAAACACCTTCTAACAATGGACAGCCAACTAGCCAAGAATCTCCTGTTCAACTTAAACAAATTTGATGATTGGAAAATCAGGATGAAAGCACATCTCAGTGCTTTGCATGATGAAATGTTTGAAGTAATTACTGCTGGACCTATCAGAATAATGAAGGTCATCAACACGTCCAAAGCTGATGACCAGGAGGATATATACATTCCTAAACCAAAATTGGAATGGACATGTGAGGATAGGAAGAGGAATAATCTTGACAACATTGCCAAAGATATTCTCTTTAAATCTGTTGATGAATCCATATTTCTCAGTGTAACACCCCCAAATTTCCCACCCAAAACGTTGATATAATTGAAATAAAACTTTTATTTATTGATAATGAAAATTTAAAGAAAGTACAGCGGAAGTCTTAATAAGGGAAATGGGTGTTACCGCCACATCCGGTCATCTCTCAACCGGATGCACAGGCAACTAAAACATAACAACTAATTTAATAAAAATAAAGTGTTTGTAAAGTAAATGTTTATTTCATGACTAGTATAACTAAGGCGACTTCTAATTCGCTCTCGGGCCATGCAAGCAATCATCAATCGACAAAATCATCCTCACCTGCACAAATAAAGTGCAGAAACGAAACAAGGAAAAGAAAACAAAAATTAGCTTTAGAGCTAAGTAAGTACTACCCAACCCCGTAAAATAATCATGTTTGACAAAAATAGAATTTTTATATAATAATATATAAAAATACTCACACCATCGAAATTCTTTTCACTTTGATTTTTATCAAGACTACTTCTTTACAACAATCCTCAACTTCTCTATAAAACTTCATAATAACTCTTCTCTTTGATTTCCTCAAAATCACTTCTTCTCTAACTTCCTAGTAATTTAGAAGGGCGGTGCTCAACCTTTCGGTAGAGTCCGGTGGACCGTGGTTATGGACGGCCACCCCGAACAAGTGCCGGTACCACAACTGCTCTGTTGGAAACGAAACGACTACCTTAAGTGTGCACACCCCCTAAAAGGGATTCCAAGCCCCCGAGTAGTAAGTCGTAACGAGTAGTCGGGACTCAGTCTACCAACTACCCCTGAATAAGATATTTTGAATGACTAGGGACTACTACTACCATAACTTCTTCTTAAAAGGGATCATCGATCCAAATATCACTTTAAACTCAAACTGTACTTCTTAGTAGTAGCAGACCTAATCACCCTCCACATTTATCCGGACGTGGAAAACCGACACCACGGATTTCTCCTGTGATGCTCACCTCTTATAAAACTGTAAATTTTATCTTCAATAAACAATACTTCAAAAATACTTCTCAATTTCTCTAAAAAGTCTTGAAGGTATTTAAAAATATTAAATACCCCAAAAGTACTTAATTTATATTTCTCAACTACCATATATATAATATCTCTTCAAAAATCACATACACAAAATTCAACAATTCATACTTATTCACATAATGCATAATAAGCATATAATACGAGGAAACAATTTTAGATTGGCAGAGAAACTTACCTCTAGTCCGGGTGCTCCTAATTCTCTTCATCTACTCCGGTCTCTAAATGTTCACCTTTTTAATTAAGATGGTATATAATTAACCATCAATTCTATTTTTAATAATTACCCCGATGAATTTATCTAAATGTTCCATTAATTAATTTATTCATCTGTTTGTCACTTTCGTTAGTCCTTTACCTTGATTACTATTTTTACTTCGGTCATATGTTATGAATTAATTATCAATACTCATATCAAAACAATAAGTATTAATTAACAATACTTAATTTATCAATAAGTAATTTAATTGGGTATAAAAATTCAATCCATTACTAAAATATCGGAATTCCCTATTGATCTATTTTAATCACTTAAGTTATTAGTGCAGCTAAAGTCCATCCAATTTTAATTATTCTTCTCATTAAAGGTACTACGGTATTTTCCACCTGCACACGATTTCTTACTTCGGCTTACCTTTAAAATACTCGAATTACAAAGTTATTAATATATTCTTATTTTGAAATTACTTTAACTTCAATTAATCGCCAATAAAACTATCTAATTTACTTCACTAAATCGGTATAAATTCGAATTATGTATAAAAATCCAAACCGTAAAATATCATACCTTAAATCTGGTAAACAATCATAATTATAGTTTAAACATTCAAATTTCTTTACTGATATTTTAGTATTATATTAAACTATACGAACTACATTATGATTTTACTTTATTTCATTTAATCTAACCCCAATTCATTCAGTAATACGTATAACTCATTTTTATTTAATTCGTAACCAATTTACTAAACATACTTTCAATTTTAATTTAGTCTATTAGTATACTCAAATCACCGCAATTGCATCCTAGTGAAAAAAAATATTCAAAATGCATCTTCTTAATCGTACTATGTATATTTTAGTATAGCCCATTTATTAAGTCCAAGAATTATTACATAATTAATTCAACTAATAAGTTGAAACAAAAAGAATTCATCCCAAGTGATGTATGTAAATCCCTCAGCCCGACATCAACTAGTAACATCCAGATCCAGATTTTATTATTATTTATAGATTATTATTATTATTATTATTATTATTACTTAATGTTATAAACCTTGTTAGGTGTTGATTTCTTTTTACTCAAAGTTTCGGCCCAACTTATTAATAAAACAACAACAGTAATATAGCAGCGAAGTCGTCGTTTTGTTCAACATGTACGCTGGAAAACGAGAACTTCAGAGGGAAGGCTTACCTAAGCGACGACGGACGATTGGAATGGTGGTCGTAGGGGAGTATCTCGGCGATCTTCAACAGCAGCCCGTACGGTGATGCCGCAGCTGCAGCTCCTCCTATATCTCCGGCGTGTGCAAGGCAGTCCGGCTAACTCCAGCAATCTCCTTCCCTTCCGGCAGTGCTCGTTTCTCCGTCTCGTTCTCTCCTTTGTCTCACTTACTGTCTATTCTTTCTATTCTCTTCTTTCTTATTCTCACTTAATATTTTTTTTTTCCCGCCGGTCGTTGGCCGCTGGTTTTGGTGTAGGGTAAATCGTCCACAACGCTGCTATTTATGCAGTTCGTTGATGGTAGACGTTCGTTAAAATGTTAAGAATCATCGGTCATTCATATCAATAAACCGGTTTCCTTCTAACTCATGGCCGTATATAATTATTACTAATATTATTAGCATACGTTACGCACATGTGGGCTAGTGCGCAGTTCATATGCATGGTAAAACGTAGATAGGTATATATGGAAGGTCAACCATTACTTATTTAATGGTAGTTTGAATAGTTCACTTTAAATTTAGATTTCAAGTTGTTAGAAAAGAAAACGCACTACGTAGTATTATTTTAAAGGCATATTATTATGTCACTTTTGTAATAAAAATGTTATTCTTTTTATTGAGACGTTTTTATTTGACTAAAAAGGTCGTAATTGTTAAAGTTTTATCTGGTTCACTTAATTATTAAAATCTCACTATTGTAACATTTTATCTCATTAATAAATTTTATTTTGTTTTTTATATTTTTTTTTTGAAGTGTTACAATCTACCCTCCTTAAAAGATGTTTCGTCCCGAAACATTAAAAGAAGTCAAATAACCAAATTATTAAGTATTACACCCAGAATCAGGAAATGTGAAACTGCAAAGGCTGTATGGGATGAGCTCACAAAGATTGGAGCTAGTGATGAACAAGAAAAGGACAACAAACTGACCATAGCCCTCAAAAAATTTGAGGACTTCAAAATGTTGTCAAATGAGTCTATTCATGAGATGGAATCCAGGTTCCTAAAAATTATAGCAGAGGTCTTAGACCTAGGGAAAGATCTATCCCAAAAGGAGATTTCCCTTAAAGTCTTAAGAGGCATGCCATCTAAGTGGGACATGAAGGTGACTACTATGAGAGATAGCAGAGATCTCAGAACTTTGTCAACTGACAAACTCTTCAGTGATCTCAAGGCCTATGAATTTGAAATGAAGGAGATCAAAGAAGAGAAGGAAGATGAATCCAAGACACCAGCTCTAGTGTCTGAGCCAAGCACTTCAAAATATGCTGAAAAATCCCTCAATAATCTCCTCACAGACGAGCAGTTCGCTATGTTTGTGAGGAAATTTAAAAGATTCATGAAGAAGGAGGGAACTGCTCCAAAGAAAGCATACAACCTGCCACCTAGAAGACAAGGGAGACCTCAATCCAGCGAGGAAACTGTCATGTGCTACAACTGTAGACAGCCAGGACATTACAAAAATGAATGCCCTCTCCTTAGCCCAAAAATATCAAGGGCAACAGGGGACTGCTCAAAAAGCTGGTTACAAAAATTTCAAAGGCAAAAGACAAGCATTCGTAAGTGAAAAGAAAAAGGAGGAACCCCAAACTGATGATGAAAGCAGCTCAAGTGATGAGAGCTCCTCATATGATAGCTCAGAAGAAGCACATCTCTGCCTAGGATCATGGCAGGTGACTGAAGAGAGCAGCAGGTGGCTCAACGAGCCTTTCACCAGTGGAAGAAAAGATGATGAAAGCTACTCCCCAAATGCTTAATGGCCAAAGACCACTACAACGATGTTGAGGTAACATCCTGCTCCTCCTATAGCTCTAGTGATTCTGGACCAAACAATATAACACTGGAATCTTTATTACAAGATTTCCAAAAAGTCCAAAATCACCATGTTCTCTTGAATGCTGAAAATGATAGACTGAAACAAGACATTAAGGCAATTCATTCTAAATTACTAGATGCCTTAAGCAAAAATGATGTCTTAGAAAAGGAGAACAAAGAGCTGAAAAACTCCAGCACAAATAGTAAAAAAATTCACCCTACTGCTAAAGTTATTCTAAATAGGAAGAGAAGAGGTCTTGGTTACTCCTCCCCCACCAGACTCACTCAAAACTGTACATCTACAAGCCATCAATCAAACACAAGAAAGCTAATCTACCAAAAAACCCACTCCCCAAATGTTCCCACAAGAAGGAACCAACATGCTCCCAAACCAAAATCCAAACTCCTGCATAAATCAACACCCCGTAACCATTTAAACCCAAGAACCCATTGGCAACCAATCAATAAGACCAACCACAGTCAAAATACCAAGCAGACTCCTCAAACTAATAATCCATTTCCCACTTCAAGAAGGAAAAGTATTAACAAGTACATAGTCATTCCCTTTGATTACAACACCTCAAATGGCTATAGACCAATCTGCTTAAAGCTTAATGGTTCTAGATGGGCATGGATGCCTAAACTTGTATAAGGGAAGTCGCCCACTAACTTGTGGGTTACTACTCAACACTGATCTATACAGGAAGGTGCTGGAGCAGCTGAAACACAAACATGGTACATAGATTCAGGCTGCTCCACGCACATGACGTGTAGCTAGCGGCTCCTGTCAAACTATACAACAAGGGAAGGACCCAAAGTAACATTTGGGAATGTGGAAAAACAAGGAGAAACCAAAGGAAGCTGGAAGGACAATTTTAGAAGCAGCTGGATTACCCAAAAGATTTTGGGCAGAAGCAATCAACACGGTTTTCTACACTCAAAATAGAAGTCTTATTCATAAGACTCACAAGAAGACACCATATGAGTTATGGAAAGAAAGGAAACCTAATGTTAGTCATTTGCATGTGTTTGGATCCAAATGCTTTATCCTAAACAATGGAAAAGACTATCTCAAGCCATTTGATCCCAAATCTGATGAAGGGATCTTCCTGGGCTACTCAACAACAAGCAAGGCATTCCGGATCCTCAACAAAAGAACTCTTGTGGTAGAAGAATGAATCCATGTGGTGTTTGAAAACCACCCCACTGCTCAATTAAAAGATGTAGGTGAGTCATCCAAATCAAGGGACACCGGAAAGGCTCCAAGCTGCCTTCCAAATAATAGTGTTCAAAAAGATGGAAAGGCAGTTTACTCAAACGGCAGCCCACTGCCAGCAGTTGACTCAACTTTCAGACCACTGCCAGCGGGTGACTCACCAAAAGACAACCTTCCAGGCACTCATGACATTCCTAACCATCCTATTCTACCAGAGGATAGTGAAGAAGAAGAAGAAGAAGATGATTCTCAAATTCTAACCAAAACAAAAACATCTGACATCAGATGGATGAATAAACATCCTCCCCACCAAGTAATTGGAGACATCAATACAGGGGTTCGAACCAGATCAACAATTCAGAGAGAAGTACTATTCTCATGCTTCATCTCCCAAATTGAACCCAAGAAAATTGAAGAAGCCCTACTTGACTCAGACTGGATACAATCCATGCAAGAGGAACTCAACCAGTTTGAGAGAAACAATGTATGAGAGCTTGTACCCAGACCCTATCATCAACATGTGATAGGAACTAAATGGGTATTCAGAAACAAAATGGATGAGGAAGGCACCATAGTCAAGAATAAGGCAAGGTTGGTAGCCAAAGGCTACTGCCAGGAAGAAGGTATAGATTTTGATGAAATCTTTGCTCCTGTTGCCAGATTGGAAGCTATAAGAATCTTCTTGGTTTATGCTGCTCATAAGCAATTCACAGTCTATCAAATGGATGTGAAAAGTGCCTTCCTAAATGGTCTACTAGAAGAGGAGGTCTATGTAACACCCCCATTTTTCCCGCCCAAAAATACATTTAATTGAGATAAACCTTTTACTTATTGATAATGAAAATTTAGAGAAGGTACAACGGAAGTCTTAATAAGGGAAATGGGTGTTACCGCCACATCCGGTCATCTCTCCACCGGATGCACAGGCAACTAAAACATAACAACTAATTTAATAAAAATAAAGTGTTTGTAAAGTAAATGTTTATTTCATGACTAGTATAACTAAGGTGACTACTAATTCGCTCTCGGGCCATGCAAGCAATCGTCAATCGACAAAGTCATCCTCACCTGCACAAATAAAGTGCAGAAACAAAACAAGGAAAAGAAAACAAAAATTAGCTTTAGAGCTAAGTAAGTACTACCCAACCCCGTAAAATAATCATGTTTGACTAAAATAGATTTTTATATAATTATATATAAAAATACTCACACCATCGAAATTCTTTTCACTTTGATTTTTCTCAAAACTACTTCTTTACAAAAATCCTCAACTTCTTTTTAAAACTTCATAATAACTCTTCTCTTTGATTTCCTCAAAAATCACTTCTTCTCTAACTTTCTAGTAATTTAGAAGGGCGGTGCTCAACCTTTCGGTAGAGCTCGGTGGACCGTGGTTACGGACGGCCACCCCGAACAAGTGCCGGTACCACAACTGCTCTGTTGGAAACGAAACGACTACCTTAAGTGTGCACACCCCCTAAAAGGGATTCCAAGCCCTCCGAGTAGTAAGTCGTAACGAGTAGTCGGGACTCAGTCTACCAACTACCCCTGAATAAGATATCTTGAATGATTAGGGATTACTACTACCATAACTTCTTCTTAAAAGGGATCATCGATCCAAATATCACTTTAAACTCAAACTGTACTTCTTAGTAGTAGCAAACCTAATCACCCTCCACATTTATCCGGACGTGGAAAACCGACACCTCGGATTACTCTCGAGATGGGTAGCAAACCTAATAACACTCTCGAAAATACCACCTGGGAGACCGAGGAAGATATGCGCAAACGCTACCCAGAGTTATTTGATTAAGGTAAAATTTTAGTTACGAGGGCGTAACCTCTCTTTAAAGAGGGTGGAATGTAATACTTAAGAATTTTATCATTTGACTTTAGTTTAAGCATTGGGACTAATCAGCTCTTAAAGGGGGATAGGTGGTTATAACACTCGTATTAGTACAACATTAGAAATTCTTTTGTCTTAGCTTATGCTTCGAGGACGAAGCATTCTTTAAGGGGGATAGAATGTGACACCCTAAAATTTAAAGTAGAAGTATAATAATTAAATAAAATAAAAGTAAATCAGATATAATTAAAATGAAATTATTGAATATTTTAAATAACTTGAGGAAAACTGAAAAACGTCAAATGATATTTTAAAAGTACTCTTTGTAAGTCCCAGTCTAAAAAGTGGTGTACAATTTAAGATTGGAAAGTTAAAAATACATTTCGGTTACTATTCAAGAAAAGTATAAAGAATTATTATTAAAGTAATTCTAAGAGCTACGTAGTACTCAAAGTCCGGACATATACATATAGTACTACATACATATCATACATGATATATACATGTATTACATACATACATGAGGCATAAGCTCTACATGATACATCACATACATGCTATGCACATATCCAGTATACACTTACTACGTGTTTCATGCATAACACATGCATGCATATACTAATATACTACGTTACGAACTTTATACATATATATGAAGTACAAAATACTCATACGTTATAATTAAGACATATACTAGTACACCATGATTACATACATATACACCGACGCATGCATACATACTAGAATCAGGCACACATAATACGTTAGTAATAAAAATATTAACAATACTACGTAATAAAGTATTAGTAATATACGTAGTAACGGACCATCATTGATCCATCATTATTAAGATAATAAAGAGCAATTATAACCATAACCCGAACTCAACGGACGTGTAACGTAACATGGGCATATATAACCATTGTCCGGCTGTTCTACGTAAGACCTGAGGGTGTTGTGATCAAAAGCTTGGCAGAAAACGAACATCATATAATTAAGAAAAGGGGTGAGGGAATGAGGGAGTTACGTGTGGGAAGGTAGGAACGGGGGAAACCACAGCGCCGCCGTAGAAGTAGAAGTGGTCGCCGCTGTCCTCGTCTACACCAGAGCTAAATCATCGTTGCCGGATCAAGCTGCTGCCGCCGAACAGTGCTGTCGTGGCACTGCTGCTATCTGAAGGAATACCGCCTGGATTGGGGAGGTCGCCGTTGCTAATCCTCCTTCATCGTTGGTCCACGCTACGGGCTGCAGGACGGAGAAGAAAATGACGGCTACTGTATCGTACGTAATTCTTACTCCGTATTACCATTTTCATTGTTTTGTTTAACTCTTCTGGGCTGCTGAGATTTTATTAATTGGACCGGTATCCTTAAAAACTATATGCTGGGCCGTTTGAGCTAATAATCATAATAGTAATAATAAAATAAAAACAACAATTGGATGGTTAATTTGGAATTCTATAAATGGATTATAATACTGGGGGCTGACTAATAAAATAAAATTTGACTAATTTATTATATAAATATAAATTAATTAATTAATGAATTAAGTCAATATATCATTTGTTATTGATAACAACGGACTAATAAAGGGTAGAGTAAATATTTATAATTTGAATGGATAATGATTTTTAAATGTTGATAATAGAAGGTGATTTGAGTGAGGAGCAAAATAAGAGTCTTAATTAGGAGTACTTGGAGTTTGAGGTAAGTTTCTCTGCCAATCTAAAATTGTTTCCTCGTATTATATGCTTATTATGCATTATGTGAATAAGTGTGAATTGTTGAATTTTGTGTATGTGATTTTTGAAGAGATATTGTATATATGGTTGTTGAGAAATATAAATTAAGTACTTTTGGGGTATTAAATATTTTTAAATACCTTCAAGACTTTTTAGAGAAATTAAGAAGTATTTTTGAAGTATTGTTAAGCGAAGATAAAATTTACATTTTTATAAGAAGTGAACATCTCGAGAGTAATCCGAGGTGTCGGTTTTCCACGTCCGGATAAATGTGGAGGGTGATTAGGTTTGCTACTACTAAGAAGTACAGTTTGAGTTTAAAGTGATATTTGGATCGATGATCCCTTTTAAGAAGAAGTTATGGTAGTAGTAATCCCTAATCATTCAAGATATCTTATTCAGGGGTAGTTGGTAGACTGAGTCCCGACTACTCGTTACGACTTACTACTCGGAGGGCTTGGAATCCCTTTTAGGGGGTGTGCACACTTAAGGTAGTCGTTTCGTTTCCAACAGAGCAGTTGTGGTACCGGCACTTGTTCGGGGTGGCCGTCTGTAACCACGGTCCACCGGGCTCTACCGAAAGGTTGAGCACCGCCCTTCTAAATTACTAGAAAGTTAGAGAAGAAGTGATTTTTGAGGAAATCAAAGAGAAGAGTTATTATGAAGTTTTAAAAAGAAGTTGAGGATTTTTGTAAAGAAGTAGTTTTGAGAAAAATCAAAGTGAAAAGAATTTCGATGGTGTGAGTATTTTTATATATTATTATATAAAAATCTATTTTAGTCAAACATGATTATTTTACGGGGTTGGGTAGTACTTACTTAGCTCTAAAGCTAATTTTTGTTTTCTTTTCCTTGTTTTGTTTCTGCACTTTATTTGTGCAGGTGAGGATGACTTTGTCGATTGACGATTGCTTGCATGGCCCGAGAGCGAATTAGTAGTCACCTTAGTTATACTAGTCATGAAATAAACATTTACTTTACAAACACTTTATTTTTATTAAATTAGTTGTTATGTTTTAGTTGCCTGTGCATCCGGTGGAGAGATGACCGGATGTGGCGGTAACACCCATTTCCCTTATTAAGACTTCCGCTGTACCTTCTCTAAATTTTCATTATCAATAAGTAAAAGGTTTATCTCAATTAAATGTATTTTTGGGCGTCAAAGGTTGCTCTGATACCACCTGTAACACCCCAGGGCCCCACACGGACCCGAGGTAGTTACTCTAGACCTGTAGTACTGTCCCCACAAACCACCACGAGCCTTTACCGCGCACTTTGTCCTCACTCATGCGCGCCCTGAGAAACTTCCCAGGGGGTCACCCATCCCAAGACTACTCCCGTGCAAGCACGCTTAACTTTGGAGTTCTTGGGTGATGAGCTCCCTTAAAAGGAGATGCACCTCTGTTGGTATGAGTAGTACTATTAATCCTCTTAAATTAATCTCGGGTATTACAATCACCCCCACTTAGGATCGCAACGTCCTCGTTGCGCCCTTAACACTCTCAATCAAACTCCAGAATCTTGCCCCGCTAAGTGCCTGCCCGATATCTAACGGGTCAACACACTGTCGCAGGGTTGCTCTGATACCACCTGTAACACCCCAGGGCCCCACACGGACCCGAGGTAGTTACTCTAGACCTGTAGTACTGTCCCCACAAACCACCACGAGCCTTTACCGCTCACTTTGTCCTCACTCATGCGCGCCCTGAGAAACTTCCCAGGGGGTCACCCATCCCAAGACTACTCCCGTGCAAGCACGCTTAACTTTGGAGTTCTTGGGTGATGAGCTCCCTTAAAAGGAGATGCACCTCTGTTGGTATGAGTAGTACTATTAATCCTCTTAAATTAATCTCGGGTATTACAGTCTATGTGGACCAACCTCCTGGTTTTGAAATCAATAGAGAGAAGGATCAAGTCTACAAATTACACAAGGCTCTTTATGGACTCAAGCAAGCCCCAAGAGCATGGTATGACACACTCTCTGAATATTTAGTGAATAATGGATTCACTAAGGGAAAAGTAGACAAGACTCTTTTTAAAATAGAAGAAGGTCACCACATACTGCTTGTTCAAATCTATGTTGATGACATAATTTTTGGAAGCTCAAATCAAGCACTGTGTGAAAAATTTTCAACTCTCATGCAAACCAAATTTGAAATGAGCATGATGGGAGAGTTGAACTATTTTCTGGGACTACAAGTAAAGCAGACTCCTCAAGGTATCTTCATCAACCAAGTCAAATATACAAGAGATCTCATGAAAAAGTTCAAAGTTGAGAACAAGTCTATGGTCAAGATACCCATGAATACATCACAAGGTCTAAGTCAAGATGAAGATGGCAAGGATGTTGATCCTACACTTTATAGAGGCTTGATTGGTTCGTTGTTATATCTCACCACGAGTAGGCCAGACATATCCTACTCAGTTGGTGTATGTGCAAGATTTCAATCGAAACCTAAGGAAAGCCATCTTCTAGCTGCAAAGAAGATTTTGAGGTATCTAAAAGGTAATCCTAACTCTGGATTATGGTACCCAACTGATAGAGTATATTCTCTAGAGAGAAGTGAGAGCTAGAGAGAGAAGTAGTATATTTGCTTTGTATTAATGAATTCTGTGAACCCTTACAACTACTCCCAAGGGGAGTATTTATAGAGAAAATTAGGGTTGGGCTCCCAAGTCTTGGGCTTGGGAGGCCCATTTACAACAGGGCCACTAATGGGCCGGATACAAAGTGTATAGAAATGATAAGTATAAAATCCTGTTCTAGAGGCTATCTATGGATGACGAGGGCATGGCCGATGAGGGCGTGGCCGATGAGGGCATGGCCGATGAGGGCATGGCCGATGAGGGCATGGCCGATGAGGGCACCCGGTTCTCCGGGCTTCTGGATCATATTCTGAGTAGACCTTTTCCTGGCCGATGAGGGCATGGCCGACGAGGTCACCCGGTTCTCCTGACTTCTGGATCGTATTCTGAGTAGACATTTTTCTGGCCGATGAGGGCATGGCCGATGAGGGCATGGCCGACGAGGTCACCCGGTGATCGTGGTACCTTCTGTTCTTCTGAGTATGTGGGTCATGGGGCCTAGACCCATATACTCCATCAGGAGTCCCCCACTCTCTAAGCTGAGACGTTGACGAAATGAAGGAGAGTAGATTTATGTCCTTTTTTGTTTTGGCGTTGCGTGCTCCTTGATGTGGATGAAGAGGGCCCTAGTCATGTGGATGATGCGTGTTTTCTGTTTAAGGACGACGAGTTCCTTTGCTTGGTGGAGACGATGAGCGTCCTCTGTCATGAGTGGCCGATGAAGATAGTGCTTCCTTATTCCTGGCTGTTGATGGTTGAATTTCGTACTTTGGGCCGAGGAGGCCATTGTGGTTATCTCTTGTTTGAGGACGATGGGTGTCCTTCATTTTGAGGCCGATGAATGTCCTTCGTTTTGAGGACGATGAATGTCCTTCGTCTTGAGGACGATGAGTGTCCTTCATCTTGAGGACGATGGATGTCCTTCATTTTGAGGACGATGAATGTCCTTCATTTTGAGGACGATGAATGTCCTTCATTTTGAGGACGATGAATGTCCTTCCTTTTGAGGATGATGAATGTCCTTCGTCTTGAGGACGATGAGTGTCCTTGGCCTTGAGGACGAGGAGTGTCCTTGGCTTTGAGGACGACACGTGCCCTTGATCTTTAGGACGATGTGTGTCCTTGGCATTGAGGACGGTGTGCGTCCTGCTTTGCGCTTCGGCCTGACCGAAGAGTGAACACATGGTTGTTGGATGTTGAGGTGCCATTGTCATGGGCTTGTGTTCGTTGGATTTTGAATTTGTTTCTTTACGCTGGAGGCCGATGTAGTCCCCCAGACCTTCTTCTGGCCGATGGAGACATGGCCGACGAAGGTACCACTTGGTAGTCCTTGCTTTTTGTTACTTTCTGGATGATTTCATGTATGTGGAGGCCGATGTAGTCCCCCAGTCCCCCACTCCTCGAGGCTCATGTAGTGAGGTGAAGAGGAGTAGAGCAATACACGTCTTCAATAGGGGGGCGAGGGTCGACACCTTTTGATCCACAATGGGGCGGTGCCTCGTTAAAAACCTCATTAGGAAAAACCCTGTGGGAAAAAATCCTAACGAGGGAAAAAGAGCACACCGGATCCCCCAAAATGAACTCCAAGGGGTGAACCCTTCGGCCTAGGTGTGGAGCTGAAGCGGTGTCCGTCTGATGAGGGGACGCCCGCCTGGTGGTGAGGACGACGGCGCTGATGAGCCGGTCCGAATATGAGGACGAGGCGGTGGATGCCTGTCTGAATGTGAGGAAGACAATGGTAATGATCCATGTGTCATATGAAGGCGACGGTCGCTGTCCAGGAAGGGAATTGCGAGCCCGGTCGCTATAACAGTACCTCGACGTTGGGAGCCGGTCTCGAGATATGAGGACGACGGCACTGGGGGGCCGGTCCGAAATCCATGCAACGGTCGCCATCCGGTAAAGGAATGGCTAAGACCGGTCTTAAGATAGAGCATCACACCATAGCCGAGGGGCTGGTGGTGATGTGAAGATGACGGCGATGGGGAGCCGGTCCTACGATCCATGCAACGGTCTCCATCCGGTGAAGGAATGGCTAAGACCGGTCTTGAGATAGAGCATCACACCATAGCCGAGGGGCTGTTCGTGATGTGAAGACGACGGCGATGAGGAGCCGGTCCTACAATCCATGCAACGGTCGCCATCCGGTGAAGGAATGGCTAAGACCGGTCTTGAGATAAATGATCACGCCTTGGCCGAGGGGCCGGTCGTGATGTTAGTACGACGGCACTGATGAAGTCGCTCCTCCTATGTAGGCGAGGGTCGCCATCCAGGAAGGGAACGGTGAGCCCGCTCGCTAGTTCAAGACGCCCGGCGCTGAGAAGGCCGGTCTTGAGACGATGGATCACGTTGAGACCGGGGGGTCTGCCGTGATCTGAGGATGACGGCACTGATGAAGCCGCTCCTCATATGAAGGCGAGGGTCGCCATCCAGGGAGGGAATGGCGAGCCCGCTCGCTGGCTCAAGACGCTCGGCGCTGAGGAGGCCGGTCTTGAGATAGATGATCACGTTGAGACTGGGGTTCTACCGTGATCTGAGGACGACGGCGCTGATGAAGCCGCTCCTCATATGAAGGCGAGGGTCGCCATCCAGGGATGGAATGGCGAGCCCGCTCGCTGGCTCAAGACGCTCGGCGCTGAGGAGGCCGGTCTTGAGATAGATGATCACGCCTTGGCCGAGGGGTCGGGCATGATTTGAGGACGACAGTGCTGATGAAGCCGCTCCTCGTATGAAGGCGAGGGTCGCCATCCAGGAAGGGAACGGGGAGCCCGCTCGCTAGTTCAAGACACTCGGCGCTGAGGAGGCCGGTCTTGAGATGAAGGATCACGTTGAGACCGGGGGGTCTGCCATGATCTGAGGACGACGACGCTGATGAAGCCGCTCCTCATATGAAGGCGAGGGTCGCCATCCAGGAAGGGAATGGCGAGCCCGCTCGCCAGCTCAAGACGTTCGGCGTTGAGGAGGCCGGTCTTGAGATGAAGGATCACGTTGAGACCGGGGGGTCTGTCGTGATCTGAGGATGACGGTGCTGATGAAGCCAGTCGTCTGAAGATGAAGGGGGCAGAGCCGGTCCTATGAAGAGGACGGCGAAGCCGTACCTATAATGAAGGACGACGTTGAGCGCTCGTCTGATCCGCATATATGATCTTGCTTCGTCCATAATGCATAGTATTTGCCTGATATGTACTTAGCCAAATATGTGGCTTGATTTGTGGGGATTTCATTTTTATTGCTCGAGGCCGGCGAGTTCTCGGTCCTGGGCTTCCCTCTTTTGATTTGTGGGGATTTCGCTCGAGGCCGGCGAGTGCGCAGTCCTCGGCTGTCCCTCTTTTAATTTGTGGGGATTTCGCTCGAGGCCGGCGAGTGCGCGGTCCTCGGCTTTCCCTCTTTTATTTCTTCCTCTACTGCTATGAGCGAGGAGTGGGGGTCCTTCTTTCAAGCTCGACCGAGGGGGTTGCTATTCCCTCGGCCGATAGGGAGTCCAGGAGGGCAACTGTCCGGCCTCTGGCACTGGCGCGTCCCTAGACCTTGGGGGGTCCCGTCGTCTATTTATGGCGCGGGCTAGGCTTTTGGTCGGTTACCGACGGCTGCCATTTCCCAACCCCAAGTGTGGGGATTTTGTCACCTCAGCCATTCTTTCAGGCCTGTCGTAATGCGATTTAGCGCAAAGACGACGCGGTGAGCTTCCCATTTCAAGACGTGGGCCGTTTGCGGGCCCCTCGTCCTGGGACACCGTCGGCCATGCCTAAGTGTTTCGCTCGAAGGGGCCGGGACGATGTGCTGTTTTGTGTGGCGTCGTCGGCCATACCTGAGCGTTTCGCTCGAAAGGGCCAAAGCGACGTGCTTTGTTGTGTGGCATCCTTTACTTAAACTTTACAAGAAATAAACAGAACACAATAGGTGCGTTGTTTATGGCAACGGCTTTTATTAGGGTCAGTGGCTCGAGGCCGGGGGGTAACCTTCTGAACAACTCGTACAAGAGTTAGCTTCCCAATGAGTTTCTGACCTTGGGGTGGGGGCTCTGCCGTCTGCACCCTCTTCGGATTGCTGGTAGAACTTCGCCGAGATGTAGGGCCCTTCGTATTTTGAGGGATAAGCCGTCTGTCGGCTTGCTGGTAGAACTTCACCATGGAGGTCCAGCCGTCGGCCGTGCGTCCCTTCGAGGAAGGACGCAGTCAGCGGATGTGACGCTTCTTCAGTTGGGGCTCCTCGAAGTCCTCGTCATCACCGAGCTTCCCAATTTCATGCTTCTTCGTTGAGGTGTCCCCTTCCTGATTGCCGGTGGAGTTCCTTGGGGTAACTTTGACAAATTGGTGGAGTTCACCCCGTTGAATCAAGCGCTCAATGGCTTTCTTTAGCGCGACGCAGTCGTCTGTATTGTGGGAGGTGTTCTTGTGGTAACGACAATAAGTGCCACCCTGGTGGACGGCGTAGACTTCCGTGGCCGACCGGGGATCTTTACGGATGAGACCTTGCTCCTCCGCATAGTCGAAGATGGTATCCACCAAGTGCGTGAGCGTAGTCCTTGGGACGTCCGTCCTCGGCTGCCATGGGCGCTCCTTCCGGTTTCGGCGGGCATGGCCCCCGGTCGAGGATGCGTTTGGAGCCGACGCCTCGTCTAACCTCTTTGATGGTTGGCCTACATCCTTCTTGCGGGAGTGGAGCTCATCGGCGTCAGCGTACAAGCTCCCTCGGTGGAGTGCCTTGGTGTATGACCTCGGCGGGTCAGTGATGAGGCTCCCCGCATAGGGGCTGCTGCGGAGAACGCCTTGGAAGAGGACGAGGAGGGTGCGCTCATCGGCACCTTCGACCTCATCTGTCTCCTTCGTCCATCGATCGATGAAAGACCGAAGCGATTCATCGTGTTGCTGCTTGATGGAGAGAAGGTGGGAGAAATGTTTTCTCACGCGCTTCCTTCCGGCGAAGTGGGTGAGGAAGCGTTGGGCAAGATCCTGCCACGAATCTATGCTTCCTTCGGGGAGCGCGTTGAACCACCCGTACGCTGGCCCTTCAAGAGTGGAAAGGAACCAACGGCAGAGGTATTCATCTGATGTGTTCACCATCAGCATGTTGTTTTGATAGCGGCTGAAGTGCTCCTGAGGGTTAGAGCGGCCGTCATAGGGCTTGATGGCGTTCCCTCGGTACTTCTCGGGTATTGGGGCCGAGAGGACCCTCGTGGTGAAGGGAGTTTTTGTTCTGATTTGGATGATGGGGTCACCACGTCTGTCAGCCAGCTCCCTCTCCAGGGCGCTGACCTTAAGCATGAGCGCGTGGTAACCTGGACCCTCAGATGAGTTGGCTGTAGGGATGGTGGCCGATTGTCTAGCCTCCATCTGGGCCAGTCTCTTTTCCAGCTGGGCGATGACCTCGTGACGAGGGTCCTTGGCGGCCGTAGTGGCGCCTTGCTGGTTGCGCACGCGAGCTTCTTGAGTCGTGTTGATTCGATGACGCGCATTTTCCTTGTGCAATTTTCCTTTGCCTTTGTCCAGGCGGGGCCGATCCGCTGTCCGGGATACGGACCCCAAGCTTTCCCTTGGTGAGCCAGGCTCACGTTCACCAATCTGTCCCGCCATCCTCTCCGAAGCAGGCCGACGACGCGTGTCACCTAGCCTATTAAAGGCTGAGGCTTTTCCACGCGCTGGGGCCGGTCCAGCTCGAAGTGGGGAAGCAGGGTGGGAGTGGGATGACGACGTGTCCTGGGGCACCACCCCTTCGTCGTTGCCTAGTTTGATGGCCAACGGCTGGGGCTGAGGAGGTGGGGTAGTGTTCTCCCCAGTCCTTGGCATGAGTGCGCTGAGGACGGTGGGGTTCTGGGCCAGGCTGGCGATGATGGCCGAGAGAGCGGCTTGGAGCTGAGGGTCAACGGCAGGAGAAGCCGGTTGCCCAGAGACGTCGTCACCCTTTTCTGCGCGCTTCTTGTCCAAGCTGATGCGGGCGTCTGGGGCGACGCCGTTAAGGTCATTGCGCAGGTCAGTGGTGAGGCCGATGGCTTCATGGAAGACATCCCCGACGGGAGCCTTGTCGGCCGTAGCATCCTCCTCGTGTTCTCGGTTCTCTTGGGCCTCAGGGATGGCCTTGCTGAGGAGGTTGCGGTTTGACCTAGTTCTTCCCATTGTCAGTTAGCTGTGCTTGGTAGCGACGGAGGAGGCTAACTTGATTGTTCTAGCTCTCAATGAAAGCACCAAATGATGGAGTATATTCTCTAGAGAGAAGTGAGAGCTAGAGAGAGAAGTAGTATATTTGCTTTGTATTAATGAATTCTGTGAACCCTTACAACTACTCCAAGGGGAGTATTTATAGAGAAAATTAGGGTTGGGCTCCCAAGTCTTGGGCTTGGGAGGCCCATTTACAACAGGGCCACTAATGGACCGGATACAAAGCGTATAGAAATGATAAGTATAAAATCCTGTTCTAGAGGCTATCTATGGATGACGAGGGCATGGCCGATGAGGGCATGGCCGATGAGGGCACCCGGTTCTCCGGGCTTCTGGATCATATTCTGAGTAGACCTTTTCATGGCCGATGAGGGCATGGCCGACGAGGTCACCCGGTTCTCCTGACTTCTGGATCGTATTCTGAGTAGACCTTTTTCTGGCCGATGAGGGCATGGCCAATGAGGGCATGACCGACGAGGTCACCCGGTGATCGTGGTACCTTCTGTTCTTCCGAGTATGTGGGTCCTGGGGCCTAGACCCATATACTCCATCACCAACAAATGGAGGTTTTAAACTCTATGGCTACTCAGACTCAGACTTTGCCGGATGCAAAATTGATAGAAAAAGTACCTCAAGTACTTGTCAATTAATTGGTGGAAGACTTGTCTCTTGGTTCAGCAAGAAACAAAACTCAACTGCTACTAGCACTGTTGAAGCTGAATACATAGCTGCAGGCAGCTGGTGTGCACAAATATTATGGATGAAACAACAATTGAGGGATTATGGAGAAGAAACAAAGGAGATTAGCATACTGTGTGATAACACTAGTGCTATTGCTATCACTCATAATCCGGTATTTCATTCAAGAACCAAGCACATTGAGATCAGGCATCACTTTATCAAAGAGCATGTTGAGAAGAAAACCATCAAGCTTGAGTACATCCCCACGGAAAAGTAGTTGGCTGACATCTTCACCAAGCCATTAAATGAAGCTAGATTCAACCAACTAAGGCAAGAGCTTGGAATGTTAGATGGTCTAGATCAAGTGAAGGAATAACCATGCATCTATTCAGGGGGAATTTGATTCCAAAAACAAGGGGGAATTCCTATCCACCTGCTGAGGGGGAACTCTCAGGGGTAGCCACCTGCTAAAAGTAAGCTACCCAGAATCTACAAGAAATGAAGCATCAAGATACAAGAAAGTCTACCTCAGACTTTCAATGAAGAAGAAATCAATATCCGAGCAGTGAGCACAGCAGGTGCCTAACAAAGAAGCCCACTGCTACAACCTCTTGATACTTGCAATAACTCGGCAGGGTGACTACCAAACGAGCTCACAAGATGATTGAGCTAAAAAGAAATGATTGCTAAAATACTACTTATTCTTCCTAGAGTATTCTATGCTTCATTTCCAAACTAGTTAACTCCAATTGACAAAGTCCAGAAACCAGATGACTTGACTAACTTTGAGGATCAGGTGGGATTTGTTCAATAAAAACAAATCAATATGGCAAAGACAGGTCAACGTTCTGGATAACAGAAGGAGAGGTCCAAAAGGAGAATTAGTTATGGTTCACCAGAAACTCTAGAAAGAAGAAAAGGAGTAAAAATCTGAGCAAATAGCTCAGCAGTTGAATGCATCCTAGCAAGCAGTGGGCTCAGCAGGCGACTGGCTACTAGCCCACTTCTACTTGTATAATGGAAGGAATTGCATATATATATACTTTCTCAAAAAGGAGGAAAAGGACTAGAAAGAGAAGGAAGGCAAATGGAGGTAAAAACACTGGCTCACAAATTCACGCAGGTGCCTACCGGCAGGTGACTGCCTCAGAAGCAGGTCACTGCTTCGGGCCAGCAGTTGGCTCAATTTTTGACAAATGTACATGGAATCTCAGCACATGGCTTATATCTTCTTGATCACCTCATATCAAGGACTCCAAAAAGGTACATCTTGTTCTCAAAAATCATCAAAAATCTACTCAAAACTGAGCCACCTGCTAGCAGTGTGAACGCAGTTAATGCTAAAAGGAACCAGCCGAATTCTCCAACGGCTATATCCCAACGGCTAGTTTGCGATAGCCTATAAATACTCCCTCCGAAGCAGAGCAAGCCCCTCCATTCAATGAGAAGGTGGCTCCCCTAGATGAGTAGGCTCCTCGATCCCCAAAAGGTAGCCCACCAAACCTAACACCTTTAGAGCAGCTGGAAGTAGATTTCGCCAGGGTAAAGCAATGGAGATCATGGAAACTATCAAGAATTCTCCATCAAGCTGCGAAACTTGATCACTTCATTGAAGAAGAAGAATTCGTGGTGGAATGGCTTGGAACTGATGATATGGTAGTAACAACCATTCTCCATAAAATTAACCAAGTATACGCCATGAAGAAAAAGGAAATCACTGCCAAGGATACCATAGAAACTTCCAGCGATGATGATGATGATGATAATGCTGACAATGCACCAAAGGGACCTCCTAGTTCAATAGGTAAGCAAATCATCCATTCCTCCTCTTCAAGTGATAAAGAACTCAGACAAGCCCTTGAGAAATCCAGAATGGAAACTCAAGGAGGAGGAGAATCCTCCAAAGCTCCCCAAAAGCTGCTAGTTGCCACCATCCAGCAGGGGACTGCACTGATAGATCTCAACTTGGAACCCCACCAAGATACAACACCTGAGCAGCCTGCCACATCAAAAGAAATTAGAGATCAAATTCTACATGACGGTGAAGAAGACACTCCTACATTGGCAGAGGTCTTCATCAACGAAAGAAGGGCAACCATAAAATTCATAAGTAATGCTGAGGTTAGGTTGCACAAACGGCTAATCAAGATGAAGAAACATTTTGATGAACTATTGGAGATGAGGTTTGCTGAAGTTCATTGCCATCTCAAAAGCAACCTCATGATTCAGCAAGTGTTCAACTCCGAACAAAAGGCATAGCTACAGATCCAACTCTCCCAGCAACCTGCTCAAATGGAGGCAATTCACAAAGAGCTTGAAGCTCTGAAAGCCAGGGATGAAGAGCTAGAGAATCAAATCGTAGAATCCCTCAAAGAACTAAGAAAACAAGAGCTAGCAGCTGCCTCCGGGCAAGCAGGTGCCTCCCAGCCAACAGCAGAGGTCTCTGCTCAGGTACCTGCTCTTCCTAATCTTCCCCCTAACCTTGAGCAGGCCCTTCTAACAATACAGGCACACGAGGAGTTCATACAACACCTCAAGACCAAGGAGCTTCCTCCCATTCTACATCTCTCACAAAAGGTGGTCACAAAGCAAGTTGAACATTCTGAGGCAATTGGTCAGACACAAGCTCATGTTGCCAAGCACCTCAATGACCTTCACAAAGCCACCCAAGAGGCATTCCTAAAGCATGGAAGTGGCCTTCAAAGACTGGGCCAGAACTTGGAGACAACTAACCAAAGGCTTCAAGGGCTAGAAAATGAAGTCAGAGATGAGGTAAGAACAGATCTGTTGGACGTCAACAACTACATCAAAGCATTATCTATCAAGGTATATGGCTTAGATCCAAGAAAGAGTGCACAAGAAGAAGTTGTTTCTGATCCAGAGATAGAAGCACTGTTCGATGAAAGCAAGACCCCTGCTCATGATGCCAAAAAGGGGGAAGAGCCAACACAAGCAGGCCCCTCCTTCAAAAGATCCCAAGCAGCAAAGAAAGCAGCTGAAACAAGACGAAAGAACCAAATCTACAAAGAAGAGGCTGAGATCAGAAGAAGAAAGGCAGAAGAAGCAAAGGCAAAGGAAGAGGCCAAGAAGAAACAAGAAGAAGACAAACCAGACTAGACTAGATCAAAGTCCGAAATTGACTATAAACTATTGTACCTTAGAAGCTAGAACAATGTACAAAACTCAAATGAAAAAATCAATAAAATATTTTATTCTTGTGTTGTATAGTTTTGGCATCATCAAAAAGGGGGAAATTGTTAGTACCCAATTTTGATAGATTTTGATGATGCCACTATACTTTGCACGTGTATATTGTGTCTTATAAAATAGCATTTGAATTTGAGTGACAAAAATAAATGTACAATTTTTGAGACTAAAGAAATATTACCGGAAAAGTAAAAATGCAATAAGGTAATTTTTATTTACCTTAATAGGATATTTAGATCCTACCGGCATATATTATTTAGCTCAAAGATTAATTAAATGTCACATGTTTTGATGAAAAGAAAAGAAGCTCAAAAATCATATACATTGAATATACATGATTGAAGACAAGCTTGACCAGCATTTAATGCCAAATACGTACTGGGGGCGGAGCATGGGACGCGCACTGAAGATGCTCTCAGCAGAGAAAAATTATTGAAGACAAGTGAATCACCGCATTAAAAGCTCCAGCACAAGAAGACGAATGTGCAAGTCGTCCGTGTCAAACTTCAACGAACAAGATTAATCCATCCTAACCAACGGATGAGATTAATCAACTAGAGAAGCCTATAAATATAGGCTGAAACGAAAGTTTCTAACCAAGCCTGAGCATCCTAAGTAGAGAGATATTTATATTGAGCATTCACGAAATATCTAGCAAAAGAGAAAGTGTTATTCTATACACGATTCTCTGCTTGGACTCTTGCTTCACTAAACTTCTTAGTATCAAGTGTTCATTGCTAAATCCTAGAAGTTTAGTTCCTAGTTGGAGGTTAGAACTTTCTTGTAACCAAATCAGATATTGTTGTAAACACTTCAGGAGTACAGTTGTTCCCGGCCTGAGTGTGGTTAGATAGGTCAGGAGTACCTTTTGATCCCTACTAGATCAATTGAGAAAAACCTAAAGGATTGAGTAGCTTGGAGTGGTGTTGTACTCCTCGTGAAACACCTTCAATCTAGGCCAGAGTTGTCAAGGCTAGATTGACACTAAGTGTACTGGGCTTAATACATTAGTGAAATCCATTTGAATTAGGATGGGACTGGATGTAGGA
This sequence comes from Cuscuta europaea, assembly GCA_945859875.1. NCBI lineage: Eukaryota > Viridiplantae > Streptophyta > Magnoliopsida > Solanales > Convolvulaceae > Cuscuta > Cuscuta europaea. Next base: position 717,896 of record CAMAPE010000080.1, on the reverse strand, counting down.
GGATTACACCACCTCTGAACCAAGATATACTGTGCGTTTTGATTTATTTTCAGTCAGCAAAGCACACACTGAACACTTCTCATAAAAGATTGTACTTTGCCAGCAGCATCCTGAGCAGTAGTCTTAATTTGACCCTACTGCTTATCCTACTGCTTAATAACTCACTTTCTTTGAGATACAAGAGCTTTACAATATCACAACTATAAGGTCTGTTCCATTAGATTTCAGGAAATCCTACTTAAGGCATAGCAGTTGCCTCAGCAGTCCCCTGGTGACTACCCAACTGCTAAGCCTACCGCTCACGCAAAAGTATTTCCTTTGAACATCTCAACTTCACCAGACCTTCACAACTCTATCCCCAAGAAGTCTGTTCAAACTGATCATTGTAATTCAAAGTGGTAACCCAACAGGTGCCTCAGCAGTTCCCTCACTATCACCCAACTGCCGAGACCACTGCTCCAGTAAAACTCCCACTTATTTGGACTAATGCACATCTTCAGAAAGCTCACATCATCCTGAGCAACACCACATAATCAATATTTCCATACCTTCACCTTTATTTAAGCAAGTGCGCAGTTCCCTGGTTACCACCCAATTGCTGAGACCACTGCTCTCATTAAGATTGATTATTAATCTACCTTGTTATATCATCAGAAAGCTCTTCCCACTCTAAGAAAGATTCTGAGTGTGCTGTCATCATACATTGAGTATTTCGCTAGCAGTTGCTTCAGCAGTTCCCTGCTTTCTAGCCAACTGCCAAGCCAACTGCTCACCTTATAAAGCCCAAACTTTATCCATCATAGAAAGTCTTATACACTATTTATCTAAGAGGTTAAAGACTTCCGCTGTGCATCTATAAATCTCTCAAAAGATTAATAGATCAACTCTTTAGAGGGAGAAACGTTTTAAAATTGAAAAAGCTTTAAAAGTCTATTCACCCCCCCTGTAGACTTTTACCTCTATCCGGGACCATCAAAATACCAGTAAAAAAACATTCATGCTCTCATTATATTAAGTCGTGGACATGTATGCCCAAAACATGGGGCCTGAAGTAGCAAGGGACTCGTTGATGGCTTTTATTGTAAAGGGCATTAAGCCAGTCATGGTCATACAGATCAAACATGCTCATTACATAACATCAATATTATAAACGAAGGGGTATGGAAGAGATCATGTCCATAAAGCATAAAATTAAAATTCCTTACCTTTGCAACAAGAAGCCCACGTCTCGTCAAATTGTACATGGAGGTGAGTCAAAAACAACGTCATGTAAACACTTCATTACTTCACAATTTTAATGTGAAAACCTATACTTTTTCGCGTATTTCTTATAAACTCATAGACTATCTTTTCCTAGAAACAACATACCAATTTCAAGGACATTTTGCGGTGTAGCAGCAACAAAATTCTTGTGACCTGCATCTAAGTCGTACGTGAACATACAATGTTTATTACAAATAAGTTTGTTTTGCAATGAACACAAAAAACTTCAACACAAACAATTATGTATACACGAGCAATACTAATACAATCATTTACTTAAGAACGTTTGTGCACACAGACATGGAACATACAATACTTCAACACAAGTTTTTACTTCAAGATACAATACTTTTACGTCAAAACATATGCGTACACAAACACGGAACATACAATACTTAAAAATACCTTTCTCTTTAATATACAACACTTTTACATCAAAACATTTATGTACACATGCATGGGAAGTACAAGTATACAACTACACAAATACATAATTCACTACTTCTACATACACTGAATTTGCGAAATGTCTTTGTAAACAAACATTACATCACACCGCATATAACATACCTACTTGATGATCATCTTACGGAGTATGGCGTTCATCTCCGCCGCCCACATTCTTTGTATGTTGTTCATCTTCATCTTCATCTTCCATCGCTGGTGCTTGTAAGATAGACTCCTCTCCTATCAGGTGTAATAAACACCTTCATGTCGTAATTACTAAGTAAGGTCGTCTCATGTAACACTAAAATCCATTGGAGTAGTGAGGAGGTCCCTTCTTCGTTTTGTACTTATCGTCTATCGTGAACAGTGTTCGAAAGTCAACAACACGGTAGGGGAGCTGCAAGGGGAAGGGTAGGAAAGATGAGAGAGGAGGCAGCTAAGGTAATTGTGTGAAGATAAATTTCTTGCCTTATATATAGTGTCTACAAGTTGTGTGAGGTTGTATACAAGAAGCAGTTTTGTAAAAAAAGGATGACACCTCATTCTTGAGGGCTCCCAAAACTGACCACCGATCGGACAACTATTTGGGAGAATGTAAATTGAGCTTTAATCATATTCTAATGCTGAACCCGAGACATCTCCCTCGTGACACCGTCTTCCTACTGGCTTCGCCCCCGGTAAGAAACAATTTTGTAAATAATTCATAGAATGTACACGAATTCTCAAAAGTACCCGCACAAGTAGCTCAACTGGTAAAATGATGGGAAAGTTGGAGAAATGACCAATGATCGAAACCCGCAACAACCGTGTGGAGGTCACAACTCCAATGTGTTGGGTTAGGTCTCTGGTGCGCACGGATATAAGATCTATCACCATTAGAATTGATTGAGTCACCGTGATTTACAATCTCTTATATACTCTGTCAGATCGGGGTGTGGGGGGCCCTTGGGGTTGGGGAGTCAAGGACAAATGAATTCTCGAAAGCTTGTTCTCTTACACAGTTACACTATCTAAGAACATTTCCAATGCTACAATGTGCATGGTGCACATGTGGTATGAGAGATAGCCACATAAATATTAGAAAACAAATTATCTTTCTCCTTAATTGAACGGTTTTATACAATTTTCGTAAGTTTTTCTCTGTAATGTGAACCACAATATCAATATCTAGACGGTCCTTCTGACATTATAGAGAAAAACTTACCAAAATTGTATAAAACAATTCAAATAAAGAGGGATAATTTATTTGCTAATATTTATGTGATTATCTCTCGTGCTATATGTGCACGGTGCATATTGTAGCATTGGGGATCACTAAACTGTTGGGACCGGCTATTTGCCAAATGGCATTTGGATTGCCATACGTATAGCCTACCCATCTTACACGTAAAGCTTTTCTTCACTCCACCGCTTTCGTCCATACTACACAAACCAGCTTCACCATCCTCCCTCGATCAATTCAATGGCTTCCTCTTTCGCACCCAGTCTTCGGAGTCTCTCAGTTCTTCCTCCTCCTCTTCGAACCTCACTCGCTCCCCAACCCACCAAACCCTTGAATGTTCGGGGAAGAAGCAGCATTTTTGTCTCCCCTCTTCATGTGTCCGCTCCGCCCACCACCCCTCCGTCTGAAGACCTAACCTGGTACGAACCGAATGAGGTCCAGATAAGTGAAGACGGTTCATCATCTAAATTCAATTGGAGAGAGCATTGGTACCCTGTTGCCCTAGTAGAAGATCTTGATCCCGCATTGCCTACCCCTTTCCAGCTTCTTAACCGCGAAATTGTCCTCTGGTTCGATCAATCCAGCTCCAGTTGGATCGCCCTGGATGACAAATGCCCCCACCGTCTAGCTCCTTTATCCGTAAGCCCACCCTCTCCCCAAAAAAAGAATCTTTCTCCTTGCAATTTGAAGTATTTTGAAAATTGGCTCAGATTTTGTTTGTTACTTTGCTGATATTGTGTGTGATATGTATGGGCAGGAAGGGAGGTTAGATGAAAACGGGCATTTGCAGTGCTCATATCATGGGTGGTCGTTTGGTGGGTGTGGATCATGTACGAGGATACCTCAGGCTTCCCCAGTTGGACCCGAGGCGGGAGCAGCTAAGTCTCCCAGGGCATGTGCTACCAAGCTTCCGACAATGGTTTCTCAGGGACTTCTCTTTGTCTGGCCAGATGAGAATGGGTGGGAGAGAGCTGCTTCCACCACGCCCCCCATGTAACATAACTCCGCTCTCTTGCGTAAGGCAATGTTTGGAACTCTTAAAATGGTAGGTAGGAGGAGGGGGGTAGTACTAAGGAAAATGGGTTTTATTATGTTCGGATCTAGGTTGAACATGGCCAAAGGAAAACTGAATTTTGATTCAAACTTTTTAAGATTTTTAATACTCCGTATATCTATTATCTAGATTATTTAACCTTTGCACGTAGTACAATACAAAGACTTCAATAAGATTAGTTTGAACAAATACCCAGAATTTATTTATGATGTTTGAAGCATCTTTTTATTTTCCCACACATTTCCTTTACGTCCAACTGTCCAAGTATCCTATCTGTTTTCATCTCTGTTTTTATTCCCTAGCATTTACTGAGTTCCAAAACGACCCTAAGTGTTACTATGCTTTTTGACAACTATTCTTGATCATTCCTACAATTCTGTGGAAATTCTAGATGACTTTAGCATAAAACTTATTGAGGTTTAATGACCTTTTCCTGAGTATGTTTTTTTTTCTTGATTTGGATTATAGGTTGCCTGGAGATTTTGATAAACCTGAGTTTGCAACAGTTAGTATTCAACGTGATCTGTTTTATGGGTATGATACTTTGATGGAGAATGTGTCTGATCCTTCTCATATTGATTTTGCACATCACAAGGTATTTATATGCAGTCTTGAAAATCATTTTTGTGTAAGATATGATTTTCTGTACGATGGGATATACATTATGCTGCTGAGGGCTGAAACTATTCCTAAATGTTTAAAGGTGTGGTACTCCTCGTAAAGCATGGCATAGAATGTCGGCACTACATCCATCCCAATCAGTCTTGTTTCTAACCTAAAACTTTTAAATTTTAGTAAGGTAAAACTTTGGAAAGTCATCAATTTTAACCAATGTTTTAAACTTGTTGGTTTTACTAATTTTAACATTCTTCACGGATTATTAAAAAAAAACCAACGAATAATTTAGCTATTTGCGTTCAAATAGACACTTCTTTGGAGAACAAAAAAGTTTTTGGGAATTATTTACAGACAGTATGTTTAGTTGGAAATTTGGAATCAATTGGCTTAAAGAAATTTCTGGTATAGCATGACACAATTGTGTTTGGCCTCAATTCAAAGATCACTTTTGTGAGGCAAGATCATAAGATCACTTTTTAAATTCTCAATTCAATGAGCTTAAGTATGATGTTTGTAGAGATAACCAGTATAATTTCCTCCCGTGTTTGCACATATGATGAATTTTTTGGTACTGCATTTTTACAGTAAATGTCTTTGGGAAATGAAATTGAATGGGAAGGTCTATATGGTACTTCTGGTATTAAGTTGTATATTTGGTAGACCAAATATGGTACCGTTCTTATATGTTAGTGATTTAAACACAATTCGTCCAAATTTAATACTACATATATGTATCATAATTTGAACTAACTCTGAGCTTCCATTCCAAATTTTGTTCTCTTTTATAATTTTGCTACAGAGTAAATATTATTAAATTAAGAACCGCTAAAAATGCGCTTTTAAGCATTAGAAATGACAAATTATTACACATTATGCATTTCTAAAAACATTTTTTTATTTCTATATTTATTTTAATAAACTTTTTGTGTCACAATCATCAAGTCAATCTCTTGTTTGAGTAATACTATCTCACAAGGTTGTAATTTTCGATAAAAGTATGGCTGTATTGCCTAGAGAAATTCCTATGGAAATATTTTTTACGAACTCCTATAGTTGTGGAATCAAACATTCATTTTAGAGGAAGCAGTCTAGCCTAGTTGGTTGCCGACTCACTCTCCCTTACGGGAGGTCTCGGGTTCGAAATTCAATGGAGTGAGGGATGAGAGTTTCATCCCTGATTACTCCGGTCCCCCCACCCCCAGATGCCCCCTGGAGTATTAAAAAAAATCAAACATTCATTTTACCCAAAATAGAAATAATGTTAGAATTGAGACCAAATAGATGTTTATATTTTTCATTTTAATACTTAAAACGTACTCCCTCCATCCCGTAAAGAAGTTCCGTTTCGGTTTATGATGCTTGACTGACGATAAAGCAACTGATCCCTGTTCACACTTAGATTATTTTTACTAAATAAAATCTACATATTCAGAAACTACATTAAAACCGCTACAAAACCTGATAAAGAAAATTTAAATTTGATTAAAATTTGATATATAAAGTAAAAGATTAAGAGTGATTTAACTTGACCAAGTGAGTAGTGAATGAGAATTTCATTTTGGGATGGAGGTAGTATTAAAGAAGGGCAGCCCAGTGTTTAAAACGTAAAAAGTTGAGAGGGGAGTAACATCTTAAGAGACATTATACGACAAATAAAAATTAAATGCATTTTTAAATTTATTAGCGAACCTACTAAATTTTGATGTGTTGTTTGTGGTCCCACTGTCACATTGGCCTTTGCCAATTTTGTATTTTTGTTTATCCCAAAAACTTTGTCACTTTCCCTTTAAAATAAATAATTTGTGATTTCGCTGATTTCTTTCTCATTTGCACAACTATCAATCACACAATTTTAACTTTTCTTATTTCACACCTAACACAAACTTGGCAAATGTCCATTGGGATGGAGGTAATAATTTTTATACGTACAAGTATATGATGTGAATTCAGAAAAGTTTCAGTCTACCAAATAGAAAACTTAATACCATGCAGAATTTCCTATATGAAATTGCAGTTCTGTAAAAGTTTTGTAGAATGTATTAGAGAAGTATTGTTGGAAGAAAGGGGTTTATGAGTTAATTTCTAACAAGTATAAATATTGTCACTGTCTGAAGTTTTAGTTTCCAGTGCTGGAACTGTGTGTTAAATTCCCTATGCACATAAAAACGTATTCATGACATACCTCTCTCTGTCTCTCTATCTCAACATCTGAAATTTACAGGTCACTGGAAGAAGAGATAGAGCCAAGCCCCTTCCATTCAAAATGGAGTCCTCAGGAGTTTGGGGTTTTTCCGGTGCAAATAGTGATAACCCTAAAATTAGTGCTAAATTTGTTGCGCCCTGCTATGCCATGAATAAGTAAGATTATCATCTTGTTAATTGTAAGCTATGTCACCCCTCGCTATGCAATGATTAAGTAATTTGTTTTCTTATGTTTGATTTTACATCTTAGAAATGCAAAGGATAATGATTTTTGAAGAAATATCTAATATCTAAAATGAATATGTTAGGTTTGAACATATTCCTTCCATTTTTAAAATCTTCCTCCCCTATTTACCTAGTACTATGTATTTTTCATGTCCCAAACAGAATACTAGACTAACTTTGGTTTCTTTCATAATTATTGACTTTTATTCATAACATCTGTCCAACTTTTAATTTAAATCTTTTCTGGTGATCTTTCTTAGTGTACTTGTTTGCAACAACATTCTGTAAAGAATATTGTCTCTAGCAACTCAATCTGCAACTATGTTTTGTACTTCTTCAGAATAGAGATTGACACTAAGATCCCCGTTTTGGGGAAACAAAAATGGGTAATTTGGATATGCTCCTTCAATGTACCCATGGCACCAGGGAAGACCCGCTCAATTGTCTGCAGTGCTCGGAACTTCTTTCAGATCACAATGCCTGGCCCCGCTTGGTGGCAGGTAATTGCACTGCTCTTATTTTATTGTGATGGTTTTACATGGAGACATTTACTTTAAACAGACATAAATTTCCTAAGTTAACTCTTTAGGTGTCTAACTAAAGAGAGGAGTTACATTATCACCCTATGTTAGATTGAATTTCGAATTCGTAACTATCTCAATTTAAGATGATCCTGTTGTGCCTTTTGAAGTTCTAGTTAAATGATTTGGGAAAATGAGTTATTATAACAAGATCAAAGAAGACACGTGCTAGATAGCTAAGATGTGATTTGATACGAATATATTCCATTTTTAAGGATTGTGTTTCTACTTCTTATCTTCTTTGTAATCTTTAATTTTTTGTGTAGCTTTTGTGCATTTATATACTCCTCCCTCCCTTTCCTAACTATTGTCTTCAAACATGCTATCTTAGTTAAATGGTTTTCCCAAGTCACGCTCCTACGATTTGGAATTAAAACTTTCTACTTTAGTTCCTTAACATTGCCCTATGCCTAATTGCCTGTGGTTAGCATAACCCTTTATTTATTCATTTATTTGTTGAAAACAGGTAATCCCTAGATGGCAAGAGCACTGGACTTCAAATAAGGTGTATGATGGAGATATGATTGTGCTTCAAGGTCAAGAAAAGATCTTCCTTTCCAAGTCCAGGGAATCCTCTGTAGATATTAACGAAGAGTACACAAAGATCACATTCACACCTACTCAAGCGGACCGCTTCGTGTTGGCATTTCGGAATTGGCTAAGGCGACATGGAAATGGTCAGCCAGAGTGGTTCGGTAGCATTGACCAACTTCCATTGCCATCCACAGTCTTATCCAAATGCCAGGTATTTGTAGTACCATTTTTTACCTCGATCCATATCCAATCATTTTCGAGATAAAAAAATGATGCATTTATCACTTCATCATCTAGGGTTATGTTTGAATTCAAAAAATTGTAGGGAAACGAAAAACTACTTAGGAATATTATATAGTTTAACTATACATATAATAACAGTTGGACAAATATCGAAAATTGATCTATCGAGATGAATTTTTTCTTTTGAATTCTCCGTACATTTACTTTCTCTCCGTACTTACCCTCTATTTTTATCCTTGTGATCTACTCCTAAATGGTAGGCCTACTAAACATAATCTGCCTTAACTGCCTAACCTTGTTGGTGCTTCCTTTTTGTTGAAAATAAATAAACTTCCGAAAGACATGAAGAGATGTACATTAAAAAAAGTTATGATGTAGCCATAGATTGATTGTGTAATTTTGAGTTTTGTCTCTTCGATATTTGATTTCATGACCTTTGGTATAACATCTATAGAAACAATTCATCTCTGTCTATTCTTTTTCATAAACTTTGTACAGACTAAGATGATTTCTCTTTAGTCTTTACCTTGTATTTTTGTTTATTACGGATAACACCATACCCGAAACACTCAGGACCAGGAAGATTCTGATTATACCCAACCAGCTCACATAGTTTGGAAGTAAAAATTAGGCAGGATTAGAAACCTTGAGACTAAAAACATATAGACTAGATCAGATTAGATTCAAAAAGGTGAGATATTTTTTAAAGCAAAAAAGTATAGGTCCTCCAAAACTGATGATTGATGAATCATATTGCATTTTCCATGTTTGTAATGTTATACAGATGCTGGACCGGTTCGAGCAGCACACTCTGAAATGCTCGTCTTGCAAAAGCGCACACAACACCTTTGAGACATTGCAGAAGTTTTTGGTTGGTGTCTTCGTTTTCTGTTCCTCAACGGCCGGAATCCCTTTCGACATCAGATATCGAAGTGTTTTGGGCGCGTTGGGGATTGTGAGTGCCGGCTTGGCATACCTCTTGCATGAACAAAAGAAAAACTTTGTCTTTATAGATTATGTACATGCAGAAATAGATTAAGGATGATTGTAAGTATGTAGATTGACCAACTACCTTTTAAACGATCAAACCCACATTTGTGTAGAGTATATATGTTTGTGCTTCGTATGAATATATGAATATTACAACGTAACCATAAAATGATACTCCCTACGTCCCAAAAAACTTTACCACTTTCCCTTTTAATCAATTATTTTGTGTCAATTATTTTGTGGTTTCTGTCATTTCTCCCCTCTGCACAAATCTCAACCACACAGTTTTCACTTTATTATTCTCCGTGCCGGTCAACTTTGGCAAAGTTTTAAGGGACGGAGGTAGTAGCCATTAGCCACATTTTGGGGTACTCTCCATCTAAACTTAGGGATCGACCTGGGCCGGTCCGATTTCGGGCCGGGTCCGTCCGGGCTCGCACAGTAGTGGGCCCAGTCCATCCCTATCTAAACTTAAACTTCTCATTTACCTTTTTAGGACTTTCTAGTTAAAGCTTCACATTCCTATTTTAAGAAATAATTAACTCCTAAATGATAAATTAATCATTGAATATTAAAAATACTACACCTATAGCATCAATGATCTCATTATGTTATATACTCATAAAAATTATTTTTGAAAATAGACTCCTAAATAATTGTATTATCTAAACTTAACAGGATAGAGGTAGTTCAATTATTTTTTCCCGTGAAATAACACATTCGAAAACATGAACACTAATGTTTAAACTTATTGTATTAAGTTAGGGGGTGAGACCTATTTCAGTGCTTGTATATTGACTGAATCGCTAAATTAATAAAATGATACTCTCAAAATATAATAATAATTGCCTTACGAATAGGAATTTAAAATAATAGTTGAACCTAATGGTATAAAAAATTGAAAGATTGCATTAATATATTTGAAAGATATTTTTCATATTGCATAAATAGTTAGTTTAATAATGAATTGATATTAAAAATTATTATGACTATTAATCAATAATTAATAGTGATGTACTGATGTTTATAGAACATGATACAATATTGTAAACGACATTCCATGGAAGAGTAACGATGATCAGAGTTTATGTAAACAACTTTATACTGAGTAAGTTCAAGCTAAGCCTTTATTCAGTTGAAAAATTACAAATGTATCCCATTATGTTATTAAAAATAATGTAACTTTGAATAACTATCTTGAAAAATAATGTTATACAGTAGTACTATCTTCGCCCTAATTTGTTTTACAAAGTCAATATTTTTTATCAATCAATGTTAAAGTTAATCTTCCCTATTGATAAGTGATTCAATTTTAATAATTAGAATTTATATATTCAGAAACTACATTAAAATCTATACAAAAGTTCCGAAATCCAAATTAAAATTTAATTAAAAATTGGTATCCTAATTAAGAGTATACTCTTTTAATTAATTAATATGAAATATCTTGAACAAAAAAGAGTATATTCTTTTAATTAATTAAAATGAAATATCTTGAACAAATATATTCAATGCAATTCAAATGCTTGTGCAAGTTTTGTACTCCACTCGGACTTGAATAAAATTCTCACTTTCATTTTTTAGCAGGTCCAAAATAAATTCACACTTTCATATTTTGTCTAATATAAAGTTACTCTTAAATATACTTGAAATTACTTGAATTCTTAAGTGTGGAAATTAAAATTTTAGTTAGAGATTGTTAACTTAGAAATTCTATATTTTGTTATGTGTCATATGATTACTGATCAGCTAAATATAATCAGTGTGCAGAAATGACATACTAGGTACCAGGTATCGATGTAGTACCAGGTACCAGGGGTCCTAGTTCGGAATCTGGTCCGTAAAACCGGTCCCGATGTAGTACCAGGTACCAGGGGTCCCAGTTCACACATTTGGGGACTGAACCTGTAGTTCCGGTCTCGGACCGGCCAATTTTTTTAACCTTGAAACGAAAAAGAAAATAGAACGGGATCGGGTCCGGCCCGAGACCAGAATCGGGCAAGACCCGTATTTAACCGGGTCGAACTCAGGCTTCTCCTGCCACTAACCCGGACCGAGTCCACCCATATGTACAACCATCTCATCACATTACATTGAGCCAAACACATTCTTAAAGAGGTTTTAGGATGTGTAATTGATCTCATTATATTCTAGACATAAATCTTATAGGCATCAATACTAGAACATTTAATTATGTTTGCCATCACTGATTTCCATTTTCACCTACCTGTTATAATAATATTTCCTTTTTCATGAAAAGGAATTATATTAAAATAAGCCGGAAAGAGTACAAAAGGGAAAAGGGAACAAAAAATGAAAAATAAAGTGAAGGGAACATAAAATAAAAAACAATACCCAACTCAAAGTCCTGTATCCCTAGAGAACCCCAAGTGAGCTCACAAGTCTTCAAAATCCCACGCGCGTTTGAGATTTAGTCATCATAAGATGTAATCGTTGATTTTTTCCTACATTTTTGTTTGAGTGTTCAAATTTTCAATAGGCAACAATTTTCTCATGTCACAAACAAAGTTTTTTCACAAATATTCTGATTTTCATTCGATTAAATTTAGATATTCTTTAAGTGTAATATATACTAGTATGTATTACTGATTAGTAATGGGATAGTACTCACTAACACGTTTAACCACTCGAAGTTTATGTTTAAGGAGTGCCTTGTTAAATTGGCTTGTTGAGTTCAAAAAAGTAAAAACTTGAGTAGTTGAAAAAACAACCGTGTCGATTCAAGTATTTTCTACGGAGTATGATTCTATCGGTTGATCTAACTTTTTTCAATATTGCCAATTTTGATCATTTTGCACTACCATAATATACCATACTTAGGATTTTATATATCATTGTAATTTGTAAATATAAAGTTACATGTTATAATATGCTTATATGTAATTATTAAATTTCATATAAGTAGACATTACCGAGTGTGTGTATATATAGAGAGAGAAAGAGTACTATTCTGGTCAGGAATTCTTGACCAGAACAGTCATCCGGACGATGGCTTTTGGGCCCTTTCCGATAGAATTTTTTGATGAAATTTTAATGTCATGTTTTTCATCAAGTTTAGTTCAACTACAAAATATTTCAGCTAAAAATTCAATAGGGAAGGATGTCAAATGATTTTTGTAAGATAATTGCGCCAAAATATACACATAAAACGGAGTTAACTTTCAAAATTTATTTGACGACCTTCCCGAATGAATTTTTGGCTGAAGTTTTTGTGGATAAACTAGACTTGATGAAGAACGTGTCATAACAATTTCATTAAAAACTTCCACCGCGAAGGCGGCCAAACGCCGTCGTCCGGACGGCGATTCCTGTCCGAAATTCCTAACAGGAAGAACGATGCTTAACGTGAGAACGTGAGAACACTCACGTTTAAATCATATGGTGCACAATGTAGCTATTTTGTTGCACATTTTCAATTTGTTCGAATTAAGCCTACATTAAATAACACGGTGACATTTTGGTAAATATTGTGAAAACACGAAAAGTGCAATATACAAGCTTCATTGTGCAACACGTTGAGGTAATTGTGGTGTTCTCACGTTCTCACGTTAAGCCTTGTTCTTATTTGATCTTTAATCTATATATATATATATATATATATATATATATATATATATATATATATATATATATATATATATATATATATATATATATATATATAGGGGAAAGATCAAGTACAACCTGTGCTTATTGTGTAAATGTTTGTACGATGCACCTTGACGTTATTTGCATTGCATATTGAAGTTCAAAGTGTTGCATATTATATAGTCATAAAATAGTAGTTGCACATTTACGTTCAATGTGTTGCACCCTAGAAAAGTTAGGTTTTATTACAAAAATGCCACCTTGCATTTATACTCTTTAGATCAACTCATCGGATGGCCAAGATAAGTTTGTACTTTGTAAATTAAGCATGATTTGTATTTGATCTCTATTCTCTCTATATAGTATGCCATTTTGCACTCCAATGGTTATTCTCAAATTGCTTTTTTTTATCAAAAGCTTATATGAAGTACAAAACCAGTTAATCAGTCAAATTCATCAACATAATCAATTGTTGACAACCCACTAATATAATCAGCTATTGTATTAGCTAACGCCTAACTGGCTAACACCTAACAACTGTGACAAACAATGCTTAATTGTTAATATTTGTTTTTTACTAACATATTTATTTTTATGTTTACAAATAGACAACTGTAATCAATATTATATTTAATTCTCCACTAATTAAGATATTTGTTATGTTAAGGATCTACTTGGAAAAAAATTTGAAAAGATTATACATAACAGAATCAGTCCAATTTTCCAATTTTTCTTTTTGGGTCATCCCAAAAAATTCTTCCAGTTTACCACTTTTGGATAATTTATTTGGATCACATTCATTTTACCTTTTTCTTACACAACTATAACCATACATCTTCACTTTACTCTCACTTCCTTAATATGCGTGTCAAGTCAATGTGAGAATTTTTTTTTTGGGACGGAAGGAGTATTATAGTATTACATTTCTTAGTGTTGACATAAACTCTGGAATTCTACTACGTATGCAAAAAGAGGAACACATTCCAAACCTTAGAATCGTTAGAACCGATGTTTGATTATAGGTATGATAAATCTCAATCTAATTTACGGTGTAAGATATGCATCAGCCCGTATGTATAGGGATAAACTTTTGCTAGAGGCATCTTTGGAAAATGGCATTTCAGCAAAAACAAATGGCGATTTGACTTTATTTAGCGTTTCCAATAAGTGAAAACGTTGTTTGGTAAAAAATTGTCCGACCATGATGTTTAAGGACGGAACCGCTGAAATGGAAATGCTGCAAATATGAGAGTTTTGGATTATCATTTTGAAATATGTCATTTTCAAATAATTATTGTGGCCAAACAACTTGCAAATTGATGGCTTCGCATAAATATGAGTGTCGAAAAGTTGCTAAGAATAGATCGAGTAAGAAATTTTGCATAGTGTGCTTGAAAATACAGAATGTGATCCCTTTTCACAAGTTGAAAAATGATATTTACAGTATAAAGGAAATATTTGGATAACCGACTAGACCGAAAGGTAAATTTTATCGAACAACAATTAGGCCTGTGATACGTTTGTAATTTCCATATGTATGTTTGTGTTTTTAATTAGTTTTGATTGATTTTTACTTTGGAAATTACACACTTTTGGTGTAATAGTTTAGTTTGTTAAATTCTTGTAAACTGTTTAGATTAGGTTTATTCTGAGCTCAAACAGGTCTTGATCAACTCAAAGGACAGTTGATGAACCCCAAAAGTGGAAGGAAGGTGCAAAAATCAAAAGAAAGAAGATACTGATTTTTTGGTCTATACCCGCTCGAGTATGACCTATACTCGATCAGGTATCTTGTTGAAATTTCAAATCGGATCAGATCCGAAGACAAAGGATCATGCAGAGAAGATTCGGACCACGATCGAGTGTCCATACCCGGTCGGGTACACCGACACACCCGATCGGGTATCTCTTCAAATACAAACCTGAACTCGGTCGAGTATGCCCCGGATCTCAAGTTATAAGCATACTCGACCGGGTACAAAAGTATACTCGATCGGGTATGCTTATGAAAATTTTCCTTTAATCGATCGAGTATACCTCGAATTTGAGGTATTACACATACCCGATCGGGTACCTTGTATATACTTGATCGGGTACCCGAGCTGCATCTCAAAAGCCTATAAATACACCCCCTTTCCTTCACAATTAGAGATCCAATTCCTTTATACATCTAAGCTCAGTCTAGAATAGTTCTTTCTTTATATTTTCTTCATGTTTAGTCTCCAAATGAGGAGCTAAACTCTTCCGTCTTGGTTTTGCTACTTTGAAGCTTAATGATTTGTAAGTTTTGAGTTATTTTCTTTAATCTTCTTCCTTGAATATTAATTCTTTCCTATTCATATTCCATGTTAATATTTTGAGCATTACTTAAAGTATCAACTAGTTTTGTTTCTTATATTAATTATTACTAGAATCAATCGGTTAATACGCTTGTTATTAATCTGGTTCTTTCAACAGTAGTAAACTTGGATTATTAATGCATGCATCTCATGGCTAATATGCCAAGGGGAATTAATTACATTGATTAAACCAATAAACCGCTTGTGTTGAGGTTATCAATCTCAATCGTTTTCATCTTAAGTTTATTGCTACTATCAAGTTAATATACGGCGCTTGTTCTATATTGACTCGATAGTAAGTTTTATTAATGAACACTTATCGTTATTAATAACTACCCTCGATAAACTGGATATACTCCTCGATTGAGTATTCGAGAGGAAGATAGTTAAAGATATAACCGAGATCGACGGACATTTCATTAAGTGGATAAAAGCAAAACCAAGTCCTCATCTCTATTAATTAAACCACATAAGTCATTCATCTTAGTGTTAATTAAATTAAATCAAATCAAACTCAAAACCCCCCTTTGTTACTCATTATATAAAAGAAAAGTATTCCTTTCCCTGTGGATACGAACCTTACTTCGTTATACTACGTATAATCGTTGTATTGTATTTATTTTAATTGCCGGGGATTGGCAATTATTTTTATTTTATTGTATTTCAAGAAAATATAAAAAAAAATATTAAAGAAAAATATAAAGAGTTCTTATTTTTTTATTTCTGAGCTTTGAAGTATATGGTTAAATATCGTTCACTGAACGAAATCACCTACCAATCAAACCCCGAAATAGAACAAACTTTCAAGCGGTTGAAAAGTAAATTTTCTAATACCGACTCGGAAGAATCATCTACCAAAGATTCATACACCGCTAGCTCTAGTTCTAGCGAATCCGAAGAGTCCTTTCACATGGCTCTTGAAACGAGAACACTGAGGGAGCTCACAGCTCCGAACTTGAATCAACAACCACTGTGTATTACCTTCCATACACTTGATGAGGGTAATACGTTTGAGCTAAAATCTGGGCTCATTCATCTGCTGCCATCCTTCCATGGCTTGAGAGGAGAGGATCCGAACAAACACCTCTCGGAGTTTCACGTCGTTTGCACAAGCATGTGTCCAAACGGTGTGACGGAAGAACAAATCAAACTGCGGGCTTTTCCATTTTCTCTAAAGGATACCGCAAAGGATTGACTATTCTATCTTCCTTCGGGAAGTATAGGTACATGGGCGGCCATGAAGAAAGCTTTCCTCGAAAGGTATTACCCTGCCTCTGTCTCCTCATCTCTCAAAAGCAGATTAGCATTGTGGAGCAAAAGGATGATGAATCGTTCTACGAATATTGGGAACGATTCAAGAAACTTTGTGCAAGCTGTCCATACCACGGCTATTCGGAGCAAGACCTCATTTTATACTTCTATGATGGTCTTTGCAATGAAGATAGGCGGATGATCAACGCCGCATGTGGAGGGGGGATTGTCAACAAGACTCCTTCTCAAGCTAGAAACCTTATCTCGGAGTTGGCCGAGAATTGTAGACACTATGATCGGCGGTCATCAAAACGAGTTATGGCGGCGGAATCCAACAACTCGTTGGAAAGTCAAGTAGCCGGCTTGACTTCTTTGGTTATAGATTTTCTCTTAAATCCAAAAATCCAAGAAGTTAAGGTCTGCGGCATATGCTTGACACAAGGGCACCCCACCGACTCTTGCCCAACGCTACAAGAGGAGAACTCCGAGCAAGTCAATGCTTTGGGGTTTCAAAATCAAAAGACGTATAACCCTCACGGCAACACCTACAATCCGGGATGGAGGGATCCTCCTAATTTGAGGTACGGAAACTCTCAACCTCCTCAACCATCAAACCTTCCCCCTCAACAATATAAACAACAAGGCCAAACTTCGAACTCGAACATGTCCACCGAAGACATGATTCGATCACTTGCCATGAACATGGCAACGATGCAACAGAGTGTGGTCCAATTTCAAGAAACAACAAAATCCAGCATCCTTAACTTGGAAAGCCAAATCAGCCAAATCTCAAATTCCATGAGTAGGCTTGAAGCTAAGGATTCGGCAAAGCTATCATCTCAAACGGAGCCGAATCCTAGGCAACAAGCCCATGCAGTCACATTAAGGAATGGCAAGGAGTTGGTTATTGCCAAGGAGAAGGCAAAGAGACACATTGGCGAAGAGGAGGAAGAAGAGGAGCTGGTGGAAGTAACTCAACCGGAGGTGGAAGTTCAAATCTCAACCCCACCACCGGTCATCCCCGAAATTGAAGCACCCTTCCCCGAAGCTCTAAGGGAAACGCGAAAGCTGGAGAAAGACAAGGACATCTATGAGACATTCTCCAAATGTGAGGTAAATATTCCTCTCCTTAACTTGATAAAGGGTGTGCCTAGATTTGCAAAAAATTTCAAAGAACTATGTACAATAAAAAGGAAACATAGACTCAATGGAAAACAAAAAGTCCAAGTTAGTGAACGTGTTTCAGCAGTTTTTCAAAAGAAACTCCCAAAGAAATACAATGATCTGGGCATGTTCACTGTACCTTGTAAGTTGGGAGGAACTACGTTTTCAAAATTCATGCTCGATTTAGGAGCATCAATTAATGTCATTCCTTACTCTTTCTACAAATCACTTGAGCTTGACCCTCTAAATGAAACCGGAGTAGTCATTCAACTTGCGGATAGATCAAATGCTTACCCTAAAGGTATTGTCGAAGACGTACGAGTTATGGTTGACAATTTGATTTTCCCCGCTGCCTTTTATGTTTTGGAAATGGAGAGTGATAAGAATGCGGTTCATATCCTCTTAGGAAGGCCATTTGTAAAAACCGCTAGAGCAAAGATTGATGTATTTAGCGGCTCTTTAACAATGGAATTTGATGGAGATAAAGTTGAATTCAACATTTATGACTCCATGAAATACCCAAATGAAAATCATTCTTTGTTTGCCATTGATATTGTTGACCCTCTTGTACAAAATACTTTTGAAATTAATGGAGAAGACGAATTGTTGAGTATACTTGAGAATGACTTCGGGGAAAACTCCTTAGAACTTGCCTTGACTCCCAACACACAAGCTATGATAGTGGAATTGGATACTCACTTCCAACTCCCACTTATGCCACCGGGGTCGAGAGCATTTCCACTAACCATTCCCGAAGAAAAGCCTTTGCCTTCAGTTTTGCAGGCACCCGAAGTTGAAATGAAACCACTCCCAAAACACTTGAAATATGTGTTCTTGGGAGAAAAAGAGACACTACCGGTCATTATCTCAAACAAATTGACCGAAGAGCAAGAAGGCAAATTGATAGCGGTGCTCAAAGAGTATAAACTAGCAATTGGATGGACTATAACCGACATCAAAGGCATTAGTCCATCTACATGCATGCACCGCATCTTAATGGAGGATGAAGCCAAGCTGGTGCAACAGCCGCAAAGAAGACTAAACCCACCTATGATGGAGGTGGTCAAAAAGGAGGTGATCAAGCTACTCCAAATGGGGATAATCTTCCCCATTTCCGATAGCAAGTGGAGAAGTCCAACCCAAGTGGTTCCGAAGAAGACCGGAGTCACGGTGGTGGAGAACAAACATGGAGAACTTATGCCCACCCGAATTCAAAACGGATGGAGGGTATGTATGGACTACCGTAGACTCAATGCGGTAACTAGAAAGGATTTCTTTCCTTTACCCTTCATTGACCAAATGCTTGAGAGACTTGCTGGCCATAAGTTCTATTGTTTTCTTGATGGCTACTCCGGGTACTTTCAAGTGCCTATAGCCCCTGAAGATCAAGAGAAGACCACTTTCACTTGTCCATTTGGCACCTTTGCATACCGACGCATGCCATTCGGACTTTGCAATGCCCCGACCACATTCCAACGATGCATGATGAGCATATTCTCTGAATATGTTGAGCTATTTATGGAAGTCTTTATGGATGATTTTACAATCCATGGGGACTCATTTGATTCATGCCTACTCCATCTATCTCTTGTTTTGAAAAGTTGTTTAGAATCAAATCTTGTTCTAAACTCTGAAAAATGTCATTTTATGGTGGAGGAAGGAATTGTCCTAGGCCATGTGATCTCATCCAAAGGGATCGAGGTGGACAAAGCAAAAGTGGAAGTCATCCAATCACTACCTTATCCTACTACCGTTAGGGAGATACGATCATTTCTTGGACATGCAGATTTCTATCGGAGGTTTATCAAAGATTTCTCAAAGATTGTATCTCCTTTATTCACACTTTTGCAAAAGGAGGTGGAGTTCATGTTTTCCGAGGACTGCAAGAAGGCCTTCAATACTTTGAAGGAAAAGCTAGTAACCGCACCTATCATCCAAGCTCCGGATTGGTCTCTTCCCTTTGAGATCATGTGTGATGCTAGTGACTATGCGGTCGGGGCCGTTTTGGGCCAAAAGGTGGGAAGAGCATCTCATGTTATCTATTATGCATCCACCACCCTCAATGATGCCCAACGCAACTACGCCACCACCGAGAAAGAAATGTTGGTCGTCGTTTATGCACTTGAAAAATTCAGGTCATATTTACTTGGTACCAAGGTCATCATTTACATCGATCATGCGGCTATTAGGTTCTTGATGACAAAGAAGGAGGCCAAACCGCGGTTGATTCGATGGATACTACTCTTGAGCGAGTTTGATGTTGAGATCAAGGACAAGAAAGGCATGGAGAACATGGTGGCCGATCACTTGAGCCGTTTAGTCCTTGATGAAGGAAATAATCGTATCAAAGACGATATCCGAGGGGAATTTCCTGATGAGACCCTCTTCTCTCTTAAGGAAATTCTCCCTTGGTACGCTCATATTGTTAATTTCCTTGTTCTAAACAGGCTTCCACCAAGCTTCTCTAAAGCTCAAAGAGAGAAACTCCAGTATGATGCAAAACAATACGTATGGGATGAACCATACTTATGGAAACATTGCAAAGATCAAGTCATTCGAAGGTGCATTCCCGAAACGGAAATAACATCCATTCTTGCTTTTTGTCACTCACATGCATGTGGTGGCCACTTTGGATGGAAACGAACATCTATGAAGGTACTTGAATGCGGTTTTTGGTGGCCAAGATTATTTCGAGATGCCCATGTCTATTGTCAATCTTGTGATAATTGCCAACACATGGGCAACATCTCTCGAAAACATGAGATGCCGCAAGTTCCTATGCTCTATGTAGAGATCTTTGATGTGTGGGGAATAGATTTCATGGGACCTTTTCCTAATTCCCATGGAAATCTATATATTCTCTTGGCGGTAGACTACGTGTCCAAATGGGTGGAAGCAAAAGCCACAAAGACCGATGATGCCAAAGTGGTGACGGAATTCCTCAAAACCCGCATCTTCTCAAGGTTTGGAGTCCCACACATCTTGAAAAGCGATAGAGACACTCACTTCTACAACAAAACTGTGAGTGCCTTGTTGAAAAAATATGACGTCACTCATAGACTTTCCACCGCCTACCACCCACAGACAAACGGCCAAGCCAAGGTATCAAACAAAGAGCTGAAGTCTATACTTCAAAAGACAGTAAACCCAAACTGTATGGATTGGAGTCTACGCATGGATGATGCCTTATGGGCATACAGAACCGCTTTCAAGACCCCAATTGGAATGTCACCCTACGGACTCGTGTTTGGTAAGGCATATCACCTTCCGGTCGAACTAGAACACAAGTTTTATTGGGCGGTAAAAACATTCAATCTCGACATGGAAAAAGCGGGAGAACAAAGGAGGCTGCAACTCCAAGAACTAGAGGAGCTTCGACTAGAGTCCTATGAGAATGTCGCCATCTACAAGAAGAAGGCGAAGGTATGGCATGATAAAATGATAATAAGAAAGGATTTCTGAGTTGGAGACAAAGTCCTTCTTTTTCTCTCACGTCTTCGCCTTTTCCCCGGGAAATTGAAATCACGATGGGAAGGACCATTCGAGGTGGTCAAAGTCTACTCCCATGGAGCAGTTGAAATAAAAAGCCTCGACACCGGAAAAATCCTCAAGGTTAACGGACATCAACTCAAACCGTTCCTTGAAGGTTTCCCAAAAGAAAGCGTTGAATGCATGGATCTCATCGATCCAATCTTTGAAGAATGAACACAACCATGGCGTCGTGCCGCGACGTTAACTAAGGCGCTTCTTGGGAGGCAACCCAAGCAAGGTACGTTTTTTTGTTAATTTCCTTGTCAAAATTCAAGTTTCTATTTTGAGAGGGTGAGAGAGAGGGCACTAATCACAGGTTTTGGAGAAAAAGAAAAAAATGCAGGTTTTGAAGCATCTGGGGACATACCCGATCGAGTACAATCTTATACTCGGTCGGGTATGGCTAAAAGAAGGGGAACCGGGCATTACTCGATCGAAGGAGTATTGTTTTTTTGAAAGAAAGCATGAATACTCGATCGGGTATCACTACATACCCGGTCGAGTATGTACAGAAAGGCGAAGTTCAATGGAAGCTGGCCTCGCATTCGATCGAGTACATGGCTCAAAAATTGCAAAACAAAGGATACCCGATCGGGTATCATTACATACCCGGTCGAGTATGTACAGAAAGGTGAAGTTCAATGGAAGCTGACCCCCGCACTCGATCGAGTACAGGCCTCAAAACGTGGAAAAAGAAACATACCCGGATCGAGTATTGTGTTATACCCGATCGGGTACTGGAGACAGACTATTCAAAACTTCGGGTTTCCAGCCATACTCGACCGAGTAACTTCACATACTCGATCGGGTATACGTGTGTTTTAACCCCAAAAACGCCCAAATCACTTCATCTTCCCCAAATCCCAAACCCAAATTTTGAACCTCTCTCCCCCAACCTCCATTTTTAAACCTTCTCTCTACCATATCTTCTTCATTTCTCCACCAAATCACCCCATTCCACCACCAAAATTCTCCCCTCACCTTCCTCTACACACCCATACCCACCAATCCAACTTTCCCCCAATTTCAAAAGGTCCGAAAATAACCCTACCCCATTTCTAATTTTCGGATTTCAAGCTCAAAATCTCCCAAAAATGGCACCAAGGAAGGATAAAGGGCAGAGCTCCAACGCTATGGCACCCATCCCAGGCTACGAGGACCTCATCTTCGCCGACAACGAACACCGAACTCGGTTCATCACTACAATTGCAAGGTAAGTAAAACCTTCCCGTTTTTTATGCCATGATGCTCTCCATGAATTAGGAGTGTATAAGAGCACTAGGATATTTTTTCATGAGTTAAACATGAATCGTATATTCAAAATGAAATACAACTCTAACGAAAAAATTATCTACGAATTCATGAGTTCAGTGCAATTTGAGACCGATGAAGCTGACTTTAGGGATGATAGACTCAAGTTTCGTCTGTTTAACCAAAACCATTCAATAACGAAACTTGAGTTCGCCGAACACTTTGACATTCCGGTTCCCTACCAAAAATCCATATCCGATAACACTGCTTTCGGCCATTCACTGTGAACAAAGATGATCGAGGAAGCAAAATTTAGCTCCTCCCAACTGTATATTAGTCATGTCCAACACCCCGTCCTCCGATTATTCTTGAAAATTCTTGCAAATTGCTTGCTTAGACGTCCCAACAACCATCACACTAGGATGAGGGATGTATGCTTGATGTTTATAACTCTATTCCGTGTTCATGTGGACTTTAATCTGTGCAATCTTATGTGGGCACATCTGAAAAAAGAAAGCGCAACCAAGGGGGCCGTTGTTGTGGGTGGGGTGATTATGCACTTAGCCACCAAGTTCGGGTATACGGATAACTCTCCTATATCCGACTATTGTTTGATGAATATCTCTTGGTTAGGCCATTCGAGATGCACAGCCTTTTCCCATACAGTTTATGGTGGTGAACGACCAAAAAACATGTATAACTGGCTCATACACCCCAAGCCTCTCAAATACTTCCTCCTACCTAACCAAGAACTTCCCAAACTGCTCTACAAAGAAGAGGTAGAGGTGCCCCATTACCTATTCTCACACGCCCTTCCACCGCATCTCCAAGAACTGGAACAAGAGCATCCCCAATACCAACCCGAGTACGAGCCTTATGTTGAACCCCATGGTCATGAAGACATGGACGCAGACATCCCCGAGCAAACTCAAAACTCTCCACCACCCGACTTCTTCCAACAACTTTTGGAGGGTCAACAACAACTGCTTGCGGGGTACAATCAAATGAACACAAACTACATGGCCATGGGAGAACGGCTCAACCAAGTGCAGGAGGAGCAAAGGGCAGGTTTTCAACGGTTGGAGGAGCTCCGGGAAGCCGACAGGCATCGGTATGAAGAGGATCAACGTAGGTTCTACGGACCTATGTACTCTTACATGGCCCAGCAGGGATCTTTTCAGACCATGGCGAACCCCCCTCCACCACCCTCGTGGTATGACCCCACTCATTGGGGTAACTTTGGAGGATCTAGCTCCGAGGGTGGAGGGTACGATGGCGGAGATGGCGGAGACACATACATGGGAGATGGCGGGCAGGGGAGCGGCTTCGGAGGCAGCTACTACGGCGGAGAAGGCGGACACTAGGGACAGTGCTTGGCCTAAGTGTGGGGGAGAGACTCTTATGGTATGTACTTTCATTTATTACCTTTCACTACGCATGAATTTCTTTTATCATTGGTTTTCAAAAAAATATAAATAAATAAAAGAAAAGAAATGCTAGTTAGGTTGAAAACCCAACAAAATGGGCAATCTAAGCAAAAAAGGCTTATAAAAAAATGAGTGAGTTGGGGAGAATAGAAAATGAAAAGAGATGCTAGGATGAAAACCTAAAAAGGCTCCTAGGCAAAATGAGAGATATGAGAGAAATATTTGTTCTTCCAGGCACTCATTTAATCTCCTTGGAGGAAAAGAAGAGTCAAGAAGAAGAAGAAGAAGAAGAAGAAGAAGAGATGATGAGAAGAGAAGATGAGCACTAGAAGGCCATAAAACCCAAGATAATATTTGTAAATTGAACTTAAAACTCATATTTTATCCTTGGTGGTCTTTGTGCTTTTATCTTGTAAAATTGTTAAAACTTTGGAAGACTTAAACACTTGTGAACATTTGACTTTACTCGAGGACGAGTAAAGAAACTAAGTGTGGGGGAGTTGATACGTTTGTAATTTCCATATGTATGTTTGTGTTTTTAATTGGTTTTGATTGATTTTTACTTTGGAAATTACACACTTTTGGTGTAATAGTTTAGTTTGTTAAATTCTTGTAAATTGTTTAGATTAGGTTTATTATGAGCTCAAACAGGTCTTGATAAACTCAAAGGACAGTTGGTGAACCCCAAAAGTGGAAGGAAGGTGCAAAAATCAAAAGAAAGAAGATCCTGATTTTTTGGTCTATACTCGTTCGAGTATGACCTATACTCGATCGGGTATCTTGTTGAAATTTCAAATCGGATCAGATCCGAAGACAAAGGATCATGCATAGGGCTGGATCGGTAAGGTATACCGAAAATTTCAACCCATACCGTATACCGTACCGAAAATGCGGTATGACAAATTCTTATACCGATACCGTACCGAGACTTTCGGTATACCGTGTTTCGGTATACCGAAATATCGGTTTGGCAAAAAACTCATACCTTACCATACCAAAGATTCGGTATACCGAAAAATTTCGGTATTACCGTACCGTACCGAATGGGAATTTTTTTACAAATTACAAATACTGATTAAAGGACTCATTTACAAAAAGAAAATGTCACAAGGGAAGGAATCAGCTACCTTAATTTTTGTATTTTGGTATTTATTACCAACTTGAATTTTATTTTGGGCTTGAAAATTTGTGTGGACTTCTACAATATTTAAAAAATATATAAAATAAATGTTGAATATGGAATCGGTACGGTATTATACCGGTATACCGCGGTATTTAGAAACATATACCGTTACCGTACCGAAATAAAGCGGTACGGTATGATACCATACCGAAAATGACGGTATACCAACATTCCGGTATTTTCCGGTATTTTTCGGTACGATAAGTGCGGTATACCGGTTTTCCGGTATTTCTGCCCACCCCTAATCATGCAGAGAAGATTCGGACCACGATCGAGTGTCCATACCCGATCGGGTACACCGACACACCCGATCGGGTATCTCTTCAAATACAAACCTGAATTCGGTCGAGTATGCCCCGGATCTGAAGTTATAAGCATACTCGACCGGGTACAAAGGTATACTCGATCGGGTATGCTTATGAAATTTTCCCTTTAATCGATCGAGTATACCTCGAATTTGAGGTATTACACATACCCGATCGGGTACCTTGTATATACCCGATCGGGTACCCGAGCTGCATCTCAAAAGCCTACAAATACACCCTCTTTCTTTCACAATTAGAGATCCAATTCCTTTATACATCTAAGCTCAGTCTAGAATAGTTCTTTCTTTATATTTTCTTCATGTTTAGTCTCCAAATGAGGAGCTAAACTCTTCCATCTTGGTTTTGCTACTTTGAAGCTTAATGATTTGAAAGTTGTGAGTTATTTTCTTTAATCTTCTTCCTTGAATATTAATTCTTTCCTATTCATATTCCATGTTAATATTTTGAGCATTACTTAAAGTATCAACTAGTTTTGTTTCTTATATTAATTATTACTAGAATCAATCGGTTAATACGCTTGTTATTAATCCGGTTATTTCAACAGTAGTAAACTTGGATTATTAATGCATGCATCTCATGGTTAATATGCCAAGGGGAATTTATTACATTGATTAAACCAATAAACCGCTTGTGTTGAGGTTATCAATCTCAATCGTTTTCATCTTAAGTTTATTGCTACTATCAAGTTAATATACGGCTCTTGTTCTATATTGACTCGATAATAAGTTTTATTAATGAACGCATCTCGTTATTAATAACTACCCTCGATGAACTGGATATACTCCTCGATTGAGTATTCGAGAGGAAGATAGTTAAAGATATAACCGGGATTGACGAACATTTCATTAAGTGGATAAAAGCAAAACCAAGTCCTCGTCTCTATTAATTAAACCACATAAGTCGTTCATCTTAGTGTTAATTAAATTAAATCAAATCAAACTCAAAACCCCCCTTTGTTACTCATTATATAAAAGAAAAGTATTCCTTTCCCTGTGGATACGAACCTTACTTCGTTATACTACGTATAATCGTTGTATTGTGTTTATTTTGAGTGCACCTCACGACAGGTGCACGTCAGTCTGCATTAATGTACGGCGTAGAGTGTTGGGCGGTGAAACAATGTCACATTCAAAAGATGAGCGTGACAGAGATGCGTATGTTGTGTTGGATGTGTGGACATACCAGAAAAGACCGTTTGAGGAATGACATAATCAGACAAAATGTGGGAGTAACATCTATAGAAGATAAGATACAGGAGTCTCGTTTGCGATGGTTTGAGCATGTGCATATAAGACCGAGTGATGCACATGTTAGACGACTTGAGGGGTGGGGAGAAGAGATAGACGGGAGAGGGAGAGGAAGACCCAAACAGACTTGGATTAGAGGAATCCGAACTGATATGCGTCTTCTTGGGTTGGATGAGAGCATGGCTTTGGAGAGAGCAAAATTGAGGGCGTACATTTGTGTAGACGATTGATCTCTTTTTTATCTTTCCTCTCTTTTTCTTTTTTCGTTTATCTTCTTTATGTTTTTATATTCTTATGTTATTTTATCATCTAGATTTTTAATACTCCCTCCATCCCAATTTGTAAGATACTTTACGGTTTACGATGTTTGACCGACGATAAAGCAAATTGATCCCTGTCAACACTCAAATTGGTTTTAGAAAATAAAATTTACATATTCAGAAACTACAATAAAACCGCTACAAAAGGTGCAAAAAATAATTCAAATTTCATAAACTTTTGATATACAAAGTAAAAGATTAAGAGTGGTTTGTGTTGACCAAGTGAATAGTAAATGTATCTTACAATTTGGGACTGAGGGAGTATTGTTTTATCTTTCTTTTATTCTTATGTTATTATTATCTTATATAAGTATATTTACTTATCTTTATCTTAACCGTTTTATCTTGTTTTTTTCTTTTTATTGTTTGTCTTCTCTTTTTGACATCGATATCATGGACCGATTCATGTTAACTGGTCCCAATATCTTTTGGGATTAAGGCTTGAGTGATGTTGTTGTAAAAGGAAATATTTGGGCAACAAGTAAAACAACTAATCTGATGATCTAATGACATGTGTAAAACTAATTGGTAAGAGAATAATCAATACAGATGGGTGATTGGTACTGTTGTACCGTAATGTGTCCTTTACGTACTGAAACGCGTAGATAGGCCATACGTGTAACTTTGGGAGCTGACATGTGTAACCGAAATAGGTAACGCCAGCCCGGGAACAGCTGTCATGTAGTGACATAATCCTGAATGTTTGTGATATCCAGGTGGTGATATGTCTAAGTCTACAGTCCTTGTACGAGGTCATGAGCATGGTAACGTAGTAGAGGTCAATTTACAGATACAATGAGCTATAATTTTGGAGTTATTTCGATGACCTGAGAATTGGTTTTGAGCTCAATCTCGACGAGCTCGGCCTCGGTCACAGTTGACGTAATGGATTCTGGAGATCCTTTATCATAAATGTTGATACAACTGGAGTATATGACAATATACTCCATCACAACCAAATTATCAAACATCCCCTGGCAACCAGCCAATTTATTCCGCTATTCAAATCTGCAGACTGAATCCGCCATTGATAATTAGCTATCATAATCCGTTATCCGTTAATCGCTAAATGTCAAACACATCCATTGTATTTTTAATTTTATATTTTACGGTGAAACTTTTATGATGCATTTTATGTCCTTTTATTTACATAGTGACTTATAGGAGTACGGAGTACTACCTTCATTCTCTTTTTAATGCAACGTTAGACTTTTTACACTATTCACATGTTCCACTTTGACTCTATTTTATCTGTTAATGTATTATAAATTAAATTTAAAAAGTATTGTTAAACTCCTCTCATTTTAAATTTTCAAACTCCAATTTTTTAAATTTTTTACTAATAAGGAATCAATGATATTAATGATCAAACTTTTGTATTGATAAACGTGAAAAGTGGACTGTTACAATTAAAAAAGAACGGTGGAAATATAAAATAAAATAAAATTATGATAAATAAAATAACCCGCTATAAACAATTGAAAGCAAAAAAGGGCAACATTTTCTTAATCTTTGAAAGGAATAATAAAGAGAGAATTCCCTAAATAGAAGTAAAAAAGTTTTGAAATTCCAAAATAGGAGTATCATGTTTTTTATTTCTTGAATAAGAGTAAATTTCTGGCAAGTTTGACATTACTAGGCTTTAAAAGATGACATTTTTTCCAAACTTGGCGGATTACTCCTATTCAGAGAATAAAAAACATGATATTCATATTTTGGAATTTCAAAGCATTTTTAGAGAGCAATT
Organism: Cuscuta europaea; assembly: GCA_945859875.1. Lineage (NCBI taxonomy): Eukaryota > Viridiplantae > Streptophyta > Magnoliopsida > Solanales > Convolvulaceae > Cuscuta > Cuscuta europaea. The sequence goes on along the minus strand of CAMAPE010000080.1, from coordinate 689,122 downwards.
TCTAAAAAATAAACTAAATATGTTCATTGTATGAAGAAATTGCATTGCTTTAACTTCGACTGGCCTACCATCTACTTACATTCTACTGTAATCTTCCACATAATATTAATTAAACCTACATTAATTAAAATTAATTAATCAGTAATGGCAATCCAACGAATCCGGGCCGGAGAAGACAGAACTTACTGACATGGAATTACCATCACCATCATCACCAGCTTGATCTTCACCTGGAGCTGGTAAGTTAAGATCGAGTGTAAAACCAGTTGCAGGCTTTTCTTGATCATCGTCATCCATGGAGGAGGACGCGGCGGCTTTCGTAGTACTAACAGTAACACCGTTCATATGTAACGGCCGGTGTCTTCTCATGTGACCACCCAACGCCTGGCCGGAGAAGAACTCCGACCCACAAATCGAACACCCGTGAATCCTATTACTTCTCATGTCCTCTGTTTTTCCGCCGCCGCCGCCCTTGTGGCGGCTTTCTTGGTGATCCGATGTGCTCTGTTTCTTGTTATGGCTTGCTCGATGCCCACCTAAGGCTTGAAACGATGGGAATATCCGGTTACATGTCTTGCACTCGTAACCGCCGCTGACCGCCGCCGTGCTGGCTGTTTTCATCTTCCCCGCCTTAGGACCGCCACGTGCCAAGAGAATTAGACAATGTGCCACGTCCTCGTCTTCTTCGGTGGATATCTGACTGCTAGAACTTGCCTGAGAATGATCAACGGAAGGACAAAACATGCTGCCACCGTCCCCGCTCCCGGAGGAGCTCGAATAAACCGCCACCCGGGGCGGTGATGCCCGAGGACGCTTACTGCGCTTTCCTTTGCACAATGCCATCTTGCTTTGCCTTATCATTTTTATTAGTGTGGCCTTTGTAAGCAAACAAGAAATCAAAGCCACATATAATAGTTCTTAGGTCTAGAAAATGGTGAAGTATAAATAAGTGTAGTGAAGCAGAGAGAAAAAAGTTTCAGAAACTGTGTATGGAGACAATGAGGAGAGATTTGGTCTGGGAATGGAACTAATTAAGGCACTAGACAAGTTGTGTTGTAGGAAGGATCATCATCTCATCTTTTCTTAGACATATACCATGAATTTAGACAAGAGGCTTGTGCATTTATTTACACCTTATTAAGGTCTATGAAAAAATCTAAAAGGGAAATCTCTTTAACATACATAGTCAAAGACTCCTACAGCTAGATAGAGCCCCTATTTAATTAATTTGTTCATGTGATTGTATTGGCAGTCACTCTTAAAGATCACATTAGGGACTGGAGAAAGTGACTACCAGTAAGTTTCATGTGATGTAATTTTTTGGCACATTGGTTGGTTTTAAGTTTTAGCCATTTATTAAAAATAAAAATTAAAAAAATTGAGTGTTTTCAAGGGTATTGAGTTGGGTCAAGATGGTTTATTTTTTCTTCATTGTTTATTATGTGTGAAAATCAGTGGATACTTACTACCATATAAGCACTACAGAGGTGCCTGTAATGAACATTTGTTATTGACTTTGCAATGATACTTTGTCTCACATCTCTTTACTTTTTCTTCCTCCAATTACTGCACACACCCCTCTTCCTCTCATCACTGTCCAAACCCACCAATTTGTTGTCTCATAGATTTACTAAGGGCCTTGAGAATTAATGCCTTATTCTATGAAAATCAATTCCCTAGAACTTGCCGCAAAGGCGCTAGGCTCACTTGCTTACCTTTTACACATTTCGGTCATTAGCCACATTTAAACTTAAGTGGACTCTAGGTTCCAGATTAATGTGTACTAGGGCTTCATATGGTTCCGGTTTAGGGTGGACAACCAACTCTCTCCCCTCCCCTAAAGACTGGATCAAAACGGATGAGGTTCCGGTTTTGGATATTAAGGCTGGATCAAAACTGATACAGCTCGTATGTAGGGGTGGACTCGGGTCCGGGCCGGGTCCGGGTCAGGCCTAGGCCTGGGCGGGCCGGCGGTTCAGGAATGGTGGACCCGGGACCGGCCCGGGTAGCCTCCGGTTTGGTTTTTTTTTTTGCTTTCCTAACCCCCCCTCACCCCCACCCTCCCAACCCCCCCCCCCAAACCCATCCTACCCATCAAGCCCAACCCGGGTGGAACCCCAAAAATGGAAAAAAAAAAACAAAAAAACAATTTGGCCCGGGCCCGGGCCCGACCCGGCCGGGCTGGTTCACCAAATTTGAGACCCGAGCCCAGACCTAGAACCGGGCCGGTCCCGGTCCCGCACAGTAGCGTGCTGGGACGGTCCACGGGCCGGGTGGCCCGACCCGAGTCCAACCATACTCGTATGTCATTTGGTTCTTCTACCCAACACTTCTTCACACTCAAAAACCGGCTTGAACCACAAATATCAGAAACAGGAACAAGGGAATAATCGTTTTGATTCTCAAAGGTTCGGAAATTTGGCAATAGGATCCAATCATCCAGACCAACCCACCTCTACTGCCTACAAAGACTGCCTAGCAATTTTGAGAGCATGTGCTTTCATTATTGTTTTAAGAGGCTATGGTCTTGCATCTAGACAGGGTGTATGCAAGATTAGGCCAAGCATTGAAGTAAGCTCCCAATGAAGCTAGAAAATAATGTCTAACAATTGGATGGAGATGAAGATCTTGCAGAGAGCTTCCGCCGAGCCACAAGAGGCATGGGGTTGCACCTAGTCTTTTTCGACATCGATTCAGCAACAGCTACATGTTTATTTCTCACTATCTTCGATCAAGTAATGTGATTTGTTAAGCAACGAGTACGCCCCAGTGCTTTCTTCCCTATATTTTTCTAGGATTTGGTTTTTTGTCAATTTAAATGGGAAGTTCACACTATCAATCATGGGTCTAGTCTCCCTCAGGATTGCCTTCTTCATGATGATGAAGAATCTTGAGGCCAGGAACCGGTCCGGGTAGTTACCTTTTTTAGTATTCATTTTCACAGGTTAGCGGAACAAGGTGTTCTATTTAGATAGTCTGGTTCTCTTTAGTGGAGTATTTAATATGGTAATGAGTATTGAATTTTTTATGCGACAAGACTCAAGAGTAGTGTTTTACAAAACAAAAAAGAGTAGTGTTTTACACATGCAATTCAAGACCAAACCGGATCAGGGCAGATTGTATTGCCTAATTGAAACCGAACCAACATACCATCCCGAAACTAGCTACCATTTACACTGGTCCAATTCCAAAAAAATACTACCTCCGTCCCGGAATTATCTCCTTATTTGACTAGGCACGAGTTTTAAGATAGTGAGAAATGTATGGCAGAGAGTTGTGCAGAGGAAAGAGATGTGTAAGAATGATTGTGAATCACAAATTCTTTGCCAAAAAAGGAGAGAGGAGATAAATTTGGGACAGACCGAAAAGGAAAGAATGAAGATAATTCCGGGACGGAGGGAGTATATTTTTTTTTATCAGGGCAGATGTGACTAAAGATGTGACTTGACAAACCTAGAATTCCAATTTGAGCTGGAGCATCTACTCCCAAAACTGGGGAAGGGCCAAGTTCCAATTTTGAAGTCACACCTGACCAGAACTGAACAGGTAAAGAACCAGACTAGTGGCCCCTCTTTCATGTTGCAAACTCAAACTGATCCAAATTAGTTCCTGATTTGAAAAATATTCGAACAACCCAATGTCCTGTAACTAAAACCGACCCAGAAACAGCTGGTGTGGAACAAAAATCAGCCCGGATCCGCCCCTATGCCCTAAACCATACGCTAAACTCCTGAGAATGAATACCTGTCTCATCCCTCTCATGACAAAATGCAGCAAGGGAGAACTTGCACAATTCATAGGGAGACGTTGAAGCCCAAAATTTGGTTAACTTTCAATACCAATACACTTGAGCATTCCAAACAAAGACATGCCTAATAAACTCAGGAGTCTACATACAATCCTATTTTTATTTATTAGGTGTGAAACCTCTGAGAAAATTCAGCTTCAATCCTTGATTATGCGGGAGTTAAGCCAACCACACCTGGGAAACACATTCATAATGTTTGTATCAGTGGAACAACATTTGACTGAGCTAATGAAGCAAAGAATATATTGCATATCCTAATGAGATTGCAAATAATAGTCATGATGATGATCATAGTAATGATAATAATAACAATAACAATAATAGTAATAATAATTGTTAATGGTGTATTAAAAGTTTACTAATATATCACTGAACTATTGATAAGATTAGATTCAACATAGTATGCAATGCAAATCATAATGATAGAATTTGGTATTAGTGAATAGTGACTATAATGTATATATTCACAAACTGCACAAGAAGTTTTGTAAAAGCGCATGTAAAAAACTTGATGCAAAAAAGTAAAGAAAATATTAGAAATTTGTCAAAAAAAATAGTTAGTTTGATCAATAAATAGTGACTAGGATATAACAAGACACATCAATTGAGAGAAAGATGGTATGTATTTGACAATGCTTACTACTCGATCCCTAAAAAGACCAATATATTGGTCACTTTTCAAGTGAAAACAAATTATTGCAGCATATATCCCAAATATCTCTTTATAGAGAAAAACTTGCATTTGAGAAGGTATGTAAGTATGTTTCTTGTTTCTTTAGAGCACCAAAGGAACATTATTTGCTTTTTTTTCAAGCTTTCCCTCTTCTACACATGAACATCAATACAACAACATCCAAGCCTTACACAGTACACACAAATCAATAAATATCAAATTATCAATAATTACATTACGAACAATATAATCATTTTTCAATTAATTATTCAGGAACTTTAAAGGTTTTATTTTTTTACTCATATAAGAGCACCTTGAAAGAAGAAATTATGATTTCCCTTACCACAAGCCAACCGTCCACCTGCATTTCCAGTAGTGAGACTGAGCTCATGGCCACCTGCATAACGATGGTTCGTATAATAAGAACTTAAAATTTTAAATAGTAGGTTCAGATTAAACTTCAAAGAAATTTTTTCTTTGATTTATTTTGTTAAGATTATTTAGCATATTCATTCGTTTCAGAAGCATCTTCAACACTTTAGTCATTTTAAGCCAAACCAAATGGGTTCTATAATTGATCATCAAACCGGTAGAGAATAGTTCCCAAATACACAAAAATATATGACTGTGATTATCAAAGATTAGTTGGTTATGATTTTCTGCTTTCCACAACCACTTTTCAACTGCCAAAATCATCAAAATGAGCAATTGACCATCAACCAGATTATCAGACTTACCCTTTCCAAGGTCATCCTCAAGTTCATGAACCACAAAAGCTCTTCCGACAACCGAGTTAGGACCACTTAATGGTATCTGTACCAGAAATAAAAGAAAAAACTTAACAGGATTCCAAATCCCAAACAAGAACCACATGATGTTAAAGTATCCTAGATCAGGACATTAACCACATATCACCCACCATATAACAAATGGACTTCCTCACTTTGTTTCTTAGGGTCTAAAATCTAGAGTCTAGACACAAATCCGGATCTTGATGCTTTTGAGCTTATTTAGATACAAATTCATAGCATGGTTTGGCCACATAGCTAAATAAGGTTGAGTGGAGTACCTGGTGATCAACAATTGTTGCTTCGGCCAAGCCTGGATAGAGCAAGCAAAGTCAAAGGTGTGCCAAAAACTACAAATAATTCAATCAATAATTCAAAATTAAGAAGTACATTAAACAGGTTGAAGAGAACATATCAAATACCTTCGGCATTAGCCAATATGTTTCCCAGGTCACCCGCATGACGAACTTCATCCTCTGGAGCTCCATGTGTCACTTTATTTGGATTAAAATGTGCACCTATTTGAAATACTCACAGTGTTCAACTTAGAACCAAACAAACATTAGAATGAAAGGTGTGACATTTGTGAAAAGAAATTAACCAGCATTTCATATCAAACCTGTAGAAATGCACCCATTTGTTGTATCACCAAATTCGTGCTACGATGCAGCCAAAGATATTAAGAGTAAAGAAGTAAGTTTCTTAACCCCATGGCAGGACACAAGAAGATAATAAAGATATTACATAGCTTGATGATTGCTTACAAGGTGAAATCCATGAAGTCCAGGAGAAAGACCACTTACACGAACTTCCACTGTGGTTGGACCTATGGCATATTTGAAACAAGAGGCAATATGTAAATAAAGCTACAGCCATAAATGACTTGCATCAAGGGCGGGCGAGATGGGAGTAACCGCTGAGGCCCCAAATTTTGAATACCACATTGTATTACCAATTAAATACATATTGCATAAAATGTTAAACATTCAGAATAAGACATCACTGAAGTGGCTATTGACGAGGAACTGGCTAGTTGCCTGTGGATAACTGTGTTGGTAATTGGTCTGTCTTACTGATGTTGGTAGCATTTGTAAAACATATTTCCTAAAATTAAAAACTTTAATCTTTTACAATGAGTATTTGATTAGTAATTTTTGAATTTTTCTTTTGAAAAACAAATCCACATTATGTGTAGTTAAATAATACTCGTACAGTACTTTTATTATTATATGAGCTTTAGTTGAGATTTGGAGGATTTGACATACAAGTCATTATTAATTCTTGGGTAAAGTCTGAACAAATGATTTAGTCTTTAACTGATACGCTGACTATTAAAATCCTACTTAAAATCATTTATGTCAAACAAATAGTTATGCCGTTTACTGATTTTATGTGTGAACATGATAGCTTATATTGTTCTTGATTTGCCTTTGAGTGATTTTGCATGTAGAAAAACTATTGAACACCTTGTTTCTTGTCATTTGACTTTTTAATGCCATTATGTAGAGCATCTCCATTCATGCTTCCTACATAATCAGAATTTTTATGGTCCTTGCATTTAAGTTATTGCCACTTAATTCTTTTATGAATAATCTCACACCCACAATATTACCTTCAACCATCATATGAGAATAATCTAATCTTTTGTGGGTCTTGCATTAACTAATTAGCTCTAATTTCACAAATAATCCCAAAATAATTTGGATTTATGTTTCAATCTCAGATTATTCTATCAAATAATCCCTCACACTCAATCGCTCTCCCAGAAATAATAGGCCACTTCATCAACATCATCCCTAATAATCTCAAGAATGCCCTTAGTGATGTTGCTCACTAAGTCACTAATATTGAAACTATGTGTTATATTAAAACTCTGTTGAGTTACAGACCCTCCTACCAGGTCTACATTTTGGGGCCAAACACATCACATTTCAGCAAAAGCCCTACTTCAATCAACTAACTCGAAATTCAAATCCCTCGATTCAAAGGAACACTATTTGTGGCCGAAATAGATTCATACAACCAATAAAATTACGCAAAATTAGAGGAGAAAGAGAACAGACCATTGTCATCTTGTGTGAGAGTGACGACGCCTTCTAAATCGGAGGTTCCTTTAAGTACGGCGACAGCTTTCTTCACGGCGGAGACGACCGTGATGGGCTTGCGAGCGGAGACGGCGTGGAGGGTCATCGATTTGACAGTGGGGTTGACTTTGAGAGATACGCCGCAGAAGGAAGAGTGAAGTGGAGAAGCGGAAATGGGGACGGGGAAGAGAAGAGAGTTAGAAGTGGGGGCGGAGGAGAAGATGAGAGTGTGTCCGCCGGCCATGGCTTCCGGACAGGCGGCTGATGTGCGGATGACACGCGATGATATGGCGGAGTACGAGGTAGTCGACGTAGCTCTTCCTCTTTTCTTGATGGGAATGGGAATGGTCGTCCCGTCCTACCACAGGCTTAGTCCAAAAGGTTGAATCCCGAACCCAAGGGCCCCACCCCGACCCGACAGGATGGTGGGGGAGTAAATCGGCAAAGCGGCAGTAGGCCTTTACCCGTGCGCACTAGAGGTCCAGCCTTATTTCAGGTTCTGAAAACCCCCTTTTGACCGCTGCGGGATTCGAACCTTGGTCTACGTTCAATTTTTCCCACCACTCGACCAACTGAGCTACCCGTGCGGGTAGTCCTACCACCGGCTTGGATCATCAATATGTTGCCACACGACCCATCTCATAGGTCGGCTTGGTGTCACTCCAACTCAATTACCAATTACTTTCTCCGTTTAAATTTTGAAATAATTACGTATTTATAATTAAATTAAATATTTTTTATATAAATGTGACTAATAACTAGGTTTTAATAATGCAAAAAAAAACTAGGGTTTAATGTATAGGGTTTAGGTGAGTCGCATATGGCGGCACAAATCTGAGCTTCAAGGAAAGCTTTGCTTCAGTTTTGTTGGTGAAATTGATTCGTGAGATGGGGATTAGCAATTCTTAATCAAAGGAATCACACAGAAATTCTCGATCAAAGAAATAGTGAGGCAAGGATTAGCTTTGTTGTGGTGATTTTCACTTGGGGACTTGATCACAGACGACATGGTCTTTAGCGGCAGAGCAAGGTGTGATGGAAGAGCTTAAGTATCTACAGTGATGGAACTATGGAAGATTGGAAGAAGGAACTATATTCAAGATCTGCCCTCATTAAAATTCAATTTTTTGTTGCTACTTACTATTTTGGAACTTTGGATTACTCAAAGTCTATTCTCAAACTGTATTATGTATAAGTATTTACGTAACAACTAACTGTATAACTAATTAACTGTGCTTGGAGTTGTACAAAGTAAAAGTACAAACTCTATTATTTTGCTACTTGTTACTTGTTAGTTGTTACTTGTATTGTAATGTAATGTTGTATTGTTTCACAAACTTATAATTTTATTGTGATAGCTGATATTGTATGTTATGTTATTTAATGGTTTTTAATCAACCCGAATGGCCCCGAATATCCGGTACAAACCGACCGAAATCCAAAACTGGGCAATCCGAACAGCCTGACATTTTTATAGAACAGGGTAGGGTTTTAAATTCCTAACCCGAAAACCGACCGGGTATGCCAAATCTTCACCCGTCCTGCCCGAACCCGTCCGACGCTCTCCCCTGTCTACAGACAACAGAGATCGAGATGACTAAGAAGCAGTGTGAGTATGATTATCAAGACATGGCCTATAATTTCGAACACTAGGAGTTGTAGGTTTGTTTTTTGGTTTATTTTGCTAGATAGTATTTTATTGGAAAGAAATCAAGTTGTTTTGGCCGCTAATAGCTTCGAAGTTATCACATGTTCAGCGATTAGTCTCACTTTGTTTAGGGTGAGTTACTCTATGTCTAATCAAGGAATAGGGCCCAATTGGTTTTAGGAGTCTAGAGGGGGGGACTCGATATGTGATGTTGTTGGGGGAATGATTTTTCAAGACTAATATAAGTTTTCTTCTATAAAAAAACTAAAGTAACAATGAAATCATAGCAATTCATATTAAATTAAGAGTACCGAGTTATCATGACACTACATTGTAGTAACTATTAGTCATATTTATATAAATAAATTTTACTTTAGTAATATTTTTGGGGGGAAAACTTAAATTTTTCATTTGTTTCTTTTGGACATTCAAATTAAAATATTTCATTTATATTTTAGGAAATAATTAGTATTCTAAAAAGATAATTTAATCATCAAATTTTAAAAATACTACACCTATAATATCACCCATGGAGGACCTAGCGGGTTGGGCAACAAGTGTCCCGGGTTCTGATTCCGAAATTTAGTGTTGTTACTTATGATAAAATTAATGTCCCTTATCTGAATAAAAAATGATAATTCTCATAATAGGAGTAAAACATGGTAAAAACGCAAAAATAGGATTAGTCGATTAAAATTTCCAAGTAGGAGCTTTTTGTGATTGGACAATAATACCCCTACAATTACGCTTGACACTGCCACAATGCTACTTTTGTCGCCGTCGACGTGCCAAATTTCCGCAGCCGCCACCGACATGCCAGATTTCCGTCTGTCGCCGCCACCACAAACATTCCATATTTTAGCCACCACCGCTGCCACCAATGCATTGACTTGGTTATGCAAGGGAACTAGAGGGCAGTGGAATTATATTAATTAATTAGATTAGATTTATTAGGAGTAGAAAGTTAATGTTTAGTTCTGTTTAGGAAATGTTTAGCACGAACTCCTATTTAGGGAAAAGGAGTATATGCTCTGGGCCATTAGCTTCGTCCTTAAGGCTTCTTCGAGCGAGGAAGCTAAGATGAAAGACAATTCAGGAAAGTGGAAGGGTTTAGTTCAGACAGTGAAGGAAAAAGTGATTCCTATGAGGGTGACTTTCAGAGATACCTTGCGGGTAGCAAATGGGTCAGTCCATTCTCTAGCGATTTTTGAGTGCGCTTCAAACCATTTTGTTTTACTATTTTTAATCATGTGGCCTAATTACCCATAAATGCCAAACGAAGCTATTTTGTGGATCTTTTTGGTTTCATGCAAATTCATTTTAATTTGGGATATTTTTTACTAGATTCACTTTTGTTCTTTTGTTTTTCAAAATTGGATCAGGTATAATCCCCCAATTTTGACATTTTATTTTCGTCTCATGTATTTCAAAGATATATGCCTCTTGGAGAGGTTTTGGTTTGGTCCTCATCCACCTTCTATTGTTTTTTCATCTTTATTAATGATAAATTGTAAATGTTCAATTCCTTGACATTTGCCCCACCGATAGGTGGTTTTCCAACAGTTGCTCTGCCAATGGGTTGTTTGCTTTCCGGATTAAAAAAAAAAGAAAAGGAGTATATATTTTACTCCTATTAAGGCAATTACTTAACAATTGTTACTAGATATATAAACAACCACAAAATTATGATGAAGTAGTTTCTTGGAATTGGACTTGTTGACACAAGTACTTCATTTTCATTGAAAAGTGACATAGATGATTTTTTGTTGGAAAATTCTATTTGCAGCCTCTTATTTACTAAATATAGCCACACATTTTCTCTATAAATAAAAATATTTTATAATTCTTAATCTAACCTTTTATGTAACCTAATGTCATCTCCATAGTGGCATATCACATAACAAAGCGTGAATCAGTGAATGTTCCATTAGCTTTTCGGTAACTCTGGATAATGGTGTTCATACATTTACATCAGCAAGAGGTTAGAAAAATGGAAGAATCCAAACAGTAACACGGAGGGTCGAAAGAAGGAGAGGATCTCGAACAGAAAATAGTACACATGTGGGATTTGCAGCGGGAAGATCACCGACCTCGGAGAATGGGTGACACATGTGTCGAGGTGCAAGGTAGTTCTCTAAATATGAGATTAATTTTTGTTATTTCTGTTATTATATATGTCATAGCGACAATCATTTTATATAAATATGTTTACTTGATCACATTCAATTTTATATTTTGATATACGGTATTACACATTGATGATTAAGCATTTCGATTGTCAATATTTTATTCATAATTGTGTTCCCTTGGACTTGTGTTGTCATTAAGTTAGTGAGAGCTCATGTGATATAACATAAAGTTCTAAAATAACTCCCATCAAGAAAGGGATATTGATGATATGTGATAAGATTGGTGTGTGGACTCCATCATACTTTTACAGGTATAGTTGATCTCACAACCATGAATTCATGTAATTCATGATGGTCACACAGGTCTTTTAGAGAATATTGTCATACCCACTGAGAAACCATTTGATAAGTTTTATTCATGTGTCTATTGGACTATTGGTGTATAAAGTAGTTTAATAGTCCTCCGACTTAAGGTCAATACGTAGTTCATGTGTGAAGTGATGCACTTTGATCATGACCAACGCTTGTACTCCAGCCGGGGTAGACACGACATGTATTGGGTGCATCATGAAGCACATGGATTAGTAGTTGTGCCAAGAAAGTATTCATTCCTCATAATAGATTAAGAGAGAACATTCTACTTCTCATATATAGATGGATCATAAAGTCATTGGTCAATGCAATGATATATTCATTTTGGATATTGATATGATCGTTATGGATCATCTACAAAGATCAAGATATAGAGACTAATTTATTAGAATAGACACGGTATCAAGTACTAGACTTAGTTGAATGTTCGTTGAATGAAAGGACTGTATCATTATGAGCTCTATATTACATGGATACTGAATAGTTCTCGCAAACGTCCTTATATATTAAGTTTGATTGGAGAATCGTCTAGGGATTCGCTAAGACCTTCATTTGATTAGTGTTTGATATATAAGGTCATATGGGTCACACAACAAGTGACTATACTTTCCGAGTAAATTGTTAGAAGGAATTAAATATTAATTGAATTAAATAATATTTAACTCGTAAAAGGAGAAATCATGTGGATACCTAAGGTCGAGGACTATCGCCGCTAGGCTGGAAGATCTGTAAGTTCTAAATCAGATTTGTTATTATTGTTATATTCGTTGTTTTGTCATAATCAAGAAAAATATTACATAAATTTCCTAACAATGGTATCAGAGCTAAACTGATTCTAATGACATTAGACGAATTTTGTTATATTTTTGGAGGAGTTCAATGCAACGTTTAAAAGGTCTACGCGGATAGATTGAAATTTAATTTGATTCAAAAACAAATCTTCATTCAATTTTAAAAATTTAAACAATACAATGTAAACATTTACTCCTATTAAGGCAGTTACTTAACAATTGTAATTAGATATGTAAACAATCACAAAGTTATGATGAAGTAATTTCTTGGAGTTGGACTTGTTGACACGAGTACATCATTTTCATTGAATAGTGACATATATGATTTTTTGTTTGGAAATTCTATTTACAGCCTCTTATTTACTAAATATGGCGACATATTTTCTTTATAAATAAAAATATTTATAATTCTTGATTTAACTTTTTATGTAACCTAACGCCATCTCCATAGTGGCATATCATATAACAAAGCATAAATTGGTAAATGTTACATTAGCTTTTCGGTAACTGATAAGTACAATAATTACTTATGTTTTACATAGGTAATTATATTTATCTGTACAAAAATATAGAGCGAAAACAGATAAATATTCCAAAACGTGCAAAAATGTGGAATATGGCTAGGAGCGACAAATACGTGGTCAAAAGTCAAAAGGGATTGAAAATCGGCACTTCTAGATAAATCACGGGCATGAAATTGAGAAGAAGAAGCAAGTAAACATTTTGGCGCAGTGACCGGCACCGGTCAGGCTAGAACCGGCGCCGGTTGGATCTTAATTTCCGAAAAAAAAATATGCATGATCGGCGCCGGTCAGGCCAGAACCGGCGTCAGTTGGGTCTGATTCTGCTAAAACACAGCAACGTGCAAGACGATTTTTGATGGGAAAACTTCATCTTCCTCAATGCTAATCAAATATTGCTTCCATACCTGATTGTTGGGTTCGAATAGACTAAAAGATGCCATTCTTTAGCCTATATAACCCCCCCCCCCCCCTCCCCTCCCCCCATTCATCATGCAAAAGACACTCCATTCCATAGATTAATTCATAGCTTTTATATTTTGTTCTTGCTATTTTTCTTTAAGTTCTTTGGAAAAGAAGCTATTTCTCTCCTCTACAATTGGTTCTAGGTAATTTTTCTTGTATGTTATTGTATTTATTTGTTCTTAGTTACACTTTTGTAATTAATATGAGCATTAGAGGCTAAATTCTTAGCTAAGGCTAGGGATGAACTTCTATGTCCATTACGTGTTTGATAAAAGTTCTAAACCAATAAATTGTGATTTATCCTTTATATATTGATTGTTTATGACTATGGTGTACAACATAAAAGTATGTTAAATTTAGTTTATACTTGCAATTAACGTTGAAGTCTAAACTATGAACATTAAAGGATAAACATATATAGTACCGAGAATAGAAATATATCCGGTCTTGTATGATACGAGTGTGATGTCTTGATATTCAACGGAGTTTTCGGTAGATGAATGTAAGCCGTAACGGGACTTACACGTAATGAAAATCACGCTCTCGCTGCCTTAACCGGGGTTGAGAATATATTAGCGACATCGTATTCATAATTATTGGCAAAGAACTAATATTCAACCATATTAAAGCATTTAAGTGATTCCCGAAGCCTTAGTTGTTGTTATCATTCATCTTAAACTCAAATTTAGTTAACGATTCTTTTGAACAAAAAGTGAAAAGCCAAAAATATAAAACACAAATCAAAATCCGTACTCTTTACTCATTTATTCATTTAAAGCTATCTACTCTCGGACTTGAATTAAACGACGTTTCCTTGTGGATTCGACCCGGTATTTTACCGGAATTTATTACTATATCGGCACTTGTACACTTGCAAGTTTAGCCCGTTCAAGTTTTTGGCGCCGTTGCCGGGGAAACGGTCTTGTTTAATAAAGTCCAAAACAATAAAAAAAAATCAATCAATCAAAAATCTTGAATTTTTCATTTCCCATTGCTTTTCACTTGTTCTTGTGGTATTTTTCATTTCATGTGTGTAGCCTATGCTTTGTGTTTGAATGCATTTGAGAAGTCAAGGTTCTAAACATCTTGAACCTATTGATCTTGAAATAGAAAGAACTTTCAAACACAACCGGAGGGAAAGAAAAGAAGCAAAAATGATGCCAACACTCAACGAAAGGAAGAGGACCGTGGTTGCCGCCACTCCCTCATGTATTGTCCTAAGCGTGGCGGCAAGGGACTATGAAATGAAGAATAGATACTTCAATGCTATGCCTCAATTTCATGGTCATCCGAGGGAGAATTCACTTAACTTCATCACCGAGTTCTATGGATTCATCCAAGGAATTCCTAGGCATGGGCTCTCCGAGGACGACCTCAAACTCAAAAGCTTCTACACCTTGAAAGGGGCAGCAAGGGGATGGTTCTTGGAGCAAACACCGGCGAGTTTTACAACGTGGGAAGGTATCTATAATGCTTTCATTTCTATGTATTACACACCCACGATGACTCAAGAGCTAAGGCAACAAATCTTCAACTTCAAACAAGTTGGAGAACTATTTCAAGATGCATGGAGGCGTTTTAAGGTCTTGTTGAAGGAATGTCCACATCACCGCATTCCTCTTGATCTTCAAATTGACACATTCTATAATTGATTGAACTCTTCATGCCAAGCCATTGTAGATAACCGTGCGGAGGGCTATATTGGCAACAAAACTGAAACGGAGGCATTAATAATCCTTGAATCCATTGCTTCAAATCCCCAATTACAAGGTGGAGATGTCAAAGTGGCCGATGTGAGTGAAGTGTCTATGGCTCATGAATTGGACAAGCGGTTTGCTGATTTTCAACAAGCCATGCACAAAGATCTTCAAGCTTCAATTCACACGGCTCTACAAGCCGTGATTGGAGGGGCTAAACAAGTAACCAATGTGGAAAACATATCAAACCCGGAAGGTGATTTATCTCAACATCTTGAAGAGGTAAATTATATGAACTCTTATGGGAATCGGGGGAACAACAATTTTTCTAATCAACAAAGGTGGAACCAAGAGAATAATTGGAAGCCACAAGCTAGTTCCTCACAACCTCAATCCGGAGCACCAAATTTTGGGCAACCCAAAGAGACCACCATGGAGGATATGATGTAATTCATGTCCAAGAGCATGGCAAGCATGAAGGCCCAAAATGAGGAAAACCATAGTAGAGTGGAGGCATCCATTGGGAATCTCCACTCTCAATTCACTAAGTTGGATCTTCGTTTTGAAGATCAAACTATGAAGCTCAACCAACGCATCGACACCATTGAGCAATACAACAAGGCATCCATTCGGAATCTTGAAGTTCAAATGGGGCAACTTGCCCAATAAGTAAGTTCTAGGGAGCTAGGCAAATTCCCTACTACAACACAGATGAATCCAAGGGAAAACGTGATGGTCATAACCACAAGGAGTGGTAAAACAACGGAGGACCCAAAAATACCGAAAGAGGAGGAGACCCAGGAAAAACAAAGAGAAGATAAAAATGAGGAACATATGATGCCACCATCAAACATGGCTAATTATGTTCCTCCCATTCCATATCATCAAAGGTTGAAGAAAAAGAATGATGATGCTCAATATAGAAAATTTCTTGATATTTTTACTAAATTGAGCATCAACATTCCATTTGCCGAAGCTATAGCGGAAATTCCATCCTATGCCAAAATCTTGAAGGGCATACTCTCAAATAAAAATAAGTTGGTGGAATTTGCTACTATTGCCCTTACGGGGGACTGTAGCGCTATCTTACAAAACAAACTCCATCCTAAATTGAAGGACCCTGGAAGCTTCACGGTGCCGTGTTCTATCGGAAAGATTGGAGAGGTAAGATCCCTTTGTGACCTTGGTGCTAGTATCAACCTCATGCCCCATTCTTTATTTAAAAAGCTTGGTGTGGGGGGCTCCAATCAACTACAATAGCTTTACAACTAGCGGATAGATCAATCCGCTACCCTATTGGAGTTATGGAGGATGTGCTTATCAAAGTTGGGAAATTCTATTTTCTTGTGGATTTTCTTATCTTAGAAATGGAGGAAATGGAGATCTTGATTATTCTTGGAAGGGCATTTCTAGCCACTGCAGTAGCCCTCATTGATGTCAAAAATGGAATTGTCAAATTCCGTGTTGGAGATGAAGAACAAGAGTTTCATGTTTGGGACTCTTTGAAAAAACACCATGATGACCCTTCTTGTTTTAGCATTGACATTCTTGACACATTAACTCAAGAATGCTTTGGGAAGATGATTCATGAAGATCCCTTGGAGACTTGCATCATGCTAGGATGCAACGAAAAAGAAGAAAGCCATGAACTTCTTGAAGAAGTTATGTACTTGCAAGCCGGAGCTCCTTTCAAACATTTTCGACAAAAAATTGAAGATCTTGGAACAAGTAAGTCCACATTAAAACCATCTATTGAAGTTCCACCAAAACCATCTTTGAAAACTCTACCGGAGCATCTCAAATATGCATTTCTTGGAGAAAACTCAACTTTCCCGGTAGTAATTTCTTCTTCACTCACATATTTACAAGAAGAAAAATTACTACGGGTATTGATGGAGCACAAAACATCTATTTCATGGTCCTTGGCGGATATTAAGGGTATTAGGCCTTCTCTTTGCATGCACCGGATTTTTATGGAGGAAAACCACAAACCTACGTTGGAGCAACAAAGGCGGCTAAACCCCAACATGAAGGAGGTAGTTAAGGAGGAAGTTCTCAAACTCCTTGACTATGGCATAATTTACCCCATCTCGGATAGTAAATTTGTAAGCCCCGTTCAAGTCGTGCCAAAGAAGGGAGGAATCACGGTAGTGGCCAATAGTAAGAATGAATTAATTCCTACTAGAATGGTCACCGGTTGGAGGATGTGCATAGATTACCATAAATTAAACTCCGGCACAAGGAAGGACCACTTTCCCCTTCCATTCATGGATGAGATGTTGGAGCGTGTTGTGGGCAATGAATTCTTTTGTTTCTTGGATGGTTTCTCAGGCTATTTTCAAATAGCTATTTCTCCCGAGGATAAAGAAAAGACAACATTTACATGTCCTTTCGGCACATTTGCCTATAGAAGGATGCCCTTTGGTTTATGCAATGCTCCCGGGACATTTCAAAGATGCGTAATGGCAATATTTGCGGACATGGTGGGAGACTTCATGGAGGTATTCATGGATGACTTTTCCGTGTTTGGAAACTCTTTTGATTCATGCTTACATTCTCTTGAGAAAGTATTAACCCTATGTGAAGAAACCGATTTGGCTCTCAATGGGGAAAAATGTCACTTTATGGTGACCGCAGGCATTGTCTTAGGGCATAAAATCTCCCCTCAAGGCATTGAAGTTGATCAAGCTAAGGTGGAGGTTATTGAAAAATTACCACCTCCTCATTCGGTAAAAGCCATTAGAAGCTTCTTGGGGCATGCCGGTTTTTACCGGCGATTCATCAAAGATTTCTCAAAAATCGCGAAACCACTTTGTGATTTACTTGCCAAGGATGCTACCTTTGAATTCTTACAATCTTGCCTATTAGCCTTCAACACTCTCAAGAAGGCTCTTACTACGACTTCAATAATCATCTCACCGGATTGGTCTCTACCATTCGAGTTGATGTGCGATGCTAGTGACCATGCCATTGGAGTTGTGCTTGGTCAAAGAAGAGAAAAGAAACTTCATGCCATATATTATGCATCGAGGTTACTTCATGATGCGGAACTCAACTATGCAACAATGGAGAAGGAGTTCCTAGCCGTTATCTATGCTTTTGACAAATTCCGGTCGTATCTCATTGGCCAAAAGGTGATTGTTTACACCGATCACTCTGCCATCCGGTACCTTATGAACAAAAAGGACGCAAATCCACGATTGATCTGGTGGGTGCTACTACTTCAAGAGTTTGACCTTGAGATCCGGGATAAGAAAGGAAGTGAGAATCTCGTTGCAGATCACCTCTCTCGCCTTGAGCTAAATGTCACTACTAATATGGAGGTAATTCATGATGATTTTCCATATGAGCAAATTATGGAGGTGAAAGGAGTTCCCTTACCTTGGTTCACAAATTTTGTGAATTATCTTGCCAAAGAAATTCTTCCTCAAGAGCTCACTTTCCATCAAAGAAAGAAATTTTTAAATGATGTCAAACACTACTATTGGGATGAGCCATATCTTTTCAAGCATTGTGCCGATGGAATCATACGACGGTGTGTCCCTAATGAAGAGATGTTATCTATCCTTGATCATTGCCATAATCTCCCTTGTGGAGGTCATCATGGTCCGGATCGAACAGCGGCTAAAATCCTCCAATGTGGATTTTTCTGGCCGACACTTTTCAAAGATGCAAGAAGTTTTGTCTTAGCTTGTGACCGTTGTCAACGCACAGGAAATTTGAGCCGGAGGAATGAAATGCCACAAAATATGATTCTTATAGTGGAAATCTTTGATGTATGGGGAATAGACTTCATGGGTCCTTTTCCTAACTCTAATGGCAAGGAATATATCCTTGTCGCTGTTGATTATGTCTCCAAGTGGGTGGAGGCCATAGCTCTACCGGATAACACCGCTAAATCAGTGGTGGCATTTGTGAAAAAGAACATCTTCTGAAGATTTGGGGTTCCTAGGAGTATCATCAGTGATAATGGTACTCATTTCAAAAATGCTCATTTTGCCAGCCTCTTAAAGAAGTATGGATGCATGTTCAAAACTGGTGTCACTTACCATCCTCAAACTAATGGTCAAGTGGAGGTATCAAACCGTGAAATAAAATCCATTCTTGAGAAGACGGTCAATTCTTCTAGGAAAGATTGGTCGCTAAAGCTTGATGATGCCTTATGGGCATACCGAACGGCCTTTAAAACTCCACTCGGTATGTCTCCTTTCCGGCTTGTTTATGGCTAACCATGTCACCTCCCTGTGGAACTTGAACACAAATCTCGTTGGGCTATCTCCCAACTCAATCTTGACACCACACTTGGGAGGGAGAAAAGGATGCTTCAAATCAACGAGCTAGAAGAGCTCCGAAGAGACTCATATGAGAACTCCTGCATCTATAAAGTAAAGGCCAAAGCTTGGCATGACAAGAACATCAACAACAGAGACTTCTACGTTGGGCAAAAGGTAATACTCTTCAATTCAAGGCTTCGCCTATTCCCCAGAAAACTCAAATCCTGATGGTCGGGACCTTTCACAATCACCGAGGTCCGGCCATACGGGTCAATGATGATTCAACACGGTGACCAAACACCAATTCTTGTAAATGGTCACTGACTCAAGCCATACATGGAGTACCATATCACTTTGACAACCACTGCATGTCAATTGGAAGAATAGAGGTACATTGTGTCCGGCCTGTGACGTTAAACTGAGCGCTAATTGGGAGGCAACCCAACAACAAAAATCAATTATAAATAAGTATGTTTGGTCATACATATTCATTTTTATTTATAAACTGAACAAAAATCAATTATAAATCTGTTTATAACCATTCACATTTATCTATAGTTGAAACAACAACAACAACAAAATTCAAACGACCGGCGCCGGTCGGGCCCTATAACCAGCGCCGTACGATTCCAGAGAGTTTAGGGTGTTGCGTTCACGCGCAACCGGCGCCGTACACACCCCAACCAGCGCCGGTCGGTCCGGTTAAAATAATCTGCAGGTCGCACATCGACCTTATTTTCGAACCCCTCCCCCAAAAGTTGAGAGCTCAACCGCCGGCCACCACCCCAAACCACCCAAAACCGCAATCCCAAGCCAAATGTCACCCTTAGGAGTTCCGATTAATCATCAAGCATCACTTCTCAACCTTCTTCATCCCAATTTGAGCTTCAATTCAAGGTATTTTGGCTTTAATCCCAAATTTCTCCAATTTTTGAAATCTTTTCTTTCTTTCAATTTTTGACAAAATAGATGCTTATCATTGATGAAAATTGATTCCGTATGCTCATGTGATGTATATAAACTTGTTTGTTGCCAAAAAATTCGAGATTAAAGTTCAAAATTAAGGGAAATTCTTGAAAAAAATTCTAAGAACCCTAATTTCGAATTTCTTGTTCATTGATGAATTGCTCTATATCATTGATGTTTAAAAGGATATTGATATGATTTATTGTTGATATATAGTCTTCTAAACATAATTATTGCAAGAAATTTGTGTATGAACATGAAATTTGAGGGAATTGATAAATTCTTGGATTTTAAACCTAAATTACCTTGAGTTGATGAATATATGTCGTGTTGCGTATGTGTTGAACTAATTTTGCAGATCCATGGCACCCAAACGAGCAAAAGGTGCCAGTTCTTCTTCTTCTTCCGTTCCCCGTTTCACCTCCCCGGAGAATGAAGCGTGGTACGAGAAGAGAAAGAACTGGAAGATTGTTATTGAAAAGACTGTGGATCCCCATCTCAACGAACTCTACCGGATCTCAAAAGCGTTTGATATGCTAGGGTGGGCTATCATGCTCACTCTAACTGGAGGATACTACCTGCGGCTTGTGTGGGAATTCTACACAAACATTGAAAGGAAGAATGATCCCTACAGCGACATTGTGAGCACCGTCAAAGGCACAACGATCACGGTGAGTGAACGCCGGCTGTGCAACCTACTCAACATCGTTGACGTAGGTACTCCCTTTTCCATGAACTCTCAAGTGGTGCTAAGCGACCTCGACTATGATGAAATAAGGGCAATGCAACTATTCAGCCTCAATGAAGAGCTTAAGGCCAAAGCCCTCAACGTTCAGGAAAGACTACTCGTGTACCTTCTTAGCTCCAACATCTTGCCACGGGCTAGTGACTCACACCTCGTTCGCCGGGTAGATCTCTACCTTATGCACAAGATGGTCACCGGGCTCGGACATATTCAAGGCGTCCCTTTGGCCCCTCTCATCATGATGGACATAAGGAGCGTAGTCAAGACCAAAAGAGGTGACAAAAATTTTATTTACCCTCTTTTACTTACTATGATCTTCAAGACTTTTGGCGTTGACCTTGAAAATGAAGAGGTGGAGTACACAAGCGGGTCACAAGTCCTCAATGCAAACACTATGGTCTCCCTTCATTACAAAAAGGTGGGAAACACATGAGTCCGAAGGGACGAAGGGGATGGAGTGGAGCAAGAGGGTGACAATGAAGAGATGGATTAGGCCCAACCACAACCGGCAGCCTGGCCACGGCGGACCATGACACAGAGCCTTGAGTATCTCATCAACTCCATGGACCGCATGCACACAAGGATGGATGTCTATGAGACTCGGCAAGAGAAGCTTTACACCCGTTTTGACTCCTTTGAGACTCGCCAAGCGCGGATGGAGGAGCAATTCCAGGGGTATGATCAAAGGTTTGGGGACTTCACCCAACACTTCTACTACCAATATGGGTACCCCCTCCCAATCCACATCATTAAGTACCCTTTTGTTGTTATTTTATAACATTACTCTTCTCTAAACACACTTAATCGTGGATGTTGTTGGAAGTGTTTGTTTATCATGCATCATACATTGGGACAATGTATCTTAAGTGTGGGGGGCATCTCAAGGTGGTTAAACAAATTTTTTTGTGCAAAATATTTTTGTTTTTAGGAATCTAAAAAATTATTATATCTCTCTTTTTAATGGGTGTTTGATTGAGAAAGTTTTTTTTACTCACAAAACTATCATTTTTTTAGATTTATTACACTACTTGTTACTCTTGAAAATCATTCCCAAAAAGAA
This sequence comes from Cuscuta europaea, assembly GCA_945859875.1. Classification (NCBI taxonomy): domain Eukaryota; kingdom Viridiplantae; phylum Streptophyta; class Magnoliopsida; order Solanales; family Convolvulaceae; genus Cuscuta; species Cuscuta europaea. Next base: position 667,101 of record CAMAPE010000080.1, on the reverse strand, counting down.
ACTTTGTGACTAGGAAACATCATCCTATTTCATTTCCAAAAATGGTCAAAAATTCATCTCAAATATTCAAGAACCATTTTGGAGTACAAGCCACCCCCATATCTCATCAAATAATTTGGGACTATCAAAATGACTTTCAGTAAATACTTGTTGAGAACCATTCCAACTGAGTTTAAAAAAAAACTCATGGTCTCTTCCAAGAATTTCAATTGATCCATTTTCATACTGAAAAGTCAGAACCTCCCAAAAGAAAACCATCCGACACATCCAAAAAGCCCCAGTCACAACTCACTCATCAATTCAAGAGTATCAGTAATTTTTTCTAAATCTAATGATATTTTTGTGTGTGTAATAGAAAAAGGGTTTTGGACCGAGAATGATAAAAGAGTTATATACATTTTTTTACCTCTCTTAAAATTGAAAATATTCTTGTGCATATATTTTTGTTGAACTAACCAACGCATTCAAGACTGACGACAATGCTCGAGGACTAGCAACGCTCAAGTGTGGGGGAATTTGATAAGCACAATAATTACTTATGTTTTACATAGGTAATTATATTTATCTGTACAAAAATATAGAGCGAAAACAGATAAATATTCCAAAATGTGCAAAAATGTGGAATATTGCTAGGAGCGACAAAGACGGGGTCAAAAGTCAAAAGGGATTGAAAATCGGCACTTCTGGATAAATCACGGGCATGAAATTGAGAAGAAGAAGCAAGTAAACATTTTGGCGCAGTGACCGGCGCCGGTCAGGCCAGAACCGGCGCCGGTTGGATCTTAATTTTCGGAAAAAAATATGCATGACCGGCGCCGGTCAGGCCAGAACCGGCGTCGGTAGGATCTGATTCTGCTAAAACACAGCAACGTGCAAGACGATTTTTTATGGGAAAACTTCATCTTCCTCAATGCTAATCAAATATTGCTTCCATACCTGATTGTTGGGTTCGAATAGACTAAAAGATGCCATTCTTTAGCCTATATAAACCCCCCATTCATCATGCAAAAGACATTCCATTCCATAGATTAATTCATAGCTTTTATATTTTGTTCTTGCTATTTTTCTTCAAGTTCTTTGGAGAAGAAGCTAATTCTCTCATCTACAATTGGTTCTAGGTAATTTTTCTTGTATGTTATTGTATTTATTTGTTCTTAGTTGCACTTTTGTAATTAATATGAGCATTAGAGGTTAAATTCTTAGCTAAGGCTTGGGATGAACTTCTATGTCCATTAGGTGTTTGATAAAAGTTCTAAACCAATAAATTGTGATTTATCCTTTATATATTGATTGTTTATGACTATGGTGTACAACATAAAAGTATGTTAAATTTAGTTTATACTTGCAATTAACGTTGAAGTCTAAACTATGAACATTAAAGGATAAACATATATAGTACCGAGAATAGAAATATATCCGATCTTGTATGATACGGGTGTGATGTCTTGATATTCAACGGGGTTTTCGGTAGATGAATGTAAGCCGTAACGGGACTTACACGTAACGAAAACCACGCTCTCGTTGCCTTAACCGGAGTTGAGAATATATTAGCGACCTCGTATTCATAATTATTGGCAAAGAACTAATATTCAACCCTATTAAAGCATTTAAGTGATTCCCGAAGCCTTAGTTGTTGTTATCATTCATCTTAAACTCAAATTTAGTTAACGATTATCTTTTGAACAAAAAGTGAAAAGCCAAAAATATAAAACACAAATCAAAATCCGTACTCTTTACTCATTTATTCATTTAAAGCTATCTACTCTCGGACTTGAATTAAACGACGTTTCCTTGTGGATTCGATCCGGTATTTTACCGGAATTTGTTACTATATCGGCACTTGTACACTTGCAAGTTTAGCCCGGTCAGTAACTCTGGATAATGGTGTTCATACATTTGTAGCAGCAAGGGGTTAGGAAAATGGAAAATGCAAACAGTAACACAAAGGGCCATAAGAAGAAGAGGATCTCGAGCAAAAAAGGGTACACATATGTGATCTGCGGCGGGAAGATCACCGACCTCGGAGAATGTGTGACACATGTGTGGAGAGGCAAGGTAGTTCTCTGAATATATATGAAATTAATTTTTGTTCCTTATGCCTTCTGCGAATGTATAATCAAGTCCACTAACAAATTGCTAACGATTCTCCAAGATAAGGCCAAAAGTGCTGCTTGAGAGAATCGAGCACCTGATGAAATGTCAGGTAGTACTCTCTGATGTGATTCGTCCCCACTCAATCACATAGCTCTCCCAAAGCTTCAAAGGAGTCTGGTTTAGGAACAAAAGTTTTAAAATTTGTTTTGTACTAAAAGGGATGGACCCACTCTGAAATGGGTACCAAAGATTTCTTAAGTTTGTTTTGAGGTCCGTCATGTATGATATATGTCTTGATCGTTCGACACACATGGCGGGTATGATGAGCAATGAGCAATCAACAAATGCAAATTCTGAGGTGGGGTATTCTGATTTTCAATCCTCCTGATTTCATACAACGAAAAAAGCACATTCAAAGGAAGAGTTTCTATTTTACTCCCTCAATGACAAATAACAATACTTGCACATTCTGGGGGGTCATTTTTATCCTCCTGGTGCCAGACAATGTACAATGCAGGGATTCTCTCAAGGATGCTAATTTTGAGGAGGAGTTTTCAATTGTCTCCTCCCTAGTGCCAAACAATGACAAAGCATACCATGTGCTCCAGTTGAAGGGGAGCACAGAGAGAAAAGAAACAAAGAAATAGATCAATGAGAGATAAGTCCTGATGGATCAGTAAAACCCAACAGAGACTACCTAATGGACAAAGTAGAGAGAGTAGTGAGTAACTCAGTGAACACTATGAGAGTGAGAAAGCAGAAGGTGCAAGTGAGCGAGAAGACAATAATCAATGACAAGTCTGTTAACCTCAATTGCGCTATCAATCAAGAGAATTACTCTCAGTCACTCTAGACGATCCCCATAGGTTCAGGATTGCATTTATCCAGATCCCGGGTAGAAGTCACTGCATTTTATCCAAACAGCGCACGCACAACCTTACTCTAGACCACTCATCGGTCTCCTAACAGATGGGTGTTTAATCACGTTTCACGGGGAACCTCATCTCTCATTACCGCCTCCCTCCGAGAAGAGTAATACTAACTATAGTGGCCTTCAGCCCCATGAACTTTTATTGATCATGTCATGTCTAGATACTCTACTCCTAAATGTTTTGAATTTTCTAGAACATAGACGCACTTTAGAGTCAGTTGCAGGTCCAAGTGACCATGCAAGAAATTCTATAGTGCTCATCTACTAAAAATGCAGACCAATGATTGGAGGAAGTCCTGATGTTGCAACATAGAAATCACCAACATATTCAGGTCATCACTTTAGAGTTCATATGTATGGTGATGATAACGGATGTCTACACCACCTCAGGGGGGATACCATTTTCTTTGTTGATCCTAGCGATCATATCGTAACGACCAGAGTGACATATACATTATATGCTTCCCAATGACGGATCGGAACTCTTGTTAGTGTTGTAACGCTTCTACCATTATATACATGCCACACATCATTGTTTACATTGATGTTATGATAAAGGAACGCCTCAGTGTCTCCGGTCTCTATCTTTTCTTTTGTTTTAGTTTGTTTGGTTACCCAGAATAAAAGAAAGATTAGAGGCATGACATCCCAATTCGTCGGATTGTCATGACGGGGAGAGTGGTCCACATGTTGTGATCGTTCAAAAATCATTCTCGGTCAGTCCTCTCTTCCAACTCAAAAACGACAGCTCTCTACTCTCTCAGGTTCATCAAAAGTGCCAAGTCAGCTTCACATCAAATGGTCAGAGATACTCACAAGTCAACCATCATTTCCGTTGTGACACCGAAAATCGTTCCTCAAAATCTTTCACATCAAATAGTCTAAAAGGCTACATTCTGGAGCATACGAAGGTCGTGATCAAATACCGAAGATGAATCTCGTGTGCACCTGGAACTTTCAAGAACATTCATTCTAGAGGCGTCATCGGACTTCATTCAAGTTGAACAAGAGAAACTTCTAAAAGACAAGTGTCACAAGCAAGATTTTGAAGAACCCCTCAACCCTCAACATCAAAGATCAAATTTTCAAGAATAACACCAAGGGGGAGATTGTATGCATTTCTTCATGAAGCCTTTCCAAGAACACAAATGAAGCTGAACTACATTGAAGATCAAGACAAAAGAGGAGAAACTCAACAAATCTCATCTATGCTCTCCTCTACAATGCAAATGCAACACAAAGACAGACACCTGCGCTGCAATGCTGATTAAACAAGAGTGAACATCAAGGGAGATATTGTTAGAGAATATCTTATGTTGTTCAATCATGGTGTATTTACTTGTAATTGTGTTGTATTTGGTTTGATTATTTTATATGAGCCACTCTTGTTTTTTGTCCCACTTTCTGTTGTAATGGTTAGGCTAAGCTCTTAAACCTATATAAAGGGCTGCCTTACGTAAATCGTATGCGCCTTTGAACATTCTAATAGGCATTCATGCACACATTCATACGCTAGAGAGAGAAGAGAGAGATGTAGCGTTCATACCCTGAGCAGTATTGTAAAATTGTTCTCTGGTTGAATATGTGAAATAATGGAAAAGGGAACTCCAATAGGAGTCGTGACAAATATATTTATAATAGAAGAGTTGCCAAAATACAAAGTATTTCTAAATATATATTAGGTAGTTTCCTAAATATATATTAGGCAGATTTCTAAATATATTAGTCTATTACACCCCCTCAAACTGTGCGGGAGATATAACGCGCATGTTGTCTTTTAATTAAAAAATAAAATTGCAAACTAACAAAAAAAACTCTTTGTAATTATATCCGCCGGCGGAAGGTTAGGAGGCACATATTTAACAATAAGATCTCCATGAGCAAGTAGGTTGTTTCTTGAGCAAGAGCAGCGAATAAAGTGGGTAGCGGAGAGGATCTCGGCCGACAACCAACTGGCCCGACAGAAGACGACGGGATCATGCCAGGGTCGCCAGAGAGAGTGGAACAGGTGTAGTGCTATGGAACAGCTGTGTGAGCGGTCGAACTGGACTCGACTAGAGAATGTATGTCTGCAGCAGCGGGCGGCGAACTCAACAGTGCGCTGGAAGCAAGCACCGTGGTCAGCGACGCGAAGAATGTGGGATGCGCAGACGTAGGCAGCAACAGGCGGCGAACTCATCGGTACGCTAGAAGAAGGCACCGTGGTCAGCGACGCGGGGAAGATGATCTACGCCATATCAACCGCGCTCATCCTCAAAGGATTGGAGACTACCGTAAATGTGGCGGCAGTCGACCCCGAGGCGGCAGCGGCTGTACTAGGATTCATGGGAACCGAAAAAAAAGAAAAAAAAGAAATTGTGTATCTACATACCTAGAGGATGAATAAAACCAGGTGGTTGACGCATATAAACCTCCTCTGTCAGATTGCCATGAAGAAAAGCATTTTTGACATCTAACTGACGCATGGTCCAACCAAAGGAGACAACAAGAGACAAAACAATGCGAACAGTAGTAGGTTTGACCACAGGACTAAAAGTTTCAGAGAAATCAACCCCCGCTTGTTGTGTAAATCCCTGAGCTACTAGACGCGCTTTATGCCTTTCAATAGACCCGTCAGAATTAAATTTAGTTTTATAAATCCATTTAGACCCAACCACATTTTTATGATGATTAAACGGAACTAAATCACATGTGTGATTGTCAATTAAAGCATTAAACTCCTCTTCCATAGCCGCCCGCCATTTAACATCTTTATTAGCAACCGAAAAACATGTAGGATCACATGCCGTAATATTTGCTTTGAGAGTAAAAATATTTTTGTGTTTCAATATGCCTGACTTAGCACGAGTTTGCATAGGATGACCGGTAGGATTCGGGGGAGCAGGGGTCAGTGGTTTATGTGGGCTGGTAGTGGCAGGTGAGGGGTGGGGATAGGAGGGACTATCGGGCTGATCCGGTGAGATTGGCGGAGATGTTGCCGGACTGTCTGGCTGCAGGAGGGATGGTTGCCGGGAGGAGACAGCACTGTCGTGCGGTATGGGAGAGGATGGCCGAGAGGTGTCAGCATCTGGGGAAAGGCTGGGAAAAGGATCGGTTGTGTTGCTGGTAGGCGTGATGATCGAGGTAGGTTGGTGGGGTATTGATCTAGCTGGAGACACCAATGGAACGTGGGCATGCAGTGGTGTGTGGGACACAGAGGCATTGTTATTTGACTGAGAAGAGGTGAGATCAGAATATGGAAAATAATTCTCATGAAATCTAACATTCCGATTAATGTAAATTCTGCCAGTAAGCGGATCAAGACAACGGTAACCTTTATACTCAGGAGCATAGCCCAGAAAAACACATAAAATGGAGTGTGGTGAAAGTTTATTTGCAGATGTGGCATTAAAATTTGGAAAATAGGCACACCCAAAAATGCGCATAAAAGAGATGTCCGGAGGGTGATGAAATAATTTTTCAAACGGAGATAACTCATTTAAAGTTGGAGTGGGGAGACGATTGATAATATAGGTAGGAGTAAAAACCGCATCTACCCAGAACTTAGCTGGCATTTTTGCCTCAAAAAGCATAGTGCGAGTTAATTCTAGTAGATGACGATGCTTTCTCTCAGCCACCCCATTCTGTTCAGGAGTGTAAGGACAAGATTTTCTGAACAGAATGCCATGTTGAGAGAAAAGATTACGCATACCATGATTATCAAACTCACCCGCTCCATCACTTTGAAAATTTTTAATTTTAGAGTCTAGAAGATTTTCAGCCATGACTTGAAAATGCATAAAATGTTTCAGAACTTCACTTTTATTACGCATTAGATATAACCAAGTAAAACGGGAAAAATCATCAATAAATAAAACATAATATTTAAAACCATTGTTAGACAAAACATGTGATTGCCATACATCAGAATGAACCAAAAATAAAGGGGTAGTAGATTTATGCCAAACTTCTTGAAAAGGTAACCGTTGAGATTTTCCTAACCGACAAGAAATACAATCATGGGAAAAATTAGAATTGCTAAAAATAGAACCAGACTTTTTAAGTTTATCTAAAATACGGCTGCCACAGTGTCCTAGACGCCGATGCCAGACAGGTCCAGAAGCAACATGAGTAGCTAAAGCAACTGATGAGGGATTAGGCCAGGAAATAGGATAAACACCACCTTGATTAGGAGCTTTAAGAAGCACCTCCCCCGAATTGTGGTCCTTAATACAAACAGAATTTTTATTAAAAATCACAAAGCAGTTATTATCAGCACATAGTTTTTGGATAGACAATAAATTATAATTGAGATGAGGTACATGAAAAACAGATTTTAAATGAAGAGGACGCGGCAGCCGAAGGTAAAGCTAAATCACCAACCGTCACAACAAGTAAATTAGTGCTATTAGCAACCTTCACAGTTAGTGGTCCAGAATAAATTGATTTATTTTCTAAAATACCTTCAGTAGGGGTCATATGAGCGGAAGCGCCAGAGTCAGGGTACCAAACAGTGGAAGAAGATTCTCCAGTAGGAACAGCTAAAGCAGGGGCGGAAGGTTGAGCAAAACGGGATGGACAGTTAACTGTAGAATGACCTGGCGAGTGACAGATTTGACAGACAACAGGTGGAGGAACAGAACCAAAATTATTCTCAAAGGGTGAAGATCCTGCAGAAGCATAGTTAGCACAAAAAGTATATGGTGCAGAAGTATAAAACAATGACTTAACTGAATTACAATTAACTGTACCCGGTATACCCATAGGTGGTGATGGAAGAAGGCCTCTGTCGTGGGTCCCATACGGCTGTTGTGGCTGTTGTCCATTGCTGTAATAGTACTGGTGGCCGCCGGGATACTGCTGCTGGAAGTACTGTCTACCGCGTCCACGACCACGACCTCCGCGACCGCGAGATCCACTGCCGCGACCGCGACCTCCGCGCTGGCCGTTCTGCTGCTGCTGTGCGGCGGATGCCTGTTGCGGCTGCTGCTGGCCAGTTCCAGCAGGAAGCTGGTCGTGTGCTGCAAAGGCTGGGGCGCCAACTGTAGTCTCCAAACGTTGTTGATAGTGAAGCCGAGCCTCTTGATGGACAAGTTTGGTGCATAATTTATTAAACGTGAGACCCTCCGGAAATAAAGTTAAGGGGCCTACAAGTGACTCATATCCCGGACCCAACCCCAGGAGAGCAGTTTGTAAGAGATCATGGTCAGAAACTGGAGAATTAATTGAGGCCAGGGATTCAGCAATTTTCCAGATTTCAAGTAAATATTGGTCCATGGACTGATTGTCTTTCTTTTTCATGTGACTCAGCATGTGTTTTAATTCCATGAATCGAGCCAGACTGGCAGCCATGAAACGAGCCTCCAAACGTTCCCATATGGCTGTAGAATTCTTTAATTGATGCACCTCAACAAGAATATCACGAGGGAGAGTAGCAAACAACCAAGAACGAACAGTCTGATCTAATTTCAGCCAATGATAATACTCAGGGTTCATGGTTTGTGTGCGATACAAATCATAGGTATATAATGGCGGAGCATGTAAGGAACCATAAAAAATACCCAAAAGACCATTAGACACCAGGAAAGACTCAAACTAAGTACGCCAGGGTAAATAATCTTCAACAGCTAGCAATGTAATTGTCACAATAGTTGTCATAGAGGAAGCACCAAAACTCATACCTTGACTGAGAGATGCAAACGAGTTGGGAATCGGCAGGACTTCCCGACGTCCAACCGGGCCAGTGGGTGAAGGCGGAAGAAGACTTGGACTGCCGGATAAAGTTGGACCTCCATAGGTATGGCCTGCGTTGCTGCTGGATTCTCCGACGGCGAAGGAAGGTGGAGGCGGGAACGGCGGCATGCTTGGAACAGATGGCATCCAAGTGAAGATTGGCGGGATCCAAGACGACGGCGTGGAAGAAGAGGAAAACGCCGTTGTGAAACCCGAACGTGGCTGCTCGTTTGAGAGGGAAGACGGCGCCAGCGTGGTAGAGGAACCTGCACTCGGAATGGAAGATGACGTCACAGCGGTGGTGACGTGAAGGCTGGTGGCGGCGGCGGTTTCCTCGGTGAACATAGGATCGGAAAAAAAAATTGAATTGTTTTAAAACCCTAGTGTTCTTGATACCATGTGAAATAATGGAAAAGGGTACTCCAATAGCAGCCCTGACAGATATATTTATAATAGAAGAGTTGCCAAAATACAAAGTATTTCTAAATATATATTAGGTAGTTTCCTAAATATATATTAGGCAGATTTCTAAATATATTAGTCTATTAGAATATACAGTTCCTCTATTCTTCTCTATTCATTATTTGTGATTGTTGGATAAAACAGGGACAAACACTCACCCCTTTCTCTAGACAATAGGCTGTCAACGGGTTAGGCCAGACTTACCCTTAATGTCTTGGGGCACAGTGGTCTTTTCAGATCATGTTTTCTTTTTACCAAAATTAATAGTGGGGAGCAAGAGGGATGATTTTTCTAGGCTCAAAAGATTATATGTTGTGATTATGATTCTATTTTTCCTTCTCACCTCTAGTTTTTAATACTTTAAATGTATTTTGGAAACAATAGTTTATTTAAATCATTAAAAGTTATTCCCGTCTTTAGAATAGGCATAGCCCGAACTGGTTAAATAATAATTGCAGGTATTTATTTCATTAAAAAATTAGTGCTCATTTTTCTTACCATCTAAGATTTGTTGTGTCATTGTATGCGCTATTTATCTACTGTTTTAATAGCTTTACATTTTAATACATAGTAATTTTAAAGGCGTGTTATTTAAAAAAAGTAAAGATGTAATATAATGAGAATATCGGTAATCTTTCGAAAAAAATAGAATACCGGCAGAACAATGCTCAATCTATTCTACTGTCACAATCTTTAGGCTTGTGATTCTTTACCTTTGAGTGTGGTATACCTAAACATTGTGTTTATTAACTTTATTTGTTTTTGCACCATGGAATAGAATCTCATGCAATTATTGTAGATGGTGTGTCACAAATTGAGATCAACCATGGTGCTCAAACTAGAATGTTCATATTGTGTGAAAGAAATTAAGAAAAAACTTCATGTGTAAGTGAGCAAGTGAAATCTCAAGCTAAGGAATATTCGATTCCATGGAGATGGATACAATGTTAGAGAACCGTTAGCACTTCATTTTCAATATTATGGGTTGAATTGGCTAGGAAATCCCATGATTACAACAAGACAGTCTGAAGCACATCGAGATAAATTTGTTAACCATCAAGGTGGAATGAGAGACATGTTCTAATGATAACATATTGTGGGGGGTGAATGTTTCTTTCACATAACGAAGAATTTGTTTACATTAACATAGATGGACCTTTTGTGGGTGAACAAATATGTTGGTTTCAATAAAGTAAAATGGTATGAAGTTTGGTGGAATGTTATATTTCTTCCACTTCTTTTTAGTTGCAACACACTCATTTGCACGTTTTGCAACACACAATTTTAGCTATGTATATTTGATTCTCTATTAGTAAAAAATAAAAAATTAAATTTTAAAAATTTGTAATGAGATGAATTCAACAATATTTAAAAAAAAGTCTCATACATTATTAAGTAAATGTAGTTGAAGTAGCGCTTATGAATTATGCAAATTCAACATGTTGCAAATAAAAAGAAAAGGAGATGGTATTCGACATATCTTGTTTTGGTTTATAAGATATCCAGAGTATGATATATCATGTTTTTGTTATTGTGGTTTTGAGTACGGCTCACCACTTTTCTAGGCACTGTGATACGGTTGTTTGGACCCCGAATCCGGATGGCTCCTACTCTTTTAAGAGTTTCTATGAGGAAACCAGGCCTAAAGACTCACTAATATCCTCACTAGTAAAATCTGGAATAGGAACATCCTGACTAAAATCTCTTTTTTCAGTGGAAGGTAATAAATAAATTGCAACGGTTTCAGGAACATTTTTACGTTTTGGTAAGCATGGCCACTTTAAACGTCCTTTAATTTTTGTAACGATTTTGATACCCAAAATCATTGCTATATCTCTTCTGAATTCAATTCTAAACTCTGGTCTTATTGTAAAAACCATCTAAAAATTACTTTCACTAGTTCAAACCCGACTAACACTGTTTTACATCGTTGGTTCTCAGCTCATGATGAGTTTCAAAACCTAAAAACTCATGTTGCAATTTATATATGGTGGACCATTTGGAAGCGGAGAAATCTCTATCTTTATGATGATTAAATTTTCCAAATTTCTGAGGCTATTGAGTATATGAGTATATCAATAAGATCTTCGGGGTGCTAGTGTGGTCTTCCCCATTACTACTTCCGCTTCTTGCCCTCCTCTGAATGACATTAAGTTGGTCACCCCGAAGGTGAAAGTTAAGAAGAGTAAAATCCATACTGTCAGTTGGGTCAACCCCCCACTGGTTTTATTTAAATTAACATTGCTTGTACCAATTTGAGAGATGGCGGGACTACGATGAGTCTTATTATTCAGATGACCATTGTCGCCCTTTACACTACCTCTCGAACATCTCTTACCATGAGAATATTACCGATTATACTTTTGTAAGTTTTATTGATGTGAGTTTTCTCGCACAAATAAAAGATGTAGTAGTAAAGGGTTTTACTACGAGTATCGTCTCCACAAGGACAGAAATAAAAAATCAGGAATTGAATAAATTCAGCGATTAAAGTAAATAAAATAAGTTCAATTGTGTGCGATTTGCATTTTTAGGAAATTAAAATAATGCGAAAAAGAAATTAATCTAAAAGACTCTTTCTAATTAATGACGAAAGGGAATGGTGACTAATTCCACGGTAATCAGATTTCGGGGCCGATCGGGCTTAATCACATGAAAAGTATTTAATTGAGCAGCGTTGGTCAATACTGAGTTCTTACCGCTCTTGCGGCGTAGAGTACAATAATTCAAGGAACCAGCATGATCTCTCATGTGACAAGTTCCTAAGTTATTGCCAAAACGAGCGATCGTACGGCTCCTTAACCGTTACTAATGTCATAGCGAACGATTCATTGTGTGAAGTGTCCTAGAATAAATTAGATCTCTCTTAATTTATTATATGTGCAATTATAATCCTAGGGGTCGTTCTAGGTTACAAAATATATAAATTAAATTATTCAAAAACAAATTAAATAAAGATCATGCAATTAAACCATCAAGAATTAACCCTAGATCATAATTAACCTCTTCATCAAAATGATCCCAAATCCCTAATTAAAACTACTCACAATTCATAATTGAATTAACAATAGAACTGATAAAGAAAGAATTAGATGTCATTGATTAAAATAATAGAACTTACAAATAATCCCCATATATTAAAGAGCCAAGGCTGAAAACCTCTAAAAAAAATTGTCCTATGTACTCTCTATAAGCTCCCTCCCATCCCCCCCCCCCCCCAAAAAAAAAACAGGGATTTACGGGTTGTTTAAATATAAAATGAGGTAATTCTGGTCGAAAAAGAACCCCTGGAGCGCACGTACAGCACCTACGCACGGCGTGCGTGTCTCCCGCGCGTCCAGGGCAACCTGAGCGTTAAAATCGCTGCTCACAGTGTGCATACTTCAGTCATATGGTGTGTGAGTTTTCTGTCCGAAAATGTGTATACTTTATTCACCAAAGTTGTAGGTAATGAATTCTTCTATCCATCACAATTTGCAAAACTGATATTGAATCATCCAATTGAAAGATATGAGTAAAATGGTGGAAGGTCGCATCCTGAAATCTCAAGAGCGATTATCTGACTTCTTTGTCTTTTTTCACCTTGATTCTCTCACATTCTCATCATGGTGTATTCATATGAGTTGTAGCCATTTATGTTATATTTCATATGAAACTTCAATCCTGTCCTTTTGATGTTTCTACAAAAAGATATGCTCGAACGATGGACAGAACACCATTCTGATCGTCGTTTTTAAGCTCTATTCGTTCCCGTTTGATCTCGTACTTGATCTTTGAGCTCTCTTGACATCAAAATCACTCTTTTAATGAAACGTGGACCTTCAACGCTTCTCAATAACTCTCAAATGTGTCTCGAGTCCTCCCAATTATTTCTACAACGCCAGTGCATGGCTCAATTTCCTGATTTTAATTCTAAAAGCACCAAATGCAAATAAAAACCCGGTAAACTATGACTTGAGCTAATTTGACACTTTGAGAGGCATTTAAGTTAGTAAAACTTATAAAAAACAATCCCAACACGCATCAAATGCGTGTCGAAATACGGACTTATCATTGATCGATCTTAGAAACTATCTAAGCCAAAAAAATCACACTGATGTTATAATTGAATGTCATAACTTGCAGGTTTTTCAGACCCTCAAAGGAATGACTCGACCGAGATACAAAGAGGTAGCCAACTTGGAAGCTTTTAAGGAAGAGTTTGAGAATACCGATCTTAGTTTTACTCACATTAAAAAACCATGTAATCGAGCAACTAGTTTCATTACTAAATATTTTGGCATATTTGATTGCAACCCGAACATTTGTAATAAATTTGTAGGCATTGTCAAATTTGTCGCAATTAGTTATCCGTATGTTGTTAATTTGGGTAGGTATTGACATTAGTCCCCTACCATGTAATCATTTAATTCAATAAAGAGGTAAGGTGTTCCTCATCTCTTACCCCATCTCTTGTGGGCAAACACTGGGATTAAAAAATATAAGATAAGTATGTAGAACCCATATCTTTTTTTTTTGAAAGGAAAAAGCTTATATTAGAAATAAATGAGCCAAAGATACATCAATGTCCCAAGCCAATATTCTGCCTCTACCCCAACAAAATCAAAAGCCCATTGGCCCACTCACGACATGATCGGACATAGAATAGTCCATGCTGCGAAGAGCGAGACTAATCGTTGAATCGGTGTGAGCATAGAGGCTATTAGTGGTTGTATCAGCCTGATTGCCTCCATCAAAAAACACCCTTATCAAAACACATCAATCCTCAAGACCAAGTCTCTTATTGAAAGCGAAAATACAAAAGCAACAATATACTGAATCCTTACTAAGAATTAAAAAATACCTAAAGTAAAAGTTAAGGTAATGGAGTTTGCATACTTCCATCCCTCGTGGTTCCACTCTCCCATTCTCCCCATTTTTTGATGTTCCATATCATATCCTGATTTTTGGGTGATCATAAATGTTGTTTCCTCTTGGATTTACATTTGTTGTATATGCAGTTCATAACAGTCGGTAACACTAATTCTCTAGTAGTTATACTTCTTTTAAATAACTTCAGTTAGTAAAGGAGGGTTTTACACTTTTTCTTTAGTAAGAAATAAAAGTTTTATTAAATTAAAGAAAAAAGTATAAACGCATGATGGTACAAGGAAAGAAAGAAAAAAGAAAAATCAGAAACGTAAAAAGGAAATCAAATAAAAAAGACAAACAGATGGCTAAAACCCAACCCAAAGAATATCGATAAACCCGTCCCTAAAAAAACAATAATATACGCCCTTATCCAAATCTCGAGTCAAAATTTCAAAGCCTCACTCCGGTGTTTTACACTCTTTTTAGGTTTATTGAACATTTTTGCTCAACAAGTAAGCAGTGGCGGACCCAGAAAATCAAGGTGATGGGGTCCCTAACTTAATGTAACTCTAATTAATAAAAAAATAAGTAAAATATTAAGAGCCCGTTTGTTGACCTTGTTTTTCGGCTTATCAAGCTTATCAGCCAACTTATTCACAAAACACGTAACCTTTGATTTCGCACGCTGAATTGTATAATAATAAGAAAACATAAAGTTATAGTTACTTTTCTAGTTGTATTGATTGAAGTTACTGTATAAAATCATTTTAGTTATCTTTCATATAATCTTTTCTTTATTTTATTAGTAAAATATAATTCAAATTATTTTTTTCATAGATCAGTAGAATCAGTCAATTCAGTCACTTCAATCAGAATTTCATAAATTTCAGTAGAATCCATCAGCCGATTTGAGTATTATCAAACAGACTCTAAAGTAGCATAACATTTCACAGTTAACACACATTATAAAAATATTAAGATAGTCATAACACACAAAATTACATATATATTTCATTCTACAAATGTACCTTCTTAGGTTTCAACATGTTGGTCTTGTAGATAATTAGTGAAATCAATTTCACGTTCAACAATAATTTGATCCAATTCTTCATTTAATAATGGCGAATCATTTGAGTTAACGTCTGATATACTTCACGTGCTCCGGATATCTTTAAATCCAGGTACACTATAGAAATATCTTTTCATCCTAAATCGTAAAATATTGAAAAAAAATATTTATAAATATCATACATTTAATAATTCAATCTTAATACTCAAAGAAATTTTAATAATTAATCCAAAAAACTGAATAATGTAAAAGTGTAATGTTCAAAATAATGATCTCTTACAATAATAAATTTAAAAAACAAAAAACTGATTACGAGAGGGAATCGAACCCTGGACCTCCGTGGAAAAGGAACCTAAGTGTCAATTCCAAAACCATCCATCCACTGCATACCTTTGCATTCATGCCATCTTTTTGAATATATATACATTTTTTAGTACATTTAATATAAAATATATATAATATATATAGGTATTTTTTTGGAGGTCCATGGGGTCCCGAGACCCCGTGGGACCCTTGGTGGGTCCGCTACTGCAAGTAAGTTTGTGGGCATATATGTTTGCTGAAAACTTTGGGGGTGCTTTTGCGATTTTGCCCCGTCTTCCTTCTGAATTTAACAAATCGTGTTTAACGAGTTTCGGCATAGTAGTGCTCAGTTTGAGCTCAAATATATCAAATACTCATAAATTAAATGGATAAATCACATATATTTATATATTTTTTAAATGTCATTGTTGTGCATTTATTATAAATTAATGCAAAATTCACAAGAATAATTCTTAGTTTTTTGAATTCTGCAATAATAATCCCTACTCAGAGTATCCATAAAAAATAATGCGTATTAGCAATAATGTCCAGAAGAATAAATTGGAGTGAGTTCAAACTAATGCTCATTTAGTACTTCGAGCTCCTACCGTACATCTACTTTTCCGTTCACCACTTTTGATCTCGGTTAATGCTTTTACGTTCCAACCGTGATAAAACTACATATGGCGGAAATGATGTTGAAATTAAATGAGTTTTAGTTTGAATTTACCCTGAGAACATGGATGAAGAATAGAAAAGTGGGAATAAAGGTTAAGAGTATCGAACGAGCATTAATTAGATTTCACCTCTATTTATTTTTATGAATATCATTGATAGTTCAGATTATTTTTGTGGATACTATGAATAGAGATTATTATTGTAGAATCCCTAAAAGTAGAGATTATTCTTATGAATTTCACCTAAATTTAACTATGATTATAAAAAATGATTGCATGTCAAATAATTAGAACATTTGGTCCAAAACGTGGAATCTCCCACCACAGGAGCTCCACCCCCCCCCCCCCCCCCCCACCCCGACCCGACAGGATGGTGGGGAGGTTAATCACGGTGACTCAATCAGCAAAGCAGCGGTAGGCCTTATACACGTGCGCACCAGAGGTCCAGCCTTATTTCAGGTTCTGTAACCTCCACACGGCGCTGCGGGTTTCGAAACTTGGTCACTTGGTCCAATTTTCTCACCACTCGACCAACTGAACTACCAGTGCGGGTAAATAATTAGAACATTAACAGGTGCTTCACGCATTCATAACTCTATTTGTACAATTCGTTGAGCATTATACTCACCTCTGAATATCACTATTATCTAAACGAGCCGAGATAAACTAGATTTCTACAGTCAGCTCAAACTTTTGGTCATGCAAATGTTATAAGAGTTTTTTCCATTTTCGGTCCCCCAATTATTATGTCTTTGACACTTTTGGTACTTAACTTTTAATTTTTCCAATTTTCACCCTCGATTATTGTGTTAGGGACACTTTTAGTTCTCGCCTTCAAAGTTTTTACATTTAGTCCCCTGATCGAGTATTATCAAATTGACATTTTAAGTCCTTTTACTATAATTTTGACATAATAAGTGGAGACTAAAAATGTCACTATTATAATCGTTGCAGGACCAAAAGTGTCATTTTTATAAAAGTGAGAGGACTAAATATGGAAAGTTTCAAAGATGAGTACCAAAAGTGTCTATACCACAATAGTCGAGCACTAAAAGTGGAAAAAATCAAAGTCGAGTACCAAAAGTGTCAATGACATAATAATCGAAGGACTAAAAGTGACAAAAACTCTTTTTTATAATCTTGCATATGACACTGATATTTGTATATATAAAGTTTAAAAATAAAAATACGAAATTTCATCATTTGGAGATCTTTATGTTCAAAATTTTTGTTAAGTAGATCTAAGTGCTGAAATTAAGATCTTATAATTAAAATAACTTTTTACTTCTTTTAGTTATTTTTTCAAAAATAAATAAATAAATTAATAACAAAAAAATTAAAGTCCACATTTGTTTATTTATTTTTACATCGAAATATTTGACTTTTAAAATGATAATTATCCACAAAAAAAATAAAAGAAGGGAAAATCGCACATTTCGTCCCCCAATTATCCACCATATTGAAATCCCAGACCCGTTGATGGATAGTGTACCCGGGGGGTAGCTTATCCGAGGGGTTATTACGGAGAATAATAAGAGAGAAGTCGAAGAAAGTAAATATAGAGAGAGAAAGTATATTGCAAAGTGTTCAGCGTTTTCAGCGTGGTTACAAATGGGGAAATGGGGTGCTATTTATAGTAGCAATAAATGCCGGACAGGGACACGTGTCAAGCGTTCATTGGCCGAGGGGTCACCTCAACTGGTTGGCGCTGGCAACCGCATGTGGCCGCATTTAATGCGGCTGTTGGATGGGACGTTGTACAGGGTACGGTGATCTGTACGCATGTGGAGCGGATATCGTGTCGGAAGAGGCGCCCTCGGCAGTAGATGACTAGCCGAGGGCTCTGTGTACCGGGGACCCCCTTAGTGCCGAGGGCTACTGATTTTCGCCGTCTTTCCCAGTAACTTTGTTTTCCTGTCTTGGCCCCCTTGTGAGTGTCAGAGCCTTCGGCCAGGAGGCCGAAGGCACCCCTGGTGCGCATTGTGGGCTGCTTGGTACCCTGGACGCTGTGATTTGGGCCTGTTGTGCTCTCTGGGCCTATTGGGCCTTTATTGGAGTAGTAGGAGTCTGTGGGCCGGGGGTTCCCGGGCCATATACTCCATCAGGAGTCCCTCACTCCTTTTGCCGAAAGGTACTTGAGGGAAAAGGAGTAATAGTGTTTGTCCTCTGCCGTTGTTCCGTTTGTAGTTTGTGGAGTTGTGGGTAGTTTGCTGTTTGTTTATTCTGCTGAGGGCAGTCCCTCAGTTACCCACATGTCGGGACTTGAGGGGTCATGTTTGTGATTTTTCCCGAGGGGGTCCTCCAGTCCCCCACTCCTTGAGGCACTTGCAAAGTGGTGAAAAGGAGTAGAGTAGTTGCGTCGCTGTTGTGGGCCGAAGGCTGACGCTTTTCGTTTCATTTTGGGGGGATGCCTCGTTAAAACCTCATTAGGAAAAACCTTGTGGGAAAAAATCCTAATGAGGGAAAAAGAGTGCACCGAATTCCCCCAACGATGAATCGAAAATGTGAAACCTTGGTTCGAAATGGAGAATAATGATGATGCCGAAGGCTTTCCCCGTTCTGGGGGCTCATTTGTTGATTAGCCGGAGGCTTGCTTTTGATACCCTGGGAGGCTCCGAAGGGGAGTCCCTCAATCTGGGGATCGAGGGCGTAATGAATGCGGGTAGTAGTTGAATTGTTACCGGGGGGTCCCCTGTTTGTTGACTAGTCGGTGATGAGGATATCCGAGGGGTCCCGTTACATGTGTGCCGTAGGCTATCCGTCAATGAGGCATACTCCCCGGGGGCTACCCGGCCCTCAAAGTGCTGAGGGGGGATCCCCGAGGGGTGCCTGATATGAAGCCTTGGGCTTCTGAAGGAGTGATCCCGAAGGCATCTGTTATGTACTGTGTGGGGCACAACCCGGGAGCGTCTCCGGGTAAGTGTACCCGGAGGCTCTCCTTGATGAAGTGGAGTGAAGTAAAAAGCCCGGGGGCTCCCAGAATATAGCCGTTGGAAATATAGCCGTTAGAATATGTAACGTCAGGATATAGCCGTTGGGGGGGGTTGCCACGTGGTGCGTGCTCGTTGGCTGCCCGTGGGCGGGCGTCACCGATTGGGTGAAACCACGGTTGGTAATGATGGCAGTCCAACCTGAGGCCCGGTTTCCAGGCCCAAGCCCGGATCCTTTTGCCTATAAATACCCCAAGGTCGGACACTTCCCCTTGTGCGAAATCTTGTTAGCGAAGCTCTGCCGGATTTTTTCTAGAGAGAGAAACTCCAGCCTTCGGTTGATTCCCAGCTCTTAAGGTTAGTTCCCCCCTGCCTTTCTCCTCCTAGCTAGCTGTGCCCTGTGCCCTTAGGCTAGGAGTTAGAATTTTTTAGGATACTTAGCATTTCCGAGCCCTCGGCTAGTGGGAAGATGTCTTCACAAAACGACTCCCAGGATATCTCGGGGGAGCCTTCAGTCGAGATGGAGACGTGCTCAGATGTCGAGTCCTCGAGTGGGGAGTCCTCGGTGGGTGGTGATGCTGTGGTAGCCATGGAGGTGGAGAAAGACCTTCAGGCCGAAGTCGAAGCCGAAGACTTCGAGCAAGTAAACGAGGACGAAGAGCTCGCCCTCGCCGTGCAAACTGCCGAAGAAGAAGAGGAAAGGGAGAGGATGAAGGTGACGGTTGCCGTTCTTCCCCCTCGTGGTGCTGGGGAATCAAGCTCCTCCCGGCCATTGGACCCGACGCCCATCAGCATGGCTCCCGGGAAGAAGAAGAAGATGAAGGCGGCCCCGAGGAAGAAACAAGCGGCTGTTGACGCCGGGCGGCCGGTAGGCATACCCGAGGGCCACTCGTTCCTGAACACCGCCGCCCTGGAGCTGAAGACGAGGGCGTCCTCGGCAGAATACCAGGCCACTCAGATGTTGGTTGGCCCTTCGGCGCGCGTGGTGGAGCCCAGGGCAGATGATCTATTGTGATATGCGCCCGAAGGGTGTTTTGCTGTTCACACTCTCTCGGTGGAGATGGGGCTTCGGTTTCCGCTTCATCCCTTCTTGCTGGAGTATTTGAGGTTCGTGGGGTTGGCCCCCTGCCAGCTAACGCCCAACAGCCACTCTTACGTGGCCGACTTCCTCTCCCTGTGCCAGAGCCGGGGGGTTGAACCTACCCTTGACCAGTTCTTCATGTCCTTTAACCTCTGCGGGGGGGGGGGGGGGGGGGGGGGCATTCAAATGCTGAGGGCTTTGCCAACCTTCAGCAGGTACCGGAGTTCAGGATTTTCGACGACGTGCCCTCGTCCCACAAGGGGTGGAAGGAGTGATTTTGCTACATTCGTCTCGAGGAGAACCCCTTCCCGGCCCAGCTCCGCAACAGCTTCCGGCGTCACCCGAAGGTAGGGAGCGCAGCCCTGGAGAAGAATGGCAAAGTGCTTGCCATAAAACCGGAGGGGTCTGACAAGAACGTCAAGATTAAAGACGTCACCCTCCCCGAGGAATTGCTTAGCCTGGGCTTCCGGCAGTTCAGGCCGAGGGGCTCTTCGGATGAAAGATACCCTCCCCTCGATCGAGTCTTCGAAGGAGCTGGAGGTGATTATCGAAGGGTTCATTTGTACCTTGATAGATTTTCTTCATACATTCCTTTTCTTTCCTTTCTTTTATGCCATTGTAATTGATACCCTTCGGTCTAACCCTCCTGTGTCTTTTTCTTGCAGGTAATAACATGGACGTAGGATCTCTTGTCGCTTTGAAGAATGAGAAAGGGAAGAAGAAGGCCCCGGCGGGCACTTCTGCCAGGGAGGAGCCCTCCCAAGCTGCTGCTGCCGGTGCCGGCGCCGGAGGGTCCAGGGGTGCCGGGCCCGTGAAGAAGAAGAATGTCGGCAAGGGGACTGAGCCCCCGGCAAAGAAGGTGAAGACCGCCGCCCCCGCCAAGCAGCCGACCACCGATGTGGTCGTGATCGTGGATGAAGGGCATGCCTCTGCCCCCACCTCCCAGGAACATATCAACCAGGAGTTCTTCGGGCGGGAGAAACTGGAGGCGCTAGTGCCGAAGGGGGCTTCTGTATTGGAGGGCAGCCTGAACCCTTCGGCACTGATGAGCCAGATGCTGCCATCAGCTGACCGCTTGGCCCTCGCCGGGTTGGACGAGGGATCCCTCGAGGCGAAGGTCCTTCTGAACGCTGCCTCTGTAAGTCAATGGGCCTCTGCGAGCACCTCCGGAGGGTGGAGCAAATGAGGGAGGCAAAAGGCGCAGCCGAAGGGGAGGCCGCCCTCCTCAGGAAGAAACTTGCCGAGGCTGAGGACTCCATTCGCCTGGCTACCGATGGCATGGAGCAGCGGGTGCAAGCTACGAGGGCCGAAGGGGTGAATGAGGGCCTGGCCAAGGCCGTGGAGGCTGCTGCCGAGGCCGCCCGCATTGCTGCTGATGAAGCCCGCGCAGCTCAAGAAGAGGCCGTCTCCAGAGCCCGGGAGGATGCGGTGGCCAGCTTCGCTGCCGAGGGATGGAAGGCTGAAGACCGGAGGGAGTGGCTCACTTCGGTGGTGGGGGCTTCGGTGGACGAATGGGTCGGAGGCCCCAGCAAGATGTGGCTTGCTGAGAGGGGTGACTCTTACTATCAAGGCGGGGAGTTCTTCACCCAGAGGCTCATCTACCGGAAGCTTGCGAGGCATTTCAAGATCGCACCGGAGGAGTTCCATCCAGAGGCTTATGGCCTCCCCCCTCGTCAGCCAGACATCAGGATCCCGCTCCCCGAAGGAGAAGAGAGGCCAGTACTCGAAGACTCAGAGACCCTAAGGGAGTGCGGCCTCGAGGGTGATGGGGATGAGGCCGAGAGTGAGGCAGTTTCTACAGCTCCCCCTTCGTGAAATGTATTCTCTCCGACTTGTAATCATACTTTGTTGTAATTGTTGGCTTGGGCCTTTTTTGTAACGTACATTTAAACTTCCCTTCATCAGATGAATGAGTACATATGCCTTCGGGCTTTTGATATATAACATGCTTCCCTTTAATTCGTTTCTTCTCGAATGTATGCCGTCGTTTTCTTTTGAATGTATGCCTTCGCCCTTCTGAATGTATGCCTTCGCCCTTCTGAATGTATGTTTAGGACTTAGAATATATTCTTCCAAGTGTAGTGCTTCTTGTAGCCCTCGGCTACCAGTAATCTTTAGTCAGTTGAACCTTTCACCGAGGGCACAACGTTCAGGACTTAGAAATATTTCTAAGTGTTTGTTCATCTGTTGGCCCCCGGCTGATCCTTCCCTCCGGTTTTATGTAGCCTTCATGAGATGACCGGAGGCGAGGTGTTTAGGACTTAGAAAATTTTTCTAAGTGTTTGAATACAGTTTTAGCCTTCGGTAGTGGGCACCCTTCGCTGGATGTATGACCGAGGGCCCAGCAAGAGTTAGGACTTAGAAAATATTTCTAAGTGTAGTCTCACCAAGCCTTCAATCGTGTGACCCCTCGGGCTGCAGGGAGATTCGGGACTTAGAAACTTGTCACCGAGGGTAAGAACTTTTGGGACTTAGAAATTTTTCTAAGTGTAGCATGTATGAAGTGGGAGCCCTCGGGCAGCATGGAGATTTGACCGAGGGCCAAAATATGTAGGACTTAGAACATTTTTCTAAATGTAGTATGTGTGAAGTAGGAGCCCTCGGATGACTGTGAGGACCTTGTTTGAGGTATGCCCTCGGCTGGCTGGTGGCTCCACAAGGGGCAAAGCATTTAGGACTTAGATTGTTTCTTTAAGTATTTCCTGCTGCTGTCCTTCGGGGGGGACCCTTCGATTGTAGGCGTTGTAGGTTTAGGATAGTTCCCTTTGCTTTGCCATGTTGGGCCATGGTAACAAAAGCCTTCGGTTGTTTGTCATATAGTGCCCTTCGGGGACGTTTTGAGTCGTTTGAACCTTCGGTTTTAGGTATAGCAGGAGGCAATCCTTGAGTGGACTTAACCATTCGTTGATGATGTCTGTTGTGAATGGTATCCTTTGTATTTGTGGACTTCCAGGTACCGAAGGTGTTCCCGTGGGGAGCCCTCGGTATGTTTTTATGAATCGTTGGTGTGATGTACTCATTGATTTCTCGCCGAGTCTACTCCCCTTCACCACCCCATTTTTTTTCTGAGTAGTGAAGGGAAGGCTTCAAGAAACTTGGTTTCTTGGTAAGGCTTGGCCTATTGGGAGGTAACAGAATACACCATTAGCTCCCCCCTCGGGTTGACCTTCCGAGTTCCGAGGGGATCGAGGGTCGATTCCTGGGTAGAATACACCATGACCTGCCTCCCCTTGGGGGATGGCGCGGAAAGCGCCTCAGTTTTGAAAGTCGTCCCCTCGGCGCTAGACATAGTCCGTGGCCTGCCACACCCTTGGGGTGGTGGCGCGGGGAGCGTTTCGGTTTTGAAATTCGAATCCTGGGCATTTCTCATGCCTGTCATACCCTTGGGGTGATGACGCGGAAAGCGTTTCAGGGAAGGGTTTTCATTTGCACACTAGTTGCAAATGGCCGGGTGCACTACGTGCTGCCGGCACCGATAGGTGGCGCCTTCGGTATAGGCGTCCTCGAGGGGTACGGCTTAGGAAACAACAATTGGTGTTTGTTCCGACGTACCCCCCGGTACTTGGTACCGAGGGGTCTTCTGTAGAAATAATTGGGTTTTTTTTCTTCACTTGTCGCAGGGGACTGTGGTGTCTACCCTCGGTACTTGGTACCGAGGGGTATTCTGTGGGAACACTTGGTGTTTCTTCCTACTTGTTGGAGGAGGTGATTTTGTCGTCTACCCTCGGTACTTGGTACCGAGGGGCCTTCTGTGGAAACACTTGGTGTTTCTCCCCGATTAGTGAAGGGGATTATGTTATCCACCCTCGGTACTTGGTACCGAAGGGCCTTCTGTGGAAACACTTGGTGTTTCTTCTCATTTGTTGAAAGCTGCTAGTGATGTGTCCCCCCGGCACCAGGTGCCGAGGGGTCTTCTTTTGGGGACAGATGGTGCTTTGCTGTAGGTGATAGTATCCTCTACCCTCGGCACTTGGTGCCGAGGGTTCTTCTATTGTGGTGAGGCCTTGGGCCTGGGGGTGGTATGAGGGCTTGGCCCTTGTGATAATCTTGTTCCGTGTTCTCGGTGTCTTCAAAATGCCTTCATTCTTCAGAATTCTTTAGGCCTTGGGCCGTAAAATAATACATTCACTAGTTATGAGGGCTTGGCCGCTCTGATGTTATTGATAAAATTTAACTAAGTGATGTACATTCCAGTGCCTAGGGACTTCAGTCCCGTTAGGGCGTTTTAGTTTGTAAGTTCCTGGTTTGATGATGGCTGTCACGATGTAGGGGCCCTCGAACTTTGGTGCCATCTTTCCACCCTCGGTTGGTTGGCTAGCTTCCCTTCTTCGGAGAACATAGTCCCCCACTTGGAATTCCCGGGAGCGAACCTTGGCGTCAATGTAACTCTTCACCTGCCTTCGGTAGTTTTCTGCACGTATGAAGGCTTGCTCTCGGCGTTCTGAAATCAGGTGGAGGTCGAGGGCCATATTGGTGTCGTTGGCCTCCGGATCATACTGTGTGACCCTTCGGGTTGGGAGAGTTACCTCAGTGGGGGCTTTGGCTTCAAATCCGTAGCAAAGGATGTCTCGCCAGTTGCCCGTCGAGGGGTAGTACGGTAGGCCCACAAGATGTTGTGGAGCTCTTCTACCCAACCACCCCCTTCGGCCTCCAGCTTCTTTTTTAGGCCCACAAGCAAGGTCCTGTTGGCATTCTCCACTTGACCGTTGCCCTGGGGGTAAGCAACGGATGAGAAGGTGTGTTTGATGCCCCATGCCTCTAGGAGGGAACAGAATGGGGCTGCCTCAAACTGAGTCCCATTGTCGGAGATGATTTGCTGAGGGACGCCAAACCTGGTGAGGATGTTCTTGAGAAAAAAGTGACGGCACCTGGCCTCAGTGATGCTGGCGAGGGGCTCAGCCTCCACCCATTTGGTGAAGTAATCGATGGCGACGATGATGTATCTGTTGTTGGAGGTACCCCTCGGCAGAGGGCCCACAAAGTCTATGCCCCATCGAGCGAAGGGTATGGATGTGCTGATGGGGGCATAGTTGACCGCTGGCCTGCCGGGGGCTTTCTGGAAGTGTTGGCATGCGGGGCACCTCCTGGCAAGATCTGCACAATCCCGGGCCATCGTAGGCCAGAAGTAGCCCTGGATTATTAGCCTTCGGGACATGGAGAAGGGTCCCTGGTGAGCTGAGCAAGTGCCACTGTGTACTTCCTCCATTGCTACTTCGGCTTCATCTTGATGAAGGCACCGAAGTAATGTCCCGTTGTAGGATCTTTTGTAAAGCCTTCCGTCCTCGATAACGTAGCTGGGAGCCCTCAGTTTTGTCAGTTTGGCACGGGCCTCCTCCTCGGGCAGTTGCCCTGTGGTGATGAAGGCAACAACGTCTGAGATCCAGTCCTCCTGTCTTTGTTGCATGCTCATAACGGGGCTAGCATGTATGCTGGAGAGGTTGAGTTCTTCCACTTTGGCAATCTTCGAGATATGCTCAGGGGATTCTGCTGAGAGCTTTGATAAAATGTCGGCCTCGGAGTTTTGAGCCCTCGGTATTTGAGTAAGAGAGTGTGCCTCAAATACCTTAAGCAACTCCTTGGCCGCCTCCTTGTATTGCTTCATTCTCCCTTCCTTGGCTTCGTACTCCCCGGAGATTTGGCCGCCGACTAACTTGGAGTCGCACTTGACGTGGATTTGTCGGGCCTTCATGTTAGCTGCCAGCCGAAGGCCACAGAGGAGAGCCTCGTATTCGACTTCATTGTTGGAGACTTTGAAGGAGAAACGGACTGCATAATAGGCCCGGAAGCCCTCGGGTGAGATGAGAACCACCCCTCCTCCCCATGCCTTGATGGCGGAGGAGTCGTCGGTGTAGAGGGTCCACCAGTCATCTGAAGGGGCCGAGGGCTCCTCGTCCGTGGCTGCCCTTGCCGTGCACTCCGTCACGAAGTCCGCTAGGGCTTGGCCCTTGATGGCGGGCCTAGGACGGATGTCGATGTTGTACTGGCTCAAGAAGACAGCCCATTTTACCATTCGGGAGGAGCTATTGGGGCTCCTCATCAAGGCGCCGAGGGGTTGGTGAGTGAGGACCTGGACCGGGTGAGCCTGGAAGTAATGGCCCAACTTCTTGACGGTCCACACGATAGCCAACACCGTTTTTTCCACGGGGGAGTACCGGAGCTCCGCTTCCCTGAGGGTCTTGCTAACATAGAAGATGGCATGTTGGATTCCATCCTCTTCCCGGATGAGTACAGAGCTGATGGCAGCCGGGCTAACACCCAAGTAGAGGTACAAGATTTCCCCTACCTTGGGTTTAGAGAGCACAGGGGGTGAAGATAAGTATCGTTTCAGCTCCTCGAATGCCCCCTGACATTTTGAAGTCCACTGGAAACCGACGGTTTTCCTCATGATCTGGAAGAAGGGTAAGGACTTCTCCGCCGATTTTTATAAGAAGCGGTTGAGGGCTGCCAGGCGGTCCGTCAACCGTTGGACCTCCTTCACGTTGCGTGGGGGCTCCATGTTGATGATGGCCTGGATTTTCTCGGGGTTGGCCTCAATACCCCTTCGGCTAACCATGTAGCCCAGGAATTTTCCCCCCTGGACGCTGAAGGTACACTTCATCGGGTTCAGCCGAAGGCTAAACTTCATGCATGATCGCAAAGATCTCCCTCAGGTCGTCAGCATGGTTTGCTGACTGCTTGCTTTTGACGATCATATCGTCAACATATGCCTCCATGGTGCGCCCTAGAACAGCTTGAAATACCCTGGCCATCATCCGAGTATAGGTGGCGCCAGAGTTCTTTAGGCCGAAGGCCATGACAAGGTAGCAGAAGATGCCCTCGGGAGTCATGAAGGCTGTTTTTTCAGCGTCTTCCTCATGCATGTATATTTGATGGTATCCGCGGAATGCGTCGAGGAATGACATGATTTCACACCCCGCGGTTTCATCCACCAGTTGATCAATATTGGGCAGAGGAAAGGGGTCCATGGGACACGCCTTATTGAGATCCGTGTAGTCCACGCACATGCGGAATGAGGGCGGTTTTTGTGCGAGGACTACATTTGCCAGCCATGAGGGGTACTTGACCTCCTTGATGTGTTTGATAGAGAGGAGCACGGCGACCTCCTTCCTCACGAATTCCCTCCTCTCGGCCGAGAGGGGTCTCCTCCACTGCTGTACTGGTTTGGCCGAAGGGTCCACCGAGAGGCGGTGGGTGATGACCCTTCGGCTGATCCCCGGCATGTCCTCCGGCCCCCATGCAAAAATAATGGAGTAGGCTCGGAGGGCGCTGATGATGCCGGTCTTCAAATCTTCGGGGAGCTTGGCTCCAATCTTCACGACTCTCTCCGGCTTGGCCGGATCGAGCGCGAAGTCTTCTACCTCCTCGGCTGGTTCAGCCCTCGGCCTCATTTCTTCCGCTTCCACAGTTCTGGTGATGGTGTCAACGCGGAACTCCGTCTTGCTAACCTTCTTTGTAACTTGAAGGTAGCAAGCGCGGGCGAGCTTTTGGTTTCCCCTTGAGTAACCAATCCCCCCTTCGGCTGGGAACTTGAGGCAGAGGTTCCTCATGGAGATGACGGCCTCGAGATCCTCGAGGGCTGGCCGACCGAGGATGATGTTGTGGGCGCAGTTGATTTTGACGACGACGAACTCCACTTCGAGCTTGGCTCTATGGAGGTCGTCGCCGAAGATGACCGGGAGGGTTATGACCCCCTCGGAATCAATGGTGTCGCCGGTGAAGCCGGCAAGAGGGGTCTTGATGGACCGAAGGGACCCCCTCTCCAGATGCAGCTCTATGAAGGTGCTGAGGTACATTACATTGACGGAGCTGCCCGTGTCAATGTAAGTTCTGTGGATAATGGTGTCGTTGATCTCTGTGCGGATGACGAGGGCGTCCCTGTGGGGGGAGGATACTGGGGGGAGATCAGCGTTAGTGAAGACAATGGGTTCCTCCCTCAACCGTTTTACTGGGGGCATATGAGTGACTTCCCCCACGTAAAGTGATTGAGCCCACTTCTTTCGTTGACTTGTAGAGTCACCCACCGGTATTTCCCCCCGTAATCATGAGGATGTGGCATTTCTTTTCTTGGTACCGGGGGTACTCCTCCTCCTCCAGATTTCCAATCTCCCTCTTCTTGCCGAGGGGGATGGTGTTGGGGTTGACCCATGCATTCCCTCTCGCAGTTTGCCCTCGGGATTAATAGAGAGAAGAGAACAAGTGTTTTGAATATATTTCTGTGTATCTAAAACTGATTTATAAGGCTGCTATTTATACATCTCTTAATCATGTATATAAGGTAAATAATAATACTATAGTAAATGCCAAAGATATGTAACTGTTGACTACAATATTGTGTTTTAAAGAATCCTGAAACTGAATTATTTCTTTCCTTCAATACGCCCCCGCAAGCCAGGTATTCTGTCACTGCCAAGAATCCTGAGCTTGTCTCTAAGAAGAATGAAGCGTTGCCGGGGGAGCGGTTTGGTGAGGGCATCAGCTATCTGATCAGAGGATGAAATGTGATGAACTTGAAGAAGGCCACGTTGAACCCGCTGCCGAACAAAATGAAAGTCAATTGCCACATGTTTCATGCGAGTGTGGAAGACAGGATTTGCTGAAGACGTAGTGGAACCTTTGTTATCACAAAGGAGGAGTGGAGGAGAAGGGAGCGGGTGCCGCAACTCACGCAACAGAGATTCAATCCAAATAATTTCAGAGGCAGCGGTGGAAAGAGCTCGATATTCAGCTTCCGTGGAAGACTTAGCAATGGTACGTTCCTTAACTGATTTCCAAGATATAAGAGATTCCCCGAGAAAAATGGCATATGCGCTAGTAGAAGAACGATCATCAGGGTTCCCTGCCCAGTCAGCATCAGCAAAGGCACGGAGAGAGGGGGATGTGCTAGGACAGAGAAACAGGCCATGAGAAGCAGTTCCTTGTAGATAACGCAAAAGACGTTTGAGAAGTTGCCAATGATTGACCGTAGGTTTATGCATGAATTGAGCCAGTTTGTTAATAGCAAAGGCAGCATCTGGACGGGTAAGATTCAAATATTGAAGTGACCCGAGGACCTGGCGATAGAGAGTGGCATCACATGTACCTGAACTGTCAAACAGGGTTAATGAAGCAGATGGAGCTAACGGCGTAGCTACCGGATTGGCCTCATCCATTTTTAACATTTTTAATAAGTCCATAATGTATTTATGTTGATCAAGGAAGAGTCCGCCCTGTGTATGAGTAACCTGCATGCCCAAGAAATAGTGTAGGGAGCCAAGATCCTTGATAGAAAATCGATGGGCCAATGAGTCAATAGTCTGACGTATCAAGTCGGGTGTAGAGCCAGTAACAATAATATCATCCACATAGACCAAAACATAGATGTAAGATGAATGGGAGGAAAAGATGAACAGACTGGCATCAGCAACCGATTGAGAAAACCCAATTGACAGAAGAAAGCCACTAAGAGATTGATACCACACACGAGGTGCCTGTTTAAGGCCATAAATAGATTTCCGAAGACGACAAACAAACCCAGAACCATCATTAAAGCCCAGAGGTTGCTTCATGTAAACTTCCTCCTGAAGAGTCCCATGTAGTCATGCATTATTGACATCTAACTGATGTACTGGCCAACCATGAGAAAGAGCAATAGTCAGAACAATACGAATGGTGACCGGTTTGATGACCGGACTAAAGGTGTCGGAATAATCAATCCCGGGGTGCTGATGGAAGCCCTTAGCCACTAGCCGAGCCTTATAGCGATCCAAGGAGCCATCCGGTTTATACTTCACTGTATATACCCATTTACAACCCACAATATTCTGACCAGGCTGAGCCGGAACAAGATCCCAAGTGCCCTGTCGAACCAAGGCATCAAATTCTACTGTCATAGCACTCCGCCATTGTGGTACCTGCATAGCTTGAGAAGCACACGTGGGAATTATATGGTGAGGTAAAGGATCAACAGTGGCAACATTGGCTTGTTTACGGGGTCGAAGGGTCATCGGATGGGTACGTTTGGGCGGTGGAGTATCGAGGGGTGGATTTGAGGTGGTGAGATCAGTGGTGGGTAAACAAGGGGGGATAGGAGAATTGGGTTTGGGTCGGCGTTGGTAAGTAATAATTTGTGGTGGTGTGGGTTTAGGGAGAGGAGACAGCGGGATATCAGTTTGAGTAGAGGTAGTGGGTGACGTGTCAAGAGTCAATTGTTGAGCCGAGGTATGAGTAGGAGGAGACGCCCCCGCAGCCAGAGTACCTGAAATGGGAAAATAAGACATAGAAGGCGAAAGCGAGTGATCAACTTCAGAAGTGATATTTGAGACGG
This sequence comes from Cuscuta europaea, assembly GCA_945859875.1. Classification (NCBI taxonomy): domain Eukaryota; kingdom Viridiplantae; phylum Streptophyta; class Magnoliopsida; order Solanales; family Convolvulaceae; genus Cuscuta; species Cuscuta europaea. Next base: position 636,688 of record CAMAPE010000080.1, on the reverse strand, counting down.
GTGGTGAGGATGTAGAAAAAGGGAACACTGACTCATCAAACACAACATGTCTGCTGACAAAGATACGGTTGGTGGTAAGATCAAGACAACGATAGGCACTTTGTTGGTCACAATATCCCAGGAAGACACATGGTTTGGAGCGTGGTTCTAATTTATGAGTGGTATAGGGTCGTAACCACGGAAAACATTGGCACCCAAAAACAGCAAGTTTAGTGTAATTAGGAGGTTGTTGGAAGAGTTTTTCATATGGAGTGCAAAAGTTAAGAGAGAGAGCAGGTTGTCTATTAATGAGATAAACTGCGGTAAGAAAAGCATAAGACCAATATTTAAGAGGCATAGATGCATGGTGAAGTAGGGTGATACCAGTTTCCACAATGTGACGATGCCGACGTTCAGCAAAGCCATTTTGCTCTGGAGTGTAGGGAGGTGTAAATAAATGAGAAATCCCACATGTGCTTAAGAATTTCCCTAAGGTTATGTATTCGCCTCCCCCATTAGAATAAACTGTTTTAATTGTGCGTTGAAAAAAGTTTTCAACAATCTTTTTAAACTTTTGAAAGAGTGGAGTGACCTCACTTTTATGAGTTATAGGATAAAACCAAATATACTTGGTATAATGATCAACAAAGATAACATAGTAACAAAAGCCATCAATAGAATTAACACGAGCGGGACCCCAGACATCTGTATAGATTAAATCTAGAGGTCCAAAGCTCGAAAGAGATGATTTTGCAAAGGGCAGCTTATGGCTTTTATTACTAGCACACGAGACACACAAAGAGTTATTCGAAGTAACATCGGAAAGGGAAATACTTAAGGACGACAAAAAAATTTTAGTAATAGGGAGGGCTGGATGTCCTAAGCGACAGTGCCAATTATTAAGGGAATATTTTTGTGTGATGTGAGCAGACGGAGATGGTGGAGGGGGTACATCTGGCAAGCTGTAGACGTCTCCTTTATTCATACCCCGTAACAAAATTGCTCCCGTTCGCCGGTCCTTAACAAGACAAAAAGAAGAATGAAATTCAATTAGTACATCATTATCACGACATAATTTGGCGACAGAAATTAAATTGGTATGAATAGAAGGGACAAAAAGGGTATTAGGTAGAGAAAGAGAGTGAAGGGTCATATGCCCAACTTGTGTTATCGCAAGACCTTTACCGTTACCAATAACGAGAGAATCAGTGCCAGTATAATCGGATGCCAAGGTAAGATTATTCAGGTTGTTGGTGACATGATTGGTGTTCCAGAATCAAGTAACCATCCATTATGATTAGAAACAGCCGTATTGACCTGAGGAGGATAAGCCTGTTGTTCAAACCGATGCCAACAATTGAGAGCGGAGTGGTTTGGTTTCCCACAAATTTGGCACATAATATTTGCTCCGAAATTGGGATTACTATTCCCGGAGATGTTGCGGGTTGTCATATTGTTGGTGGTACCCCGAAAAGTATTCTGGCCACGTCGGTTTGAATTTTGAGAAAAATTGGGCCGCTGGTTTCTATGCTGACTCCCGGTAGAACCCCGGGCTGAGTTGTTTGTGCGGCTGGGCTGATAATGAGATGGGCCAGGGCCCAATAAAGAAGGCTGATAATGAGATGGGCCAGGCTGCCCTGGAGTTCTGCGGGTAGTAAATGTATTCGCCTCCCCCATCGCCACGTTATTCGCCGTCACCACGCCAACACTCGTATCCAGAGCCTCCTTCCACCGCAGAGTAGCTTCGAACCCGGTGAGCAAGGCGTAGATGTTGCTGAAACTGTTATCTCCACACGTGCGAATGGAGTTTGTGAAGGATTCAAACTCAGGTCGGAGGCCCTCCATGGCTTGAAGAACGAAGTCGTCGTCGTCAACAGGGCGGCCAGCCTTAGCTAATTCATCGGCGAGGGTACGGAGATGATGAAGATACTCACCCACTGCATTAGATCCCTGTCGAGTGTGGCGGAAAACATCCTTCATATTCCGGATTTGAGCTGCTGAACGGGTGCCGTAAAGCTGCTCTAGGGTCTTCCACACCGCAGCAGAGGTACGTGCGGATCCAACCAATGGTTTGCACGCCGAGCTCAGGGAGGAGACAAGGGCATGTCGGAGGAGACGGTCTTGACGATTCCACCAGAGATGGCCTGCAGCTTCACTGGCAGGTGGCGGAACAACATCATCACTGATGTATTGGTCGAGATGAGAGCCAACCAAGAGGTCAAGCACTTGGTCACGCCATATGAGGTAATTCGTTCCTTCAAGTTTTTCTGGGAAGTGGCTGGGGTTGAGGATGATTAACCCATCTGGAGTGAGGGGGTTGATGACTGCAGTAGAGGAATTTGTAGAAGAAATGGTAGGCTGCCCGTTTGGGGTATTTCTGAGATCCCCTTGCTGAGGGGGGTCGTCTGCCTCCATAGGGAGAGGGAAATGGCTGGTTAGAGCTCGTGTGGCTCTGATACCATAATAGAGAGAAGAGAACAAGTGTTTTGAATATATTTCTGTGTATCTAAAACTGATTTACAAGGCTGCTATTTATACATCTCTTAATCATGTATATAAGGTAAATAATAATACTATAGTAAATGCCAAAGATATGTAACTGCTGACTATAATATTGTGTTTTAAAGAATCCTGAAACTGAATTATTTCTTTCCTTCAATAGGGATGGCCCCTGATGAGGGGGGGCCTGTTGCTGAGGGCCCTGGACAAACTGGGACAGATGGCCCGCTTGTATCAATTTCTCGATGGCCGTCTTCAGCTGATGGCAATCATCGGTCCTGTGCCCCTGGTGTCGGTGGACACGACAGTAGGGTTAGTTTGGGTTGATGGCAAATACTTCCGAGGGCGCGCGTGAATCTCGCTCCACAAGGCCCCTTTCTTCAGCAAAATCAAGAATAACGCTGACGGGATGCATCAATGGTGTCCGAGGGTGCTCCAGGAGGACAGGCTGTGCCCAAGCCCTCGGATTCCCCTTGTAGCCTCCCCCGGGCTTGGCTTAGCCATGCCGGGGGCGATCACCGAAGGGGGCAGGATCCCTGGGATGATTGCGAGGAGCCCCCGGCCCTCGGTTACCTATGTCTTCTGGCCGAGGGCGTTGCTGGTCTGGGACATGGTGGCATTTCTCCACCTCCTCGGCCTCGGTGTACCGGTCCCCCCGCTGTAGGGCCCTTATATAATCGCGGGGGGTTCGATGATGAGGCTTCTGGAGAAGTTCCCGGGGCGGAGTACTGTTTGTAGGAGGGCCAGGAGGGTCCCGTCATCAGCGTCGTCAACTTTATCAGCCTCCGTCCTCCAGCGCTCCAGGAAGTCCCGAAGGGTCTCTTCCTTCTTGTGCCTCACTGTTAGCAAGTGGGAGAAGTGTTTTCTTGTGCGGCGCCTTCCCGCAAATTGCGTCAAGAATCGCTGGGCGAGTTCTTGCCATGAGTCAATACGGCCCTCGGGCAATCGGTTGAACCATTCGTAAGTTGGCCGCTCTAGGGTGGAGAGGAACCAGCGGCACAAGTATTCATCCGATGCCCCCACCATCATCATGCTGTTTTGATACCTGTTGTAGTGCTCTTGGGGGTCAGTCTTTCCGTCATAGGGCTTGATGAGCTGCCCTCGGTATTTCTACGGGATCCGGGCCGCCAATACCCTTGGGGTAAATGGCGTCCGGGTCCTGAGCTGTATGGTGGGTTCCCCGGAGCCCTCGGCTATCTTCTTCTGCATTTCTTCCATCTTCGCCATCATCGCCTCATACTTGAGGTCTGTATGAGGGGCGGAAGTGGTGGCGTGGGCTTTGGTGGCCTCCATCTCGTCAAGCCGGCGCTGGAGGGCCGCAATGATTTCGTCCCGGGGGTCTTTCTGGAGGGCCTCCGCCCCCCTACGAATGGACCCGGGCCGAGTGGGCTTGATTGATTTGATGGCGTGCGTCGTCGGCATGGAGAGGTGCCTTGCCCTTGTCCTGAGGGGGACGTCTCTCATTGGCCCTGGAAACGGACCCGCCACTTTCCTGAGGCCTTTGGAACGCCCTCCCCCCGAGGCGGTCTTGGACCCCTCGGCGGTCTTGCGCCCCTCCGAGCCTCTCGAGGGCGGAGGTCCGGGGGTGCTCCTTGTTCACGTCGTGGCGGTCCCGGGACTGGACTTCCTGGGAGGCCTTATCTAGGGCCACGATGTCACGCCCTGGACCTAGCCGGACACGTCAACAACCCGCCGTACAGTACGAATAGTCAACCGCAGTCCAACTTATCCATACTATACAAGGCGTCATGAATATCATTCACACATAGTACATCCATAAACAAACATAATGTAAAACATTCATTTAAGACAGCGGAAGCATTAATACAATTGTTCAAGCCACACTTGGCATAACTAGGCATGCAAGCCCTCAAAGTAATTATTCAGAAAATAGCATCCATGAGCATTGTTATAATTGTTTTGAAAACCGGAAATAGAAGAAGCACGAACCACGTCTTCTCCTCTGAATATCCCGAGCAACGGGCACCGGTAGCAACCTTCAAGTCCTACCTGAAACTGTGAGGTGGCCTCCCCCGTGAAGGGGAGGTCAGTACTTGGAAATATTTGACAAGTACAATAGCAACTATACTAAGTATAATCAACGTTTTAATTCCCAAGACCCTCAAAATAGGGTGATATCATAATATAAATAATACTTTATATTTCCCACTAATTATCTTTATAATAAGTAAATTTATTTATTTGTCGGCACACGGCCCTTCTTATATGTTCCTTTTCATTTATCATTTGCACAACCCAACCCTTGGGTCTTATTATTTCTACGGGACTTGCTACCGCTGTCCGAGACCTCATGGGGCTCCCGGTTCGGACTCCAACATCCCGCCCCTGGACTCATACCCATCATCCCGTAGGAAGGTAAGGCCCTTCGGGGTCCTATCTTATGTGTTACCGCTACCGGAACCTAGTTAGGTCTCCGATTCGGATTCCACCCTAACCCGTGATCACGATGTAAGTCCATGCTATCCAACCCCGCTCTCTAGAGTCGGGAAGGACCATGGTCCTTACTATTTCAATAATTCAACCGGCTATCCACAAGGACTACCGAGCACACCCGTAGGCCAATCCTATACTTAGGATCAATTTATTATTTACTTTATCTTGGGTATCCCTTAAGGCCTACCCCTAGTATAACTTAGAGTTCATATTTTTCTACCTTAAAGCATCTCTTAAGACTACTTAAGGCATAACATTTCGCAATTCAACCTTGGGATCAATCTTAACAACATTTCATTTTAATGTCCAACTAGTAACTTAATACTAGTCAAATTAATATTAACAAACCAAGTTCTCAACTCATAGTCATATAGACAATTCCAACTGATTTTCCTTTGAAAATATCATTTATCTCAATATCCAAAATATCACTTTTAATCACTCATATATTCTAATATGAAGAAAAAGTATATTTCAACACATGTTTCATAATAAATTCCACTTTCAAGTCAACATACTCATAATACATGAACATACACAATTTACTCCTAAATTCGTATGTCATGCTCCTTTTTCTCTAGAAATTTAGTCTTTTCATTTTTTAGGCATTATTAATCATTAATAATCCATAAAACGCATTTAATTACCTTCGGTAATCTCATGAAATTAACACACTAATTATAAGCAATATAGTCGGCCATCCTCACCTCGAATTTGCTTGAAGAAGCTCTACCCTTCTAGGTTGAACTCCGGCAATACTCCGATGAACTCCGGCGAAACTCCGACGAGACTCCGGTGAAACTTAGGAACACTTTAGTCAAGCTCCTAACAAGGTTTTATCATCACAAAACCCATATCAACACAAATAACCCTTAAAAGGTTATTTTCCGGCGAACCGGTCATTTGGCTTCTAAGTCCGTTCTTGGACTTAGAACTACCTTCCAACCCCTTGTTCTACACTTCTAAACATGAAGAACAATTATAGGGGTCCTCAATATGATATATAAGTCTTAGGGTAGCTAAGAAGTAGAGAAAAAGTTAGCATGAGGTCATTACCTTGATTCTTCACACTTTTTCTATCTTTCTTCTTCTCCAAACCTCTCCCTTTTTCTTGTTTGAGCTTGAGCTCGAGTTGGCTATGGAAGGTGAGGTTTTCAGAGCTCCTTGGCCTTCTTTTCTTGGTGCTGGACGAGTACAATGAGTTGGAGAGGAGGGAGGATGGTACTTTTGTCCTTGGTTGACAATTGGGTGAGGTTAGGGGTCCCTTAGGTGTCAAGATGGTCTCCCACATCCCTTCAATGGATTTCAGCCACCATTTAGCTCATGCCAGCCCCCAAGGTCTTGGAAATTTCGTGGGTTGGCCCCCACTTGTGTGGGAGGTCACCCCTTTTTGTCCAGAAGTGCACAATCGGTCCCGAAAGTTGCATTTTTCGGCCCGTTTTAATCATATTTTATTTTATCGGACCAAATAAAATATATTACGCGTTCCAAATAATTATGGGCCTTTAGAATAGATGTATATTCCCCAACATTAATTTAGGAGTCTCCGAAACTCACTTCGGGCTGTTATCCGTCAAATTGCCGATATCGGTAATTGGGCCCCGTTTGACCAACCGGTCAACTCCATGCCTTCCTTATGGCCCAAATGAAATATCCACCACCATATACATATTATTTAGACCGAGATGAATATAATATGCGGTTCGGGAATCATCGGGCGGTCCCCGTTCCCGATGTGGGCCCCACATGCAATTTGCTATTCACGTAAAAGAAATAATGAAATTTAACAATTACGTAAATTCATAAATGATCCTTCAAGGTTTATTACATAATTTACTAAAAGTAAATATGCTCGGGGTCGGTGTTACAAGTTCACCCCCCCTTAACGGGAATTTCGTTCCCGAAATTCACAATGCTCATTCAAACAAAAACGCGTATTGCTCTTTCATCAAAGCTTCCGTTTCCCAAGTTTCCTCCTCAACTCGGTCACTTTTCCAAAGGATTTTAACCATTGGGACTTTCTTGCTTCTCAATTTCTTGACTTGCCTGTCAAGTATCTTCACCGGTTGCACGGCATAATTCAAGTCTTCCCGTATTTCCACGGGTGGTTTTTCTAATACATGGGATGGATCCGACATATACTTCTTAAGCATAGACACGTGGAATACGTTATGTATCTTCTCCAATTCTGGAGTAACCTGTAATCGGTATGCCACGGCCCCAATCCTCTCAAGAACCACGAATGGCCCTATGTATCGTGGGTTAAGTTTCCCTCGGCTCTGAAATCGGATGATTCCCTTCCAAGGTGAAACTTTCAAAAATACTTCATCTCCCACCTTAAACTCCAAGGCTCTTCGGCGGTGGTCGGCATAACTTTTCTGTCTATCCTGGGCCGCCTTAAGTCTCTCACAAATCATCTTCACCTTAGACTTGGTGATCTCCACTAATTCCGTGCTCTCGAGTTTGGCCATGCCAACCTCATCCCAACACAACGGTGTACGACATCTCCTCCCATAAAATGCCTCGTATGGAGGCATGCCTATACTTGCCTGATAACTGTTGTTATAGGCAAACTTCACAAGTGATAAATGGTTGTCCCAACTCCCTTGGAACTCTAATGCACAGGCTCTCAGCATATCCTCTAATATCTGTATAACCCGCTCAGATTGCCCATCCGTTTGTGGATGAAAAGCTGTACTGAATTTCAACTTTGTCCCCATAGATTCTTGGAATTTCGGCCAAAATCGTGATGTGAATCGCGGATCTCTATCGGATACAATGGTTATAGGAACCCCATGTAGCCTCACGATCTCGTCCACATACAACTTGGCTAACCTCTCCAGTGCATAGGTAGTGTTGATAGGTAGGAAGTGTGCACTCTTCGTGAGCCTATCGACCACAACCCATACGGCATCATAATTCTTAACCGTTCGTGGCAGCCCCACCACGAAATCCATAGTCACGTGCTCCCACTTCCATTCAGGAATGGAAAGTGGCTGTAGTAATCCAGCCGGATGTTGATGTTCTGCCTTAACTTGCTGACAAGTAAGACACCTACTGATGTACTCGGCTATTTCCCTCTTCATCCCCGACCACCAGTAACTTTCCTTCAAATCACGGTACATCTTCATGCCTCCCGGGTGCATGGAATACGCCGATGAATGAGCCTCCTCTAAGATGGACTTTCGGAGCTCATCATCCAACGGTACACATACTCGGTCACGAAATAATAAGAGACCATCGTCTCTCTCCCTGAAATCCTCAACCGGTCCCGCTAGCATGCGTTCACGGATCTTCATAAGTTCTTCGTCGGTTTCTTGACCCTTCTTGATTTCATCAAGTAATGTAGGTCTCACCTCGAATCTAGCTAACATGGCACCATCGCTGGATACCTCCAATTGGGCTCTCAATGCCCTCAAACTAGTCAATAATGCCCCAGATGAATTCTTTCGGCTCAAGGCATCCGCTACCACGTTGGCTTTACCGGGGTGGTACTTGATAACTAGATGGTAGTCTTTTATCAACTCCATCCACCGTCTCTGTCTCATGTTTAACTCTTTTTGAGTAAACACGTACTTCAGACTTTTGTGGTCGGTGTATATATGACATGTTTCCCCGTAGAGATAATGTCTCCAAATCTTGAATGCGAACACCACCGCCCCCATCTCTAAGTCATGAGTGGGATAATTTACCTCATGCTTCTTCAACTGTCGTGAAGCATAGGCAATCACTCTCCCATTCTGCATCAAGACACATCCAAGCCCTTGGATGCTTGCGTCGCTGTAGACATCGTACCCCACACCCTGTTTGGGTAGTGCGAGTACCGGTGCCTCGGTCAATCACTTCTTCAGTTCAAGGAATCCCTTCTCACATCGGTCATCCCATACAAACTTGGCCCCCTTTCGAGTGAGCTTTGTCAATGGCGATGCCAAGACTGAGAACTTCTCCACAAATTTTCGGTAGTACCCTGCCAATCCAAGGAAGCTACGAATATCCTTGACGTTCTTTGGCCTCTCCCATTCAGTAATGGCCTCAATCTTCTTGTTATCTACGGCAATCCCTGATCCTGAAACCACATGCCCGAGGAAGCCAATCTCCCTTAGCCAAAATTCACATTTGGAGAACTTGGCATAGAGTTGCTTCTCCCGTAGTGTCTCAAGAACAAGTATCAAGTGCTCCTCATGCTCCTCTTCACTCTTTTAGTAAATCAAGATGTCATCTATGAACACAATCACAAACTGGTCCAAGTATTTATGAAATACCCGGTTCATCAAGTCCATAAATGCCGTCGGGGCGTTGGTTAGCCCGAACGACATAACTAGGAACTCGAAATGACCATACCTTGTGCGGAATGCACTCTTCGGTATGTCATCCTCCTTTATTTTCAGTTGGTGGTACCCCGACCTTAAGTCAATCTTCGAAAACACCGTCGCTCCTCGGAGCTGATCAAACAAGTCATCAATCCTAGGCAAGGGATACCTATTCTTGATTGTGACCTTGTTCAGTTGACGATAGTCAATGCACATTCGAAGTGTTCCATCTTTCTTCTTCACGAAAAGGACCGGTGCTCCCCACGGAGAGTGACTCGGCCTTATGAAACCGTTATCCAATAGCTCTTGCAATTGGGTTTTCAACTCGTTAAGTTCAGCGGGTGCCATTCTGTATGGCGGTATAGAGATTGGTTTGGTGCCGGGTTCAACCTCGATCACGAATTCAATCTCCCTATCGGGTGGAAGTCCCGGCAAGTCTTTTGGGAAGACATCCGGATACTTGCACACTACTCTCACATCATTGATGTCTATCTCTTCTTTGGTTTTGTCCACCACATACGCTAGGTACGCGTGGCATCCCTTTCTCACTATATTCCTCGCCCTCACGACGGATATGATACAACTGTTTGATTTGCCTCTATCCCCCTCGAAGCGTAAGGTCAACCCTTCACCGCCTTCGAGTTCAAGAATCTTCGTGTAGCAATCGACCCTAGCATGATGTTTCTCAAGCCAATCCATCCCGAGGATTGCATCAAACTCGATCATGCTCAGCGGTACGAAGTCACACGTCAAGTTCAGTCCCTCCACCTCCACCTCACACGATGGATAGTGACTATCTCTCTCGATATCATCCCCTAGAGGCGTGGACACCAATAGGGTTTGAGTCATCGGTACAAGTGGTCCGTTGAATCCGCTGGCGAACGCCTCACTCACAAATGATAGTTGCGCCCCGGTATCAATAAGGATCCTTGCGTCTCTCCCGTTTATCTTTAGTGTTCCTACATTCATAAGTAATGTAAGACACACTATCTAATTAATAGGCTTGTTTCTTAAGTCGTAGAGTATGTTGGTTGTGGTTCGGGTGGGGTCCGTTTGACACCCGTCCGAAAATTCCCGGTTTCTGACCCTTAGAACCGTTCTGGGACCGACCCCCGGTGAAAGCCGGCCGCTTTTCACGAAAGCCGGCCGGTTTTCGACTGCGAGAAAAATTCTCAGTATTTAATCACGAAATCCGGGCGGCTTTTACGAAAGCCGGGCGGTTTTCGTCGTCGTAGTTTTTATTCAGGGAAAGGTTTCGAAGCCGGCCGGTTTCTACGAAACCCGGCCGGGTTTCAGCAGCGCAGGAATCCCCAGGCCTAACGAAAGCCGGGCGGTCGGCTTTCACGAAAGCCGGGCGGCTTTCAGCTGCGAGAAATTTTCCAGGTGGGGTATTTACGAAAGCCGGCCGGTCTTTACAAAAGCCGGCCGGTCTTTACAAAAGCCGGCCGGTTTTTGGTTGCGAGAATTTTTTTGATTTAACCTTGACGAAAGCCGGGCGGTTCTCGGTGGAAGCCGGCCGGCATTCGTTGCCGTGGTATTATCCCAATTAAATCAAGACGAAAGCCGGGCGGTTTCGTCAAAGCCGGGCGGTTTTCGCCCAGGGTGAGGATTCTCCTCCCCTTTTTCCCTTCAAACCCGACCAAACTCGTCGGGGTTATAAATTTACAAGTTCCGCACTCCTATTGTTTATAATAGACTAATACGTGAGTTTAAGGAATTACCCGCAACGGAGTCCGGGTTGGCACGGGCATCCGCCTCCGTCATAGCATAGACCCGAGCTTGGGTCCTTCCTTGATTTACGGATGGCGCGTTGCTTGCACTCGCCCCACCGTGCCCACCGCTAGCATTTGGTGCTCCGGTTCGGTTCCTGCTCACCGTCGTTGCACTACTCGGTCCGACCCCCATGGCTCGCCCAAGCTGTGGGCAACTCACCTTCAAATGCCCGACCTCCCCGCATTGATAACACCTCGGGGGATCGTGGCACTTGCCAAAGTGGTTCTTTTTGCAGTTGCTGCACTTCTTCACGCCTGAGCCTTGTGACACAGAGCTTTGCCCGCTCGGGCCTTGATTTCCCCTAGCCGGTGGTGCAGGGGTTTTGAAGGATCCGCCTCCCCCGTGGTTCCCCTTCTTGTTGGAACCTTGAGGGCCATGGTTCTCCCATTTTCTTTTCCTTGCCTCCTCGGCATTCCTTCGTTTCCTTTCCTCCCACTCTTTCTCCCCCTTCAAGCCTTGTTCAACCACCTGACTAAACGTCATATTAGGCAAATGTGTTGCCCTCTCGCGTATGTCAAGGTCCAAGGCATCCCAGAAGTGGTTCACCATCCGGTTTTCATCACAAATGTACTCCGGTATGAACTCAGCAAGCTTTCTGAATTTGTGCTCAAGTTCCTTCACCATACATTCACCTCCTTTGGTCAAATTCGTGTACTCTCTCCTCTTCAAGTTCACCTCGAAGTCAGAGTAGTATTGGCTGAAGAACTCCTGTCTGAAATTCTTCCAAGTGACGGCCTCGCCGTACTTCCCTTTTGTTCCATCCCACCATGTGGACGCCATGCCTTCTAGTAGCCTCGTGGCTACTCTCAGCTTCATGTGGGGTGGTAGTTGCATGTCGAGGGCCACCTCGTTGAATCTTTTGATCCACTCGGCTGCTACGGAGATGTCCCCCGTTCCATCAAACGGTTTACATCCCAAGTCTCTTGCCTCTTTGAGGTACTTTGAGATCCTTATTATAGGGACCTCAGCACCTCCCCCTACTCGGGATTCTATGATCTCTCGGGGAGTCACGCGGCTTCCTCTCCTTGAAGCCCCTTCCAAAGCACGCCTTGCCCGGCGCCTTTGGCAATCCTGGTGGTATTGCCGGAGCAATTCCTCAATCCGTTCGAGAGCTTCATTATCATCGCTCTCGTCACTGGCATCATCATATTCCCCATCATATGGGGTCTCAACCGGCTCAGTTCCCGGTTGGTAAGTTGAATCCTCCTCGGACTCATATTGTTCATCACTCGTCTCCACATGACCGTCACTCACCGTCAGTGAGTGGGCTGCACGGCCCTGTCCCCGAGACACCATCGACCCTCCCCGGCTGCCACGTTGGGATCCTCCCGGTGCCTGGCCAGTCGGGTTCCGTCAGTAACTTTACCGGTACGTTCCATTTCTGAAAGAAATTTAGAATGAGTCATTAGACTCGTATCAAATGTCAATTGACGGATAGGCACTTAAAGACATCCTTTGGCTCAAATCACCGCCATACCAATTGTTAAGGGTACCATCTTAACAATTAGAGACATTGCAACTCAAGTACCAAAAGTTCTATAAGTACAAAACTTTATGCTCATGGTTTTCAATTTCACTTTCAAAAAGAATTTTGAAGCTTCATTATGATGTTTACGGACTAAGGCTCTGATACCAAATAAATTGTCACGCCCCGGACCTAGCCGGACACGTCAACAACCCGCCGTACAGTACGAATAGCCAACCGCAGTCCAACTTATCCATACTATACAAGGCGTCATGAATATCATTCACACATAGTACATCCATAAACAAACATAATGTAAAACATTCATTTAAGACAGCGGAAGCATTAATACAATTGTTCAAGCCACACTTGGCATAACTAGGCATGCAAGCCCCCAAAGTAATTATTCAGAAAATAGCATCCATGAGCATTGTTATAATTGTTTTGAAAACAGGAAACATAAGAAGCACGAACCACGTCTTCTCCTCTGAATATCCCGAGCAACGGGCACCGGTAGCAACCTTCAAGTCCTACCTGAAACTGTGAGGTGGCCTCCCCCGTGAAGGGGAGGTCAGTACTTGGAAATATTTGACAAGTACAATAGCAACTATACTAAGTATAATCAACGTTTTAATTCCCAAGACCCTCAAAATAGGGTGATATCATAATATAAATAATACTTTATATTTCCCACTTATTATCTTTATAATAAGTAAATTTATTTGTCGGCACACGGCCCTTCTTATATGTTCCTTTTCATTTATCATTTGCACAACCCAACCCTTGGGTCTTATTATTTCTACGGGACTTGCTACCGCTGTCCGAGACCTCATGGGGCTCCCGGTTCGGACTCCAACATCCCACCCCTGGACTCATACCCATCATCCCGTAGGAAGGTAAGGCCCTTCGGGGTCCTATCTTATGTGTTACCGCTACCGGAACCTAGTTAAGTCTCCGATTCGGATTCCACCCTAACCCGTGATCACGATGTAAGTCCATGCTATCCAACCCCGCTCTCTAGAGTCGGGAAGGGCCATGGTCCTTACTATTTCCATAGTTCAACCGGCTATCCACAAGGACTACCGAGCACACCCGTAGGCCAATCCTATACTTAGGATCAATTTATTATTTACTTTATCTTGGGTATCCCTTAAGGCCTACCCCTAGTATAACTTAGAGTTCATACTTTTCTACCTTAAAGCATCTCTTAAGACTACTTAAGGCATAACATTTCGCAATCCAACCTTGGGATCAATCTTAACAACATTTCATTTTAATGTCCAACTAGTATCTTAATACTAGTCAAATTAATATTAACAAACCAAGTTCTCAACTCATAGTCATATAGACAATTCCAACTGATTTTCCTTTGAAAATATCATTTATCTCAATATCCAAAATATCACTTTTAATCACTCATATATTCTAATATGGAGAAAAAGTATATTTCAACACATGTTTCATAATAAATTCCACTTTCAAGTCAACATACTCATAATACATGAACATACACAATTTACTCCTAAATTCGTATGTCATGCTCCTTTTTCTCTAGACATTTAGTCTTTTCATTTTTTAGGCATTATTAATCATTAATAATCCATAAAACGCATTTAATTACCTTCGGTAATCTCATGAAATTAACACACTAATTATAAGCAATATAGTCGGTCATCCTCACCTCGAATTTGCTTGAAGAAGCTCTACCCTTCTAGGTTGAACTCCGGCAATACTCCGGTGAACTCCGGCGAAACTCCGACGAGACTCCGGTGAAACTTAGGAACACTTTAGTCAAGCTCCTAACAAGGTTTTATCATCACAAAACCCATATCAACACAAATAACCCTTAAAAGGTTATTTTCCGGCGAACCGGTCATTTGGCTTCTAAGTCCGTTCTTGGACTTAGAACTACCTTCCAACCCCTTGTTCTACACTTCTAAACATGAAGAACAATTATAGGGGTCCTCAATATGATATATAAGTCTTAGGGTAGCTAAGAAGTAGAGAAAAAGTTAGCATGAGGTCATTACCTTGATTCTTCACACTTTTTCTATCTTTCTTCTTCTCCAAACCTCTCCCTTTTTCTTGTTTGAGCTTGAGCTCGAGTTGGCTATGGAAGGTGAGGTTTTCAGAGCTCCTTGGCCTTCTTTTCTTGGTGCTGGACGAGTACAATGAGTGGGAGAGGAGGGAGGATGGTACTTTTGTCCTTGGTTGACAATTGGGTGAGGTTAGGGGTCCCTTAGGTGTCAAGATGGTCTCCCCCATCCCTTCAATGGATTTCAGCCACCATTTAGCTCATGCCAGCCCCCAAGGTCTTGGAAATTTCGTGGGTTGGCCCCCACTTGTGTGGGAGGTCACCCCTTTTTGTCCAGAAGTGCACAATCGGTCCCGAAAGTTGCATTTTTCGGCCCGTTTTAATCATATTTTATTTTATAGGACCAAATAAAATATATTACGCGTTCCAAATAATTATGGGCCTTTAGAATAGATGTATATTCCCCAACATTAATTTAGGAGTCTCCGAAACTCACTTCGGGCTGTTATCCGTCAAATTGCCGATACCGGTAATTGGGCCCCGTTTGACCAACCGGTCAACTTCATGCCTTCCTTATGGCCCAAATGAAATATCCACCACCATATACATATTATCTAGACCAATATGAATATAATATGTGGTTCGGGAATCATCGGGCGATCCCCGTTCCCGCTGTGGGCCCCACATGCAATTTGCTATTCACGTAAAAGAAATAATGAAATTTAACAATTACGTAAATTCATAAATCATCCTTCAAGGTTTATTACATAATTTACTAAAAGTAAATATGCTCGGGGTCGGTGTTACACACGACCCCCTCGGAGTTCCCCATCCGGAGGACCGGGTTACCGAGGGGTCGTGGATGAGGGGGAGGCATAATATTCTCCCCAACCTGAGGCTGGTGGGGAACCAAAGTGCCGAAGGCACCCGGGTTTTGAGTGAGCGTCTGGATGAAGGCGGAGAGCGCCGATTGAACGTCGATGGTGATGACCGGGGGGCTAATTTGATTTTCGCTCCGGTCCTTTTTCTTGGCCTCGATGCCGAGGCGGGCATCGGGGGCATTTTGCTGAATCTGCCGGCGTAGGTCGACAGCCGTCTGGTCCATCCCGGCGATGACGCCACCCCCGGGAGCCCTGTTGGAGGCTTCGGGGACGTCGACCTCGCCGAGGGCCAAGTTCCTGTCCTCCACATTCTTGGAGTTGGCACGAGTTTTTCTCACCATTTTGGATGGGTGTTTTTGTGTTTGGTCGAGGGGGAGGGTTTCTTACTTGATTGTTCGACCTCTCAACGAGAGCACCAAATGATGGATAGTGTACCCGGGGGGTAGCTTATCCGAGGGGTTATTACGGAGAATAATAAGAGAGAAGTCGGAGCAAGTAAATATAGAGAGAGAAAGTATATTGCAAAGTGTTCAGCGTTTTCAGCGTGGTTACAAATGGGGAAATGGGGTGCTATTTATAGTAGCAATAAATGCCGGACAGGGACACGTGTCAAGCGTTCATTGGCCGAGGGGTCACCTCAACTGGTTGGCGCTGGCAACCGCATGTGGCCGCATTTAATGCGGCTGTTGGATGGGACGTTGTACAGGGTACGGTGATCTGTACGCATGTGGAGCGGATATCGTGTCGGGAGAGGCGCCCTCGGTAGTAGATGAGTAGCCGAGGGTTCTGTGTACCGGGGATCCCCTTAGTGCCGAGGGCTCCCATTGCCGAGGGCTACTCATTTTCGCCGTCTTTCCCAGTAACTTTGTTTTCCTGTCTTGGCCCCCTTGTGAGAGTCAGAGCTTTCGGCTAGGGAGCCGAAGGCACCCCTGGTGCGCATTGTGGGCTGCTTGGTACCTTGGACGCTGTGATTTGGGCCTGTTGTGCTCTCTGGGCATGTTGGGCCTTTATTGGAGTAGTAGGATTCTGTGGGCCGGGGGTTCCCGGGCCATATACTCCATCACCCGTGTTTCAGGTTTGTTAAATGTCACCCCCGGAGTTGTCAGAATAATTATAAATGTAACCCATGCCGTTATAAATACTACAAACTCCGCCTGTCTTTCGTTTTTTCAGGGTTAAACTTGTCATTTCACCTCCTTTTTGTTTAATAAAGCCCTTAATCGAATACAACCCATACTTTGTCCGTTGCTTGGGAATGAAAAGCTCTTCATCCATTCTTCCTATTCTTCCTTTGCCCTGAATCAAAAGCTCTCTTCCATGGTCCGTTCTTCAGCTGTTTGTAGTGTTGAAGAGCTGTCTTCCATCGCTCGTTCTTCGTCTTCAGAAGTTTGGTTTGCATACTTACACTTTGGAGTCGCATTTAACCCATTGAGTGTTTGATTGGTCATTTTTCTTTCCTCCGTCAAAGCTTTGACCTTGAAAGGTGAATCTTGGCCTCAATATGTTCATTGTTCGAACGCCATGTGCGGTGGAAACTTGGACGAAAAAAAATCAGAGCAAAGGGTTAAGCTTTACATTTGAATTTGGAAGGATAAGCCTGATAAAGGCTTGGGGATAATTCGAATTAGGGCTTTAAACGAAATGGATGAAAAATGACAAGTTTAACCCTGGAAAAAAAACGAAAAACAGACGGAGTTTGTAATATTTATAACGGCAAGGGTGACATTTATAATTATTGTGACAACTCAGGGTTGACATTTAACAAATCTGAAACACGAGTCTAGGATTTCAATATATTGGATAATTGGGGGAAGATATGTACGCTTTTCCCTTAAAAGAAATTTGATTTATAATAATAAAGGATGGCTTTAATTAAGATAATTTATTGACGTTACTTAATTGCAGTAAAAATAAATGGTTGAGAAATTGATTTATTGATGAGGGTGAGTTTCAATTAACTTATTGAAATTGAGTGCACAAGTAACGTAAGACGTGACACACAAATGTCGAGACGGACAACACGTTCGGTGAAGAAGACTTTTCATTTTAATAAAAATGAAATAAACAATATCCATTTGCTTTGTTTATATATGGGAAAAAAAGTCACCCGCTACCTTGACATTAATTAAAGTACAAAAGAGATTAGGTGAATTATTATACGGAAATACTAATAAGTTAATCACAAACCCACTTGCTCCAGTTAGTCGTGTGTATGATTGCCCCGACCACCAATGAGGGCATCCCGATCCCATTATCCGAAAACATGACCCACGTGACGTGGCTCCTATACAGGAAAAACACGTGTCGTTCCCCAATTGGCTCGGAGGGAAACTCTTAGCTGTTGGCCAAAAACGGAGTAGATTAGATTGGTGGTGGTCGGTCTATGAGTCGCGTCCTTGATGATTTGAATATTGGCCTGATAATGATAACAAGCGAAATTTTGCGCTGTACCCAGGCTGAACAGAGCATCAGATATACATATTGCTCTCACATTTTCCCCCAGCTGTAATTTGGATTCTATCTAGTTTAAAAACTCCAAATCAACCATTAGTCTATTTTGGAAAAATTTACAAGAATAATCTCACATTGGTCTTCTCAAAATAATCTCATCTTTACGTAATCCCAGAATAATTTCACCTTTGCACCCCATATTCTTTCGTTGGACCATGACCTGTTGATGACCTACTATCAGGATCGGTCTTGTCCATTTCTGGGCCTATGGGCGGTACGATATTTTGGGCTTATATATATCCATAACAACCATTAAATCATATTTGGGCAATGAAGTTCATAAAATAAAGGCAAGAATCACTTTGTTATTATTTAAGTTACATATTTGGACTAAAGTAACAACACGAGAATCGAATAAAAAGAAAAAACATTACTTAAAAACGTTTCTCGTAGAACAATGTGAAGCAAATCATCAATAGTTGTTTCATAGACTGTTAGAACTGGGGATAATCACTCTGAGAGACAGTCTAAAACTGAGGCAACAATATATAGACCACGAACTAGCAGTTTTAGTAGAACTCGAATTCTTCTGATTACCAAAGAGATAAGGCCAATCGGTTAGAGTTTTACTCTAACAGAAAGTCATTCTATTAAATAATTAATATGGACATGTTTATCCGAAAATAAATTTCCATATTTATTTCTTTAATAAAATAAAATTTTGGTCTATGAAACCACAAGGGGGCGCAGCCCCCTTGACCCCCGCCATTTAATCGAACCAAGTTTAAATTTAATTTCGTACAAGTGTGCGCTCCGCACCTCCTAACTTGTCTAAAATTAAACTTGAACTCCATTGGTAATCTGTAAATTCCATTACACTAAAATGAACCTGGTGATACTAAAATCACCAACATAGACAACCTTCTTTCCACTAATAAATATGACAAACAATAAAATTGCCACATATACCAACATTAAATTTTTTTTGAAAGGATTTGAAAAGTAATATTACCACATATTGAATTCATAAGTTGAGAATGATTTATTGACCGCTTATGAGAGTCTAAATTTTGAAATCTCAAAAGAATGAAGGTTTTCATAGAGACAAAATACTAGCTGCCAAGAGGACTCACGCAAGAAAATTGCAAATTTGACATCCTCTAAAACAACTATTAGAAACTCAGATATAACTTATGAAATTTGGAAAGAAATGAATAATTGGGGTGAGATTTGAGAGAAACGGGCTCTAAAAAAACTATATAAATTTGTTATGTTATAATTAAATTGAATAAAAAACCTTAAAAGCTAAAAAGGTGTGAGGACCGGAGAAATGTGTCTTTTATTTATGCAGCAACAATTGTATTGCTTTTAAAAACTACAGCCGATCCTGCTAAAAATAAATGTATATATTCTTTTTTAAACTTGGCTCTGTTTAAGACTCTTTGTTTATGTTTTAAATTTTCAAGTTATCAACAAAAGTAATCATTACGCCTAATTAATTGAACTCAAGGATAAAAAAGAAGTATACTCACACTATTCATAAAGAAAAAAATTGGGCCTATTTTTTTTCTATTTTTTTCGGGCATACGACGACGATCCCCCCCCCCCCCCCCCCCCCCAGAACCGACCATACCTACTATACCAGGTTTTTACCGTTTCTTTAAAAACCTTATATAAATAATCCCACCTTTCACAAATCTACTCAAAATGGTCACATGTTTCATTTTTCTTTTTTCTCCCTAAAATTTTTCTTTCTTTGTTTTCATCCCTAGACATTTTTTTTATCTTTTTCTATCATTTTGTTCTTATTCCTTTTCAATTTTTATTATTTTATTTTTCACTCTATTAGGAGAGATTTTTTTTAAAACTTCTCTTCAAAATAGCTCTTTTTTCGGTTTCTTTTTTTTTTTTGTATTTTTATTTCATTTCCCTTTTTATGTTTTTCTTCTTAATCATTCTCTTCTTATTAAAGATCTTATTTTAAAAGTGAAAATATAAAAGTGGAAAAGTGAAAAAAAAAACATAACAAAAAGTAAAGTGAGAAAAAGATCTTTAAAAAGAAGAGAATGATTAAGAAGAAAAACATAAAAAGGGAAATGAAATAAAACACGGAAAGAAAAAGAAAACGAAAAAAAAAGTTACTTTGAAGAGAAATTTTACAAAAAAAAACTCCTAATAGAGTAAGAAATAGAATAATAAAAATGGAAGAGAAATAAGAACAAAAGGATAGAAAAAGGAATAAAAAGTGTCTAGGGATAAACATAAAGAAAGAAAAAAAATTGGGAGTGATGGATAGTCTACCCGGGGGTATATATCCGAAGGGTTATTACGGGGAATAACTTAGAGAGAAGTCAGAGCAAGTAAGTAAAAGTAGAGAGAGAGTGTATTCAGTATGAATGCCGTTTTCAGCGTGGTTACAAATGAGGAAATGGGGTGCTATTTATAGTAGCAATAAATGTCGGGGCAGGGACACGTGTCAAGCGCTCATTGGCCGAGGGGTCACCTCAACTGGTTGGCGCTGGCAGCCGCATGTGGCCGCATTCAATGCGGCTGTTGGATGGGACGTCTGTGCGGGGTACGGTGATCTGTACGCATGTGAGGCGGATATCTTGTCGAGTGAGATGCCTTCGGCTATAGAGCAGTAGCCGAGGGCTCTTCCACCCGATGGCACCCTGGTGCCGAGGGCTCACAGTGCCGAGGGCTACTGTTTTCGCCGTTTTCTCCCAGTTTCTTAATTTGCTTGAGAAACCCGTTCTGTGAGAATTTAGAGCCTTCGGCCAGGGGGCCGAAGGCACCCCTGGCGCGTAGTGCGGGCTGCTTGGTACTCTGGGCGCTGTGATTTTGGCCTGTTGGACCTTCTGGGCCTGTTGGGCCTCTAAAGGAGTAGTAGGAGTCTGTGGGCCGGGTGTTCCCGGGCCATATACTCCATCAAGAGTCCCTCACTCCTTTTGTCGAAAGGTACTTGAGGGAAAAGGAGTAATTTGTGCTTGCCCTTTGATGGTGTCCCGTCGTGATCTCTGAAGTTGGTGAGGAGTTGTTGCTTTTATTTCCCTGCCGAAGGCAGTCCCTCAGTTACCCACATGTCGGGACTTGAGGGCTTGCCTTGTCGTTTGTTGGAATTTCACTAATTTTGTAATTTAATGATTTTCCCGAGGGGGTCCTCCAGTCCCCCACTCCTTGAGGCACTTGTAAAGTGGTGAAAAGGAGTAGAGTAGTTGCATTGCTGTTGTGGGCCGAAGGCTGACGTTTTTCGTTTCATTTTGGGGGGATGCCTCGTTAAAAACCTCATTAGGAAAAACCCTTTGGGAAAAAATCCTAATGAGGGAAAAAGAGTGCACCGAATTCCCCCAATGATGAATCGAAAATGTCAAACCTCGGTAAAAAATGGAGAATGACGGGAATGCCGAAGGCTCTCTCTTCTGAGGGCTCCTGTGTTGATTAGCCGAAGGCTTGCTGTTGATGTCCTGGTGGCGCCGAAGGGGAGCCCCTCAATTCGGGGATCGAGGGGCTGCTGGATGAGGGCGGCAATGGAGTTGTTACCGGGGGTCCACTGTTTGTTGATTAGTTGGTGATGAAGATACCCGAGGGCTCCCATTACCTGTGTGCCATGGGTCATCCGTCAATGAGGCAACTCCCCGGGGGCTACCCGGTTTTGCAGTGCTGAGGGGGAATCCCCGAGGGGTGCCCTGATATGAAGCCCTGGGTTTCTGAAGGAGTGATCCCGAAGGCGTCTGTTATGTGCTGTGTGGGGCACAACCCGGGGGCACTTCTGAGTGAGTGTACCCGGAGGCTATCCTTGATAAAGTGGAGTGAAGTAGAAAACCCGGGGGCTTCCAGAATATAGCCGTTGGAATATGTAACGACAGGATATAGCCGTTGGGGGGGGTGGCACACGTGGCGTGTGATGGCTGGCTGTTCGTGGGCGGCGTCACCGGTTGGGTGAAACGACGGTGCGTAATGATGGCTTTGGCTGCTGGGAGCCCGGATCTCGGCCCAAGCCCGGATCTGGGAGCCTATAAATACCCCAAGCCAGGGCCATTCCTCCTTTACGCATCCACATCTGTAGCGAAGCTCTGCAAAAAATTCTAGAGAGAGAAACTCAAGCTTTCGGTCAAACACTCAGCTTTCAGAGGTCAGTTCTCCTTCCGCCCTTAGCTCCATTTGAGTATTTCTTTTGGCCTTAGGGTTAGTCTTTAGGACCCTTCAGGAACCCCCCCTTCGTACGAGTTTCCCGACCCCTCGCCTTTTAGAAAGATGTCGTCAGCTAGTGATTCCCAAGACATCTCCAGGGAGGCTTCAGTGAACGTTGAAGTGCCGTCTGACGTGGAATCCTCGAGCGAGCAGCTCTCGGCCATTGATGATAGGGCCGTATCCGAGGCGGTACAGAGTGACCTTCAACTTGAGCTCGAGGCCGAAGACTTCGAGCAGGTGAACGCGGATGAGGAGCTTGCCATCGCCTGTCAAGTGGCCGAGGACGAGGCCCAGAAGGAGGGCCTGAAGGTGACTGAAGCTATCCCTCCCCCTCGGTGTGGTACTGAAGCTGGGAGCTCCCGGCCTATAGACGTTGTACCCCTCAGTGTGGCCCCAGGACAGAAGAGAAAGAAGGCGAGGGTGGCTCCGAAGAAGAAGCAAGCTGCCGTCGACGCTGGCCAGCCACTGGGACTCCCCGAGGGCTATTCTTTCTTGAATACGGCCGCCTTGGAGGTCAAGAATAAAGCTACCCGAGGGGAAATGATGGCGGTGCAATTTTTGGTAGGGCCTTCGGCGCAAGTGGTAGAGCCAAAGCCGGATGACGTGCTCCTTCGTGCCCCCGACGGCTGCTTTGCCGTGCATCTGCTTTCGGTGGAGTTGGGTCTCAGGTTTCCCCTTCATCCTTTTGTGTTGGAGTACCTCCGTTTTGTAAAGCTAGCCCCCTGCCAGTTGACCCCGAACAGTCACTCATATCTGGAAGGGTTCCTGTCACTATGCCTAAGCCGAAGGGTCCCCCCTACTCTGGAGCAATTCTTCCTGTCATTCAACTTATGCCGGGGGGCATTCGAACGCCGGGGGCTATGGTAATCTGCAGCAACTACCGAAGTTCAGGATCTTTGATGAAGCGCCTTCGTCTCACAAGGGGTGGAAAGACAAGTTTTGTTATATCCGGTTGGCCGAGAACCCCTTCTCCGCTCCGCTTGGTGACAGGTTTCGGCGGCACCCGAAGGCAGAAGGGTATGCCCTCGAAAAGAATGGGCGGGTGTTGTCCAAGAAGCCGGAGGGTTCCGATAAACATGTGTCCATCAAAGGCGCAACGCTCTCCAGTGAGTTGTACAAGCTTGGCTTCCGTCGGTACCGGCTGATGGGGGAGAAGGAGGAAGGCTACCCCCTGATTGACCGCGTATATGAGATTGCTGAAGGTTGTTGTAATGCCGAAGGCTTTATTTCTCATACTTAGAAAATTTTCTTCCCCCTTTATATTTTTTGCTTTGCTGTAATAGTGAACTAACCCTTGTGTGCCTTCTTATGTTTCAGGACCAGACATGGACGCTCGGAACCTGGTCAAGCTGAAGCGGCAACTTGCCCGAGAGGAGCAGAAGAAGGAGGCCCCCGCACAGCAGAGGGCGGTCGATGAGATCTTCCCCAAGGCGGGAGCGGCCGAAGAGGCCAAGGAGGCGGGGCCCGTACCGGAGGCCGCCGTCGGGGGCTCCCCCGGTCTGGAGCTGAAGAGAAAAAGGCATGGGAAGGACCCGACACAACCGGAGGGGAAGAAGAAGAAGAAGAAGGGGGCCCCGGAGTCGAAGGAAGCCCCCGTTGTGGTCGTAGAAGAATCTTCTCCTCCCAAGCCCTCGGGTCGGGCAACTGATCTGACATGGCCCCTGGACAAAGTCCAATTTTCCATTACGAAGGGGACTGCTATCATGCACGGGACCCTGAACCCGAAGGAGTTTTTGAGGGGTGCCACCCCTCCGACCGATAAGTCCGTGCTCTCCCGTCAGGCCGACGATGTCCTCTGCTCCAAGGTTCTGATGGCCTCGGTTACGGTAAGTTTCCTTCCCCCTCTTTTGTAGATAACTTCATTCTTTACATGAGTAGTGGCTAACCCTCCGGTAATTCATGTCTGCTTTCAGGCGAGCCTTGGCCTTGGCGAGCTGGTCCAGAGGATAGAACAGCATGACTCAGAAAAGAAGAAGGCCGCTGAAGCACTGGCCGAGGCCCGAAGGCAGCTCAAGGAGGTCGAGGACGCTCGCAAAGCTGAGCAAGAGGATTTCAAAGACATCCTCGAGGGCTCCAAGACGGTGGCCAGGGCCGAAGGTAAAGCAGAGGCGGAGAAGGTTGCGGCAGATGCTGCCAAGAAAGCCGCGGAGGATGCCGAGGAGGCCCGGATCAAAGCTGTCGCCGAAGCCCGGGAGGAGGCTGTTGCTACTTTTGCCGAGGAGGGATGGAAAGCCGAAGGTCGGCAAAAATGGGTGGCTTCGGTGGTGGAAGCTTCGGTGGACGAATGGGTGAAAGGCCCAGGCGCCATGTGGTTGGCCCGAAAGGGGAAGGAATATTATGACGGGAGTGAGTACTTTACTCAGGCCCTCGTATATCGAAGGCTGTCCCGGCATTTTGGGGTGGACCCGAAGGCCTTTGATCCGGCATCCTATGGCCTTCCTCCCCTTCAGCCAGACCCCAGGGTTTCCCTCCCTGAAGGTGTTGCGAGGCCTGACTTGGAAGACTCCCTGCTGATGGCCGAGGGCAGTGACGAAGAGGAGGAGATTGGTGATGATGCCGTGTCCAAGCCTGCAGTAGAGGACGCCTCCGGGAATGCCGTCGAAATTGTTGAGTAATTTTGTACTTAGGAATGTGTGAACATATTTTGTAATGAACAACATTTATCCTTCGGCTTCGGCCTGTTTGTAATTTTACACTCACTCCTGTTTTTGATGAATGCATGCTGCCTCCGGGCTTTTCACCTTTGAATGCGCCCTGCGTTTTGAATGTATGCCTTCTCCTTTGAATGTATGTTTTAGGACTTAGAATGTTTTCTGATTGTGGCTTGCCCCCGGAAGCCTTCGGTAGCTGGGCACCCTCTGATGGATATGCAACCGAGGGTTCAGCAGCAATTAGGACTTAGAAATTTTTTCTAAGTGTAGCACAGCATGAGGCCTTCGGGCATTTGTAGTAACCCAAATCCTAGGACTTAGAAAAATTTCTAAGTGTAGATTTCCCATTGAGAGCCTTCGGGATATGGCATCCCTTCCTGATGTGTGAATGTTGGACCGAGGGCCCAATGCACATGACTTAGAATTTTTTTGCAAGTGTAGTATGTCATGTAGCCTTCGGCTACTGTGGAGCCCCAACTGAAATATTGATTAGGCCGGGGGCCAATTCTTTAGGACTTAGAAAATTCTCTTCAGTGTTGATTCCTTGTGTATTGTAGCCTTCGATTGATAGGTAGCCTTCGATTATTGGGTCCCTTTATAAGTTGAGGGTGAAATATGTAGGACTTAGAAAGATTTCTAAGTGCAGTTTTTCTTGGGAGCCTTCGTGTAATACCCGAGATTAATTTAAGAGGATTAATAGTACTACTCATACCAACAGAGGTGCATCTCCTTTTAAGGGAGCTCATCACCCAAGAACTCCAAAGTTAAGCGTGCTTGCACGGGAGTAGTCTTGGGATGGGTGACCCCCTGGGAAGTTTCTCAGGGCGCGCATGAGTGAGGACAAAGTGCGCGGTAAAGGCTCCTGGTGGTTTGTGGGGACAGTACTAGAGGTCTAGAGTAACTACCTCGGGTCCGTGTGGGGCCCCAGGGTGTTACAAGTGGTATCAGAGCAACCCTGCGACAGTGTGCTGACCCGTTAGATATCGGGCGGGCACTTAGCGGGGCAAGATTCTGGGGGTTTATTGAGATTGGTTTAAGGGCGCAACGAGGACGTTGCGATCCTAAGTAGGGGTGATTGTAATACCCGAGATTAATTTAAGAGGATTAATAGTACTACTCATACCAACAGAGGTGCATCTCCTTTTAAGGGAGCTCATCACCCAAGAACTCCAAAGTTAAGCGTGCTTGCACGGGAGTAGTCTTGGGATGGGTGACCCCCTGGGAAGTTTCTCAGGGCGCGCATGAGTGAGGACAAAGTGCGCGGTAAAGGCTCGTGGTGGTTTGTGGGGACAGTACTAGAGGTCTAGAGTAACTACCTCGGGTCCGTGTGGGGCCCCGGGGTGTTACACTTCGGGAGATGGCACCCTCCATGATGTATGAGTAGTTGACCGGGGGGGAAAATATGTGGGACTTAGAAAATATTCTAAGTGTAGATTTTCCCTTGGGAGCCTTCGGGAGATGGCATCCCTCCTTGATGTATGAGTAGTTGACCGGGGGAAAACCATGTAGGACTTAGAGAATATTCTAAGTGTAGATTTTCCTTTGGGAGCCTTCGAGAGATGGCACCCCTTCTTGATGTATAGCCTTCAACTGTCATATTCCTTTGGCTGTAATACTGATTGAGCCGGGGGCCCATCTTTAGGACTTGGAATTTTTTCAAGTGTTGCTTCCTTGTGTAGCCTTCGGGTGATAGGTGCCTTCTGACTCTACATTGTTTTGCGAGATGCCCGGGGGCTGCTCATTCAGGACTTAGAATTTTTTCTAAGCATAAATTGATGTTGAATCCTGTTGTTGTGAAGAAAGCCAATGAGGAGTGTGTGCCATCGGCATACACTCTGAAGAGTTGTAGAGTTTGACTCAGCCAGTTGTGTCCCTTGTAATGGGGTAGGGGCCCTCGGTATTAATGTATAACAGCTGCCTTCGGTACATATTTGAAGGTACCGTCTTAGTGTACTTTGGATAGTCCAGTCCCTTTGTATTGTTGAAGCCTTCGGTGTTTGTGTGACCGGAGGTGACCAGGCAGTGGACTTAGCCGTTCCTTGCTGCTATTTGTTCGAGTAGTATCCTTCGGGAAATATGAGCCTTCAGTTACCGGAGGTGTTCCCGTGGGGAGCCCTCGGCTTGTTGTGATCTGTTGGAGTGTACTCTTTGATTTCTCGCTGAGTCTACTCCCCTTCACCCCTTTTTTTTTTTGGTTGGTGGTGAAGGGAAGGCATCAAGAAACTTGGTTTCCTGGTAAGGCTGGGCCTATTAGGAGACCATCAGAATACACCAATGGCTCTCCTCCCTCGGGTTAACCTTCCGAGTTCCGAGGGGATCGAGGGTCGTTTCCTGGGCACAAGATATGGTGGTCCGTAACCTGCCTCCCCTTGGGGGATGGCGCGGAAAGCGCCTCATTTTTGAAAGTCGTCCCCTCGGCGCCAGACATAGTCCGTGGCCTGCCACACCCTTGGGGTGGTGGCGCGAGGAGCGTTTCGGTTTGGAAGTCGAATCCTGGGCATTTCTCGTGCCTGTCACACCCTTGGGGTGATGACGCGGATAACGTTCCGTTTTTGAAAGTCGAATCCTGGGCATTTCTCATGCCTGTCATACCCTGGGGGTAATGACGCGGAAAGCGTTTCAAGGAAGGGTTTTCATTTGCACACTAGTTGCAAATGGCCGGGGGCACTACGTGCCGCCGGCACTGATGGTGGCGCCTTCGGTATATGCGTCCTCGTGGGGTACGACTTTTAGAAACAACACTTGGTGTTAGTTTCGATGTGTAGCCCCCGGTACTTGGTACCGAGGGGTCTTCTGTAGGAACACTTGGTGTTCTCTTTTGTCGTAGTTGATGTAGGCGTCTACCCTCGGTACTTGGTACCGAAGGGTCTTCAAATGAAACACTTGGTGTTTCCCAACAGATGTTTGGAAGTTGATAGGAGAGCATATCCCTGGCACTGGGTGCCGAGGGGTCTTCTTTGAAACATTTTGGTGTTTTTTTCTTCGTTTCGTTGTTTGATGATGGAGGTGTACCCTCGGCACTGGGTGCCGAAGGGTCTTCTGTAGGAACACTTGGTGTTCTCATTTTTTTTTTTGATGATGAAGGTGGGAATGTACCCTCGGCACTGGGTGCCGAAGGGTCTTCTGTAGGAACACTTGGTGTTCTCATCTTTTCTTTTTTGATGATGAAGGTGGGAATGTACCCTCGGCACTGGGTGCCGAAGGGAAATGAAACACATGGTGTTCCTTGTTGTTGGTGATAGGAGTTCCCTCCCTCGGTACTTGGTACCGAGGGGTCTTGACTGGAAACACGTGGTGTTTTCACTGTTTGTTGTAGGTGTTGATGGTGTCCGCCCTCAGCACTTGGTGCCGGAGGGGGTTCTTCTCGTGGTGAGGCCTGGGGCCTGTAGTCAGTATGAGGGCTTGATGTCTTGAATGTATCTTCATTCTTCGAAATTGGAGGCCTTGGGCCATAGGATAGTACATTCACTAGTTATGAGGGCTTGGCCGTTCTTACATTATTGATAAAATTTGACTAAATGGTGTACATTCCAGTGCCTAGGGACTTCTTTCCCATTGGGGCGTTTGAGCTTGTAGGTCCCGGGTTTGATGATGGCTGCTATGATGTAGGGGCCTTCGAATTTTGGTGCCATTTTTCCTCCCTCGGTTGGTTGGCTGGCTTCCCTCCTCCGGAGGACATAGTCCCCCACTTGAAATTCTCGGGTGCGAACTTTGGCGTCGATGTAGCTTTTAACTTGCCTTCGGTAGTTTTCTGCCCGGATGAAGGCCTGCTCCTGGCGTTCTGAAATGAGGTGGAGGTCGAGGGCCATGTTGCTGTCGTTGACCTCGGGGTCATATTGGATTACCCTTCGGGTGGGAAGGGTGACTTCTGTAGGAGCTTTGGCTTCAAAACCGTAGCAGAGGGAGAAGGGTGTTTCACCTGTTGCTCGCCGAGGGGTGGTGCGATAGGCCCAAAGGATGTTGTGGAGTTCTTCCACCCAGCCACCGCCCTCGGCCTCTAGCTTCTTTTTGAGGCCCTCGAGCAAGGTCCGGTTGGCATTCTCTACTTGCCCGTTGCCTTGAGGGTAGGCAACGGAGGAGAAGGTGTGTTTGATGCCCCATGCCTCCAGAAGGGCACAGAAGGGGGCTGCCTCAAATTGTGTCCCATTGTCGGAGATGATCTGCTGGGGGACGCCAAACCTTGTGAGGATGTTCTTGAGGACGAAGTGACGGCACTTCGCCTCTGTGATGCTGGCGAGGGGTTCAGCCTCCACCCACTTGGTAAAGTAGTCGACGGCCACGATGATGTATCTGTTGTTTTAGGTACCCCTCGGCAGAGGGCCCACAAGGTCTATCCCTCATCGAGAAAAGGGGACAGAGGTGCTGATGGGGGCATAGTTGACCGCTGGCCTGCCGGGAGCTTTCTGGAAATGTTGACATGCGGTGCACCTCCGGGCAAGGTCAGCACAATCCCTGGCCATGGTCGGCCAGAAGTAGCCCTGGAGAATGAGCCTTCGGGACATGGAGAAGGGTCCCTGGTGAGCTGAGCAAGTGCCACTGTGCACTTCCTCCATTGCGACCTCGACTTCATCTGGATGAAGGCACCGAAGTAGCGTGCCATTGTAAGATCGTTTGTAGAGCCTTCCATCTTCGATGGTGTAGCTAGGAGCCCTCAGCTTTGCCAGTTTAGCGCGGGCTCATTCTCGGGTAGCCGCCCTGTGGAGATGAAGGCGGTGATATCTGAGATCCAATCCTCCTGACGTTGTTGTATGTTCATAACGGGGCTTGCATGGATGCTTGAGAGGCTGAGTTCCTCGATTTTGGCAATTTTGGAGATGTGCTCGGGGGAGTCGGCCGAGAGCTTAGATAATATGTCAGCCTCGGAGTTCTGAGCCCTCGGTATTTGAGTGAGAGAGTGTGCCTCAAATACCTTAAGCAACTCCTTGGCCGCTTCCTTGTACTGTTTCATTCTCCCCTCCTTGGCCTCATATTCTTCGGAGATTTGGCCAACGACCAACTTGGAGTCGCATTTGATGTGGATCTGCCGAGCCCTCATGTTGGCAGCCAGCCGAAGGCCACATAGGAGGGCCTCATATTCGGCCTCATTGTTGGAGACCTTGAAGGAGAAGCGGATTGCATAGTAGGCCCTGAAGCCCTCGGGAGTAATGAGGACTACCCCTCCCCCGCATGCTTTGGTCGCGGAGGAGCCGTCAGTGTAGAGGGTCCACCAGTCGTCCGAGGTAGCCGAGGGCTCCCCGTCTGTGGCTGCCCTTGCGGTACACTCCGTCACAAAGTCCGCCAGGGCTTGGCCCTTGATGGCAGGCCTTGGGCGGATGTCAATGTTGTACTGGCTCAAGAAGATAGCCCATTTCACCATGCGGGAGGAGCTGGTGGGGCTCCTCATGAGGGCGCCGAGGGGTTGATGTGTGAGGACCTGAACCTGGTGAGCCTGAAAGTAGTGGCCCAATTTCTTGACAGTCCAAACGATGGCTAACACTGTTTTTTCCACAAGGGAGTACCTGAGCTCGGCTTCCCTTAGGGTCTTGCTGACGTAGAAGATGGCATGTTGGATGCCGTCTTCCTCCCGGATGAGCACAGAGCTGATGGCCGCCGGGCTGACCCCAAGGTAGAGATAGAGGGTCTCCCCTACCTTTGGTTTTGAGAGCACAGGGGGTGAAGATAGATACCGTTTGAGCTCGTCGAAAGCCTCCTGGCATTCTGGAGTCCATAGAAAGCCAGCCGTCTTCCTCATGATCTGGAAGAAGGGTAGAGATTTCTCCGCCGATTTAGACAGAAAGCGGTTGAGGGCTGCCAGGCGGCCCGTCAACCGTTGGACTTCCTTCACATTGCATGGGGGCTCCATGTTGATGATGGCCTGGATCTTCTCGGGATTGGCCTCAATACCCCTTCGGCTCACCATGTAACCCAAGAACTTGCCCCCTTGGACGCCGAAGGTGCACTTCTTCGGGTTTAGCCGAAGGTTGAATTTTTGCATGATGGCGAAGATTTCCCAGAGGTCGTCAGCATGGCTGGAAGATTGCTTGCTTTTGACGATCATGTCGTCCACATAGGCCTCCATGGTGCGCCCTAGGACGGCTTGAAAGACCCGGGCCACCATCCGGGTGTAGGTGGCCCCCGAGTTCTTTAGGCCGAAGGCCATCACTAGGTAGCAGAAGATGCCCTCGGGAGTCATGAAGGCAGTTTTTTCGGCGTCCTCCTCGTGCATGAAAATTTGATGGTACCCTCGGAAGGCATCGAGGAAGGACATGATCTCACACTCTGCGGTCTCATCCACCAATTGATCAATGTTTGGTAGAGGGAATGGATCCATAGGGCACGCTTTGTTGAGATCGGTGTAGTCCACGCACATGCGGAAGGTAGGGGGCTTCTGTGCGAGGACTACATTTGCTAGCCATGAGGGGTATTTCACCTCCTTGATGTGCTTAATTGGGAGGAGCATGGCGACCTCCTTCTTCACGAATTCCCTCCTCTCGGCGGAGAGGGGTCTCCTTCGTTGTTGTACTGCTTTTGCCGAGGGGTCCACCGAGAGGCGGTGGGTGATGACCCTTCGGCTTATTACCGGCATGTCCTCCGGCCCCCATGCAAAGACAGTGGAGTAGGCGCGGAGGGCGTCGGTGATACCGGTCTTCAAATCTTCAGGGAGCTGGGCTCTAATCTTCACGACTCTCTCCGGCTGGGCCGGATCGAGCGCGAAGTCTTCTACGTCCTCGGCCGGTTCAGCCCTCGGCCTTCTTTCCTCTTGGTCGATGGCTCCGGTGATGGTGTCAACACGGAATTCCGTCTTACTTACCTTCTTAGTGACCTGAAGATAGCAGGCGCGGGCAATTTTCTGGTTCCCCCGGGAGTAGCCAATGCCCCCCTCGGCGGGAAACTTGAGGCAGAGGTGCCTCATGGAGATGATGGCTTCGAGGTCCTCGAGGGCTGGCCGGCCGAGGATGATGTTGTGGGCGCAGTCAATGTTGACGACGACGAACTCCACCTCGAGCTGGGCTCTATGGAGCCCGTCGCCGAAGATCACCGGGAGGGTTATTACCCCTCGGAATCAATAGTATCGCCGGTGAAGCCGGAAAGAGGGGTGTTAATGGGCCGAAGGGACCCCCTCTCCAAATGCAGCTCTCTGAAGGTGCTGAGGTACATTACATTGACGGAGCTGCCCGTGTCAATGTAAGTTCGGTGAATGATGGTGTCGTTTATCTCCGTCCGAATCACCAAGGCATCCCTGTGAGGAGAAGAAGTAGGAGGGAGATCTGCGTTGGTGAAGGTGATGGGTTCCTCCCTCAGTCGCTTTACCGGGGGCATATGAGTGACTTCCCCTACGTAAAGCGATTGAGCCCACTTCTTTCGTCGACTGGTGGAATCGCCCCCTGTATTTCCACCGGTGATCATGAGGATGTGGCGTTTTTTCTCCTGGTAGTGGGGGTATTCCTCCTCCTCTTCTTCCAAGTTTCCAATCTCCCTCTTCTTGCCGAGGGTGATGGTATTCGGGTTTACCCAAGCATTTACCTTCGTGTGGTGCCCTCGGGGAGGCCCCTGATGAGAAGGTTCCTCCTGCCGAGGGCTCTGAACAAATTGGGACAGGTGCCCTGCTTGTATTAACCTCTCGATGGCCGTCTTTAGCTGATGGCAGTCATCGGTCCTGTGCCCCTGGTGCCGATGGAAGCGACAGTAGGGGAACTGAGGGTTGATAGCGTGTACCTCCGGGGGTGCGCGAGAGTCGCGCTCAACGAGGCCCCTCTCCTCGGCAAAATCGAGGATGATGCTGACGGGGTGCGTCAATGGTGTCCGAGGGCGGTCCAGGAGAATGGGATGTGCCCAAGTCTTAGGGTTGCTCTTATAACCTCCCCCGGGCTTGGCTTGGCCTTGCCGAGGGCGGTCATCAGAGGGTCCCGAAGTCTTGGGGTGATTTGGAGGAGCCCCCGGCCCTCGGTTATGCTTGTTGTCAGCCCTCGGGGGCTGCTGGTCCGGATGCTGGTGATACTTCTCCACCTCCTCGGCCTCAGCATATCGGTCCCCCCGCTGCAAAGCCCTTATGTAGTCGCGGGGGGGGGGGGGGGGGTCAATGATGAGGCTCCTTGAAAAGTTGCCGGTGCGGAGGACGGTTTGTAGGAGGGCCAGGAGGGTCCCGTCATCAGCACCGTCGACCTTGTCGGCCTCCGTCCTCCAGCGCTCTAGGAAGTCCCGAAGGGTCTCATCCCTCTTCTGGCGTATTGTTAGGAGGTGGGAGAAGTGCTTCCTTGTGCGACGCCTCCCGGCAAATTGTGTCAAGAATCGCTGGGCGAGTTCTTGCCATGAATCAATACAGCCCTCGGGCAGCCTGTTGAACCATTCGTATGCCGGCCCCTCTAAGGTGGAGAGGAACCAACGACACAAATATTCGTCCGACGCCCCTACCATCATCATGCTGTTCTGGTACTTGCTGTAATGTTCCTGGGGGTCCGTTTTTCCGTTGTAGGGCTGTATATGTTGCCCTCGGTATTTTTCCGGGATCCGGGACGCCAATACCCTTGGGGTAAATGGCGTCCGAGTCCGGAGCTGGATGATGGGTTCCCCGGAGCCCTCGGCCACCTTCTTCTGTAACTCCTCCATTTTGGCCATCATGGCCTCGTATTTGAGATCTGAATGAGGGGTGGAGGTGGTGGCGTGAGCTTTGTTGGACTCCATCTCGTCAAGCCGGCGTTGGAGGGCCGCAATAATCTCATCCCGGGGATCCTTCGGGAGGGTCTCCGCCCCCTGCGAACGAACCCGGGCCGAGTGGGCCTGGTTGATTTGGTGCCGAGCATCATCGGCATGAAGGGGTGCCTTGCCTTTGTCCCGAGGGGGACGCTTCTCGTCTGCCCTCGAAACAGATCCCCCGCTTTCCTGGGGCCTTTGGAGTGCTTCCCCCCCGAGGCGGTCTTGGACCCCTCGGCGGTCTGGCCCTCCTCCGAGCCGGTTGAGGGCGGAAGTACGGGGCCTTTCCCTGTTGTCATTATGGCGGTCCCGGGACTGAACTTCCTGGGAGGACGTATCTTGGGCCACCACCCCTTCGTCGTTTCTCACCCGAGGGGTGGGATTTCCGAAGGGGTGTGGCAGAGGGGGAAGTATGATGTTTTCCCCAACCTGGGGGTGAGCTGGAGCCAGGGTGCCGAAGGCACCCGGGTTCTGAGTGAGCGTTTGGATGAAGGCGGAGAGCGCCGATTGCACGTCGATGGTGAGAACCGGAGGACTGACTTGGTCATCGCTCCGGTTTTTCTTCTTGGCCTCGATGCCGAGGCGGGCATCGGGGGCATTTTGTTGGATCTGAAGGCGTAGGTGGACAGCCGCCTGTTCCAGCCCGGCGATGACACCGCCCTCGGGAGCCCTATGAGAGGCTTCGGGGGCGTTGACGTCGCCGAGGGCCAGGTTCTTGTCTTCTACGTTCTTTGAGTTGGCACGTGTTGTCCTCACCATTTTGATAGAGGGCTAGTGTTTTGTGTTTGGTCGAGGGGGAGGGTTTCTTACTTGATTGTTCGAGCTCTCAACGAGAGCACCAAATGATGGATAGTCTACCCGGGGGTATATATCCGAAGGGTTATTACGGGGAATAACTTAGAGAGAAGTCAGAGCAAGTAAGTAAAAGTAGAGAGAGAGTGTATTCAGTATGAATGCCGTTTTCAGCGTGGTTACAAATGAGGAAATGGGGTGCTATTTATAGTAGCAATAAATGCCGGGCAGGGACACGTGTCAAGCGATCATTGGCCGAGGGGTCACCTCAACTGGTTGGCGCTGGCAGCCGCATGTGGCCGCATTTAATGCGGCTGTTGGATGGGACGTCTGTGCGGGGTACGGTGATCTGTACGCATGTGAGGCGGATATCTTGTCGAGTGAGATGCCTTCGGCTATAGAGCAGTAGCCGAGGGCTCTTCCACCCGATGACACCCTGGTGCCGAGGGCTCACAGTGCCGAGGGCTACTGTTTTCGTCGTTTTCTCCCAGTTTCTTAATTTGCTTGAGAAACCCGTTCTGTGAGAATTTAGAGCCTTCGGCCAGGGGGGCGAAGGCACCCCTGGCGCGTAGTGCGGGCTGCTTGGTACTCTGGGCGCTGTGATTTGGGCCTGTTGGACCTTCTGGGCCTGTTGGGCCTCTAAAGGAGTAGTAGGAGTCTGTGGGCCGGGTGTTCCCGGGCCATATACTCCATCAGGGAGAAAAAAGAAAAAGTGAAACATGAGACTATTTTGAGCAGATTTATGAAATGTGGATTATTTATAAAAGGTTTTCAAAGAAAGGGTAAAAAACCTGATATAGTAGCTCATCAATATGTCAAGGTCGAATTAAAGAAGATGGGGTGCAATGGTGGGATTATTCCGGGATTACGTAAATGTGGGATTATTATGAGAAGACCCGTGAAATGTGGGATTATTCTTGTTAATTTTCCCGTCTATTTATTCTGTATGTATAAAGTAAAAATTGTTAGAGCCGTCGAATGAATTTGAAGGCTCCGGTTCCAAATGGAAAATTGAGGTCCCTAAATGAAATACAAAGCGAAATACATGTTAAATGAAATATTAAGAATAAATTACAAATTTGAACAATGAAATACATGTAGACTAGACAGTTCAATGAAATATACTTCCTCCGGTTCTTATTTAAGTTCTTAGTTTGACTTCACAAATATTAAGAAAATGAATTTGACTTTACTGTGGAGTGCACTGTTTGGCACTGCTTGGCACTGTTTGGACACTGTTTGGACACTGTTTGACACTGTTTGGCACTGTTTTGCACTGTTTTGTTTCCTAAAATGGAAGTGTGAACTTAAATAAGAGACATCCCAAAAAGGAAAGTGAGAACTTTAATAAGAACCGGAGGGAGTAAGTTTTATGGTGTTTAAAATGCACAAATTAGAGAATATAAAAATTATACTTCCTCCTTTCCATAAAAGTTGCAACATTGGAATTTTTGCACTATTCACACACCTTACTTTGACTACGATTTTCTAATAATAAATATAATAAAAATATTATGTATAAAATATTAATAAATTTGTATTAATGTAAATTTCCAATATATTAACTTTTTTTAATGTTTACTAATACGTAAATAAATATAATTACAGTCAAAGTTGCGCGTTGACAAACGTGAAAGTCAAACTGTTGCAACTTTTATGGAACGGAGGATAGTATATCTTTTGAAATCTTGAATAATACATACAGAGTAATATCTATAAAAATAAACTTATAACTAATATTACATTCTAAATTTTTGGAAGCCCCTACATGAGTGAACCCCGATGCCAAACACCTATTGCACCTTTTAAAAGACAGGCCTTGAAAATTATATAACTGAAATGTGTAGAGCAGAGAGAAATAGTAGAAGGCACAATATAATTGATTAAAAACGAAACAATTACAATTTACAAAATTTTGAAACAATCAAAACAATCGGTTACAAGGGACGAGAGTATTATTATGTGTATACCGTTAAGATACCTATAATATAAAATTAAATTTAATCATAATTACTAAGCTTATTATTGCAGACCCCATTGCACAGTCAAGTGCTCTGTAGCAGGGGAAGCAGGAAGGGGCGGATTCAATAGGAGTTCGGTACGCGAATTTCACCAAGAATTGGCCGCGAGCTTCTCACAGTTAGGCCTCGACGATGAAGAGGCGGGGATAATCCGGTTGAAAGTGGAAGAAGACGGTAACAAAGAGGGAGGGAACCAAGTTGAAGTTCTTTTTGTGGAAGCTTCTAACCACAAATTGGAAGAAGATGTAATGTTAATGGTTTGTCCCCCTCTTGAATCGCCGCCACGATTGAGGGCGTCACAAGGGCAGCATGAAAATGGGGAAGAGACGGAGGTTTTCAAGTTTTTATTTGATTTAGTTTGTTTTAATTTTCATTTTGTCATTCAATACTTTGGTTTCATCTTCCTTGTTGACATTGGTGACAAGTGGGTTTCCTTTTGGTATGTGTGTGTGTTATAATGAGAGGAACTAATCAGGCTAGTCTAAACAATAATTAATCACTTCAAATCTCTCACATGTTTAACGATTATTCTTGCTCATTTTTGAGCAGTTTATTCTATGTCTGATCGCGGAGTGAGAGGACCTAGCTATTGGCAAATTAAGAGGGTATGTTTGTGTAGGTGGAAAGTTTAATGTTTGATTGTTTGTTTTTACGAGTTTAATATAAACGTTTCTTTTTTATAAAAAAATCACTAAACTTAGTATTATAAGCACTAAAATGTGGAAAGTTACAATTTTACTCACTACGTTTATTCAATTTGTAAATTTGTTATTACTTCTTTTCAAACCCTATAGTTAAACTTAACTCTCTAATATTCTTATACTCATATTTAAATAAGATTAGTAACTAAGATTTGATATGGATGGATGGGTGAGTTTGAATATCATGAAAATATGGTTTATTATACGAACTCGTGGAAAAGTAATAGTGGTTGTATCCCTCTCTTGTATGCAAGCGTCCTAGCTGAGAGTTGAGACAAACAATTGTACTCAACCAGTGTCAACTTGCATTCCGTGGACAAAGCATGAATGGTCCATGTTGGTTCGAGAGAGGAAAATAATAAGTGGTGCATCTATAAGAGAAATTAAGGTAGGTTCATGGTAACACAAGTGAGAGTTATCCAAGTGGATCACATCTCAAAAAGTGTAATTTAAAAGGGTTATCTCAAATGATGATCTTCTAGTTGCGAGACTAATTTGATCGGTGATCGCAATCAATAATTCGCATCGTCTCAAGCGAAAGTGTGAGAGTTAACTTCTTGTTGTAAATTTGACGGTATTTGACTAATCGGTGATAGCTTTGTCAAGTATTATCCTAGGACCTGAGGATGCGCGAAGTCAATTAGTTAAGGGAAGCTTCTCCTTTGTAGTAGTGTGAGAGATTAGGTGTTAGAAACTTAGCAAATTGTGTGAGCGATTCAGATTTACTTTTTTCAATGGTCTAAGCGGTTCCCGTAATCTTACTATCCATTTATGATCAAATGTTAGATTTACCCCACTTTCTTTTCACATGATGAAGGGAGGGTCATCTTTTTTTGATTTTTTTGAAGAGAAATTAAAATGTTTGGTGTACATCTTTTTGTGTACAACATTCACAAAATTTGTCTACATAGACAAAGTTGTACGCACACAAAAAACTTTTT
This sequence comes from Cuscuta europaea, assembly GCA_945859875.1. NCBI lineage: Eukaryota > Viridiplantae > Streptophyta > Magnoliopsida > Solanales > Convolvulaceae > Cuscuta > Cuscuta europaea. The sequence goes on along the minus strand of CAMAPE010000080.1, from coordinate 598,874 downwards.
AAATTTTAAAGGAATTGTCTATATAAAAACAACAACAAAAAATGTGCAAAAAATATACACAAAAAATGTATACGAGATGTATTCATGTAAAACTAGAATTTTACTAACAAATATATCTTCCAGTTTTCTATTTGTGTTTTCCGTTCTCCAATTTTCAGTTTTTTTCCCAGTTTTTCTATCTCCAATTTTTTGTTTTCATTTTTCAGTTTTCCATTTTCAAATATGAAAACATGTTCATACGATTTTTTCACCTGATTCAGTGACTGACCAAAAGATCGAAAGTACAGTCACAGTCTGGAACTGAACCTAGTACAGCACATTTCCCTATTGGTTGACAACTCAACGGCCCTTTTAAAACTCTTCACTTTAAAAATAATTTCGAAAAACTGAGACTGAACCGCCGGGTCATTGACCGGCTCGGATAGGGACCTCTGGGTCGTTTACGGGATTGGCCCGGTTGTAGATCGGACCGAACACAGATCGTCGGGTCATTTGCCAGACAGGATGGGGAGCACCGAGTCGTTGATCGGTCAGAAAAGGGACCACCAGGTGGTTGGCTGGACAAGACAGGGACCATCGGATCATTGACTAGATCAGACGGGGACCGCCGAGTCATTGACTTGACCAGGTAGGACCGGGACTGCTCGGCCATCGATCGGACCGAACAAGCACCACCAGGTCGTGGATCGAACCAGACATGGACCACTGGGTCATCGACAGGACGAGACAGTGGACGCCAGGTCGTGGATCGGACCGGGACCGTCAGGTCGTCGATCGGACTGGACCGAGATTGCTCGATCATTGATCAGACCAGGCATGGATTGCCATGTGAATGACTGTACCGGATCGTCGGGTCATTGACCGGACCAGATAGGGACCGTCGGGTCATTGACCGGACCAGACTGGAACTAACACTTAAGCGGGACCGGATCCAATACTAGGTGTAAGTATGCAAGGTCATTGCAACGGCAATGCAACATCCACATTTTCCAAATTTGGAAAACTAGTAAAAGTCACTTCTCTAATTCATTAAGAAAGACGGAAATATATCTCTTTTTTTTTGTTTTGGAAAATAATTTGGTGAACGAAATTTTCTGTTTTCCTTTCTCCAGTTCCATCAATTTTCCTTGGTGAAAACGTTTTCTATTTTCCTTTTTCCATATTTTAATATATAGGGTTGGGACTTGGAACCGTATAACCGGGAAAACCAATCCGAACTGAACCAAAATTTCTGGTTTGATTTGGTTCGGTTCCTATAATTTTGGACTTCAGCTTTTTTCGGTTCGATTCCTATAGTATTTCATCGGTTTCGGTTCCGGTTCGGTTCCAGTTCGGTTCCGGTTCTTGACCAGGAACCGAACTTCTTATACATTGCATGAGTAATTTTCATTTGAGGCGCTTCTCGATGGAATTTTTTTGATGAAACTTTGTGAGCTTGTTGTTCATGAAATAATGATTATGTACACCAAATTTGAGCTTAAGATGGAACCACGAAAGTAAGTTAAATAAATTATTGAAAAGCATTACGCCAAAATATATATAAAATTAAAACACAATGTTTTTCAATATTTTATTTAACTCACTTCCCGATTGAATTTTAAGCTAAAATTTGGTATATATGATCTATGTTTCATTTAGAACATGCTCGCAAAATTTTATCAAAAAATTCTACATGAAGGCACCTCAAATGGAGGTGGCCATACTGCTTCCGGGCACAAAATTCTTGTCAAAAATATTTGTTTTGCATTATATACATTATATATTGTGGACCAGGTCAATCCAAGTAGTTATTATTTTAATACTTTAGTCCACTTTTATATTTATTGTTTGTTTGTAATTGTATTTGTTATTGGAGTTCACCTAAAAAGGAATCAATATTCTATTGATTACGTTGTTTATTACTACGTACTTTTTACTTATTGTGCATTACTAGTAGAAGAATATTATTTCAGGGTTGAACTACCTGCTATTGGATGTGTACTTTGGAGCTATTGAACCTTTTTGCTTAACAGTTGATACATATTTTAAACCGAGATTTTTGTTATGTTTAAATTTAATGTTGCACTTGCATTTTTTTATATTTGAACATTGAGATACCATGCATGCATAATGTAATGGTCATAATTTCATGATTTAAAATTTGAATTTTTTATGTAACAACTGAAGGTAAAATGTGTTCATTTTAGGAGGATGATAAATTTTTATAAGGAATCGAATAAAGGTAAGAACCGAGCCGAATTTAACTAGAACCGAACCGAATTTAACAACTACGTACTCCCTCTGTCTCATTAGAAGGTTCACACTTTCCTTTTTTGGACGTCCCGTTAGAAGGTTCTCATTTCCATTTTAGGAAACAATTAACAATCTTAAGTGACAAATTAATCATTAAATATTAAAAATAATACATTTATAAGATCACAATTATCAATACTAACTACATTATAATATATACCTATTAAAATTATTTCTCAAAATATACTCAAAGTACTTTATTTAATTATTGTCTAAATAACCGTGTCGTTTTCATATGACAACCATCCAATGGGACAGAGGGAGTACATTTTTAAATAGAACCGAATCGAATTTAACGCTTACAATTTTTATACGGTTCCATCAAATTTTAACAAGAACCGAACCAATCCCATGCCTAGATTTTGTTTTAAGTTTTATGAAAAAACTCGAAAATATTTCCCTTAATAACACACATCACAAGGGTTAAGTCCTGGGTTCGAATCACAGCAACTGCGATGAGGGCAGGGGTGGACCGTAGTAGAGACTCAGGGGGGCTACCGCTCCCCCAACAATTTTTTTTTAGTGTATATATATACGAAAAATAATTTTTGCTCTTCCAAAAAGTATTTTGGACCCCCCCAAAAATATTTTCGCCCCCCCAAAATGACTTTCCTGGGTCCGCCCCTGGATGAGGGGTTACTATGCTAAAAGAGTTGGACTTGGGGTACACACTTTTGGTGTACACACTTTTTACACATGTCTGTGTAAGGTTTTTTTTATGTCTGTACAGACATAAAAAAAACCTTACACAGACATATGTAAAAAGTGTGTACACCAGAAAGTGTGTACCTTTAGAATTTTTCATGTTAAAAATGCATAGGGCCTCTGCAAGTACCGGGGATAGAACCTCACTCTCTATCTATCAGAATGAGATTATAATCCAATTTACATCCTCCTAACGTACCGTCCAATCGAGGTTGGGGACTTGGGTGTATCCTTTTTTTTAATAAACACACACCACATGTTTCATTCTACATCGCAATGATTTACTTTCACCGGCCAGCTTTTCACGACATCAATCACATTTACAGTAACAGAAATTAGAAATGGACCCCAAACTCTAACCTTATTTTATTTCTAAAAAACGTACAGAAAAAATATAAACAAAGAATAAAAAATTAAATAAATCACGTGTTACAGGCTATACCGGTTCTCCCACTGAATCCGAAAAACTTCTCCATCCGTATAAGTACTTCCATCACCATGCACAAAGTATTTCCATCCCACTGTCGATCACTACCTACAGTCCAAAACTTGTTTATTTGGTCAGATCTGTATCTCTCCGGCCATTCTTGATTTTCCGGCCATGCCGATCCACAAGATTGCGTTCGGGCACCACGATGAGCTCCGGCATCCGGGCAACCTCAAGGCGGCTCTGGCGGAGCTCATATCCACCGTCATCTTCGTGTTCGCCGGCCAGGGCTCAGGCGTGGCGATCAGCAAGTTGACCCACGATGGTCCCACCTCCCCTGCCGGCCTCATCGCCGCCGCCCTTTCCCACGCTTTGGCTCTGATCGTGGCCATCTCCGTCGCCGCTAACGTCTCCGGCGGCCACGTCAACCCCGCCGTGACCTTCGGCGCCTTCATCGGCGGCAACATATCTTTCTTCCGCGGTCTCCTTTACATCATTGCTCAGCTTATTGGGTCAACGGCCGCTTGCTTCCTCCTCCAATTCGTCACCGGCGGCCTGGTAAGACTCTCTCTTCCGCCAAGCATTCAAAATGATCCGTACATATATAAATAGCTATTATTGCTAAGTCAATTTATTTACAGTTGGCCAGTTCAGTTTTCCAATTTCCAGTGCTCTTATTGATGAATATGGAAACATTCTTTAATTGTCGAACATTTAAATAAGATCATTAATTAGTCTTTTTTTACTATAAGACATGTGCAAAAAACTACTAAAATAAAAGTAATATATAGATCAAGTTCAGAATATGGGTAACATAAATTTTTAAATATACCTCATATGATTAATTTGTAGGGAGAATTAAAATTTTAGTCTTTAACTTTTGGCTATGATTAATATTAGTTACTTAACTTTAGTCGCTTCTAAATTTGGTTTCGTAACCAATAAAAGTTTTTTCACCGAAAAGAACAAGTTTCGGCCAAAATTAGACATCGGCGGGATCTTTTCCAGTATATTTTTTGTCAGAAAATGTATTTTTCGGGGCAAAAGTTCTTAAATTGCAAAAAATGATTAGTTAATAGATTAAATTTGCACGTGATTAAAGTTACCGGACTAATGATTGAAACATCTGAAAGTTACGACACTAAAATGGAAAATTTCCCATTATTTTATTCATTTTGTGAAAATTTTAGTTATTTGAACTGAATTCATATTTTCATAAACTTTTATTTGTATTTTGTCATCTATATTTCCTAATTTTCCACTTTACGTCTTGCCATTTTCTACAAATCCTACAACTATCCTAACCATTTCTTTTTACCAATGAAATCATTATGTTCAAGTGTAGATCTGTACTAGGGTTATGCTTGGTTGATATCAAGGACTACAAAAATTTACTCTGAAGTTTCCAGTGAAATTTATTCATTGGGCTTATCTGGGCATTACAATTAAAATCTATTATAATTACTCTTCACAGAACACTAGTCCATTTAAAGCGTTACTCTTCACAAATTTTCAGATCCCTCTTTGTCAATAGTGCCATTTAATCATAACTCTTTTTAAATAAATTGATCCACAAATAAAGCATTGATGATCCCAATTGTCTTTTCTGTCTATCATTTTGTTCCATTTAGGTATTTTTTGCCTTTTTTAAGAAGGCATTAGGTATGACTGTATGAGTGGTGAAATTATTGTCAAAAATCAGTCTAATATGTACTGTATATATACAGCCTACCGGAACTTTTGGTCTTGCCGGAATATCCGTTTGGAACGCACTGGTGTTAGAGATCGTGATGACCTTCGGCCTCGTCTACACCGTTTACGCAACGGCGATCAACCCAAAGAGGGGAGACATCGGAACCATTGCTCCCATCGTCATCGCCTCCCTCGTCGGAGCTAACATTCTGATCGGCGGCGCCTTCGACGGAGCATCGATGAACCCGGCGGTGGCATTCGGACCTGCCCTGGTGAGCTGGACCTGGACTTCCCACTGGGTGTACTGGGCAGGACCCATCGCCGGCGGTGGCCTCGCCGGAGTTGTGTATGAGGTCATCTTCATGCCCCACCACACCCATGAGCCATTGCCCCGTGAGGAATTCTAAATCCAGAGTTTCTCATCCGATCTTCTTGTAATCTGTTGTTCTTCGTCCTTGTTTCTTCAAGCTTTGAGTGTATGCTGCTATGGAGTTTAAGTCTGTTGTTGAGTGTATCCTGTAATTTCTGGGCTTCTTATTTTGTGATGAATTATTATTGAATTCGGAGCTATTTTTTTCTTCATGTTATTAAGTGAATATTTATGCTTATTATGAACTCAACTACTTATGTTATTTGATCCCTTCAAACAACTTTTTAATTAGGAAATCCATATGATTCTCTCGTGGAATATGGAGTCCTATGAGATTCTTGAATAACAACAAACACTTATGAATCCAATGGCGGATTTAGAATTCAACTTTTGGGTATCCATTTTTTTGTACATTTAATTCTTGAAAGAAAAATAAATAATTCAATTAACTTTACACACACATATATGGAGTATATATTACTACGGTTTTCAAAGTTTTAGAGGTTCACTTGAACACCTTTAATTTGAACTATGGTGACTCCGCCGCGGCTTATGGAGTACGGAGTATTTTTCAGTCACGGATATGATATCCCTAAAAAATACAGAGTAATCTGCTAGGTTATTGTTATGTCACAATATATCTTGGTCCAAAAGGTTGAATGCCCAACCCCAAGGCTCCCACCCCGACCTGACATGATGATGAGATGGTTAATCACGGTGACTCAATCAGCAAAACGGCGGTTGACCTTATACACGTGCGCATTAGAGCTTCAACCTTATTTCAGATTCTGTAATTTCCACACGGCCGCTACGGGTTTCGAACCTTGGTCACTTGATCCAATTTTTCCACCACTCGACCAACTGAGCTATCGTGCGGGTATGTCACAA